>CM063463.1:6557177-7182177 GCA_032191425.1 Lymantria dispar | reverse complement strand
AATATCTGTTGTTCATGGAGGCTAAATATTATGGCCTGACACGAATGGACGTTCGTCGACTAGCTTTTCAGCTAGCAACAGAAAACAGGATTCAGCACCCATTTAAGAATGAAGTGGCGGGACGAGCGTGGTTAGACCACTTTCTCAAAAGGCATAAACATGAGTTGTCACTTAGAAGTCCAACAGGTACATCCTATGCTCGTACTCAAGGTTTTAACCGTGACGCAGTCAAGATATTCTTTGACATTCTACGAGTTGAGTTTGAAAAGAAACGTTATGCTCCTGATCGTATTTACAATGTAGATGAAACTGGTCTAACTATTATTCAAACTAAAATACCACAGGTTATTGGTAAAAAGGGCAAGAGACAGATCGGAGCTCTAACTGCGGCAGAACGAGGATCTCTTATGACGTTAGTTTGTTGTATGAGTGTATCTGGAAATTATATTCCACCGATGATGATATTCCCTCGCAAAAATTTTACTGACACTCTCATTAAAGGTGCGCCACCTGGTGCCATAGGATAAGTCCATCCTTCTGGTAGGATACAAGGAAACTTATTCACGGAATGGTTCAAACATTTCATCGACAAGACTAATCCATCGGAAGAATCTCCCGTAATGCTCATACTTGATGGTCATTATAGTCACACACGAAATCTGGACGTGCTGACTCTTGCTCGGGAAAACCACATCACGATCATAAGTTTACCACCACATACGACGCACAAGCTTCAGCCTCTGGACAGGACTTTTATGGGTGCTCTAAAATCTCATAACAGTGAGGAAATTCGCCAGTTTATGCTGCATTCTGAGAGAATGATAAAGCCTTATGACATAGCCGAGTTGTTTGGTCGCGCGTATATGAAGAGCACAACTGGTGAAATTGCATACAATGGGTTCAGGGTAACAGGAATTTATCCTTTTAATCCATCCATCTTTACCGAAGTTGATTTTATAGCAGAAGCACAAACAAACGCCCAAACAAACCAAACTACAATTAACGGACAGTTTGCTACCATAACATCAACTGAACAGACACAACTGATAACTACTGAACCCTCAACATTAAGAAATAATGTGCAATCCGCTTCAGATGAGCAAAATGCAACCGCAATATCTGATGACCAGCCAAATTTGAATATTTCGGAGCCCTCTTCCTCAAACCATGACCTTATTTTGCCTGAGGATATTTTACCTATTCCTGGATCCAAGAGAAAGACATCTAATCGAGGAAGAAAGTCATCATTAGCGGCGGTGATTACTTCGTCACCTTATAAAGCTCTTCTAGAAGACTCCTTGAACCGGTCGGCAGCTCGCGGTCGCAGCCAAGGTCGAAGACGTGGACGCGGATATGGTATTCGTCGAGGCAGTACTCGGGATGCAAATATTCAACTAAAGGCTAGTCGTAAACGTCGCACACAGAGGAATGTTACGTCGTCAGAAAGTAGTTCTGAAACTGACGACGAGAATATAACCCAAAATGAATCTGGGGACAGTGATGAAGACTCTGAGCATGATATGAATGGGAGGCCAGCCGAAGACATGGACGCTAATTGCATCTTTTGTGATGCCTCTTATTCTAACGACAAACGAGGAGAAGCATGGATCCAGTGCCAGGCATGTGAGCTCTGGGCTCATCAGGATTGTGCCGGTCCTGAAGGAGAATACTACATTTGTGATTTCTGTCGTTAAATTAACTTTTAGAGAACATAATTTGCAGGGATAAATTATTTCTGGTTTCATACTTTTAATATGGACCCCTGGGTGCCAAGTTACCATCAGGAAACCAAGGTCCGCCATTTCTATGTTATTTAAATAAACATATTTTTTCTCTTAAAATAATAGACTTTCATTCATGATATTTTTTTTAATCGTAACTCATTAAATATAGAGCCCCCTGAAAGCCCGTAAATGTTTCCAAAGGGTGTTGAAAAATATTTACATCTCTAAAACAAAATGGGGGGCCACAATACCACCTTCTCCTCTACTATATGTCAGAAGTGTCAAATATTCATTTGTCTTGGTCAATGTTGGGTTGACTCCCACACTGACGAAAATTTATAAACTATGTTTGTTAAATTAACTTTTATATAATTATTTCACGTTTCCAATCCTTCTGAATTATGATTTTTCATTATTGGATCATATTTTTCGGCGCTTTGAAATTCCGTGTGGTGACGGAGTAAGAATACTATTCACCACTCCCTATCTTGCTCGTGGATGTCGTACAAGACGACTATGGGATTTAATATGCACAATGCACATAACATCTGTGCAAGAGAAGGCAAACTTGATACAAAACCCTATATCAACATGTCTGACCAGCATGGTATAGTAGGTCAAATTCCCTCCCATTGTGGAGGAGGCCCGAGCCCAACAGTGGGACGTATGTGGGCTGCGATGATGATGATGATGATGATGATGACCTACTTAGAAAGACCACAATGGTCATTTGACCACTGCGGTAAATATGTACTAAAAATATACTTGTGTCGTGGGTAGTTGAAATAAACCTTTTCCTTTCTTTCTTGTATTGTTCTTATCGGAGTAAAGTCGTATTATGTCTCGCATAGAATAATGTTATAATGTCTCGTAGTCGTAATCGTTCCCTACGTGTTTCTGAAATATTGGAAGTGATGCAAAATATATCGGAGGACCAATCAGATTGTGAACCGACTGAAGAACAGAGGCACATTCTGCATTTAGACTCAGAAAGTGATCGTAATATTACACAAAATAGTGTTTCTTCTATTGATGATGACAACACCCATGGCGATTCTGATGGTCAGTGTACAGAATTTTAATTATTGATGTAAATAAAATAAAAATTTCGATATTGAGAGAAACGGAAACCTTTTATTATATTAACAATATCAGGTTGACCGAGCTTCGCTCGGAATATTTTTGTAGAATTTATTTAGATATATATTAATAAAAATAAAAATTATATAAAAAAATTACAAAAAGAGAATAACAATAACACCGAGATTCGAACCGACGCTGTTTGGATGCTACAAAACTCAAAATTAAAACCAGCCGTCTCCCAACTGAGTTCCACTCGAAATTTGAATTCATATTCTTTTAAAATTTAATGTCATTTATTGTTATGCTAAAAACACCGACAAAAGAACATTTTCTATAAATAAAACCTAGCTAGATCGATTTTTTGGACCCGAATCCTCTAGTATGCCAAGTTTCAACAAAATCGTTGGAGCCGTTTCCGAGATCCTGAATATATATATATATATATACAAGAATTGCTCGTTTAAAGATATTATATTAACATTTATTTCACTCTTTCAGATTCAGCATCTCTCACGACTCTACATAGCACAAACCTAAGAAAAGGACGAGGTTCAAGAGTACAAATTGAAATTATTCACCACAACACTAATGTCGCGGTATCTTCTAGCGACGTAAGTTGGACCCCTGAAAACTTATCAGTTTTGAATCAACCTGGACGTCGTTCACGGCAGAAAATTCTAACAGAGGAAGTTGGACCGATTTCTTTTGCGAAAAGGTGTTCCAAAGGAAGCATTTTATGTGCATGGAAACTTATTATTGATGAGTCCATGTTGCGGCATGTTCAGAAATGTACTGAAACCGAAGCTCGTCGTCGTCTTGGAGATAATACTTGGTCACTTCCATTGAATGAATTAGATACTTTTATTGCAATTGTATACGCGCGAGGAGCTTGTGGGGTTAAAAATGTTGCTGTGAGCGACCTATGGGACCAAAATTGGGGTATTCAGTTTTATTCACGAAACATGGCTCGGAATCGTTTCAAAGAAATAATGCGATTTCTGCGTTTTGCGTGCGAACAGAAAGGGCTGAACGTTTGCAAAGAGATAAATTTGCAATACTATCAAAAAGATACGCCCTGTATCAGCGCAGTATGTTGTGGCGCAAAATTTGAAATGCACACACACGTAAAACGTAATGCTTGCTAGAATTTCTTGTGGCTGGGCACACGACAGTAATAATCACACGCGCGCGTCAAGCACAAAAAGAAAGGTTAATGTACCGGAAAGTGATGATGATGCTGACTTTAGTCAGTCAATTGACAACTTTAATGTACCAGAAACCATTGATGAATCTGATAATGAGTCAGATATTTATGACTTGACTTAGTAAGTAATCAACAAGACAGATACAAACAATTCTAAACAGAACCATCACGTAAATTAGAAAAACTACTGATTTGTTCTAATTTATTAGAGCTTTTAGGTTTCTACAGTTTTAGCTTTTTAATTTTGTCACCATATTTAGTTGCCGAGAGTACTGTACGTATTGTACAAGTTGCATTTAAACGCGATTTTATTGGTTGGGATTTTGTATGTATGAAACGGAACATTTAACATCGATTTTCGAAAACATTAAAAGGTGGAATCAATTTTAAATTTTGCGCACTCATGAAGGAGCAATGATAATACAATATTTTCTTAAATTTCTAGCATTATAAATATAAAAATAAGCATTAATGACTAAAAAGTTAAAGTGAATATATTGTAAATTGATTAAGTTTATAATAAATTATTATTTTTTCTTTTAGGTTTAACGTTAAACATTCACGATGAAGCTTCCGAAAAATCATTGGGCAACAATCAAAAAAGAAACAAGATGAAAAGAAGAGAAAACGTCAGAGGGATTATTGTTTTATTGTGAATGTTTGATTTTAAATTTCCCTAGAGACGTTATAAGAAACCATTCTAAGGAGCCGAAAGTTCCAAAAAAAAATAAAAGATGTTCACTTTGCTCATACAAAAAGAATCATATGACCAAAGTTAGATGTCTGAAGCGCGAAAAAAAGCTCTACGGCCACATAAGATTGAAATATGTATGTATTAATTGGGCCAAACTAATATAATTTTAATTTTCTATCATAAAATCATGGAAAGGAAAGGAATCATGAAATGGACTTCATAAGGCTGATAACTATGTAGAATTAGTAGAAGAAATGCTGGTTTCAAAAAAATTAAGGCTGTATTAACACTAGGTTTACGGGACCCGTCAATCTGACGGATTTCAAACTTGGAAATGAAACACGCAAAAAACCATAGCATTAATCTTAACTATTTTGCATCGTAAATTTTTAATTTCATTTAAAGAGTTTATACGCACAATTATTATTTTCTTAAGCTTTATAAATTTTGAAATTTGTATGTTGTATACCTATTTCTACGGAACCCGTCAAATTGACGGGTTAGCTGATTACGTAAACAATCCTCATATATTTGCTTCGCTTGTAAAATTATACCTCGAATAGCAAATAAAAGACTGAAAGAAAGGTCTAAGACTGGTGCTTTCTTTCCGACTGGTGCAGGTGCTGACGGGGCACGGGTGTTTTGGGAAGTACCTGCACAAGATTGTCAGGAGGGAGAGCACACCGTCCTGCCACCACTGCAGTTGCGACGAGGACACGGCGCAGCACACGCTCGAGGAGTGTGCTGCGTGGGAGGGGGAGCGCCGTGAACTCGTCGCGATTATCGGTGCCGACCTGGCGCTGCCGACCATCGCCAGGGAGATGCTCGACAGCGTTAGGAACTGGGACGCGGTCGCCGCCTTCTGTGAGGCCGTAATCTCACGGAAGGAGGCGGCGGATCGTGTGCGAGTAGAGCTCCTATTCGGCGAAACGTTCCGCCGCCGGCGACTGGGGCGGCGCAGGCGCGAGTATCTGCGCCTAATGCCGCCCTAGCTGAGGCCGCGGGTGATCGGACTGGGGAATTGTCCGTCATCCGCAGAGAGGCTGACCGCGCGATGGCGACCGACGTCCCAGTACGTCGAGACGTGAGGTTACCCGAAAGGGTATTCCGTCGGGCCGACCACTGATCACATCTGCTCCGGTGGTTGGCCCAACAACGAAGTGACGTGGGTACGGGTGGGTTATGGGCCCGTGCGCCGTCCTTTCGTCGCCCCGGGCGGACAGGACCGCGCGTGTGCTTACCCTGGCCCACCCAAAAAAAAAAAAAAAGACCCCCAACTCATTATCTCAATAGCGCCTCGATAAGTAGCATAAAGCGAATTGTGTGGCCCGGGTGTCATGTTACTTAGCATGGAACGAAATCGCTTATCAGAGTAATCCTCGCGTTCTTCGAAACTCAAAGCGTGCAGCAGACTAAATGTCGTATCGAAAGATATTCAGTTTATGTGTTGGTGCAAACATAAACAACACACACAAAGAATTTTCACAGCCAACGATAGCCGACGTTAGGCTGCGATAATCTCTGAAAAATATCTCTAAGGCACGAGCCGGTCTTCAGTATAGTTGCTGTTTTGACAGTGGTAAGAACATTTTTCGAAGACAATGTGCAAAAGTTTTAGTTATTGTCACGGAGTATATATACAGGAGTCCGAACGTAAAAGTTAAAAGAATGGTCTCAATTTAGGGGACAGAACTTTTTGCCGGTAGAGCGCGCCACATCTCACGATTACTGAAACATATGTTCAGCATATTTTACCGTGATATTTTAAATCCGAAGATTTCATTCAAATTGGAAAGTATTCAGGTGATTTAATATCATTTATTGAATAACATTTACTTTTATCACCTAAAACATCACTACACAACACACACAACAATCTAAAATAACATAACCTAAAATCTTAATTATTATTTCCAGAACTAAATAATACCAGGCGCATTTTAAAGAGAGGAATGGTGCGTTCAGTATTTCCATGGACTAAAATTGAAGATCTAAAGTCTAAACAAAGGCGAGGACGTTATCAGCGCGTGATTCTAAACGAAAATTGTGTTTTTCATATATTGAAAAGTGTGACGGCTTAGCTCATAGTCTGTGTTACTACAGCTAATTACAATACTTCATCCAAGACAGTATTGGACTTTGGCGTCGGTTGTGTTGAAGAAATTGTGATCCAAGAAAATAGTGTATGTGAAAATGTGCAAAATGATATTGGTACTGTTTGTAAATGTGCAACTCAAAAAATTACCAATTCTACACAATAGAATCCTTTAGGAATTATGATAAAGGTATTGGCTTTTTATACTGGATTTGAATCATATAGCAAATTTATGTTTGTGTTTTAGATTTTGTGCCCTGAAGCCTAGTCAGTAACCTGTAAAAGAAGTTGCCTTGTTTGGATTTTTGGTCTTCGGTCTGAGCGTTGAAGACCAGTTCTTTTTGACATTAATGAAGTTGAGGAGTAATAAGGAAGACTATGAGCTATGCCATTTTTTTATGCAAGTCCCTGTATTATATCAAATATATTTATTACATGGATTAACTTTTGCATGAAATGTCTTCAATGTTGAATATTTGATAACCTGACAGGGAATTAGTAGATTTCTACATGCCTGAAGAATTTAAAAAAATATTACCCTTCTACTAGAGTCATTGTAGATTGTACAGAAATATCTATACATCGACCTGTTAATTCAGCTACACAAAAAGTTGCATGGAGTTTATACAAGAACCATTCTACTGTTAAGTATGAAGTAGGTGATGCTCACCAAGTGGCTTTATATCACATTGTTCTGATGCATATGCTGGAAGTATCAGTGACAGGCAAATTGCAGAAAGATAGACAAAAGAAAATTAACTTTATCAAAAATGTGAAGAAGGAGACAGTATTATGGCTGACCAAGGGTTTAACATACAAGACTCATCTGCTCATAAAGGTGTTGTTGCTGTAAATGTACCTTCATTTTTTAAGGGGAAAAGTCAGTTGCCTGGTATGACCGTTGTAGCAGATCGGGAACTTTCTTCAAAGAGAATACATTGTACGTGTTATAGGTTTAACTAAAACCAATTGTATTTGCACAATCCAGTAAATATTATGTTCCTCTCATGTCAAAAATATATTTTGTATGTGTTATAACATTTAACTTCCATGAAAATATTGTTACATATAACAAATATTGTACAGCAGAACTTCTTCCACTCTCTATTTTTTAACTTTAATAAAGTTTTCATTTACTAATTTTGTATTTTTATTTAAAACATTTTTTATAAAGTAAATAAACTCCTTTATCAAAGTAAACTCATTTATTGATAAATAATTTAACAATCACATATGGGTATTGCTTAGCATTTAAATTATTTATAGAAACATTTGAGAAACTTTAACAAACAGATGTAAATATCACTTAATATTAAAATTATTTAAAGATACATTTGGCATACATTTTACTTTAAAAACCACATTATAAGTATTGCTTATTATTAAAATAATAATTATTTGTAATAATCATTTGGGATAGATTTTACAGAGTACTTTTTCTAGTAATACTGGTCGGAAATAGTCTTCATAAAACATACCTAATTTGTTTTCCATCTCCTTTATAAACGTGTCATTTCAGGGTACATCAATTATGGTCCATTCTACAAATGTGTAAATGAATAAACTAGCATACTTTCTTACGGTAACCATCAACTGGAAAATCTGTGTTTGCAGAATTAATATTTTCAAACTCAATTACATCATTTATAATTTCATGAACAGTACTTGTCTCAACTGAATTTAGACTACAGTTACCAATTATTGTATGGTTAATTATATCACAACCATTTGGAAGCTCATTAACTGATAACAAGCTATTATTATTGTCATTTCTGTCAAAAGACATTGGTTCAGCATCCGCCTTCAAATGAACTTTCTTATATTTATGCATGTATATACTACCATCTTTCAAAATCACTTGTTCACTTTTAAGCACATCCTCTGGATTAAAATGTAATTCGCAAATAAAACTGGTAGCTTTCAATTTTTGGCCCAGAGCAGAAATCCATTTACTGCGCAATTCTACATCCTTCAAAAAAAATTTTATGTGTATATTTCAAAAGATAAATAAAAATATTTTTTTTCAACTTTTAGTTAAAAACTAAACACATTTATAAATTAATTTTTCATAACACAAATTTTTAACAAATATTATTTTGAGGTTACTCACTTTTGGTGGTTTGAAAAATGTCACTTTTCTTACACCTTCATATGCTTTTCGTCCACTAACACAACCTTGAACAGCACAACACCTTCCCATTTCTTTTTATTATTATGTTAAATTAAAATGTTTAAATATATATATTCATGTTTATATATAGGTATATGTAGCTATATTTCGTGGGTGCACATGACACACTAGCGCCGCCAGTGCCAGATAAGAGAACTAAGATCTGGTTTCATTTTTGTGACCGAAAATTTTATGGAAAAGCGTATACCGTTCGACCTCCTATATATATACTCCGTGGTTATTGTAGTCACTCGCTTATTGTAAGTATTTACATTAGGGTAATTGGATTTGGGTACGGTATTTTTCACTTTCACCGATCACCCTTTTCTAGCAAACATGAATAGAAACACGAGATATAATAAGGAATTGACCAAAATTACCAACATCAATGAGGATTGTTCTGAGGTGTCCTCCGAAGAAGATCAATATGAATTTCCTTGAGGGAGCTCACCGCCTGGTGCGTCGACGCCCGCCGAGACGTCATTGCCCGTTGGGCAGTCCGGCTGGAGAGGCCTCGGTTCGGGGTGCGAATCGTGGAGGCCTTGCGGCCGGTGCTGATGCAGTGGTTGGAAAGGCGGCACGGGGTGCTCTCCTTCCGACTAGTGCAGGTGTTGACGGGGCATGGGAGCTTCGCCAAATACCTGCACAAGGTCGTAAGGAGGGAGAGTACACCGTCCTGCCACCACTGCGATTGCGACGAGGACACGGCGCAGCATACGCTCGAGGCCTGCGCCGCTTGGGCCACGCAGCGCCGTGAACTCGTCGCAATCATCGGTGCCGATCTGACGCTGCCGGCCATCGCTAGAGCGATGGTCAACAGCGTCGGGAATTGCGACGCGGTCGCAGCCTTCTGCGAGTCAGTGATCTCGCAGAAAGAGGCGGCGGATCGTCTGCGCGAGGAGCGCAGCCTCGATGAGGAGATCCGCCGCCGGCGAATGGGGCGGCGCAGGCGCAACTACCTGCGCCTCATGACGCTCTAGCCGAGGCCGCGGGTGACGTGATCGGGGATTAATCCGACACCCGCCGAGAGGCCGACCGCGTGAGGAAGGACCGACGTCCTCCCCGAGGGGGGGGACGTCGGTCGATGGGAAGGTACCCCACCGACCACTGACGACAAGTAAACCTGCTCCGGTGGTCGGCCCAACGACGAAAGCGAGGTGGTTTTCGGGTGGGTTGTGGGAGTTGCGTGCTTAAGCCCCTCTGTCGCCCCGGACGGAGTGGTGCGGAGGCGCGCCGACCGCAGCCCACCCACAAAAAAAAAAAAAAGTACATAATAGTTTTTGAGTTACAGCCATTTAAAAGAGTAGCAGCTCGGCAGTTAGATAGTTGCATTGGCTACGGGACATACCTGAGCTATTGTTCGGAGTCTGCCGTCTCTTCCAACCTTTGTAATACGATTCCGGTTTCTATTGTGAGCCTCCAGGTATACAGAAATATATAAGTATAATTATTTCGGTATATTTTTTGTTTACTGCCACGTCACGTATTTTCGGAGCCAGATACATTTATGCTCGTTCCAACCATTTATTTTACTTTTGGCAGGTCGAATTCTGATCAATTAGTGTTGTACCAATGTATTACGGATACTATGTTTTGTAATAATCGATTTTAGTCAGGAGGAACTTTTAATCGATTTAACACGGATATTTTATTTTTGCTTAAATACATATTTTATATTATTTAAAAACTTCACTTCTGTAAATATATTTGTTATTTGGGCACATAAATTTTTGCATACCCACTAATTCAGTCCTCCCAAAATATTTTACTTTGTACTTTGCAAAATAAAAAATAACTACTTTATGAAGCATTTTTCCATTAAGCGGGGTCCGCTGCTCCAAACTTTACTTAGAGACAATGGCGCCCTCGTCTGCGGTAGTAAATCACTAATTTTCTCATCCAACCTACCTCTTTTTTTTTAAGCCGAATTGGCAACACTGAACAGCGCGCCGACGACGCCATTTTGTTGTGTTGTCTGTCACTCGCAACAAGACTCCCGTGCTAGTCACATTTCTGTTCGCTGAGTGCTCTTTCATATTTTTCATACGCTGTGTTGAGTATTTATATTCCACCGTATTGATTTCATTGTTCTTACTTTGATTGAGTTGAGCGTATCGTTCCTCCCAGTAAGATTTTACTTGCAAAATGCCGAAAGGTATGGTGCTTAAAGGACAATCCAGAGAGTTAGTGCTGCGGCTTCGTGAATTTTTTGAAAAGGAAAGCCGCAATGGCGGATTCCTTATACCAGTAGCCCAAGTTAGAGACCGTGTTGCAGCAGCATTAGGTATTAGTGCTCCAACGGTGGCGAAAATCACTAAAGAAGTCTATGGTAGTAGTGGTATTGAACAGAACAAGCTATCTACGCCTAAGAAAAAACGTCAGCCCCGTAAAGTGACAGCAATTGACAGTTTTGATAATGATGCTATTCGTCGTCATATATACAATTATTACACAAGCTAAGAGATTCCTACTTTGAAAAAATTAGTAGCGTCTCTACGAAATTGTGGCTTGTTTCGTGGTCAAAAATCTTCTTTGTCAAAGGTGCTGCACCAAATCGGGTTCTTGTATAAGAAATCCGACAAAAGAAAAATTTTAATGGAACGTCGTGATATAGCCTTGTCTCGCTGTGAATTTTTAAGACAAGCGAAGAAAATAGAAGACTGGTCGAATGTCGTTTTCACAGATGAAACTTGGCTCAATGCCAATCATTCCATACCAAAAGGTTGGACTGACGATACTGCTGCTTCTACTTCTGTAGTGCCAATGGGGAAAGGTGAACGCCTCATCATTTGCCATGCGGGAACTACAAAGGGATTTGTACCAGACGCTCTGTTAGCGTTCAAATAAAAAAAAAACAGGAGACTATCATGAGGAGATGAATGCGGACGTGTATGAAAAGTGGTGCAGAGAAATGCTTACATCACTTGAAGAGCCATCAACAATATTTATTGATAATGCACCCTATCACTCTCGCCAAATTAATAAAATGCCAACACAGGCCAACAAAAAACACGAGATTATAAACTGGCTTCGTGATAATGGGGAAGATGTGGACGAATCCCTACTAAAAGTAGAATTACTTAAAATATTAAAAAGTAAAAAGCAGCCAAAACGATATGTCATCGACGAAATGGCAGCAGAATATGGGCATGTTGTAATCAGAATTCCTCCGTACCACTGTCAATATAATCCAATTGAAATGATCTGGGCACAAGTCAAAGGACACGCCGCAAGAAACAATACAACTCCTCCTTTCACAGCAAATAAAATGCTTGAACTTTTAAAAAACGCATGTGCTAATGTGACGCCTGAAAACTGGGCGAGTGTCGTCAACAAGACAAAAAATATAATATTCTCTGATTGGGATCGGGAAATTGAATTTGACAACATACCTACACAAGAGTTAATAATAAACACTGCAGATGATTCAAGCGACGATTCGAGTTCGTATGAAGAATCCGACGATTCGTTATAATAAAATAATATTAAAATATTTTGGTTGTTTTATTTCATGTTATAGGTATGATGAGAAGATTTTTATATCTCCCTGATACAATTTTAACGTGTTGTCTATTACAACAATTCAAAACTCAGTTGTCAGCTGACTTAACTGCAAATAAGTGTAATCGATTATTTGCGATTCATTAGTTTGCACCGAATACTTTTGATCCTGTCACTAGATGCGATAGAACGTAACTTTTTTTATAACGGAAATGAATTATCACTTAAATTTTATGAATAGAGCTATTTACGGCATATTAATGTATTTAGTGGGTAATAATTAAGATATATAAATATTATTGGGCAGTTTATATATTTCTCTGTTCACTCGTTTCAAAGTTAATAATTGCGTATAATGAAACAGTTACGTCCTAAAGCATGTGTCAAAAGTAAAATAAATGGTTGGAACGAGTATAGTTTTATTGTGACCGTTGTATCGAGTAGGAGAACACGGGGGAATCGGAGCCACGGGGTAATGAGAACTACTTTAGTTTACGTGTATCCGAACGAACTAGCTCCTGTTTTGTTATTACGTAACATCGAAGGGCGCGGGAGGGGTACCGCTGCCTCGTTGCCAGTCGACTTATAGCGAGCAAACGGACTCCACGTCGGTTTTCCCGTCAACCGATCTAATTTTTTACGATTTTCAAGGACAAATTGTGAGTATTGAAATTGTTGTATTGTAAGATTTGACTGTTTTAAGTTGTAGATATATCTTTATAAAATAAGACAAAGATATTAATTTTTGTGAATAACTAATTGAATTTTGTGAATTATACGAAAAATAAAAAATTAGTATTTGGGGTAATTGGAGCCAAGTGGCTCTCATTACCCCGTTACATTATTTTTGTTACTTTTTCCAGATGCCTCGAAAACAGAACAGAATCACGGAGAAGTGTCAATGGAATTTAGATGTACTAGATCGTGCCATCAAGAGAGTCAATGAAGATGGAATTTCTTTGCATAAAGCATCACAAGAGATTAAAATTCCGTATAGTACTTTACAAAAGAGATATCGCAGATCAGAACAAACAAATCCTCGTCTCGGAAGAAAACAAGTTTTTTCTCCAGCTCAAAAACAAATTCTCGCTGGTCACCTGGTACACATGGCGAATCTTTTTTACGGATTAGACTCTATGAAATTGAGAAAAATAGCATACGAGTGTGCCGAACTATTGAAGATACCTTATAATTTCAACAAGGAAAGCAAGTGTGCTGGACCAGATTGGCTTGAAGGATTTTTGAGAAGAAATACTAATATCAGTGTTCGCAAGCCTGAGTCGACAAGTATAAACAGAATTGAGGGGTTTAATAAAGAAGAAGTAGAACTGTTTTATAAAAATATTGAAGAACTAATGACAAAAAATAAATATGAAGCACATCAAATATTTAATATGGATGAGACAGGAGTCTCGACAGTTCAAGAACCAGGAAAAGTTTTGGCAAAAACAGATCAGAAACGAGTAGAGACTGCAACTTCTTGGGAGAGAGGAAAAACCGTCACTGTTATCTGTGCAATGAGTGCTGCTGGCGTCTATATCCCACCAATGTTCATATTCCCTAGACAACGTCATTCTACTCTTTTAGAAAAAGATGGTCCTCCGGGTGCAATTTATGATTGCTCAAAAAATGGGTGGACTAATGAAAGTCTATTTTTAAAATGGTTACAGCACTTTAAGAAATTTGTAAAACCATCCGAAGATAATAAAATATTACTTATCTTAGACAATCATAACAGCCACTCCACCTTAGGAGCGTATGAGTTTTGCAAAGCTAATTACATCACAATGTTGTCTATACCGCCACACTCCTCTCATCGCTTGTAGCCTTTAGATCTGACATTTTTTGGTCCCCTTAAAAAAGCATACAATCGTGAATGTGATCTGCATCTAAAACCCAAAAATATGATTAAAATCCAGCCATATGATATAGCTGGTTTGTTTCAGAAAGCTTACAGTAAAGTTACTTCAATGGATAAGGCCATAAGTGGTTTTCGCTCAACTGGCATAAGCCCAATGAATACTACTATATTCAACGACGAGGACTATTATGTCGTTAATACTGCTTCCACCAACGTAGTGGATGACACTGTAGAATCTCATGAAAATAATCAACCTATTCAGAGCACTGAAATACCCTCTTCTGTCAGTGAAATTCAATTACTTGAAGAGAATAACAGTGAAAATAGCCAAAATAATAATGTTTGTGTAGAACATATTCCATGTGCTTCCTCTGAATTAAATGATAACCTGAATTCTGTACTCGCAGTTGTATTTCCAAAACCACCAACTTCTGGAGAGATCCGAAAAAGAACTCATAAACAACATTCGCAAATAATCACTGCTACACCCAATAAGTCTGTACTAGAAGAAAAGAAAAAGAAACGTCTCATGAAAGAAAATAAAGCACCGAAAAGAAAGGGTAAAAATATGAAAGCAAAGAAAAAATCTACTAACAAAGCAAATAAAAAAGCTAAAAAGTTCCTATTTAAAGACGATACTAACTCATCGAGCTCATCAGATAAATCTGATGACTACCAGAATATTTGCGACGACAATAGCAGTGACTCTGTTGCTGAAGATTCCAACATGTGTATGATCTGTTGTGAATCTGGAAAATCGAATGAAATGTGGTACAGATGCAGGTCCTGTGGTGAATGGGCTCACGCTCAATGTTCAGGCTGTGATTCCGCCAAAAATTATATTTGTGATTATTGTATTAGACAGTAGGTAATAGTTTTAAAATTTTATTACTGATTTCGTACGTTCCTAAAGTTATTATAATTATCATATAAATAAAAAGAAGTTTAACTTCTAAGTATAACTTGAAATATTAATGTTTTTTGTTATTTTCTTACATACGAGGTGTAGCAGAAAAGTAATGAGACTGGCAACACTGCAAATGATCAGACAATGCTGCGCCTTTGTCCTTGATTGACCTCGTGTGTCAGTACCTTCCAATAGCTCTGTGCAAGTTTCAGCTCTTTCCGTTAACTACGTGATTTTTGTGACTGCTATTAGTCAAGTTGGTTTTTGGTTGTGCGTCACGCAAAATGGAACAGCGGAATTTGGAACAACGTTGTGCAATTAAATTTTGTGCTAAGCTCGGTGAATCGGCAAGTGTAACGTATGAAAAGTTAAAATCTGCCTATGGGAAACATTCTTTATCCCGAGCTCAAGTTTTTCGCTGGTACAAATCATTTTTGGAAGGCAGAGAACACGTTGAAGATGAACATCGTTCAGGGAGGCCTTCAACTTCAAAAACTGATGAGAACATTGAACGTGTGAACACTCTAGTGAGATCAGACCGTCGCACTGTGGGACCAATCGGTACATTTCATCTCAAAAATCGATAACTTTGTTGTTTTGTGATGTTTCCCCTTGAATTTTTTTTTATGTATTAATGAATATATAGGCAATAAAATAAATTAAACATCATTATTTTAAAAGTTATATAATTTTCATAAAAAAATGACAAAGATAACGATATACGAAATTACATACAAAAAATTATACAGTTATAATAAAATGACAATAAAAGTAACACTTTTACTTAAAATAAGTTTAAGACTTAATTATTATTATTATTATCAAACAAACATGCTAAAAAATTACACCATAAAAAAATTGCGATCCTATTCATAACCTTCTATTTCCAATAATTCTTTAGCTTCGTCAAACAATTCTTTGGATATTACAAAACTGGGTTTATTGAAACTAGATATATAAGGATCAGATGTATATAACAAAATATGCAGAACGTCCTCGTTTGTTGCTGATCTGGAACACTTCCTAGCGTGATGTAACCTATATTTTTTGTAATCTTTATTCCTGGCTTCCTGAGCATCTTCGTATAATTGTCCTATAGGCAGAACTGCATAATGCTCTATTATTTTAGCACCATGTATAAGTACTTTATGGACCGAAGATGGCATGTAATACCAGTTATATTTGCTTACGTATAATTGCGCGGTTATCAATGTATACTGACCAAATTTTTCTGCGTTTATAAGGGAATCCCGATGACATGGTTTGAAGAATTACATAAAATCTCTTAATTAATTCTCCATCAATTCCAGTTATCCCTGCAGAGCATTCGTAATTTTGGAAAAATCGCCTTGCTGTATTTCCGTCATTGCTATTACCGGAACCTTGACGTGGTTTATCAATGTGCAAACCAAGCACTTCTCGGAAACGTTTTTGGACATATTTTTTCTTGTCTTCTTTAAGTTGCTTGTTTTCTGGAGTTGTTGCTGACCACTTCTCAAAACCCAAATTATAAGAAATATGGAGGATCGTCTCCATAAATCTTATCCATGCATGTAGTGTCGACAATCCGTATTTAAATGCATCTTCATTTTCAACTCTTGATGTAACTTTAAAAAGATCGTTCATTTGTCTGGGAGTTGCTCCACAAACAGTGCAGGTAGCACTGGATGATGTGTTCGTTAACACTTGAGCAACTTTCCCATCAATCATTGTCATAAACAGTTCATGTTTAACCTCGATGACTTTGTCGTCTATAGACACAAGAGTTGAAATCAATTGATTAATTTTGGCTTCAATTTCACTGACAACCGCTGTAGTTTTTTCGGGTGTTTCTTTTGCAAATTCTAATGAAATTGGTCTGCAATATCTAACAGATGAGCAAGTAGGATTCTGCCATATAACTGTAGACGTTTCTTCGTCTACTAGTCGCAGTGGTACAAGGGACACTATAAACAAATTAGCATCCGATATTTGTTCGTTTTCTTCCGGTAGAATTTGTTTATACTCACTTTGCCCGGAAGATCCATCACACCCCCATTTAGTGAACAGCTTGAGACGATTGTAGTTTGTCGAACCTGACTTTATCTTTATAATACGGCAGACTGTATGGTCTAAGAGATCTTGCAGATTAATTTTTGCGCTTATATTTGTCACCGTTATGCTAGATGCAGGCGGATAGCAAGCCTTTTTTGCTTCACTTAGTATTTGATACGAAGGTAAAACAGAACTTAAATTTTTATCAACGAGCCTTTTTCTTAGGTACTCATATTGGGCTTTCGTTAGATCCGTTTCAATACACATGCTCAATGCCTCTTCTTTTGTAAAAGAAAGTGCACTATCTGGACTGATTATGGTTTGTAGAATTGCTTTCTTCTCGTCTTTTTCCTTGTTTCTGATAATAGACACAATTGACGCTTCGTCATTTTCACCCATAGATCGTAAACCTTGCACATAAGCGTTACGGACATGTCCCATTCCATACTCCTGGAGCAGTTCCATATTTTTTCGTTTTTTTGTGTTTTCCGAACACTCGTCGTATGGTTTTGTTGGTCTACCACGATCACCAGAAGTATTCAAGCCAGATATTTCAGAGGTTGAGGTACTGCAAGAATTCAATGGTACTTTAAATTCACCGTTTAACCAATTTGAGTATAGACTCTCGAACCTGTCTGGCTTTCTTTGAGCTTTCGTCCATTTCTGGTTGCAACTTGATGTTAAATTTTTTTGAATACTTTCTATTACAGTGATAACGTCAGTTTCCGACAGTTGAAAGTTGATCAACAAATATTGTCTAAGGTCTGAAGTACTCTTCCCTCTTATTATTTGATCACAAAGATCGCATCGAACACAAACAAATTCACTCATGTTTTTTTTCTGTTAATTGTTATCGAAAAGAAGTATCTGAATACTTTGATGAATAGTATGCTGAAAACACGCGTATATAAAGGACCAATATTTTGGTGCCTTGTGCAAAAACCGCAGGGTAATTGATTGTGATAGTTGTCATCGAAATAGTGTAATCAGTAGATACTGGTTGTAATAAATTACCGCAACAGATAAATAGAACTTCCGCAACAATATAGTTTATCATACTTGTGGTTTATTACCGCTATCGAAAGTACCAAGTGAATATTCTTGTAGTCTATTTATTTGTTAATGTATTCTTCTATCATAGAAATGAAAAAAAAAAGACAAGTTAGACATCAAATATAATATATCACAGTAAAAAAGAAGAACCGAACATAAGTTTCGAGATTTTTTTTTGCCCCCGATTGACATATTGCCTTGAAATCACCATTCGCGCAAAAAAACGCGCAATTTTTTTTTTGATCCTCGTATTACTGAATAGGTAAGGTCTCAAATAGAGTGATTAACTTGACACCGGCAGCTTTCGGCAACATAGAAAAGTCCAATTGAAATAAACAAAATCGAAATTTTCTTTACTTTACTAAAAAAATAAAAAAAATATATATATCATTATTTTTTTTTACAAAACTGAACGTGGATACAAAGTGTACATTCTGATCTATCTAATGATGTATTACACTAATATGTTTCCACGGAAAACATCCGAATAATTTTGTGTTGAACTTCCTTAACGGTAATTTAATTGGCATGAAAATATTTATGCTCAATGTTTGAGGTTCACTTTATAAACATGAAACTAAATTATTTAATTTTTTTTGGAATTAATTCGAAATTTGCATCCTTTGAGGGTATAAAACTATAAAAGGATCTATGGATTTACGACTTTTGTCAAAACCATTTATGAGATGGCAAATACTGTTTGGGCCCATAGTGCGTCGTTTAACATTGAGAATGTTGAGTAAACAATTAAATTTAAACAAATTTACCGTTCATCAAATTTTGACCGAACATTAGCACATGCGAAAGGTCTGTGCCAAAATGGTGCCGAAAAACCTCACAATTGAGCAGAAGGATGTTCGAAAAAACAAGTGCCTTGATCTTCTTGACAGAATCGCCAACGATCAAGATTTCTTTAGTCGTGTGATCACAGAAGATGAGTCATGGATTTTTGAATACGATCCTGAGACCAAGAGGCAAAGTGAAGAGTGGCACACTGCAAACTCCCCTCGACCAAAGAAAGCTCGAATGAGCAAATCGAAGATCAAATCAATGCTGATTTGTTTTTTAGACAAAAGGGGAATCATCCATAAAGAATTTGTTCCTCCAGGACAAACTGTGAACCAAGTTTTTTATAAAGACGTCCTTGAAAGGCTCAGGAAAAGGGTCATTCGCGTGAGACCAGACATTGCAGACAAATGGATGCTCCATCATGACAACGCCCCATGTCATACTGCCCTTTCCATAGCAGAATTTTTGACCTCAAAAGGCATTCCTGTGATTCCCCAGCCCCCCTATTCACCTGACCTCAGTCCCTGTGACTTTTTCCTCTTTCCTAAACTGAAGAATGTCCTCAAAGGACGTCATTTCGGGACTTTAGAAAACATCCAAAAGAGTGTAACGGACCTACTAAAGACCATATCAGTTGAAGACTTCCAGCGCTGCTACGAACAATGGGAACAACGTCTCCATCGGTTTGTAGCTGCCCAAGGAAACTACTTTGAAGGGGATAACATTGATGTTCGAGAAAAATGAAAACTTTGGTGAATACAAGACCAGTCTCATTACTTTTCTGCCACACCTCGTATGTTTGTAATTTTTTATTTTATTTTATGAGACTGTGATTTTATACGATTATATGTTGAAGTTTCATAAGAGAATAATTTTAAGTTCTTAAAATGTCATAAGTTTATAATTTTTGTTACAAACTCTTTCTCTGGTTACCATTACCCCAATGGATCTTATTACCCCTATATCTGGTTCTCATTACCCGAGCCCTTGGGTAATGAGAGCCAAAGTAACTTTTACCAAAATTGGTCTTTGTTTGATTCATTTCTTAATTTATTTGTTGTTATCATAAAGCTGATTAGTTGTACCGTAAGAAACGAACAAAAACTAGAATAAAAAGTGATGTTTGTCAAAGTAATAGGAGTTTTTTTCTTAAGTGGCGCCAATTCCCCCGTGTTCTCCTACTTCGTAAGTTACCGCGTTTTATTAGCTGGTCTAGAATTTTGAAGAAACCGATTTTTTTTTTGTTTTAAAAGGTACTTTAGGGTCTTAAAAATAACATACCAAAGGATGGATGCTGGCAAAAATGTCTAATGCCCAAACTTTCCATTCTGCGGCATCTGCTCAGGTATGCCCCGAGCGCCCTTTATGATCCCGGCGCACGCTGGAATTTTTGAGTACAGGAGCAAGTATAACGGCAGTTGATAGAGAAGGGACTGCCCTCCGATGAATTTAGAATATTAGGAATGTCCCGCAATGCGTATAGGGGTCTCTAATAATAATATATATGTGTAGAAAATGTGTGAAGCGTTAGTAAAGCGAAAGCCGACCGTTGAAAAGGACGCTCTTTTCTCCGAAAACTATGAATTCGGGTAGAGTGATCGTGGATATTGCTACCAGTATTGCTTCATGTGTCTTCAACGATGGACTAAGATCGACTACACGTATTCGATGTCATGGGGATGAAAATTGGACCAAACAGCTATAACGTGTGCACTGAGATTGATGCGAACCGTATCAAGAAAGCGGAGCAGTCACTCAGTGTCGGCGCAAAAGAAGCCCGCATGCAATTAAAAGCGTTCCGAAAGGAAAAAGAAGCCGAAGAGATTGATACAGAAGGGCAATTGTACGGCGCAGGCATCGCAGATTAAAGGTACATATATACGCATTTAATATGATTTTATAGTACTTAAAACTCTAAACGCGTTTTTCTCGAAATCACTTTTTTTGAACTGGCCGAAAACATAACTCGAGCAAATCTTCACCGATCTATACGAAATTTTGACAGTACATTCGAAATACCTTTCTCCGGAGACGTACGTAGGATATTTTTTTTATATTGCAGTTTTTTTTTAATCAACAATTTTGTCGTTTTTTTATAGTGAAAATTTTAATGTTTTGTTCAAACGTGCACCATTTCGCGAAAAAACAAAATATCGAAAAAATCCTACGTACTACGTCTCTTGCTGTTGTTATATAGAAACTAAAAAAAAATTCGGGATTTTGTTCCAGGACCAAAATTAAGGTTACATTTTCGGCCATGGACCCGTCTAAAAAATGAGGCGCCTCCGAAGAAAAGCTGGACAGCCGCCATTTTGAATTTAATTGACACGAAAAAATTTGTATTTGTATATTAAAACCTAAGTTATAAAACCTCTTTCACAGATTTTCGATTGATCTTTTTGTTGAGTCACAAAAAAATCATAAATTATGCCCATTTTTTCACGCTCTAGACCAGCTGCCCTCCTTAATCTAAAATGAGTGAACAATCTTCCTATTTAGTTAAAAAAGGAACTCACGATGTTCCCAGATACCGATCAAGAACAAAAAAAAACGAAAATTTACTGGAAACCAACATACATTTGAGCAATTTACGGCGAATACAAGTACGTCCGCAGAGAAACTATTGCATAATAATGAGGAGAATATTGTGATTGACCCATCCCATGGATATTGTATTCTACAGTTTATCTCAGTTTTTAGTGCAATCAGCAATTTAGTGGTGTGCAAAATTTGTCACAAGGAAATTACTTTTAATCAAGCAAGTCCAAGAGGCCTGGGGTTTAAAATAGCTGTCATTTATCAATGTGGTAATTTGTACATTATACTCGTTCCAACCATTTATTTTACTTTTGGCAGGTCGAATTCTGATCAATTAGTGTTGTACCAATGTATTACGGATACTATGTTTTGTAATAATCGATTTTAGTCAGGAAGAACTTTTAATCGATTTAACACGAATATTTTATTTTTGCTTAAATACATATTTCATATTATTTAAAAACTGCACTTTTGTAAATATATTTGTTATTTGGGCACATTAATTTTTGCATACCCACTAATTCAGTCCTCCCAAAATATTTTACTTTGTACTTTGCAAAATAAAAAATAACTACTTTATGAAGCATTTTTCCATTAAGCGGGGTCCGCTGCTCCAAACTTTACTTAGAGACAATGGCGCCCTCGTCTGCGGTAGTAAATCACTAATTTTCTCATCCAGCCCACCCCTTTTTTTTTAAGCCGAATTGGCAACACTGAACAGCGCGCCGACGACGCCATTTTGTTGTGTTGTCTGTCACTCGCAACAAGACTCCCGTGCTAGTCACATTTCTGTTCGCTGACTGCTCTTTCATATTTTTCATACGCTGTGTTGAGTATTTATATTCCACCGTATTGATTTCATTGTTCTTACTTTGATTGAGTTGAGCGTATCGTTCCTCCCAGTAAGATTTTACTTGCAAAATGCCGAAAGGTATGGTGCTTAAAGGACAATCCAGAGAGTTAGTGCTGCGGCTTCGTGAATTTTTTGAAAAGGAAAGCCGCAATGGCGGATTCCTTATACCAGTAACCCAAGTTAGAGACCGTGTTGCAGCAGCATTAGGTATTAGTGCTCCAACGGTGGCGAAAATCACTAAAGAAGTCTATGGTAGTAGTGGTATTGAACAGAACAAGCTATCTACGCCTAAGAAAAAACGTCAGCCCCGTAAAGTGACAGCAATTGACAGTTTTGATACTGATGCTATTCGTCGTCATATATACAATTATTACACGAGCAAAGAGATTCCTACTTTGAAAAAATTAGTAGCGTCTCTACGAAATTGTGGCTTGTTTCGTGGTCAAAAATCTTCTTTGTCAAAGGTGCTGCACCAAATCGGGTTCTTGTATAAGAAATCCGACAAAAGAAAAATTTTAATGGAACGTCGTGATATAGCCTTGTCTCGCTGTGAATTTTTAAGACAAGCGAAGAAAATAGAAGACTGGTCGAATGTCGTTTTCACAGATGAAACTTGGCTCAATACCAATCATTCCATACCAAAAGGTTGGACTGACGATACTGCTGCTTCTACTTCTGCAGTGCCAATGGGGAAAGGTGAACGCCTCATCATTTGCCATGCGGGAACTACAAAGGGATTTGTACCAGACGCTCTGTTAGCGTTCAAATAAAAAAAAAACAGGAGACTATCATGAGGAGATGAATGCGGACGTGTATGAAAAGTGGTGCAGAGAAATGCTTACATCACTTGAAGAGCCATCAACAATATTTATTGATAATGCACCCTATCACTCGCCAAATTAATAAAATGCCAACACAGGCCAACAAAAAACACGAGATTATAAACTGGCTTTGTGATAATGGGGAAGATGTGGACGAATCCCTACTAAAAGTAGAATTACTTAAAATATTAAAAAGTAAAAAGCAGCCAAAACGATATGTCATCGACGAAATGGCAGCAGAATATGGGCATGTTGTAATCAGAATTCCTCCGTACCACTGTCAATATAATCCAATTGAAATGATCTGGGCACAAGTCAAAGGACACGCCGCAAGAAACAATACAACTCCTCCTTTCACAGCAAATAAAATGCTTGAACTTTTAAAAAACGCATGTGCTAGTGTGACGCCTGAAAACTGGGCGAGTGTCGTCAACAAGACAAAAAATATAATATTCTCTGATTGGGATCGGGTAATTGAATTTGACAACATACCTACACAAGAGTTAATAATAAACACTGCAGATGATTCAAGCGACGATTCGAGTTCGTATGAAGAATCCGACGATTCGTTATAATAAAATAATATTAAAATATTTTGGTTGTTTTATTTCATGTTATAGGTATGATGAGAAGATTTTTATATCTCCCTGATACAATTTTAACGTGTTGTCTATTACAACAATTCAAAACTCAGTTGTCAGCTGACTTAACTGCAAATAAGTGTAATCGATTATTTGCGATTCATTAGTTTGCACCGAATACTTTTGATCCTGTCACTAGATGCGATAGAACGCAACTTTTTTTATAACGGAAATGAATTATCACTTAAATTTTATGAATAGAGCTATTTACAGCATATTAATGTATTTAGTGGGTAATAATTAAGATATATAAATATTATTGGGCAGTTTATATATTTCTCTGTTCACCCGTTTCAAAGTTAATAATTGCGTATAATGAAACAGTTACGTCCTAAAGCATGTGTCAAAAGTAAAATAAATGGTTGGAACGAGTATAATTCTGGACTAATGATTGATAACGCATTCGAAATAAATAGACGTCTTGTTGCTGTGATGCGTCTTTTGGGCATCGGAATAAATGGGATCAATCTTTTTTGCGGACTAATGGATCTAGCAAGCAAATTTTATCATAAAACTTTTGATGGATGTTTTACAAATTTATGGACTGCAGCCGAAACCGTTTGTAAACTAAGTATGAAACAAGCTGTCAATAAACAAAATGAGCTTACATCAAAAGAAGAAAACTCAGAGACAAATTTGACTGTTAGCGGGGACGGCACCTGGAAAAAACGTGGTCATACTTCTCGTTTTGGAGTAGTTGCGCTGGCAGGAATATACAGCAAAAAAATTCTTGACTCATGTGTGAAGTCTACTTACTGCCAGAGTTGTGTTTTTTGGGAAAAACGAAAAGAAAGCGATCCTGAAGCTTACGAAGAATGGTCATCGTTACACGGAAGAATGAACAGAAGAATGTGATGTTAATCCATAAAGGATCTGCCTCAAAAATGGAAGTAGATAGCGTAAAAGACATGTTCGGTCGTTCCATTAGTAAGTATGACGTAAAATATTCTCGCTATATTGGCGATGGTGATAGTGCCACTCATAAAGGTTTACTAGATTTAAATCCTTATGATACTCCGGTTCAAAAATTATGCTATTTACATGTGAAAAAAAGAATGGGCACACATTGCGGAAATTTAAAAAAAAAACTAATAAGTTAGGAGGTAAAAAGTAAGACAACGCAAAAGTTAACTGTATATTTAATAAATAAACTTCAAAAATATTACGGTTTGGCAATTATGAGAAATCAAGATAATATAGACGAAATGTATAAAGCAATCTGGACTACGTTTTATCATTTGTGTTCAACTGATGAGAAACCAAACCATGATAATTGTCAAGAAGGCGCAGAAAGTTGGTGCGCTTATCGCCGCGCGGAAGCTGAAGGAATGTTGAGTAAGTTTAAGCACGATTACTTTCCACTGGATCCAGAAGTTGAAACAGGTCTAAAGCCTATTTATGAAGACTTATCTCGACATGAAATGCTTGATAGATGCAAAGGTAGTAATACTCAAAACAAAACAATAATGAAAGTTACAACGGTTTACTTTGGCACTTATCACCAAAGCACCTTCATAATGGATTGAAAACTATCGAATTAGCAAATTTTTTTGCAACTTCAATATTCAATGACGGTTACTTCTCAATTTTGAAGATATTTAATGCAATGGGAGTAAAAGTTGGACCTGCAGCAAGAGATTATACGGCTCTTAAGGACGAGACGAGACTTCGAACCGCTGATCATCGCCAACGGGCTTGTTCAAAAGAGGGTCGATCAACTCGAAGAAGAGCTTCTTCAGCTCAACAAGCACTTTTTCAGGAAGAGGAAGGTGAATTATATGGGCCTGGAATAGCAGATTAGCTATAAGTATGATTTTAATCCATTTATAACAGTGAAAACGATCATTTTATCTTTAAACGCGTTTTTCTCGAAACAGCAATTTTAGAATTTGCTGGAGTGATTACTCGGAGACAAATGATCCGATCGCTATCAATTTTTTTTTTGCATCTTCTCTATATAGTTCTCCATACGATGACCCTCCAGTTTTTTGATCTGATCAAAAATCGAATTTTGGCAGGCCAAAAACGACCAAAATTTTGGGTAAAATTTAACTTTTTTTTTTCAACATGCCGCCATTTTATGTCAATTTTTGATTTTTTTGTTCGCCCGAGGGTCATCGTACAGACAATATGTTTTAGTTTAACGAGAATTATTTTTTTTTAGGTTTTATCAACGGAGAAGGCTGCAATCACTCTAGCAGTGGAGGACCTTTTTTTTGGCGCCGCCGGAGATCGCGTGTCATTTCAAAAATATTTAATATTTTATTTCAAAAATTTTACTGTATATTCTCAAAACATGTATAAATATACCCTCAAAATTTTAAAACGATTAACTAGTTTTTTTTAATTCCCAAAAATTGCCTTTTTTTAGGCTGTCACACTAGGTGTGCCCCTTAAACGGTCGAAATTGTGATGTGCAGTTCAGATTACGTCAGTGTTTTGAAGATTTTTATTTTTTTTTTCTTTTTCTCAATAACTGTGGGGAATGAGCGTCATGTGACTCTCATTACCCCCATCTGTGCATTTTGCATTGTCATTTTTATTTCTTTCTAGATGCCGAAATTACGAGTCAGAACAACTGAAAAGGCTTCCTGGTCTTCTGATAGCCTGGAAAAAGCTATAAAGCTTGTTAATGGTGGTTCTTCTATAAGAAATGCGGCTAAGGTAATGGGCATCCGATTTTCAAGCCTTCAAAAGAAGCTAAAAAAAGGTTCTACCTCAGCACCACATCTAGGGCGATTCACTATCTTTAGTGCTCAGACAGAAGCCGCGCTAGCAAACTTGGTGAAGAAAATGACAAATATTTTGTATAGTTGCACTGCTAATCAAATAAGAAAAGTGGCTTTTGAATACGCTGAAAAATTGAATTTAAAGCACAGTTTTAATCAGTCCTCCGAAATGGCTGGACGGGACTGGTTGCATGCATTTATGACTAGGCATAACATTTCTATTAGCATAAACAGAATAAGAGCTTTTAATAAAACCGAAATAAAGAAGAAAGAAAGAAAGAAAAATGCATTTATTCGGCGTAGGACATGCTAAAGATAATTATCATCAGAAGAAATAAATCTATGCTTAATTTAAAATGAGAAAAAAAAAAATATGGTATACTAAATAAAAATTATAAAAACAAAAAATATATATATATAGTGGTCAGTTCATCAGTAATAATAGTTTAGGATAAACGGAACAAAAGGTGTACGACCACAACAGTCTGAAGGATCAGTAGCAGACTAAAGCGACCTAATACATGTCCTGCCGAAAGGGTCACCATCTCAGCATTAGCTGGGTATCACCCAACACTGATCTTCCGCTGGCAACCCTGTTCTGTGACTCATGGATATCAGTTAACCATAAATATATGTTGTAATATGTACTTTTAAGATACTTTACTGATATGAATAATAAATAACCACTGACATTAATAAATATCATATAATAATTCAAATATAAATAATGTGTGACAAAATTATAAATAAATAATTTGAAAAAAGAAAATATTAAAATAACTTGGCTTAAAATAAGTATGTTCTTTGAGCTACTTGGCCAGCTGATGGAAAAGCATAGATTTGTTCCAAAGAATATTTACAACTGTGACGAAACAGGCATTTTAACAGTTCAAACTCCTGGAAAAATTCTAGCTACCAAAGGACAGAAGAGAGTGGGATCGATAACCAGTTGGGAGGAAAAAACATCACTTTGTTGTGTGCTATGAGCGCTACTGATGTTTATTTTCCCTAGAAAAAGGTTGACTCCTCTGCTAGAGAAGAATGGTCCAACAGGAGCACTTTCCAAATGCTCTGACAACGGTTGGATTAATGAGAATCTCTTTCTTGAATGGTTGGTGCACTTTAAACAGCACGCTAAACCATCTGCTGATGAACCCATCCTTTTAATACTAGACAACAATGCTAGTCACATTTCTCTTTCCGTCTACGAATATTGTAAGTCCAATGGCATTCACATGTCTCTGCCACCACACACGTCACACAGAATGCAACCCTTGGACGTTTCTTTCTTTGGTCCACTCAGAATGGCCTATTAAAAAGAATGTGACTTATTTTTAAAAAGCCATCTTGCTGAAAAGATAACCCCCTACAACGTAGCATCCTTGGCGAGGAAAGCATTCGATAATGTTGCGTCTATTAGTGAAGGAGAATCGGGGTTTAGAGCTACTGGAATAGTTCTAATAAATCCGGAAGTGTTCACAGAAGAAGACTTCATCGCTGCAGAAATTCGCCAATCTGAGCCTATTTCAATCCAGGACTGCAATGAATCTTTTGCAGCTGCTAGCATGATTCTCAGCACATCAAACGAAGTTCTTAGGATGTCTGAACAAGTAGGCGCACTTGATTCTGAACCAGATATTGTATCACCAGTACCTAGCACGTCAAACAAAATTAGTGCTAATTTGCATGGTTTAATCAAGTTGCCAGAGAAAACGCCTATTATAAATACAAGGAAGGGCCGAAAGAATCAACACGCTACAATTTTAACTTCAACGCCAATAAAAGAAAACCTAATAGAAAAAGAAAATAAGAAAATGGAGAAAACAGGGAGTAAAGAAAAAAAAAAAGAGATGGAAAGGTAATAAAGGTCATTGAAAAAGTCAATACAGAAGAAGGGTGCTGAAAAGGCAAAGCGCCAGGTACTGCAGGAAAGTAACGAAACTTCTGTATCCGATATTGGGACCGACGACTTATGCCAGGACGATGAGGATGACGACGCAGAAGATGCTGAAAACAGATGTCTAGTGTGCAACGATTATGGCAGAAACAATGAGATGTGGTTCAGATGCACCTCATGTGGGTTATGGGCTCACGCGGAATGCACTGGGTGGGACTCAGCGGAAGGTTACGTCTGCGATATTTGCTAGATTTTATTTGATTCCGATTGCCCCCAGAGTGACCAACCATTATCCTCATGTCGGTGTAATGGCAGTCAAATCTGTTTTTTTTTTTACTTTTATAATATCCAAAGTCGATTGCCAAAGTGATTGAAAATTATATCTAATAATAGTTATTTAAGTAAATAATGTTTAAAGGCGGTTGCAATAAATATTTTGTTTATAATTGAAATTTTATTTGAGTTCTCGCTTAAGTGACCCCCATTACCCTCTTATACCCTAATAATTTTAAATTTTTTGTATTTTTGTAATAAAAAAGTTGATTTTCAGTAATTATTTTATTAATGGCCTAACCTTGCATATAGTAGTAAAAAATAGTACAGTACTTTAAATGCAAAAGTGGCCTCCAAACTAAACTTTTCATGTCAAAGAATGTATCACAGTTATTTGAATAAATATACATCGGGACTAATATCAACTATAATAAATAGTTTATGTACATTGATTTAAAATTCATGAATATACAAGTCCCATTATTTTCATAATGCTTATTTCAAGCTTGGGCCACTTGCGCTGACTTCATTGCTGGCATTTTTAAAATGACTACTATATAGGTACGTGAAAAATATGATAACTGTCTTTAAACAAGGTTTCATTAACAAGTTCATACATTAATTTTGTAAAAATTGTTTTAACATAGGCTTTTTATTTATCGCAGATTGAATGTTAAAAAGAGTAATACGTAAGTGTGACTGTGCATAAGATGTACAATCCTTTATGAAAGATTTTTAAAAAACATATCCTTAACACCATCAACCCCAAGCCGCATAGTGCAAAACTTCATTTTCAGCATATGTTTTTTTTGTTTTAATATGCTTTTTAATGTTATTTATCACTGTTTTATTGTAATCCCACGTCTCTCCTTTCATTTTTCAGGATTTCAGGAGCGTGTACCATAAATGATACTCAGGCCCACGAAATATATTTACCCTTAGACATATCTCGTGGGCCATCTGTATCCTTTATGATACACGTTATTTTTTGAGCTTATTAACCTTTTTTCATTTGTTTTTTTTTTCAGATTCATCACGGAAAAACCACAAAGGAACTTTAGGAAAACAATAAATGTTTTGTGTGCCTAAAGTTCCATTGTTATTTGTTCTAGGAATATCAATAAATATTTGAAAAAAAAAAACGTGTAAAGTATATAAAGTGAATTGAAACTATTCAAAATGAACTACGGTAGTGATGATTCCTTATATGATCCGGATTATGCTGCATGTGCCACAGCTAGTTCTGAAATTGACAGTGCTAATGAGGTGTGGAATTCACTTCTATCTTCTAGACAAGTATCAACCTTTTCTGAAAGTGATTTGCCTCCTTTACCTGAGATACAAAGGTGGATTTCAGCTAGAAGGATTAAGGATTAATATACAGGGTGTGTCGTAAATAGTGGTCCACCGTTAAGGATTCGATAAACCAGATAATTTACTATAACAAATTCCATTTTTAACCATTTTTAGCCGAGGGTTCCGTAAATATTAATTTTTAGTTATTTATTTACCAAATTTCTACCTCTTGTAACAAATTTGGTGGTAGTTTTATCAAAAACCATTATATTTTCATTTTGATTACTGTTAATTACTGCTGAATACAAGAGCTATCGTTTATTAACATGTTATTTAATGAAGATTTAGATCTTCTGCAAAAAAAAATGATTGTACTCGAATTTTAACGGATTTTTTTAACATATCATGCTAATTCAAAAGCGATTTATGTAAAAAAAATGTACTACACTGTCAGTGCCCATTAATTTAATAATATGCCTATTTAATACCAATTTCAAAATGGTATCATAATACCAGATCCCTATAAAAAACAGCAAGATATCTAATTTTAATTGAAGAAAGTAAGATTTTCATTAAAATTAATTTAAACATTTTGTTGCATTAATTTTACAACAAAACGGATAATATGGTAATAAAACTTTGAAATATAATTTGAGTGTGACAAAACTGGTTTTAAGAGCGCACTAACAATTAAATTCAGGTAAAAAAAGGCCCGACCCTTTTTTTACCTGTGACATGTTGTTAACAAAAGATCTGTTGGAGCTCTCGCCAATCGAGAATCGCACAATACGAGTGATAAGGAAAGGACATGGTTAATGTAAGCTATTCCTTTCGCTCGTAACGTTGAAAATAAATATCGAAACGATTTAACTTAGTACGATCTCGTCACCCGTGCGTCGTATGCGTTTTGTGTGTTTACCTTCGTTGTTTTTGTATGCCTGACCCCGGACTCTGTTTAATTTGCCTAATGATTGGATTTGTTGTTTTGGTGATCTTTGGCTACGTGTAATAGTAACTTGTGGCTTGCTCAACGTTTTGGACTACCGTACAGTAGGTACAGTGATAAACATGTCTCGGTACACACCGCGTGAATATGCCGACATGCATTTTATTTACGGGGAATGCAGAGGTGTCGCTAGAGAAGCAGCTCGTCTTTACCGGGAGAGATATCCCAATCGAAGACATCCTGATCATCGCGTCTTTGGGAGAGTGCATAACGCGTACACCGAGGGGAGGATACCTGGCACAGGAGTAGGTGGTGCAAGTGAAGGAAGACCGCGAGCACACAACGATGAAGCGGTAATGAATTTAGTTGCTGAAGATCCTTCAACATCGGTGCGTGTCTTAAGTCGCAGAACTGGCATACCTTTTAAATCGGTACATCGCGTACTTAAAAGAAATGATATGTACCCATACCACTATCAAAGGGTACAGTCATTACTACCTAGAGATTACGCATTCAGAGTACGATTTTGTAGAGAAATATTACGCAGAATAAGAGAAGACCCGCAATTTTTTAATAAAATATTATGGAGCGACGAATCATCATGCAAAAAAGATGGATATTTAAATCTACATAATCTGCATAGCTGGCAGCGAGAAAACCCACATCTCATAAGACAAGATAGATCACAGTATCAAGTTAAAATAAACCTTTGGACCGGAATTATTAACGGACAGATAATCGGTCCACACGAGCTGCCAGAAACTTTAAATGCAGACATATATTTAAGTTTTTTGCGGACTGACTTGCCAATGCTTCTTCAAAACGTCGCTCCTGAAGTCCAAGAAGATATGTGGCTCCAGAACGATGGCTGTCCCGCTCACTATGCTGTTAGAGTACGAGAGCACCTACACACAGCGTATCCAAATAGGTGGATAGGACGCTTAGGTCCAATACTATGGCCACCGCGCTCGCCAGACTTAAATCCCCTGGATTTTTTTTACTGGGGTTGCCTGAAAGAACATGTGTACAAAGAAGAAATAACGTCCATTGATCACTTGAGGACTAGCATACACACAGCAGCTAGAAAAATAAACGAGAGTGGGTTTGCTCGGCGACTTAAACGGTCGTTTATTCGACGTTGCAGAGCATGCATAGCTGCAAATGGGGGCCATTTCGAGCACTTGGTGTAATTTAAATGTTAAAGAATAAATGATGTATGATGATGTACGACTTGTTTTTTTTTCAATGCCTTGTTGTAATTTACAAGTTAGGTCTAGATCACTTTGCAACAATAGTAAAAAGTTGTCTTTTATAGTCGTTTTTAACTAAAATTTCATTACTTGTTTTATTAATGGGATAGTAAACCTTTTAGAATCGGTATTAAGTAGGAATATAATTAAATAAGTAGGCACTGATAGTAAAGTTTTTTTTTTTACAAAAATCGTAAGTATTATAGCAATAAATTTTAAAATTAATTTTAATGAAAATCTTACATTCTTCAATTAAAATTAGATATCTTGCTGTTTTTTATAGGGATCTGGTATTATGATACCATTTTGAAATTGGTATTAAATAGGCATATTATTAAATTAATGGGCACTGACAGTGTAGTACATTTTTTTTACATAAATCGCTTTTGAATTAGCATGATATGTTAAAAAAATCCGTTAAAATTCGAGTACAATCATTTTTTTTTGCAGAAGATCTAAATCTACCACCACTATTTACGACACACCCAGTATTAACTAATAGAAATTTGGATGCAAATAATAGTCCAAGTACATCTGATACTACAACAAGTACATCTGCTGCTGATAATACACCAAGTCTGTCTGGCACGTCAGCTGACATAAATGAATCGCAATGGCTAAATCAAAAGCTTCATTCCATGCAATGGAATATGCCTACTTCAGAAGGTCCACCGCATATTGAGTATACGGGACCTACTTCTGGTTTGAAAGACATATACACAGGTCTCACGATATTATGCAGTACATGGTTGACAAAACCAATCTATATGCCACTCAACAACTGCTATCAAGGGATATTCCTACTGGATCTAGAACACATGCCTGGTATCCAGTAACCATTGCTGAAATGATAAAATTTATAGCACTCATAGGTTGGATGAGATTGGTGAAGCTACCATCAATAAGATACTACTGGAGGACGCATAAGTTGTACAATATTCCATTAGCTGGAACAGTAATGCCAAGAAATAGGTTTCATTTGATTCTCAAATTTATTCACTTCCACGATAACACGGCGGCTGATACAAATGACCGGCTTTACAAATTGAGAGAATTTCTTGATAAATTCATAAATAAGAGCATATATACACCGGACGAAAAAATATGTGTGGAGGAGTCCCTAATACCATTATTCAGACAATATATACCAAATAAAAGTGCCAAGTATGGTATCAAGGTATTCAAGTTTTGTACCCAAAGAGGGTACACTTGGAACTTGGCTGTTTACTGTGCTAAATCTATAGACCTGGAAACTGAAGTCTCTGAAAAAACAGTTATGTCTTTGGCGGATGGACTCTTTAAAGAAGGAAGAGCCATGTACACCGACAATTATTATATGAGTGTTCCCCTCGCTTTACGTTGCGACCCATCTGGTCGGCACCCTAACGGCTAATAGAAAATATCTGCCAAAAGAAGTGATACAGGCCAAATTGAAGAAAGGAGAAATAGCAGCAAAGCAATGAAGGTATAGTCCTAAACTGGCATGACAAGCGAAACGTAAGGATGCTCACTACGAAGACGACAGCACTGGAGATAGTCTCAAATAATAGTAGAAGAGCTAATTCAGTGCAAACAAAACTCAAATGCATTGCTGATTATAAAGACGGCAAATCGTCTATTGACATAAGAGACCAAATGGCAAGTTAGGGATCAGCCTTACGATGATGTACTAAATGGTATCGCAAATTAGCATTTGAAATTATTTGGGGTACAAGTATAGTAAACGCACATTTCTTGTACAACTAATATTTCCAACTAAAGAAACTCAGAATAACTAAATTTCTAGAACAGATAATCACTGCATTATTGGAGAGAACTGCTTCAAGTGATGAAGTCAGACCTTCAAGACCGAGACCACAAGAAAAACATTATTTGATTCAAAAAAATGTAAACAGTAAGAAGATTCGAGGTTGTTGTATAGAATGTTACAAGATATATGGTAGGAAAGGGGTACAAATTGCAGGCAGCACTAAAAGAGTACCTCAAGTTTATACAATATGTTCCGTTTCTCAACATTATTTATGCTGCCAGTGCTTCAATAAAACAAACTTGTTATAGCGCTCTGAACACACACGAAGACGAAACTGCTGATGCTAGCTAGCAACGCCCGCCACCTCAAGCCTCGATGACGAGTCACCAATGTTTCTTTTTATGCATTAAATATAAATTGCCAGTCTAAAGATAGCATCTGTTTAGATATGACTAGTTAGAAATAGTATTAAATTAGTATAGTCAATCCAATCTAAATCTAGCATCGGTTTAAATAGGACTAGTTAGTAACACTTAGTGTTAAATTAGTATAGTCAATTACTGTAATCCTTTACTTATTAAATTAGTATAAATCATTTTGGTTCTCTTGGATCCTCCGTCAGGGACATACATAATTCACTAGTAAACTTTTTGTTGATTGAATACATCTATGTAGAAAGTAACTCTATTTTTTTTTTACCTAATATTATGTTTACTAATAACTCCTAAAGTATATGTGATAGCCCAAACACAAATATACCATTTTATTCGGTCAGGCCACAGGATTTTTTTCCTCCAACAAAACATATGAAAACCATGTGCATTAATGATACACAATGTTAGAAGCATAATCAGCTGTGTGTATCATTTTTGATACACAATGTTATAAACATTATGTGCAAAGTGATACACTGGCACTGAAGGTGTTAACAGTGGTAGTTATAATTTGAGTATTATCAGTCTTATTAGCTAACTAGCAACCCGCCCTCGCTTCGCTTCGGTTATAGTCGTTTTACCCGCGTAGTTTCCCTTCCCGTGGGAATACCGGGATAAAATATAGCCTAGTTTACGCCCTGATATTATAGCTTTCCATTAGTGAAAGAATTTTTGAAATCGGTCCAGCCGTTTTGAAGATTACCCGGAACAAACAGACAGACAGACAAAAATTTTTTAATTGCTATTTTAGGCATAGGTGTCGTGCAAATAACAATGTGTGAGCATGAAAAAAGCCTATTATTTTGACATTACAAACAGACACTCCAATTTTATTTATTGGTATAGATGAAATTAAAGTGCAAACTACAGCCATGGTTAAATCATTATTTACAAGGAGCTAGGCCTCGAGTTCCTCAGCTTTTAATAGAACTAGTGTATTTCAGTTATAACAACGGCGGAGGGACCATATTAATCTCATCGCTATATCCGGAGGTCACTATATCCAAAATCAGTTTTTCTTTAACAGTAAATGTCTAGGAGCCATTTTCACAAGTTTAAGAAACACTGTTCACTCATTGGAAATAGCTACGTAACTGATTCATAATTTTAACTTCACGCACATGCTAAGTAACCCTACACACAAACAAAGGATTTGAACATCTGAGAATATAAACAAAGGATAAGAAAGCTTAATAGTTAAAGCTTATGAATGAGACTTTGTGCCTTTGCAGACTCAGTCGCAATATCCGCAAGGAATTTCGAGGAATCCGTCCCAAGTAGTTCATAAAAACAAGTCAGTATACCCGAATTAGGAGTTATATCCGGAGTCACTGTTACCGAATGAATTTCCTACGAAAGTATGATTTAAATTCTAGGGACCCAAGTTCGACATCGCTATAACCATCACTATAAAGTTGTTACAACCAAGATCTTTATTAATGAAATCCACTGTAGTTTATTTATATTTGGTACAAGGTTATGTATATTATTTACAGAGGTAACAGGAGAGATATTTACATTACTTACATAATAATTATTTACATTATTAAAGGACAATGGCCATTGCGGCCCATGAGCGGCCATCAATGAAACTAGTGTCATTTGAAAGGGGAGATCTTTGACAACAAATATTGTTCAAGGAGTACTATGAAATACCGTTTGGGAAAAAAAATATAGTTAAAATACTATTATTAAAATACTATTTTTTTTTTTTTTTCATTATTATTTATGTATCCTAATATTCAATACTTTTTCTATTAGAGGTCTAAGAACCTTTGTTAAATTCGGTCTCGCCATGTTTCATGCGTCAACCAATCAGCGACGAGCGCCGCTCGCACTCGGCGACTCGGCGATAACCGTTATGCTCGAGCGCACAGCGCAGTCCATCGTTGACATTTGTTTCGTTGAGTACTGTGCGATTATTATTGTTTGACATCTTTTGACTCTGGCTTGCATATCGGACTTGTTAATATCTATCTTGGTGACTTGTGCTCGTTTTTTTGGACTTTTTTTAAGCAGATTCCTATAACAATGGCAGATAATCGCCAAGTGTGTATTTTATGTAATCGATCCGTGATAAACAGAAGAAGATACGAAATAACCCGTGCTCGGTTTGAAGAACATCCCGCTGTAGGCCAATATATCTTTGAAGCTCTTACCTCTGAACATCAGGTAAGTACATCAAACGAAATCATTATTTCTTAGTTGTCACGTCAACAATATAGTACTGTTTAACTTGAGGTGGTCACAGTGTTTTAACTCTCGCGCATTGAGATTACATTTCGCTGTAAGTAGTAAGTAAACTGTTACCGACGCGGCGACGTTGTCGCTCCGTTTGATCCACGGGGCGAGAACGGGATAGAAGTATCGGTATTTACGTATGAGTAAGCGAGATAATTAATACTGCTTAGGCAATCGAGTAAAATATTTTTCTTTATATTTCGCTTTGTTTGAACAGCGTTCAATGATAATAACTAAGCGTTTTAACTAATTGTAATACTCTCATTTTCAGATACAATACAATGGTCAGGAGTACATTTGTCGACCATGCTGGCAACGGGCAGAAAGAGCTGCGCAGCCAAGAGAAGACCGTCCACACGAATGTGTATTACATATTGAAGAATATTCAAGACTCCCTAATACAGCAATGCGTTGTATGTATGAAAACTGCAGACGAACGGATCTCCGAAGGATTCCGGATAACATTAAAGTGACATTCTTGATTCATTTTAATTTTTATATTCCAAATAATGCAAGAGTTTGCGATCATCATTTGGTATCCAATGATTGGCATCAAATAATTGACAGCCCTAACTTGCTCCACGACTTCAATGCCACACATTTTGTGCATATCATGAGCCTCATGAAAATCGCGGTGCTTCGAGGATCTATACTAGATTTTGATAATATAGATGACATGGACCCAAATGAAGTATACATCCGATTAGGCGTTAGTCGAGACCAATTTATGAATATTTTGGAACAAACTCCTTCATTGTCGAACGTATCAACACGCCCGAAAACATCTTTGGCATGCTACTTAATGAAACTGCGAAGCGGTGAAGCAAATGAAAGGCTGGCGACGCTTTTTAATATGAGCCGTAGAACCCTAGAACGACATTTAACGTTCGCCAGAGACTCTCTTTTACTGGACTTCGTTCCCCGGCATCTTGGTTATGATCATCTCAATAGAATTGATGTAGCTAACCGAAACCTACAAGTTCCAAATGCAATTTTTGGAAATGCAAATGCCTTAAACAGAAAGGCAATTGTGATAGCAGACGCCACTTATATATATATACAAAAGTCCGCAAACTATTTATTCCAAAAGCGATCATATAGTCTACACAAATACACAAATTTGTTGAAACCGTTTTTATAGTGTGCTGCGATGGCCACATTTTAGATGCCTTTGGGCCATATTCAGCCATAGAACAGATGCACAAATAATGAAAAATATGATTGACGACGAAGGAAATCCTTTCCATTGGTTTTTTGAACATGGAGATGTGTTCATCTTAGACCGTGGGTTTCGCGACGTAATCGACGACTTACATGCCTATGGTTATGAAGCTCACTTACCGAAAACAAAAAATCGAGACGAAGATCAATTGACGACAGAACAAGCGAATAAGTCTAGGTTGGTTACTATGTGCCGCTGGGTTGTTGAAGTTATAAATGGTTGGTTCAAACGCGATTTTAAACTATTCCGACAAGACTTTTTCAATCGTGCTTTGCCTCATATGATGACAGATTTTAGAATAGGTGCTGCATTATTGAATGCTTGCAGAGAACCATTGTCAGATAACGTTTACGCTGAAACATTTATAGAAGTTATAAACCAAAGAGTGAACCAACCAAATAACCTAGCAGAGTATGTCCTAGCCAACAACCTTAATCGTAGACGGGCTAGTTTCGATAGCATTACAGGAAACCAACCTAACATAAGTGATTTTCCTTTGCTGACTGAGGACGATTTAACCATTTTTGCACTTGGTACATACCAAGTGAAGCTAGCCCGCAGCTATTATGCGGAGCATGTGCGACAAGGTCTCTATAATATAGAAACGTATAGGGACCCCGATGTTACAGGCCTAGGCAGGTGCGGCATCACAGCAACAAATGTTTGGCTGCTAAGATGTCGAATACAATCTAGACATACTAGGTCAAAAATATATTATTCGTACATTATAGTAGATAGAGAGAAAAGCGGCAGAGAAGCCATAGAAAACTACTATTGCAGTTGTCTAAGCGGTAAGCGCACTCTTGGTTGCTGTGCCCACATTATGTGTGTAGTGTGGTATTTAGGGTGGGCGAGAAACCAAGAGGAAGATATCCGTTTACCAGCTCATTTTTTAAACAATATTATTGTAGACTACAATTGAATACCATCATTTTCTTTTTTTAAAGGAATACTAGCATTATATACGAGCATTGTATATGTGTCTGTCAATAAATCGATGTATTTAATAACCAATTAACCTTTAGTTTTATTTAATCCATCATTATCTTATACTTAGACATGCATTACGTTTTATCATTTACGTACTTTCGGTTTAATTAATTCGATTTTTTTATATGATCAACGCTTTATAACTTTTTATCTAAACAAGTTGCCGAAATAATTTTTTGCAGTCTTAATATATACATAATTGTCGACTAAAAAATATATAGGACAGATGTGGCCGCCGATGGGACAAGCGCCATACATTTTTGCCCATTGTCCTTTATCTGGTATCTTAGCTGGTTTATTTGCTTCTGGTAGAGCAGGTAATTATCAATAATCTTTGTGTTTGTAATGATTGCATATAATATGTTATATCTTTTTTCTTCAATCTTTTTCATTTTAATTGGACATAATTTTGAAATAGCTAGATGTGGACCACTACAATTTCCACAACATAATTTATTAGGTTTATCACAGTCTCTGTAGAAATGCTCACTGCTGCAGCAACTGCATCTGTTTGCTTTTGCACATTTTAGCTGTGACAAAATTTACAACATCTATACATTGCTGCAATTGTGGTACATAATCAAATACATGGTATGAAAATAAAGCATAATGTAGACAATCTGGCAATGAGTTACTCAAAAATGTAAGGTTAACCGTCTGTAAAGGTGCACGGCCGTATCCCACTTTTTTTTGAAGAATGACGAATGGCCACTATTTCTTGTATGGACGATAGTTTGTAGCACATTTTTTGAAACATTCGTTGGTACGTAGCGAATAATTCCAATACTCTCAATTTGTGTTGCTGGTATATACCCTTTCATTTTGTATTGTTCATGAAAATTCGAGTTATTAATAAAGTTGTTTGCTGTATCGAAATTTCAGAAGGAACAGTGGGATAAAAAATGCACAGTTAAGCGAAAACATGCGTACACATTAATGTTCCACACAAACCTTGGCCCTCCATATTTAAAGTACTAAACAAAAAAAAGCGTTATTATTTGCAGGTCAGTTTTGGTTTATTTGCAGTTCAGTTTTGGTTTATTTGCAGTTCAGTTTTGGTTTATTTGCAGTTCAGTTTTGGTCATACTTGCTCTAACATACATTATCAAAGCTTCACATTAAAGATAGTTCACTTTGTCAGTGTGGTCTGGACAGAGACTCAAAAAACCATTTTCTTTAATGTCCCAAAAGATATTTTTTTTATATTATAATTGTTCTATTCATTCAATTCGCCATCCTTCCAATTTTAATTCCCTGCTCACTTAAGTTTACTCCGCACTTGTGTACATTTAATCAGACTATTATTAACAATATTAACTAGCTCAAGTAATATTAAACGATAGTTCGTGTTAAGGTCGGTATACACAACAAGTCAACAACGATATATCGTACTTATCGTAGCGATTAAGCGATCTGACTGCGCATTACTGCGCAATAGGGATGATCGATGAACATCGATGTTCCATGATCATCGATGTTGAAAGGAAAAACATCGATGTTGCTATAGGCAAAACATCGTAACATCGATGTTAACTGTTTTTAACATCGATGTTGAAAAGGAAACATCGATGTTGAAAGAAAAACATCGATGTTGAAAAACACATCGATGTTGCTACGGGCAGAACGAAATTTTCTAAAAAAGTCGTAGCATCGATGTCAAAAATATTCGACAGATTTCCTAAAAAAAAAAAGCTTATCAAAATTTGTCAAGAGAATTTTATATCGTAACATCGATGTTCGACGATATCGATATTTCGGTAACATCGATGATTTCCTAACATCGATGTTCGGTGTTCGATGTTTATCGAACATCGATGTTGGGCTTTCGATGTTGACATCGATGTTAACATCGATGTTTTTCTAACATCGATCATCCCTACTGCGCTAATCGTTTGTGCAGTTAATCGAACGTCCATAGAGCGTACTAGGGATGTGACGAATGTCGTATTTTGCACATTCGCGAATGCGAATGCGAATATCTGCTGCCAACATTCGCGAATGCGAATGCGAATATTCAGTATAAACGTGTGGCAAATGACGTTGATCCTTTAACTTGGTGGAAAGTGAACAAAGAAAGATACGTTCTTCTGCTTCCTGTCCATCCATCCATCCATCAGCCTACGGACGTCCACTGCTGGACATAGGCCTCCCCACAAGAATGCCACTTGGAACGGTCCTGCGCCACTTGCATCCAACGGTTCCCTGCGACTTTGAGAATGTTAGTGGGGGGGTCGTCCTACGCTGCGCCGTCTGATTCGTGGTCGCCATTCAAGAACCTTTCTTCCCCAACGGTTGTCGGTTCGACGAGCGATGTGGCCTGCCCATTGCCACTTCAACGTGCTAATTCTGCGGGCTATGTCGGTTACACCCGTTCTTCTACGGATTTCTGTGTTCCGGATTTTATCACGTAGAGAAATACCGAGCATAGCCCTCTCCATAGCACGCTGAGCGACTTTGAGATTTTTTATGAGGCCGACATTTAGAGACCACGTTTCAGTGCCGTAAGTCATCGCTGGTAACACACACTGGTTATAAACCTTTGTTTTCCTGTAGTTCGGCATTATTTTCGACGATCGACCAAGTTGAAGGGTTGGAAAAGCCCTTATATCTTTAAAAACACTACCTTTAGGTTAAAACGGGAAATTTCTTATTCGAGGGGGGATAAAGGCCTATCACACTATATAAGTCCCTTTATCGTGCCGTGACTCCTTTTTAAGTTTTATCGGCACGCACATTTTATCAACTTAGTTTTATTGTATATAATGATAATGATAACGATAATGATAATAGATTTTATGTAGGTATATGTGCATTTGTATTTGTATATATATATTTCTATGAGTATGTATTATATGTAAATATATGTAAGGTTTATTATTTTTCATATTATTGTTATTTAGATATACAGGTATATATTTTTTTTAACATAAACAGAATTAAGTAGTTATTTCAACAATTTTCAATATAAATGGCACCTACTATAATATTTCGTCATCACCCAAAGGTTGGCTGGAAGAAAATGCCTATGGCATTAAGTCTGCCTATGTACTTGTGCATGAAATTTAAATAAATAAATAAATAATAGTTCCAGCGTGATGCCATTCGAAATATTATACAATTTACAAATATAACGTACTACCACCGCTTTCAACGGCAACACAAGTGGTTTTTACTGAGCGAATTAGAGCAGCGGCGCGTGGCGAGGAGTACAACGGTAACAAATATAAGCGACGAAATTTGGAGCGGTGACTAATCAAACAAAATATTTTAGACTTTGGATTGTAGAGGAATTTTGCACAGAAGTTCTGAATCTCTTAATTTTAATCGATTGCCTTTATAGATATCAAAACAGCCATAATATACGTTTATTAATATAATAAAAAGGGTGTGGGCAGAATAGAAATAAAGCAGTGATTAGAGAAAATTAAACTTTAAAATAGCTTAAAAATATTAACTTAAGTATTTCGAGGCAAAGCAGTTACTGGCATGGGTAATGTTATAACTGAATACGTTCTCATCGATAGCAGTCACTAAACACTACTTAGATGCGCTAAATGGACGTGGTAGGGCCGTAAAAGTGCAGCTCAACATAGTGTGGAAATAACGTTAGCAGAATTATGGTGAGTAGGTCATATAGAACAATAAAACATCATAGACATTTTGATGTAAAATATTGATGTATTCTTATAAAAAATCCAAATCTAAACATTCTACACCTCCAATATAAGAATCATCACAATTTTGTTGCGATGTACCAGCACTAGTATCAGGGTTTGAATCTTTCATGGAAAGGAATGATGAAGTATTACCCGAAGTCATTGGCTTTGGCAATAAATCATCAAAATTATTGATATTATAATTATCGTTACTGTTATCGTCTTTATCACTAACTTGGGTAACTAGTCTATGATATATAATGAGACAATGTTCTGCCACGATCATAATACTCCTTTTCAATTAGCTTTTCTATCACCCACTTTTTAAAATTCACTCTGTTCATTTTGAACACCGAACAATTTTTCGTATTGTACATTTTATTTTAAGTTATGGACTAATATAATTTTCTTATTATGTTGTGTATTCTGTAATGAACCTCGCACTATTAAGCGACGTTAGGAATAAAGAAAATTACAAATATTCAATATCGTTTATTTTCTATTATGTAATAGATAAAGTCTCAATAAGATTTAGTTACGCTATACGCACCACTTACTTTGTTCACAAAATTGTTAGAAAGGTTTCTATCCGAGTTACTTGTATAGATTCTTTTGTATATACACTTATTTAAATAGCCAACATGGTAGCAGAGCGTGGTTGCAAAAACTTTTAATAAAAATTTATTAACATGAAAAACGTCCGTCAAACGATATCGTTCGGCATTCGGGACAAGAAGGTGCGGCACCCGCAATACCTATCCAATATGTATAGAGTTTTGCCGTATATATCGGGTGCGCGAACTGCCAAGTATTATACTGAGTTTTAAATTTGTTTCGATAGGTATGTCTTATTTCTGGTTATAGAAAATTACAGTAATGTAGCGCAAAACAAGTTTATTCGTATTAATTAAATAGGCAAGTTTCATTATAATTATAAATGTAAAGATTTAATGTGTCGTAATGTTGCATTCGGTCATTACCAATCGACTCACGTGTACGCTCGATGACTTGCAGCCGCCCGAACAAGCTGGCTTTCGAAAAGGCTATAGTACCATAGACCATATCCTCACGCTTAGGCAAATTATACAAAAGACCGAGGAATATAATCGGCTCATGTTATTCTCTTTAATTGCGCACAATTTTTCATAAATATCTTTTAAAATAGGTACGATCTTTTTTAATCCATGGACAGTACGATCCTCTTTAAAATAAAGTTATAGTCCATAAAATATAGCTTTATCTCTGTGACAGATGTCAACGAAACCAACGAAGTAAGTTTGAACGAGCGACATTTTTACAATTTCATTTCGTATCAAATGTATTTTCATTCTTTTCGTGTCAGTATTATTGCAACTGAATTGCAATATATTATAAATATAAAAATATTAATATTCATGCCTAAAATTTACTTCGTAAGTACTGTAATGCCTAGTTAACATTTTATACATAAATGACGCTCACGCAGGTACAACGTCATACTGGACTGAAAATAAAAAAGAGACGGGACAGTCGATATACGTATTTCGATAACCGATCTTTATTAAATTATTCATAAAAGAAATAAACCCAATACAGTACCTATATAAAACTTTCAAAATATTTTTTACAACTCAAACAGACAGTTACAGCGACAATTTATGTATTTTATAACATTATAAAATACATAAATTGAATTAATTAAACATTAAAAAACTACTTTACGTCTCAGAGTAAATGATAATATTATGTACGCATTATTGTCAATAAAGTAGACATATTTATTTATATAAAACAGTCGTAATTGATCGATTGATCTAACGACTGTCCCTATTTGGCAAAACATGATAAACGTTCTAGCAGGAACGCTCCAGTGATGACAATAATAGTGACCTAGACCTTGATACTCCTTTTAAATAATTAAAACAGTCGAAAAACTGTTTTTGTTTGAAATAAATTGAAAAAGATTTTCATTGATTGTATTTTAATTATAATAGAAAATCACAATTATAAAAATAGAGAGTTTTATCAATAAAAAAACTACGGACTTTATCGTAAGCGTGACAGCACTAGGGACAACTGTCACAGAGATCATCCTATATTTTATGGACTATAGCTATTTTGTCACTACCTATTGGGGTTGTGGATATTTTTAAAATATCGTTTATTCGTTATTTTTAAATATGTATATCAATAACGGAGTTCAATATATCGAAAAAAATATCGATATTTCTATATAATAAATCGATCAATATCGATATAATATATCGTAATATCGATTATTATATAAATATTTAAGATATCGATATCTTGTCATACATTTTAGCTTCATTCTTTGCGGGGTTTTCGTGATGGCCTTTTTCTTTATTAAATTCTAGGTGTAAGTAATAACTTATCATCAATTTCATGTTGACGTTTTTACAGTATATTAAGTTTACGTTGATTTTGTAGAATACATACTTTATAGTCTTTATACAAAACGTTAAAACAACAAATTTATTCAAACTAATATCGACCCTCGATACTTACTTTTTAGTATTGAACTATCATTATATTCTCCAATAAAATATCGGTTAAGTACCGATTAGTTTAAATAATAATATCAATATTTCGATATGCCGGTGTATCGACATTTTATCAGCACCCCTACTATCTATTTAATCTATACGATAGTGCCATAGAGCGCGCCACAATACGACATCTACGACATCGTTCTTCAACAACGATGTATCGTCGATGGTTTGGTAGTGGACAAAATCGTCCGGCCGGATTTTTATGAGCTTTTTTTTTAGGACATTTGTGGGTTGTTTTAACATACAGCGGGGTTACAACATCGATGTTCCTAAACGATATATCAATGTTAGGAAAACATCGAACATCAATCTTACTAAGTAATAAAATTCTCAGGGCAAATTTTGATCTTTTTTTTTTAGGACGTTTGTCGGATATGTTACGAAGACATATAATCCTCCGGGCAAATTTTAGTAAGCTTATGATAAAACATCGTTCTTAACAACGATGTATCATCGAAAAACATCGTTCATAAAACATCGTTCTTAACAACGATGTATCGTCGATATATCGTTCATAAACATCGATGTTAAAACATCGATGTTTATGAACGATACATCGATGTTTTAAAACATCGATTTTTTTTGCATCCCTAGTCGCGCACAGTATAGTATCTCTTAGGGATGTTCATGCAAAAAAAATGTCGATATATTTTTCGATATAATATATCGTAACGTTCTATCGATACTTTGCGATATATCGTAGAAAAGTATCGATATCTCCGATACATCGTAGAAAATGTATTTTTCATATTTAGCTAATCTATAATATTTGACAGGGATCAGTGTGCTTACTCTTGAAATTCGATTTCAATTCTAAATCCAATCACAGCTCGAATTTGAGCAAATTTGGTATTCTTGAAAGCGATATTAGCGCATGATTGGAATCAAATTCGGTGGAATATTTTTAAACTCTTGTCGATTAAGTCAAATATTTGCTACTCCCGACGTGATTTTGACGTAGTTTAAAATCGTTAATGGTGTACAATTTCAACAAAGCGTCTTTGTGGTGATCGAGTTCGATAACGTTATTATTTGAAAGTAAGAAATTACGACACATTTGATGAAAATAACAACGGCAAACGCGAACAATTCATTCTCGATTTTGTTCAAGAGTACCAAATATAAGTTTGGTGAGATTGGAATTGAATCGGATTCGAAATTAAAATGGATTTCCAGAGTAGGCTCACAGGTTGATGCCAGTTGATGTAAGTAAAAACGACAAGGGTTAAGAAACCAAATCAATTTTAATTATTTATAATTCCCAATATATTTTATTAATGTTTTCATAATAAGTAGCTACATATTTTCATAATCGAATAATTTCATTAGTACATTAAGTAGTAGTAGTAAATTGCCCGTCACTGAAAAATTACTAAAATATAAAATAGTGAGCTTATTCGAGAAACTTGGGAGTCGCTCTTCAGCTGTTGAGACGAATATTCACTGTAGATTCGATATGTACCTACTATGTACTGCAGTAATGAAACTTTCGTTATTGCGAAGGCTTTTTATAATTCGGGGTTTCACGTTTTATTTTTACTCAAGTTGCCGTGAAAGTATATTATTTAATGAATTTTAATGTTTAACGATATTTGATATATCGGATGAAATGTATCGACGCTAACCATATATCGCATGAAATGTATCGACGATATATATCGATACTAGATTATTCAATAATATCGAGTCAAAGCGATATATCGTATTAATATATCGATATTTTTTGACATATCGATATATATCGTGCACTCCTAGTATCTTTACTTAATCTGTGCCCAGACTGCACAGTATAATGAAAATCTAACTAAATTATTGCATAGGTATTTAGTAAATTCTTCGTTTTTAGAACGAACGCTGATTTGTATCCTGTACATTACTACATTTATTAAGTGCTTAAAATCCACAGCTGCAATATTTAAAACTCTGTGTCGTTATATTAAGTAAAAATATTTCGCAGCATCAATTTAATTAGTGTGTGAATAAAAACACAAAAATGTCTCAAGCACGTCTCGCAGCTTGTATACCGCTCCCACTGGAGCCGAAAACTTTAATAAATGTTATAGAGAAGGCTAAAGATTGGGCACTTATGCATGGTGTCGGCATGAGAGACAGACAACACTTCAATAAAGATGTTATACAGGTTAGTTTTAATTTTTTTTTTATATCTGCGCTTAATAGTGTAGTAATAGTGTAGCAGTTTAAATCACTCAGAACTGATGTGGATTTAATAGTCATTGTATACTGACAACAAGTGGGAACAATTTATAAACCTCCCATTGATAAAAATCAAATTAATGCTGCTGTGGCAACTGTAGAGGAGGTAACTTCTTCTCTTCTTATCATCATATAATAGTTTCAGACAAGAAATCTTTCTACAACTCTTACGATAGTGATGGCCGTTCCTACTTCTTCTTTTTTTGTCTTGGCAATCAGCTATTAATACAAGCCATTTTTGCCAGTGTCGAGTTATAATTTACTTTTCAAATTATAAATTTCTTCATGTCAGTAATGGTCCGTCAGTAAGTCAAAGTGTCGCCTCCAACAGTGTAATGGCCACTGTTAGGCGTATCTTCTTGAGAATTTTGGTGGCAACAAAAAGGTATGTATAGCAGTTTTATATCATATTCACTACACCTCAGCAGTTATGCCACTATATATTACATAAAATGCCATCAAAATTATTTAATATAATACGTTAAAACACTAAGATATTGAATATAATACAAGAACACCACATGACACTTCCAAATTCCCGCCAAAATCCAGCCGTTCCTACTATCATAATCGGCTTTAGTGGTGGTCGCTTTAGATCTAGGGCAAACTTATCACATTAGTTTTTTTAAAACCATAGATCGACTCTTACGTGATTTGATTTGCAATCGAGGTTTCAGATGAGACATAGTGCAACCACAGCTCTGGCTGACGTGAGTAATATCTTGGAAGCCCATGACGGTAGTGAAGGAAGAATATTCATATTATTAAATTATTTCAGGGCATTTGATGCTATAACAATATCCTTATTATTACCGTATCTCACTCACCTTCGATTTGCAGACGATATCGTCATTATGGCAGAATCCATGGAGGACCTTGGCACAATGCTCAATGATCTCAGCAGGGTATCCCAACTAGTGGGTTTACGAATGAACATGGACAAGACGATAGTCATGTCAAACGCCCATGTCATTCCTGTACCGGTCCTAGTTGGCAATGCGATTCTCGAAGTTGTCGATCATTATGTTTACCTAGGACAAACAGTCTAGTTAGGTAGATCCAATTTTGAGAAAGAGATCAGCCGACGAATCCATCTCGGTTGGGCAGCGTTCGGGAAACTTAAGAGGATCTTCTCGTCCAACATACCTCAGTGTCTGAAAACACAGGTTTACAACCAGTGTGTGTTACCAGTGATGACTTACGGCACGGAAACGTGGTCCCTAAATGTAGACCTCATATCAAGGCTCAAAGTCGCTCAGCGTGCTATGGAGCGGGCTATGCTCAGGATTTCTCTGCGAGATAGAATCCGGAATACGGAAATCCGCAGAAGAACGGGTGTAACTGACATAGCACGAAGAATTAGCACGCTATATAGGACGCCCCCCCCACTAGGTGGACCGATGACCTAGTGAAAGTTGCTGGGTGTCGTTGGATGCAGGCGGCACAGGACCGCACATTGTGGCGCAACATGAGGGAGGCCTACGTCCAGAAGTGGACCGCAATGGGCTGAAATGATGATGATGATGATTGTTACCGTATCATAGCCATACATTATACATTACATTAACCTCAATGATGCCAATATTTTAAAAATAACGGCCAGATGTAATTATAATTAAAATGGAATTATAGCTTTCAACTTTGCTGTTTGGTTCAAAGTAAATGACTAAGGTATTTTTATGACAAACTGAGTTGACATTGGAATCATTTTAAATATGAACCTCAATCCATTACCAACTTGCTGTCTATTCCACAATTTAAAATACAGCTGCCAGAGAGTTTGAAATTTGCTGTTACCAACTCTATCCCCCTGCTGTGTCCAAATAAAAACGAGCAATATTTCTTTTATATTATTTTTCAAACAATATCTTTTTAAAAAGCAGCAAGAAACCTAATATACATATATTTGTTAATATTAAGAATCGTTATGGGGATGAGTCAAGGTCCAGGACCAGATATATACAACATTAGAATGACTCAACTAAGTTCGTACTCTTGTTATACATTTTTTTTTAAATTTCCAATGTATTTTAGTTATAATGTGGGTGGAGGGACCACTTTTACGTCGTCGCTATGTCCGGAGGTCTCTATATCCGAATCAGTTTTTCTTTAACAGTAAATGTACGTCTAGGAGAAATTTTCACAAGTTTAAGAAACACTGTTCACTCACTGGAAATAGCTACGTAACTGATTCATAATTTTAACTTCGCGCACATGCTTAGTATCGCTACACACAAACAAAGCATTTGACCATCTGCAAATGTAAACAAAGGATAACCCTACACACAAACAAAGCATTTGACCATCTGCAAATATAAAAAAAGGATATGTAAGCTTAATAGTTAAAGCTTATGAATGAGACTTTGTGCCTTTGTCGACTCAGTCACTACATCCGCAAGGAATTTCTAGGAATCTGTCCCAAATAGTTCCTAAAAACAAGTCGGTATACCCGAATTAGACGTTATATCCGGAGTCGTTTTTACTGAATGAATCTCCTACGAAAGTATGCTTTAAATTCTAGGGACGCAGGTTCGACATTGCTATAACTGAAAAGTTGTTACAACCGAGGTTGTTATTAATGAAATCCACTGTATTTTATTTTTAATAAGCTGCCCTGCACTATTGAAATAATCTTTGTATTGCAAGAGACTTTACAAACATATAATTTAATGGACACAAATGCTCCCTTCCCTGCAATGTGGTTGATGCCGAGTGGATAGCTGGTCTTATAAGTTACTTGTGACTAGGTGCCGATTGTGCGATTTGCTCCAGCAATGTTTCCTTTTTTTTATTATATTCTAAAAAAATATATAATATCCTATTTCAAAGGGCATTACACTGGAGCTAATACTAGATTTTGTATACATACAATTTGCATGTTTTTGTTTATCTAATTAATAATGACAAAAAGGTACAGATTGAAAATCAATGATGCAGTGTAGTATATGTTACACTGTAGTATTATAGCTTAATAGACACCGTATTGATTGACACTTCCTTATTGCCACTTGTTTACTTATTTTATACTAGCAACCCGCCCTCGCTTTGCTTCGGTTTTAGTCGTTTTACCCGTATAGTTCCCGTTCCCGTGGGAATACCGGGATAAAATATAGCCTAGGTTACTCCCTGATATTATAGCTTTTCACCGGTGAAAGAATTGTTGAAATCGGTCTAGCCGTTTTGAAGATTACCTGGAACAAAACAGACAGACAAAATTTTTTTTAATCTGTATTTTAGGCCTAGGTGTCGTACAAATAACCGTGTGAGCATGAAAAAAACCTATTATTTTGACATTACAAACAGACCCTCCAATTTTATTTATTGGTATAGATTCGCAGTTTTAATATTTACTATTATTTTAAGCTTTTGTTTAACAAGTTAAATTTCATTGCACAACTGCAATACTATATCTGAATTTAAGTGAATTGGATAACTACACTCAAAGCTATGAATAAGTGCTTGGAGCCCTGTCCTTTGTGGACTATTGAGTTGTACATCTTATGGCAGAAAGGATGTGAATTCCATAGATCTTCTGAGAGAGACTGTAAGTGGGGGTAGTCCTTATAATTTAGTATCCAAATCCAAATGAGAATTAGGAAATTCACATTTTCCTTAACAAAGATTGGTTCATTCCCTACAGATAGACTTAGGGATGATTCCTTACACGAAAATGTGATTGCATTGACTTTCGAAATAGGGTACTTGTCTTAAACACAAAAACTATGAACTGGCTTTTACCACATTCCGTATATTGTAGCAGTAAATCAGATTTGTAGTCTGTTTTAGAAAAAACGACCTGTATGAACTTGAAATATTCAGAGCCACAAAACGCAATTGATAACCTCAAAACGTCATACTCTTAGCCAAGCTTATGACAGAAGCCACCCTCGTTGGTACCAATTCCGCTTTCGTCCAAATTTTATAAAGTAATTATCTAATCCACGTTCTTCACTTTGTTTGCATCACGTAAGAGAGAGAGAGATTGATCAAAGTATGATGGCCTTCCTTAAATGGGCTATCCAACACGAAAATGCTTTTCAACTCGAATCGGTACTTATTGAGATTAGTGTGTTCAACCAAATAACCTCAATTTTATAATATTAGTATAGATAATATGGATATTTGTTCACAGATTGCACCATTTGCACTCCTGCCTTCTCCATTTCCCAAGACTGAATTTGAAAAAGCAATTGAACTACAACCTATATTAAATGAATTAATGCACAAGGTAAGTTGTATATGCTAGTCTTCTCCACAAGAGTAAGGAAACTGATGTACAAACTGGTCAGAGAAGTTTGTACCAGAGTTTTATATGAAGTTCTCTTTATCTTGCATTGATGTTACTTGTAAATTATATAATCCACCCTTAGTCGCCTTTTACGACACACACTGGCACACTGACGGAGTAAGAATATAATACACCACCCCCTCTCTTGCCCGTGGGTATCATAAAAGACGACTAAGGGATATAATATGCACAGAACATCTTTGCAAGAGAACGAATGCTCTTTCTTTCCATTGCCAACGGTAGTAAACGAGTAAGCAGCATATCTGATGGTAAGTGATACTGCCGCACATGGACCTTTGCGATACCAGGGGCACAGCCAGGCCGTTGCCTACCGTGAAGAAAATACTGTTCTTAAGCCTCGTTTAAAGAAGGACATGTCATAGCGCTCGGGCAATACAGCAGCAGGTAGTTCATTCCAGAGCTTGCACATGCGTGGGAGAAATTGTCGCTGGAAACGTACAGTTGAAGACCATAACGTTTCCAGGTGAAATGGATGAATCCAGCGACTCCAATCCGTCCGTAAGATTGGGATCCTCGAGGATTTGAACAGCACGCCTTTGCAGGGAGTGAAGTGGGTTTAGCTGATATTTGGGAGCACCTGCCCAGATATGGGAGCAGTACTCCTCATGACGAATTTGTGCTTTAAATAGCACAAGACGCTGTCTCGGTGTGAAGTACCGGCTGGCTCTGTTCAGGACGCCCAATTTTTTGCATGCCAATTTGGCTTTATCCTCCAAATAACTCCCAAACTGGACTTTGCTCGATATATCGACGACGAGAATCCCAATACTCTCAGAAATTGGGAGAGTTACTCCTTGTAACTGAGGCGCCATGACAAATGGATCCTCCTCCTCTTTGCAGTGAACGCGCAAACTTGTGTCTTTGTGGGATTTAACTGGACTAAGTTCCGTTCACCCCATTCCGAGGCCCGCCCCAGAGAGCGCTCGACTTCAGACACAAGTTGAAACTTTGTTTCCTGTGTATTCCGAGGGATATTCTGTATATATGTATACTGGAAATAAAACCCTATACCAACACGTCTGACCAGTGTGGTATAGTAGGTCAATTTCCCTCCCATTGTGGAGGAGGCTCGAGCCCAACAGTGGGACGTATATGAGCTGTGATGATGATGATGACTGGCAAGAAAAAGGGTGGGTGGTATAATCTCCCCATCTCACCACTGCAAAAGAAAAACAGGGGTGTTTAGATAAAACAAACTGTGCATTGATTAAAAAAAAAAATGTGATTAATGAACTTTGTACATACCCACATAACAAACTTATAGTGGCATAATAGTTATTGGGAATGTGCGAGTAGAACACTACTTAGAAATTAAACCCAAGTACATATCATGTTATTGCGTTTTCTGCTGAGACCAATACGCCATTGTATTTGATAGTCAGTCCTTTGTTATTGATATTATTGCAATAACTGTTCTTGGTATTTTTTATAGTAATTAAATACGGCCAAATAACTTTGAGTCATACCTTACAATTGGGTCCTTATTGTTACTAATTTTTGGGACAAGCAGGTTTTTTTTTATAATCAAACACTCCGCGCTAAGGAAATCCTACATTTTTTGTAATGCCCGAGACTATCCATCTTCCGTGTGGTGACGGAGTAAGAATACAATTCAAGAATGTGAATGTGTGGTGGGTCTATCTTACCCGTGGTTGTCGTAAAAGAGGACTAGGGGATTTAATATGCATATAATATCTATTCAAGAGAAGGAAAACTCGAAATAAAACCCTATACCAACATGTTCGATCAGCATGGTATAGTAGGTCTATTTCTCTTCTATTATGAAGGCGGCTCGAGCCCAGTAGTGGGGCGTGTATAAGCTGAAATTAATTATCTTTAGATAATGTTCTAGCAGTACCGATTTCTTGACTTTGGGCGAACGTCCGGCGGATTATCTTTTTGGTAATCGTCCTCCATCACCTGGCGATAGATTCCTGTGGGTAATGATTAATCAACAGTCCATTCACCCGTAGCCCGGCAAGTGAATCCGTCGCACTGCGATTTGCCATATTGGCTTATCCATTATGCACAATTGGTTAAGTTATAGGTTTTTATTTATAAATCGTTGAAGAGTGTTTTGTTGGCGTTTAGGTGGCGCATGACGACGATTTTTTAATGAACACACTACAGAATGCTTTGGAAGTTGACGAGTTCACCGCCAGTCTGTACGATATTTGGATGAAGGTCCGAAATGAGGAAATTACGCAGGTAAATATCATATCCGAGCATTTAGTGGAAGATCTGGATGCAATAATGCATTCATGTCTTTGTAAAAGTATGTTTGTAATAATCTGTGGTTTTTATTGCTAATAAATATGTCCATTAATTTCCAGCAGTTATATTTTAATACGTGTAAAGAGACAGCTTTTCTTTAGTGTTACTGAATTGCCTTAACTCATTTGCTCGCTGTATTGCAGATGCAATTCTAAGATAGCATCAAAGCTAAAACGAACGGTGCAATGCTCTTCGTTAATACGTATTGTATTATTTTACGTAGCACTATTCTAACATTTAGATATTTTAACGCACCAATGTCCTGTTATATCATGCATACGCAATATTAATAGGAGTCTAAAATACTTTTGAAAATTTCGTATATTATTTTTGATATGCATATCTTATGAGCTTATAAAAAAGTAAGATTATGAATGAAGTTCAGTGATCGTCCTGTAAAGAGGGCTATGCTCTTTGCAATATTTTCGGGCCAATATGGCGATAGGAAAATGGTTGTAAACACAATCATTTAGATAGATTGACCCATCGTTAAAAATAATATGGAAAGTTAAATTGGGAGTATACATTAAAAAATCTTTCATATCTCTGTATCCATCAACCTATCCACGTCCAGACTTCCTCTACTATATTGCGTATGCATGAATCATATTTTTCCTCATTAATATCATACCATAAGAAACAGTCAAACGTCTTAAAGTCAGTTCGAACTATATTATTGGTGAAGTAATCAAGAGTTCGGAATGTTTCTTGTGGTCGCGTAATGGCCTTGAATGTAAATGTGCCGTATGGCATAGCCAATATCGCTAGGGATGCTGCGCTCCGACATCATGCTGGAATCACGATGCCCGCACACTGAGAACCAATGTGCTAAACATACCCCTTACTGCTCCTGGAAACAAGTGGAAATCAACAGCATCGCCTCAGGATTCGGGCATATGGGTCCGAAAACCACAGAAATTCAGAGGTAGAAGATACGTAGAGTGCGTTGGTGTTGTTTACACATTCGGATTGGATTTGTTAATGCCTTTTGAGATTCGGTGCGATCTTTTTGATTAATTGATAAGTTTTGAAGCTTAAATAACTTATTATTGAAATTATATCATTTTGAAAATGTTATTATGTTTGAAAACTATATAAAGAATATCTATTTAGTTCAAGTTTTAATATTATTTTAATTTGCGATGATCCGACATTGTTTTAAATATTACTTGCAAATCATATCCGTAAACATGAAAGGTGTAAAGTTTTTTTACCCTTTAAAAAGGATTCGATACATGGTCAAAAAGTGTTTGGCTATAAGCAATCTTGTGTTATACAAGAAACGGACAGTGCATTACGGGTATAGTTTCTGAATAACGCGCTGACGAAACCAAAACATCGATGTATATTAAATAACCATTTCCGTGAATGTGTAAACGAATAATCAATGAAACTCTGTTTACCATTGAAGAATAGGGCAATGCGTTCAGTTGTGGCTGACATGATACGTATTGTATTAATAATATAATTTACCAGAAATGAGTCATAGAAGTGTTAGTAATCATTTACTGTTAGTTAATCGGACAAATTGCGTGTCATCATGCTGAAGCGTGGTACAGTCAATAAAGCCAAAGTTTTGCGTTTATTAACCATTTTTCAATTTGTAATTAATCATCACGTATTTGCTCATAATTGTCGCCTGTATTCTTTTACGTGTGATGATGAAATAAAAATATAATAATTTACTACCCCTTTTCTTGTCCGTGGCTGTCATAAAAGACAACTATGGGATTTTAATGTGCAGAAAATATCCAAAGGTAAAATCGAAATAACTCCCTATACCCACCTGTCTGACCAGCATAATATAGTAGGTCAATTTACCTCCTATTATGAAGAGGCTCAGCCCGGCAGTTGGACGTATATGAGCTGTCATTATGATGAGATAATGCTGCCAATATTTCATTTCTAATTTGCCATCCGTGTTCATATTTCAAACTATATTTCGGGACTCCATTTCTAGTAAAGTTTAGTAACTAACGTATTAGACCCAGTCTCGATGCCAAATATTTGGCAGAAAGGACTTAGTGTATGGAAAAATAACTAATTTGGAATGATAAATGTGAAATTGAATGTTTTGTTTGTGACTAACAACTGTATCAGCTCTGATTGTTATTTAGTATTTACAATAAGCAAAATATCTAAAAAATATTGTTCAGCAATCATAATTGCATGTTAATTTATTACAAAATGGCGGACAACTGAACGTGTTGCCCACCTAAAATTAACAATGCTACATAATTTTTAAACATAGAATAAAAAGGAATGGTATGTACAGTTGCCGTAGACTTATTTGTTTATTATTTCTGTAATTTCTGTCTGTATGGTTATCCATGTAAATAATAATATTAATCACGTTCATACGAATCGCTAGTAATTTTGTTTAATTTTCGTAAAACAAGTATAGTATTGTTGGTAATTGTAGTTTGTATTTTCTAAAATATACGGTAGTTTGAAAAATGAAGTGAGATATGGTTATTTGTTTGATGTTTTCAATTTTTATTGGTGCCTAATGTTTATTTGAAGATTTCTGCGGTGCATCTATACCAATAAATAAAATTGGAGTGTCTGTTTGTAATGTCAAAATAATAGGCTTTTTTCATGCTCACACGGTTATTTGCACGACACCTATGCCTAAAATAGCAATTAAAAAAATTTTGTCTGTCTGTCTGTCTGTTTGTTCCGGGTAATCTTCAAAACGGCTGGACCGATTTCAAAAATTCTTTCACCAATGGAAAGCTTATTATAGCTTTACTAGTTACTCAGGGCGTAACTAGGCTATATTTTATCTCGGTGTTCCCACGGGAACGGGAACTACGCGGGTAAAACGACTATAACCTATAACCGAAGTGAAGCGAGGGCGGATTGCTAGTTTTAAATATATCTATACCAATAACGGGAACGGGAACTACGCGGGTAAAAGGACTAAAACCGAAGCGAAGCGAGGGCGGGTTGCTAGTAATAAAAAATATAGTAGGTACTCCCGTGGGAATACCGGGATAAAATATAGTCTAGTTTACGCCCTGATATTATAGCTTTCCACTGGTGAAAGGATTTTTGAAATCGGTCCAGCCGTTTTGAAGATTACCTGGAACAAACAGACAGACAGACAGACAAAAAATTTTTAATCTGTATTTTAGGCATAGGTGTCGTGCAAATAACCGTGTGAGCATGAAAAAAGCCTATTATTTTGACATTACAAACAGACACTCCAATTTTATTTATTGGTATAGATTGATAACACGAGCTGTTATTAATTTTCATGATTCATCATTTAATATTTTCTCATTGGTTTTTTAAATGCGAAAACAGGGGTTGTTGTGTGACGAGTAGATGATATTATTAAAATATTTGCTGTATAATTATGGACAAAATAGTATTTTGTTTTATATTAACCACAATTTTTCAAATTACCGGATAAGTAGGTATACTTATTTGTAGGTATACTTACTTGTATGTTTAGTTAACCGCGTGTAAAATTGGCTGTAAATGAGCTTACTTTAATAGTTTTGTTTTTATGGGACTTAAATGGTTAAGTCGCCATGCGGACAACTAACATTAATAAATACGGTGTCCATGATTCACTAAATGCTAAAAAGCGTTCGTACGGCGCGCTATGGAGACCTATGCTGGCCTATTGTAACATTGAACGGCTAGACTTCTTGCGACCATAAATCATCCACGTCTATACAATCATTATAATAAACGTGAACGTTAGCTGCGCCCTTTTGATGACTAACTTCTTTCCCATCGTAAAAAACTGGCTCAGGGATCACCAGGCGAATAAACAGCAGTTTTCTTCTGGGAAACTTTAATACCAATTGCAATCAACCTGCACTCTAAGCGTAGCGTTCACGTCAAGATCCAATAGAGGACTTCGATCGACAAGCTTCCAGATCAATGACCGTTTACTACCTAATAGATTTTATTGAGATTTCAACAATAATATAAATGCAAATAAGGCTCCATGTTGTCCTAGATAATTAAGGTGTTAAAATATGGTCTTACTAACTGTAAGATCATATATTAAAATAAAATAAAAATCCCTCAGTTTAATCATCAGTACGGTAAATACATAAGATACATTTAAACGAGTTGAGCAGTAAAGCGTTATGTCAACAAGTTTGAAGTAAATAAGTTTATTAAGATTTAAACCAAACAACGTCATCAGTTTAACTAGTTTCGTATTAAACTACATATTTTCCTTTTGGTGTGGTTGGGATTTTCATTCGAGCAAAAGAGACGAACTGTTATACTAAGCGCGTTATCATCTGAGTCGTCGGGCCATAAATGTCAATAGGAATGTGCCGCGCGTCGGGATCGTTATCGATAATCGGCTACCTGTGCCATTTGCGCAAGTAGCCGTGTTGAGTCACTAAAGATTTGCACGCTTCTGATTGGTCGTTACCAAATGCAATTGTAGTGCGTGTTTTTTTTGTTGCCATAGATATATTTACTGTAATTAATTAATACTTCATCCGAAGTCCATGTACTTGACGAAGAGGACGACAATATCTCACTCGCTCAACGTAGAGATTATACGACTCGCGAAGCTATTACCCGTGAATCCACCCTCGCAGTCTAAGTGTGAAACCGCGTTGCGTAACAGTTACGAACTTACACGTGGGCACCTACAATTTGCTTCGCTGGATGTAGCTTAGTTTACTTTCATCGGGTTGAGAGCCCTCAGCGCTTACCCATAGTCCGCGTCAAGCTGTTCAAAGCTATCTGCGGCTAACAGCTATTCACTCCACAAAAAAGTACTATGTAAGTACGTATATGTAAGTAGTGTGTAAGTACTATGGCTACCTTATTTTCTAAACGTTAATTTGACGAAATTACATGGCGATAAGGCTCGACCGAGATCTCGGTCTCGGCATTCTCGGCTACAAATCCAACCGAAAAATTTGTCTCGGTTCTCGGCTAATTATAGCCGAGATTCTCGGTCATGACCGAGATTGTAACTTTGTTCGGATCGGCATTCAAATTTTATTGCGCGTGGCCACGCGCCGCGGCGCGAACTCGATTGGTGTAAGTGCGTGAGAGAGCTGAATCGTGAATCAGATTCTCGTGAGACCACATGGGCGTCTTCAACTAACTCGTCAAACATGGCTACAACAAATCAATTCAACTTATGGGTAGCTCATGATTCGATAGAGTTGGAAGATGAGCCAATGACCAATGACGAATACAGTTCAAGCTCTGTGATCGAAATAGCGCTAGAAAGCTTCCTTAGAGAGCCAAGACTGCAAAGAAATGCTTATAATTTTGAGTATTGGTTTTCGTCACCTTATAAGGTGCGTAAGCCTGCAGCAAATAAGTTTTTATCTGCGCCGCTACTAGCGTAGCAAGTGAACAACTGTTTAGCGAAGCTGAACAATTGTATGACGAGAGGCGACACTCTTTCAAAATGCCGAAAAATTGCTTTTTTAAATGTTATAATATGGTGTTATTTAGCTTTGATTATTAAAACAGTTAATTTTGTTAATCAATTAGTAGTGTATTAAAAAGTTAAGTTTTAAAATTTTTTTTTTCACGCTTTGTCTATTCTCGGTCTCGGCCGAGATATTATTTTATTCTCGATCTCGGCCGAACACGAAAAACCCATCTCGGTCGAGCCTTACATGGCGATATTGGGTCTCAAACGCAAACAGTGATACAAAACTTATTCCTGTTTATGAATGAATTGAAAAGTGATCCAATTAAAGTGGCTTCTCTTAATTTCACCAAACCATGTTAAATGGCATCGTTTATTTGTGGTGTGACTACGTACGGCTGCCTCTATAACACTGTCTATATAACCCAAAATAATTGATTTGGGTGCAAGTAAATGGCGAAGTTGCAAAAAATAATAATACATTCAAGCCAGCTGATGTTGAAAGTCACATCCATCGAACCATTGATAATGTCACGTAAGAAGACTGGGCCAAAAGTGTGAGGCATGCCGAGGAACTTCAAAATAGGGACCTACAGAAATCTTTTATAGATCACTCGTCGCTTAAAATAAATTTGGCAGAAGACACCGAGGAAGATTGATACATTTTTTGTAATAAACACAAATGGCTCTTTTAAGAGCCACAATATGATCTACTTTGTATTTTACTTTTTTTCTGTATAGGATATTTATTTATATATGGACATACCTATGTAAATTAAACTATTTTTACAGTTTATACTGTTATTTAATTTGGTATCTTGTAGTCACTAATTTCATACTTAATATCGTAAAGCCTTAATTATTTTTATTCCATACACGCAAATATAGATAAATATCAAAACTTTCTTAACTCGTTAAATTCTATGAACAAGAAACGATAATAAACGCTACTCATCGATATATGTATTTATTTTATTGTTACATCCTTCACTAAGCGGCTCCATAAGGCCCGTAAGTGCATGCGAGATAGATACAGAAATGTTTTATGGCTCGACAACTCCGATGATAACACGCTTACCATAGTTTCAAAATTTTCTGAGTATATAAAAATCATCATCATTATCATCTTGCTCTTATCCCAATTACTTGGGGTCGACGCAATATGTCATCTGTTTTGACATATTGCAAAAAGTTTCGGCAATGACTTTTATGACCGGCCGCCTGGCTGACGTCAACCCTCCTTGGGAATGTAATCGTTGACCCAAATGGTACCAGATGGAGTTGGTCCGGGTCAATCAGTTGGTCTGAGTATACAAAAATAAACATGTTAATATAGAACAATAACAAAAGGCGCTCTTACTTTTTTTTTGGGTTATCGACTAAGGGATAGGGAAGGATAACAAAGGAAGCAGAAGAATTAATTTTATTCCTTCAAATTTATCAGCTTCTTATCAAAGGCGTACTTACATTACATACATACATATTTACATTATATTGTAAATATTTGAAGATGTTGGTGCAATTGGAAGAATAAATATTATTATCATGTAATATAGATCTAGGTTTCTCAGATCTGAAAGTGGCACCAGTAATAGAGAAGATTAGGAGCGCGAGATTGTCTTGATATGGACATGTGATGAGGAGGGATGAAAGGCATGCGACAAGGAGGGTTATCTATATGATTGTGGATGGACGTAAGAAGCATGGAAGACCCAAAAAGAGGTGAATGGATTTTGTGTATGAGGAATACCTATGAAAGCACTGAATCTAGATGCGACGGTTGATAAGAGGCTATGAAAGGTTCCGATTCCACTTAGCGTGGGATGAGGTCAGGCAATTGATGATGATGTAAGATTGATCATGGTTTCAAATTAACGGACAGAAATTCACAAAATTATTCATTCCAGTCGATCAACCTGGGACTGTTTCGCTCGGACTACTTGATGCAGCAACATGAGGACTATAAAATCAAGCAAGTGGAGCTTAACACAATCGCCACGAGTTTTGGTGCCCTAGCGTCTTCTCTACCCTCCATGTCTCGGTACCGACATTTATGCTGAAAGCTTTGATCTATATCTGGATAGTTTTATTTCTTAACGAAAGTTTCTACGTATGAAATAATTCATTTCTCTGATAAAAGTTATATGTTAAAACAATAAAAATGCGTATAGTAGTATAAATATGGCGGTCGTTCGTGTGGTGACGAAGTAAGAATAGAATTCACCACCCCCTTTCTTCGTGGAAACATCAATGTTAGAGTAGAAATCTCGATATAAAACCTTATACTAACCCCTCTGATTACCGTGGAATATTAGGCCAATTTGTTCCTCCATTGTGGAGAAAGCTCGAGCCCAAAATTGGGACATATATGAGCTGAAATGACGATGATAATGATTATGAAGACCGAAACAAAAAGAAAAATAGAACTAACATTTCTAGTGTCAGCGCTCAAATATTATTTTACGTAATTTAGGATGATTTTTAAGTTTCAGTTATAAGATTACAGTTATATGACAACAGATTAAAATATTTATTGAATAACTTTTATCATTGCCATAAAAAAAACGTTTTATCTATTGTTTGTTATTATTTTTTTTGTAGTATAATATCCAGATATAAGATTACAGCTCAGTTCAAAATTCAGTTGACATCTCTCATGTGACCGCTGTCCTTCTCTGCACGCTATATCCGTCCTTTTTCCTAGTTGCCTCTATTTATCATTCCACGCTTTGCTTTCATCTTTGGTGGCTATATGTAGGCATGTTGTTTAGTTTTCTAGTTACATAAGATTATTATAAGTATTTTAAAGTTTAGTTTGATCAATGCGTTTATGATTGGTCGATATTTGCATTTAGTTTAGAAGCTTTAGATTAATGATGGCTACACTTGAGAGATGTTGTCCCTGTCCACGCCTGCATTGTCGGTTAATTGTGTGTTAAGTTTGCCACCTAAATATTTGTGTATTTCTGTCCAGTCATTGCTGGGTATGGTTTAGGGTACACATCTTTCAAAAAATTTTGCCCAGATGTTCTATTTAACAAGCACTGTTTTTTTTATTTGTACCATTACCCGATGATTCGAAGATACATTGCAGTTGTACTAAAAGACTTAAGTTTGTTAACGATGTTTGTAATTGTCAAGGTTTATTTGAATAATAATATCAGGAACAAAAGGCAATAAATCATCTGTGTCTATGCAGTACGCTAAGATGTCTGTATACCTACAGTGGAAAAGAAAAAGATATTCGGGTTGCCTTTAATTTATTTCTAGTTAATTCCATATATTATTACAAATTTCCATGTAGTGACGGAGTAGGAAAAGAATTCACCACCCCTATCTTGCCCGTGGATGACATAGGAGACGGCGAAGGGATCTAATATTTACGCAAGAGAAGGAAAATTAACCAAAACCCTATATCATTGAGTCTGAACAGCGTGGTATAGTTGTTCATCATCATTCAGCTTTTTGCCGTCGACTGCTGGATCTAGTCCTCCCCTCATGTTTCGCCAGAAAATGCGGCCCTGTGTCCGTGCAGTCTCGCATTCAAAGACTCCCGGCAACTCACACTCAATCGTCGGTCAACCCGGTGGAGGTATTGCCTTCTATTAGTCAATTGCCCTTCCATTGTGGAGAAGGCTCTAGCCCAACAGTGGGACGTGTGTGAGCCGCGAGATGAGAGAAATTACTATAACTTTCAATTCTTTATATGAATCCATACATCAATCTAATCACGACCATTTAGACATAGGCTTTACCGAAGGGGAATAATTTCATAATTGCTATGTTTGTCAAACGGATTAGAAAACACTAAATCGATGCATTATTTCATAAATCGATACGTACGCTGGACGACTTAGATTATTAGGCGCGAGCGAAGCAGGGCCGTGGGGATCCGACTACGTTTAACTAATGGCCGTATTCAATTTTGCGAAGGAGGAGGATATAATGTATGTCGATGTGCTGATAGGATAGCCTGAGTTCGCACCAAGTGGGGCGTCGGGGTGAGAGGGTAGCCGATAAGGTATCCACCCAGGCTGACCATGGAAGCTAAGGATTTGGTATTAGTGGTTGGCCCAATGGCGAACAGGAGGGAATGCGGCGGCTTATGGGATCGTGCGCTGCCATCTCTTCACCTCGGACGGGGCGGACGACGTCATCCGGTCCAACATAGCCTGCCAAAAAAAAAAGAAGGATATCCTGAGTTCGAAAAATAACTAATATTTTTAGTACAACATATACATTTTTATTATTTTAACTTAGAATGAAAGTTTTTAGCTTAAAAATCTCAATAACCCGTAGCGAAGCTAGAGTGGAGCTCTGTGATTAGTTTCACCTTGATATAACATAACACAAGGGAATTTAAAAAATATTCGTTATATCGCGTAATTTGTTACATTGAGGTTTGTTCTAAAGAGGTTAGATTGAACTACGGTTCGTTTTAATAAGGTAAAAATACTTGTTTATTAACATCACATTACATAGATGCTCCTCTGTTTATCATGCTAAAGCGACCGGTTTCCACTAATAACCTTTTTCGTTTATCAGCCATTGTAACTTTAAAATCTAATAATAATTACGAACCGCAGTATTTACTTTATTGAGCATCTTATGACAATAACTGTCATACAAAGAATTTAACGTATCTGATCATGGCGAAACATGAATTTCTAATGTACAATTAAGTGGAAACTATTGATAGTGTACGTTGTATAAAGGTTGAAAAATTCGTAAAATAGAGGTAGATTAATGCTCTCTATCTATATTCTGCAATTATTCAAAATTCATTACAAAAAGGATTTGGTAAATATATTCGTAATGTAAAGGCATATTTTGCATTATGGTCAGTTCTAGGAGATTTTGAAAAAACTTTATATGGAGGCTTGTTATATTAAGGTTACACTATATTAAAAGTTATATAGTTAGTTGACTGCACAGATGGCGTAGTGGTTAAGATAGCGACCTACAGCGTCAGTGTCGGGGGTTCGAATTCCACGCGGGACAACACTTTGTGCGATCCACAAATTGTTGTTCTAAGTCTGGATGTAATTTGTGTCCGTTAATTATATGTTTGTAAAGTCCCCCGCAATACAAGGATTATTTCCTTAGTGCAGCGTTTACATTAAAAAAAAAAGTTATATGTTACTATCAAATTGCCAGAGAAAGAAAACTCGAAATGAAACCCTATACCAACATGTCTAACCAGCATGTTATAGTAGGTCAAATTCCCTCCCATTGTGGAGGAGGACTGAGCCCAACAGTGGGACGTATGTGGGCTGCGATGATGATGATGATCAAATTGCCACAGTATTACCCACGTAGTCTCCGTTCCCGTGGGAATACAGCTATAAAATATAGCTTATGAAAATTGTCGTTTCGTACTGATAAATTAATACCATTTTTTTTTTTCATAAAACATATTTCTTTAATCCAAGTATTTACTCTCGTTATCTATACATTTCTGTCATCTAATTGGATGATCATTTAAACCTTTGCGATAGAACTCTGCGGTCCTGGACTCCACAAACTGTGTGAAGGTATTTTGTACTTTTTCCTCAAAATAAAAAAATTTGTTCTGTGCAATAAATTGTCCAAATCGCGGAAAAATGGTAGTCGGTTGGGGCAAGGTCTGGCGAGTACGGAGGATGACGTATGGTTTCTAACTGCAGGTCTTATAGTGTTAAAACAGATTCTCGAACAGTATAAGGTCTTGTGTTTTCATGGAGCAAAATGGTGAAGATCGATTGACAAGTCGGGGCTGTTTTACTGAGAGTTTCGCTATCATTGTTCGGAGTTCTGCACAGTAGACATCTCGAACGATCAAATGTCATACGTTTTCTAAATTTAAAATGTTAGTTTTCGTTTAAAAACAGTTTCACTTTGATATCTGACACCGTGCAGGTTTAATTTTAATTCAAAGTGGGTAGTACGTTAAAACGGCAATTTCATATGCGACCACGACATGAAAAAGTAGTAACGGAAAACGAATGGCTGTATTGCTAGCCTGAACACTATTGCGCGTCATACCGCCCAAGCCGAGGCCGCTGGTGACGAGACCGGGGAGTTAGTCCGTCACCCGCCGAGAGGCCGACCGCGTGAGGAAAGACTGACGTCATCCCCGAGGCGGGGACGTCGGTCGATGAGAGGGTACCGCAAGTAGGGAGTATTCCGTCGGGCCGACCACTGATGACAAGTAACCCTGCTCCGGTGGTCGGTCCAACGACGAAGGCGACGTGGTGTTCGGGTGGGTTGCGGGTATGCCTGCTTACGCTCCTCTGTCGCCCCGTACGGAGTGGTGCGAGGAGTGCGACGACCGCTACCCACCCCCAAAAAAAAAGCCTGAATACTATACAATAAGAATAATAATAACAATATAGCCTCTTTATTTCCATTATGAATGATGTTATATAATGTATTTTTTTTTGTATTATTTTCACATAATTGGAAAAATAAAATAATCGTTACGTATTATAAATTATCCGTGTGGTGACGGAGTAAGAATACAATTCGACACCACCTATTTTATTCGCGGGTGTCGTAAAAGTCGACTAAGGGATAAAATATGCATATAACATCTATGCAAGAGAAGGAAAACTCGAAACAAAACTCTATACTAACCTGTCTGAACAGCATGTTATGGCATACAATAAGGTCAATTTCCTTCCCAGTATGGAGGAGGATCGAGCCCAGCAGTGGGACGTATATGAGCCAAAATTATGATGATGATTGTAAATTATTATATTCAATAAATTGATAAATCACATTTAATAGTTAATTCTAGATTTTTTAGTAGAAGTATTCTATTTGATATAATTCATTATGAAGTCCTCGTTAAGTGAAAGCCTCCCCCGTTTTTGTCCACGTCTGACCATCTTTTGCTTTGGTTATCCAATTTACAGTTCTAATAGGAATACGGGGATAAAATTTTGCGATTTAAAATCGTCGTCATGAAAGCTCTTGCCTTAGAGAAAGTACGAAAATAGCCTACGATAGCATTAACGTACTATCGCGACTATAGTGTCGCGGTACTTTCGTAGATGTAAAATCAAACTTTTTTTTTTTTTTTTTGTGGGTGGGCCGCGGTCGGCGCGCCTCCGCACCACTCCGTCCGGGGCGACAGAGGGGCTTGAGCACGCAACTCCCGCGACCCACCCGAAGCCCACGTCGCCTTCGTCGTTGGGCTGACCACTGGAGCAGCGTTAACTTGTCGTCAGTGGTCGGCCCGACGGAATACCCCCTATTGGGGTACCCTCCCATCGACCGACGTCCCCCCCTCGGGGGGGACGTCGGTCTTTCCTCACGCGGTCGGCCTCTCGGCGGGTGACGGACTAATCCCCGGTCACGTCACCCGCGGCCTCGGCTAAGGCGGCATGAGGCGCAGATAGTTGCGCCTGCGCCGCCCCAGTCGCCGGCGGCGGACCTCCTCATCGAGGCTGCGCTCCTCACGCAGGCGATCCGCCACCTCCTTCCGCGAGATCACTGTCTCGCAGAAGGCTGCGACCGCGTCCCAATTCCTGACGCTGTCGACCATCGCCCTAGCGATAGCCGGCAGCGTCAGGTCCGTACCGATGATTGCGACGAGTTCACAGCGCTGCACTGCCCAAGCCCCGCAGGCCTCGAGCGTATGGCGCGCCGTGTCCTCGTCGCAATCGCAGTGGTGGCAGGACGGTGTACTCTCCCTCCTAACGACCTTGTGCAGGTATTTGGCGAAGCACCCATGCCCCGTCAAAACCTGCACCAGTCGGAAGGAGAGCAACCCGTGCCGCCTCTCTAACCACTGCATCAGCACCGGCCGGAAGGCCTCCACGGTTCGCACCCCGAACCGAGGCCTCTCCAGCCGGACTGCCCAACGGGCGATGACGTCTCGGCGGGCGTCGACGCGCCAGGCGGTGAGATCCCTTAACGAGACCACACCGCCCTCCGCTCAATGTAAAATCAAACTTGGCTATAACTTATGGGGAAAGAGAATACTTTGGCAGATTTAATTCTTTTTTTTTCAATGTTTTCAAGTTGTTTTCAAAGCATACATCTTTTGCTTGCGATGTTTTGGTTTCACTTAACTTATAGTCTGGTATTAAAGGGCATGATATGCTTAATTAAATAACATGATCTGCACTTTAGATTGAAATTTATGATACTCATTTGACGCAAATAGTTTTTTTATTATGCATACTTGTTGACCTCGAATAACTATTATAAGTAAGCTTGAAGCCTCACTTAAAGAAATAATCGACAAAACCCAAGGGCAAATATGTCTATAGGGCCATGAACGTATTCTTTAATAGCAAATGCTATATGTCCTACGCTGATGATTTTCCCTGCGTAGTTTCCTTGGGGTTACTGGGATAAATGACTTCTTAAATAGACAGCTACCTGATAATAAAATATTATTAAAATCAGTGCAGCCGTTTAGAAGATCGGGAGAATCAGGCAGACTGACAAAAAAGTATGCGTCTCGGGACGCCCGACAGAAGTGATAACTTAAACTGCACTAAGTTGAACTATTTAATAATGAAATTGTTTAACTTTAGAATTGCGAAGGGCTTATTACTTATTAGTATTATTATGTAATCCTACAAAAGTAAAAATATATTAAATATTAATATAATATCATAATAATATTTTTTACTAGCCCTTTGGGTTAGAGTGAAAGAGGAGGAGTCTGCCTCCTGCTGCCGTTTGCTTGAGAGAAAGGGAAGCCAGATAGACTGGTGTCGTAACGCGTCACGTAACGTAGCGGTTTACTCTCCCATAAGAACACTTCACTTCATAAATTAAACTGGTTTTTTGGTATAGATATCGAGCAAATAATCGCGTAAGCATGTAAAAAATCAATTATTTTGACATTACAAATAGGCACTTCAATTTTATTTATTTGTATAGATTATTGTCGAGAATATAACAAAACAATCGCAATCGATTTGTAATCTATTATAGATTACAATTCGGCTGATTAAACTTGAACCAGAAAACTAAGTGAAATCTGTTTTCTTAAATAGAAGTATTACATCTAATCGATAAAAACCATTCCACTTTTATTTTTTTATGTGATATTTTATCTTTATTTATTTTAGGTCGCTTTTTAACATCTACGGACATCATTGACCACAATAGGTACATTACGCTAATAGAGAAGATTAAACTAGTTTATAAGCATTAATCATTTTCATAAACAATAAGGTTTGCACATATCTGTTCTTATTCCAACATTTCATAAAATTATTAGGGAATTTACATAACTGTTTCTTTTTGTCAAAAGTTGAACGCTCTAAATGATTTACAACTACATACTTTTAAGGAATTTATCGCGTTTGTATTTGATTTATGATTGCCCGACGTTTCGAACACGTAAGTGAGCACTTTTTGTATAATTACTACAAATTTTAATGTTGTATAATTACTAATCTACTAAAAAAAATATATTGTTTATCAATATATTTTTTTTCATATATAATCGTTTTCTTCTTGTACTGGCAATAAATTTGTACCAAAAATGTGGGTCAAAACTTAATAACTAATTTTCTGTAGCGAGTAGAGATAATTATAAAAATCTGTAATAACGCTGACTTGTTTGGACGTTAGATATCCTAGTCCGCCCGTGACCATGAATGCTTTATGATTACTTCGAAACGTCGGGCAATCATAAATCAAATACAAACGCGATAAAATTCGAAAAAGTAGTTTTATTTACAATGTAGTGTAGTGCTCGCGTAAGCATCAGATATCATTAAATTATTTACAGTCAATTGCACTTATTAATTCATTTCAGCTCTTTTATGTTGTCTTTTATTGCCAATGGTGGCAAACGCAAGCACTTGATGGTAAGTGATACTGCCGCACATGGAACTTTGCAATACCAGGGGCACAGTTAGGCCGTTGCCTACCGTAAAGAAATTGCTCTTGAATCTCGTTTAAAGAAGGACATAACATCATCATCATCATTATTTTAGCTCATATATGTCCCACTGTTTCGCTGGAGCCTCCTCTACAATAGGATGGAAATTGACCTACTATACCACGTTGATCAGACGTATTGGTTATTAGGCTTAATTTCAAGTTTTCCTTCTCTTGCATAGATGTTATATGCAATATGTATCAATCCCGTAGTCATCTTTTACGATACCCACAGGCAAGAGGTGGTGAATTGCCTTTTTTACTCCGTCACCAACCGGAAAATCTAGTCCATATTTGCATTTATTTTTATCAATTTCAGTAATTATATGAATATGTATCATATTTGTGTCTAGTGATAGTCACGTCATCTTTCTTACAATTGAAAAATGTAGGAGACTCGTGAAAAATAGTTTTTCTGATGTTAAATAAAGTTGTTGTATTGCCTGACTTCCAATGAGTATCCCAAATACGAGGGGTGATCCAAAAGTAATGATAATCAGTTATTTCTAGTGCACACAAAAATACAAAAAAATTTCAGTCACTTGCTCAGTTACCCACTAGTTCAGGAAAAAAAAATCATATAAATAGGCCACAATTCCCGGGAGCTACATTCATTTGAATACGGACTGTCAAGGAGTGAACATCAAAATGGAAAAACACGAAATCAGAGCTGTCATTAAATACCTCTGCTTGAAAAAAATGTCTACCAAAGACATACACAGCGACTTGGTGGAAACATTAGGGGACTCTTCTCCTCCATATTCCACAGTTGCACGCTGGGCTAAGGAGTTTAAGCTGGGAAGAACATCGACGGAAGACGAACACCGCGAAGGACGCCCATCGACGTCCCTCACTGAAGAAAATGTGAAAAAAGTTGAAGAAGTTGTATTGGAAGATCGAAGAGTGACTATCAGGCATGTAGCTGAGGTCACAGGGATCTCATATGGCAGCATTCAAAGAATCCTTGCGAACGAATTGCATATGAGAAAGGTCTCCGCGCGTTGGGTACCGAAAATGTTAAACGACGAGCAAAAGAAGAAACGAGTCGACATGTCAAGAGCAAATCTCGAAAAGTTCCAGGCAGACAAGGACAATTTTTTGTCACGTTTTGTGACCATGGACGAGACCTGGATCCACCATTTTGATCCTGAAACAAAACAACAATCGATGACATGGAAACGATCCGATGAACCGACGCCGAAGAAATTCAAAGTGTCAAGCTCAGCAGGGAAGGTTATGGCGTCTGTTTTTTGGGACGCTGAAGGAATAATCATGGTGGACTACTTGGAAAAGGGGGCCACTATTACAGGCTCCTACTATGCAGAACAAATAAGAAGATTGCGGGAGGCTATTAAGGAGAAAAGGCGAGGCAAACTGCGGGCTGGAGTGTTGTTCCATCAAGACAACGCACCTGTTCACAAAGCTGCAATTGCCATGGCTGGCATTCAGGAAGCGGGCTTTGAGTTGGTGGAACACCCCCCCTATTCACCAGATCTAGCCCCCAGTGACTTCTATCTCTTTCCACGACTCAAGGAACACCTCCGAGGCAAGAAATTTGATGATGATAGCGACGTGATGGCCGCGGTTGAGGACTTTTTTGAGAGTCAAGATAAAGATTTTTTTTGTAAGGGAATTTTAGGTTTAGAAAAGAGATGGACTAAATGTATAGACTTGCTAGGAGACTATGTTGAGAAATAAATATATTTTTTTATTTTATTCATTGTGTTTATTATTGATTATCATTACTTTTGGATCACCCCTCGTAGTTCTAATGTGCTATTTTTTTTTGTGTAAAAGAGTAACTGTTGATAAAAAGTTTGCTATATCATGGGTTACAATACAAGTTCATCTATATTATCTATGCCAATATTATAAAACCAAAGATTTTTTTTGGTTGAATGCCCTAATCTCAGGAACTACTAGTTCTAATTAAAAAAATCTTTTGGTTTTGGATAGGAAATTTATTGAGGAAAGCTATATGTTATATAACATCACGTCACTACGTCTAATAGGAGTGGAACATTACTGACACCACCTATTCATCCTATTGACACCCTATCTTGTCCATGGGTGTCGTAAAAGACGACTATTGGATTAAATATGCATATAATATTTACGCGAGAGCAGGAAAACTTGATATAAATTTCTATACGAAACCGCCTCACACTTTTTTTATTGCTGTTGTTGGCAAGTGATGGGTGGGCAAGGGTTTACTTCAGACAGGCGGCCATTCATAAAACAACTGCCAATGACATTTTTAACATGCATGATAGAGGCAAAATACATATTGCGATGAGCTGGGATAAAAGTAGAATGACGATGAAGTTGGTGATTGCATTATGTGTACCTAAAAAAATTGTTGGTGGAACTGGACATAAATCGCTTGTGCAAATAATTTGTGATATAGCAGAATGAGAAGAAAGTTTTTACGACGCAGGCGTAGATTTACCAAAATAATAAAGAAATTGGATAATATGCCACTTCAACCGGATGCCAATCTCGACCGAACATCCTCCTTGACTTCTTTAGAGGCTTCTTGGTTTCCTTTACAGGAAAAAGGAACCTTTAAGTATTATCATTACAACCTCTACTGATTATAACTATACTAACACGGTTTGAGTTACGCGGTAATTTAGAAGAATTTCATTGTCGTTGTGAATGTCATGACGCTTCCTAACAGGTATACACAGTCTTAAAATGATAGCTTGATTTAAAGCAATTATCCGTCAGTAAGTCAAATTATTGCCTTAAATATTGCGATGGTCTATTAATGATTTCTTTTGAGGGAACACGTTAAGCACCGTCGCAAGATATTTACTACACTTATGGCAGATTACATTTCCTAAAATTCTTCTAAAATTATCTATATCGATAAATAAAGTTTAAGTGTCTGTTTGTAATGTCAAAATAATAGGGTTTTCATGCTCGCACGATTATTGGCCTATTACCTGTGCTGTTAAGGAAATTCTAAAATTGATTTTTAACCAGTTGAAATATTTTTGTATGTCCGTTATTTTTGTCTGTCTATCTGTGTATCTGTTTGTTTGCTCTGGAAAATCTTCAAAATATTTTATTACCTGGTAGGTGTCTATATAAAGAGTAAATTAGACTATTTTTCTTCTCAGAAAAACTATTCAATTTTGCGTGCTCCGGGAATCAAACCCGAGGCCTTTAATTTAATATTGCAGTTTTACGATAAGTGGGCAAAGCAAAGCGAGGGCGGGTCGCTAGTTTAATATAAAACCCCTAAATGACAGATTCATGTTTCCTCCAGCACACCTCTTGACTATCTAAATTAAAATATTAATCCACAAATTATAATTTGGAATTTATTAACCTTTGTTTTCTACTCTCATATCTACTTAGAAGGTGTATAAATTACCATTTGATTTTACTAATTTAATTTTGTAATACTTTAATAGCATGTAGAATTTGTATGCTGTATTAATGTGATCCTATTTATCTATCCACAATTATTTGTCATCAATTTATATAAGAAAATTTACGCATTCAATGGCGCAGAAGCTCTATTATTATGCGCAATGTTCTTGCGCTAATGTCAACCATTAGATCTTCTCGTGTTTTTTTATTCATTAAATTTTATGGGAAACAGAGTCATGAATGGGGTGGCATCAAGATACAAGGTGCGGATCCTAAAGGGAAGCACAAATTACCACACTTTTAGAATGCATCAGAGCGGACTAAAAAATATGGCGTAATAACAAAAATTCGCACTGTGTGCACTAAAGAATGGTTGCAGAATTTGTATTAAGCAGAATTTTTGAATTTATTACAGAATATTTGCGAATAGTTGTGCTTGCTTTTTGTAATAACATTTGTATTCTTTTTCAGTTAGGCAAGTTTATAATTTACCGTAAATTAGTGTATGGATAAATAATCCAGATAGATTTATGTAGTCAAAATTACTGTATTTTATTGTCTGTAATTGTATCACTAATATTTATTCTTGAATGTATAGTCTGACCATCTTGTTGTAACAAGAGAAATGATAAAATTTGTGGCAAATGTTTCAGAATATGACGACACAAAGTAATTTTTACCATCCCCTAAAATTTTATTATTTAATCTTTTTTTAAAAAGAACTTCTCACCAAGGAATAAATCCTTGCATGGCGGGATCTACAAACATGCAATTAACAAAAGCAAATAACACCGAGGCTTGGCATGATCATCTTTATATCATGCTAAAAACTCCCTCCCCCTTTGCCGTGTGGTCACGGAATAAGAATACAATTCACCACCCCATATCTTGCCTGTGGGTGTCGTAAAAGACAACTAACGAGTGTTTTGTGCATATAATCCCTTAAAACCCTTTCATCAGCGTGGTTATAGTAGATCAATTTCTCTCCCATTGTGGAGGAGGCTTGAGTCCCAATGATCGGATATGTATTAGCTGTGATGATGATGATGAAGAACTGCCTGATAACACTGGGTATTGCAGGTTACTACTTAGACCACTACGCCATGTGTGCAATCAAATTAATGCATTGCAGACGACACGAGTTACGTTTGACAGTAGTTCTTACGAACTAAACAATTTGATTGAAAGTTAAATATTGAATTTGTCTTTATCAAAAGCAAGCATCGTTGTCAAAGGAAGAGTAGAATACTATTAATATTATAATGATACTTACTATTCACAATTATTGTTATTTTTTGAGTATTATACAGCATAAAGTGTATTTTTTTCTTATGTCGTCAGTTTAAAAATATCATTTCTATTGTTACACGCAAGACAAGTTGCATGTACAGCACGGTATCAGCTTTTGTGTTCATTCGTTTCTTAGCTTAAAAGCACGGACAACCATCTCATATTTCCAAATTAAAACGGATAGTTTTAAATTTGGAATACGATGACGTCTTTTTATTTTAAAAATGTTGTCTATGTTTCAGCTATATTCTACGGCAGTTGGGTCATGGTGATCTGATAAAGAATGTAAGTGCTTTTATTTATAAGACTGTTTTCGAACACCCAAATATTTAGTTATATAGGTTTAGTTCCACATAATACGAGACTACTACCGTCTACCTATCATGGTGTTAAATTCTATTACTTTTGATTTTTTATTCAATAAAATCAGCATAAAATCCTCTCATACTTTTTGTATGATCATCCATGACTTTGCAACGAAACAGTTTCCGGACAGACAATAGGCTGACACTCTGCGCTGACAGATGATTGGCTCAAATAGCCGAATGTGGGTATATTATAGACTACACTTATATTCTTGAAAAAAAAAACAAACCGTTTTTTCATGGGTCAGTGGCCACTAAGGGGTCACACCGGCGGCATCTGCCTTCAAATAAAATGTATCATCAAAATCGGTTCACCCAGTCGAAAGTTCTGGGCTAACAAACATAATAAAACAGTACAGTCGAATTGAGAACCTCCTTCTTCTTTTGAAGTCGGTTAAAAATAAAAATTGTATTCCAGATGCCAGAAAATAACGCACTATCGGGTCTTTGCGCTGGTATAATTGAAGCTTATGATTTGTTTGGTGTGCCTTCCGCTGTGGTTCTCTTCGTCGTTGAAGATGTCTCCTACAACATCTGTGACCAAAGATTCCATGAGTTCGAAATATGTGAAAAACGGCCAGATATCTTTGTAAGTCCATGCTTAATTTTATTATTAATTTTATGCATTATTAAGTATTGAATTTGAATTCTTGAAGTACTCGGAGCAAGTAAAACTGAAATTGTTTAAAAGCATCTTATTTCAATTGCCACAACCGGTTCCTAAGGGGTTAGGTCAGTTCCGTCTCAGCTCATATACACATCTTTACTATGCTCGAGCCTTTTCCACAATAGCAGAGAAATACACCAATCACCCGTGGATGGAAGGATGGTTGATAAGCGCGGTGGTATACCACCACGCTTATTAACGGGTTGGTATAAGGTTTCCTTTCGAGTTTTCTATCACAAACAGGTGTTATTTGCATATTATATACCTTAGCAAGACACTCCTGTCTTGCTTGTCAATGTCGTAAATGGCTAATTGAAAATGTATTTTTAATTTAAAAGAATACTTTGCTAAGAAAATGTAGTAATTTCAGTATATTATGTAAAGATAAATACAGATACATACAGTATTTATTTTAATATGTATTAATAAATTAACACTATAGAATTAAACGATTATTGCAATGCCCGATTGGGTCAGCTGTTGATACCAAAATTTTGTAAATGTCCATGTAAAACACAGTTTCTGCAATAAATATTTTTTTGTATCTTTCTAAAATATGACTGAATTGTATTCTTACTCGCTCACTGTACGAAAAGATCAATTTAGTTTAGAAGTCACTAAAATTTGCACCATAGGATGTTCGCTTAAAAGACGGAGTCTACACGATGCATTAGGAGGCACCGTGCTACTTTGCTGACCTCGGACGCATAGGCAAGGTGAATCGAGATTATAATCTGTAACAAATAAGCAGTCAACCATGCATCAATTAGTTGGTCTTCGAGACTCACTGTCGGATATAGGGGTTCCCTATCAAAAAATGCTGTACTGGAATGCTTCGCAGACAGGTTTACGATCGCAATCCCTCAGAAGGGTGCTACTGCCAACCTACCGGTGACCTTTCAGTTAGATTCCTATACGAAATTAAGGAGTATACGGGTGACATTGTATTCTTAACACTACGGATATTGGTATCTTAAAACAAATGTTTTTAAAATATGTTTTAAACATTTTAAAACGACTAGGGCCTGTGTCTGTGTGGTGACGGAGTAAGAATACAATTTTATCTTGACTGTGGATGCCGTAAAAACGATTAAGTGGATGTGTATAACATCTACCAGGAAAAACTCTAAATAAAACCCTATACCATACGGTCAACGTGGTGTGTTAGGTTAATTTATCTCATATTGTGGGAAGTGTGTTTTTTACTAAAGATTTATATAATTAATTTGTTTTAGTTTGCTGTTCTGTATGGATTTTCTATGATTTGTAGAGATATATTTTTTTTTTTAAATTACAGATACACAGAAAAACATTGACAGAGATCCACGACGAACTCGAACTTAATGATAAGAAGCAACTGATGATGTAAGCTTTCAAAAGTGTGCAATGTTATTATACCGCACGGGTTTTTTGTGCGAAACGAATGTGATTCGCCATCATGTTCTTGATACACTTTGATATACATATCTTTTATTGGTAGCTATTTGCTTATTTAAGAATGACCTCGTAAATTATTAGTGGTTTTTAGTTGCTACTATTAACTAAACCTGTATATTTTATTATGTATACAATAAATAAGATAAAAAAATCGAAAATTTTAATGTTTATTAGGATGTCATTCTATTTATTGTATTATATAAGTAGCATTGATAATGATACGTTTAAAGTGTTGACACGCTCGAGAGACTGAACTATTTTTTTAGTGATAATATTAATTTTCGTAAGAAGAGAATGAATCAATTAATACAATCAATTGTTTATAGCGAGGATCGTCCTGTGGCGGTAGTGTATTATCGGTCAGGGTACGAGCCGTCGCAGTACCCATCGTCCAAGGAATGGGCGGCAAGACTCCTAGTTGAAAGATCCACGTAAGTATACAATCTTTATCGAATCCATTCTTCATCGATGTGGAATAGGTCACCCATGGAGAGAGTTGTCATAATTGCCAGGTTTGACTGTTGATTTGCCGAAGGTGGAGTTATAAGTATTTGAGGCGATTAATCATATCGGTCCATTAAAGTCCTTCTGTTCTCTTCGACCTTTCTCCACAATGGAGAGGAAATTTATACACTGTGGGATGGGATGGAATGGGATCTGGTCCAACCATTTTTCTTTTTCTTTTTAATTTGAACTAAATTAAAAAAAAATAGTTATATCCTATCTCGAAGGGCGTCACACTGGAGCTAAGACTATATGTTGTATACGTAATTGTATTCAAAAGATGGTAAAAAAGTTACAGCCTGCTGAGTTTCTTGCCGGCTCTTCTCAGCTTGTGGCCGCGTGCCGATCCGGTGGTAGATATTGTATTATATTCATACGATGTATAAATTTGACATAAGTGCCCTCAAGGGGCCTATGCAGAATAAATGATTTGATTTGACTGTAACTCGCTGGTCAGACGGATTTGTAGAGGTTTGTATACCAAGTTTTTCTTCTTTTGAATAGTGGTTATTCGTATCGTATCCCTTAGTCGACTTTAACGACCCCCGTGGAGAAAATAGGGAGTGATGAACTCTATTTCTAACCAGTGTAGTGACGAAGGACACTCGGACTAGGCCATCCACTGAGAGACAACGTCGTAACAGCTATACTTCGCTGTTGGGTCGCCGAAAGTGTGGTAAATCTCCTAGGAGATTATCCCATTCTCTGGCCTCCTTCAGCGGCTTTTACCATTCCCAAAATAAAGGTCGTTGACATATTGTACTGTAAGATACGAATTCATGACTCAAGATTGCGTTTCAGGAATGAGTCTAAAATATTTCGTGGCATTTTCAGTAGTAACCATCATCTTCCTCCTTTTATCTTAATTACTTGGGGTTGACACGATATGTACTCTGTTTCCATCATATTTATAATGCAAAAGGTTTTGGGTTTATGATGTTAACCTTAGGAATGTAATTGACTAAATAGCGTTGGCTCAGTTCGATGTTTAGTTTTTACTCGTGTTTTATTATACCCGCGAGCAGTATAAGGATAGTATTCCTATACACACAGTTCTAAAGTTCTATTTCAGCTCGTATATGAGCTGAAATTGGTTACTGGGACGTCCCACAAACCGTCTCGGGTCTTCTGTCTAATAGGAGGGAAATTGACCTACTATACATGTTCTGTATGGTGACGGAATAAGAATACAATTCACCCCCCCCTCCCTCTATCTTGCCCGTGGGTGTCGTAGAAGATGACTAGGGGATATAATATGCATGCATATAACATTATGCAAGAGATGGAAAACTCGAAACAAAACCCTATGCCAATATGTCTGACCAGTGTGGTATAGTAAGTCAATTTCCCACCCATAGTGGAGGAGGCCGGAGCTCAGCAGTGGGGTGGGGTGTATATGGGCTGAGATGATGATGTTAGTACGCTGGTCAGACAGGTTGCTTCGAGTTTTCCTTACATAGATGCCATATTTAATCTCTCCGTTTTTACGACATCCAGTGGCAAAAGAGAGGGTGATAAATTGTATTCTTATTCCGTCATGATACAGAAACCATATAAATATATTTTCAGCGCAATAAAATGTCCGTCTATCCACTATCAATTGGCTGGTACCAAGAAAGTACAGCAGGCGTTAGCTGCACCAGGTGTGTTGGAGAAATTTATGGGAACGGGAGCAGCAACAACCAGGGTCAGAGATATATTCACTGGACTATATTCCCTGGACTTCGATGAAAATGGTGAGAAAGCTGTTGAAATGGCTCTTGCTGATGCTGAAAGGTATGTGATTAATTCGCCCCCATTATAGTTTTCTTCTACACCTACACTAATATTATAAAGAGGAAAAATTTGTATTTGTGTGTGTGTGTGTGTATGTTTGTAATGAATAAACTTAAAACTACTGTGCCGATTTCAAAAATTCTTTCATCATTTGAAAGCTACTTTATTCCTGAATAACATCTATATATATATATATATATATATCATCATCATCTTGCTCTTATCACAATTACTTGGGGTCGACGCAATATGTCATCTGTTTTGACATATTGCAAAAAGTTTCGGCAATGACTTTTATGACCGGCCGCCTGCCTGACGTCAACCCTCCTTGGGAATGTAATCGTTGACCCAAATGGTACCAGATGGAGTTGGTCCGGGTCAATCTAGGGCTCTTAGTCGTCTTTTACGACACCCACGAGCAAAGCAAGGGTTGGTAGTATTCGAAGCCGCTACCACACACAATATATATATATATATATAAAAGAAAGTCGTGTTAGTTACACTATTTATAACTCAAGAACGGCTGTACCGATTTGACTGAAAATTGGTGGGGAGGTAGCTTAGAACCAGGAGACGGACATAGGATACTTTTTATCCCGTTTTTTTTTCAATGGTGATTACAAGATTTCGTCAATAACTCTTTTATCCCGTTCGATTGCGATCCCGTGTGACGTGACATAAAATGTCAAAGAGAATACAAGTCACTATGAAACGTACTTATTATAACAAAAACGCATTGGCTATGTAATAACAACACGCAAATGACAGCGAAACGTAATTTTGTCTATAGTTTTGTCAGAAATCAATAATGAGTAATTTGTATTTTCTTTGAATCATCATTAACAATGCCGTGACCAAAACGATCGAATCTTTCCCGACAAAGCTGTAATGGTTCTTCTATTAGAGACTATATTTTCGGCAATTTAGGAAATATATTTACGAAAAAAATTATGGCGTTACGAGGTTCGCCAGGTCAGCTAGTGGGCTATAATTTATCTAATGTAAAAATGGAACCCTATTACTAAGACTACGCTATCTGTCCGTCCGTCTGTCTGTCATCAGGCTGTATCTCAAGAACCGCGATAGCTAGACAGTTGAAATTTTGACAAATTATGTATTTCTGTTGCCGCTATAACAACACATACTAAAAACAAAATAAAATAAATATTTAAAGGGGCTCCTATACCACAAACGCGATTTTCTTTTACCTTTTTTTGATTGGCCTGGATTGAATACCTTTGGCAAGAAGCTACCAGTTACCATTATCGATTTTCGAGTTTACCTTGTCAATGGCACGAAACCCTTCGTGCGCGAGTCCGACACGCACTTGGCCGATTTTTTTTTAAATAATGTTCTTGCACTAAACAAATTCCACGTCAGAAACAGAAAACCCACTTTTAGACATAGGCCTACTAGGAAATATACTATAATTGGATTTTCTAGCTAGGTTGATATTTTAATTCGCAAAAGAGTACTGCTGCGCATTTTCTTGGTGATTCCTCAGCTGGTTTCTCAACTCTAACAGCACAATAAGGGATCGACATACATCTATGTATAAAAGAAAGTCGTGTTAGTTACTATGTTTATAACTCAAGAACGGCTGTACAGATTTAGCTGAAAATTGGTGGGGAGGTAGCTTAGAACAAAGAGACGGACATAGGATACTTTTTATCCCGTTCTTCTTCTTCTTAATGGCAATGAGCTACTTTTTATCCGGTTCGTTATATTCTAAATCTATAAGCACGAGGAGAGAGGACATAACGTTAATGAGATATATTTGTGTAGGTTTGTTCTGAAACCTCAACGTGAAGGTGGCGGTAATAATATGTATGGTGCTGAAATTCGTGATGCGTTACTGCGTATGCGTCACAGCCGGGAACGAGCTGCCTATATTCTCATGGAGAGAATCGTCCCACCCCTGGTATGTATGATAGAATTAGAAGCTTGAAACTCCTTACTGTCCTGATTCGATTGCCTCCATTCCTTTCAATGAAAATTGTCATTATTTTTTGAGGTCCCTATTAACCAATATATATACAGGATGTATCAGGTTATGGGACAACTGTTCGAGTATGTTGTAGTTTAACGGTCATAGATAACTAATAGAATGTACATTACACAAAAAACAATATAACATAAAAGTTATAGTGATTTCAAAAAAATGTGTCTAAGAGTCTATGCCTTAAATGTTACGTATTATGTAGGCATATACAGACAGAATACATGTAGGCATGTAAAGCTTCGACAGTATAATTTCATTCATTTATACCTATAGTTGCGGCACGCTATGATGACTGTTTTGACATATTATAATAGTGATGTGAAATGTCGATTTGTTTTCAAAAAAAAATATAGGTAATGAAATCTACAAGTTTTTATTGCAAGTGGTACCTGATTAAAAAGATTTAATAAAACAAAAATATAAATGTTTACTTAATATATTTGAATGATCTGAATATTGGAATGAAAATGAATATACTTACTTGTATGCACACAAAATAAACTAATATAAAAAGAGACCAAAAAAGGAGCCACAAAAGGCTATATTTAATCAGATTCGTCCATACTGCTATTTTCACTGTCGTCACGGTTATCACCACCTACATTAATTATAAGTTGGTTTTCTCAAATATTATCTATGTTCACACCTCTTTCATAATTTTCCCTTAAAAATTTAACGGTTCTATTCACAACCTTTTCCCAGTCTCCTTTAGTCACATGTTTACAAGCTAATTACTGCACAGATGGCGTAGTGGTTAAGATAGCGACCTACAGCGCCAGTGTCGGGGGTTCGAATCCCACGCGGGACAACACTTTGTGCGATCCACAAATTGTTGTTCTGAGTCTGGATGTAATTTGTGTCCGTTAATTGTATGTTTGTAAAGTCCCCCGCAATACAAGGATTATTTCCTTAGTGCAGGGTGTTGTCTTAAATAAATAAATAAAATAAATAAATAAATACTGAATGTAGCTTACCTAATATTATAATTGTGATCCTTTTTTTAATATTATAATTGTGATCCTTCTTCTAATATTTTAACATCTTTGTTGTGGTAAATGGGAGTTCTGTATTGTGTCTTGCAGCATATCCCTTAATTTGAGCCCACGCCAACTCAATTGCATTATATTCACGATAGTAAGGCCCCTTCATTTTGAGATTCACGATCGAAATAGTTACGAAGGCGTATAACGAACTCACGCCTCTGACTGTTTAAAACAGTTCTCTGTGTACGTTCGGCCATATCGACGAAATCCACAATAAAAGGCATAAACAGAGTTCAAATTAACGAGCAGTACTGCAGTATCAATATCCGAAATCCAAAGCCTGGTCAATACTATATCACAATCGCAGTGCACTCACAGTTTGTACTTTTCGAAGCAATGTCAAGTCGAAACTGCTTTGTTTTGCATAGAGCATTGACGCGAGTTTGCCGGAGGTAATAGTTGTATGGCCAGCGATCTAATGTGACGACGTATTAAATTTATATTTTTTTAATTTTGAATTTCGAAAAACAAATGGCGAGTTGTGTGGTAAATAAGTACACCAATAACCATAATCTTATAAAAATAAAAAAAAATGATGTTCGCGGGACCCTAATATATGTAGTTTAAAAATCAATGTAATAAATAAATTTTGTGACCAATAATAATGATTCGATAAATTTTATGACTAACTGCACGTCACTATTGACAATAAAGAACAGCAATTTGCCCCTACAAATGTAATTACTATAAATACGAAACTTCATGAGTGGACAAACGTCAAAACGGCCATCATAGCGTGCCGGTAGTATAGAATGCGCAAACGCTTCAATCACATGAAGGTACAACGGCAAGCGATCAACGCTCATAGGCCGATCAGCTGTTTTAAAGCGAAGTTTGTTTTGCTTATGTGAACGTAATCATTGATTTCTTCAATTTCTAATGAATATTTAACAAAGTATGAATATGTTGCGTATTAAGTATCATTGACTTTATACATTTCAATCAGATTTACACGGAAAAGCGATGACAAAATTTAAAACTTTACATTTCTCTAATTTCTGAACGAATCAGTATTTTATGTTCAAATTTTTTTTATGGGTTCCTACCACCATGGCCTAGCCCCCTTTTGACCAGTTGCCCCATAACCTGATACACCCTGTATATTTTTTTATGGGTGGGATATGGTAAGCGTCGTGCGGTTCATTCCGTCCGGGGCGACGAAAGGACGGCGCGCGGGCCCATAACCCACGTCGCCTTCGTCGTTGTGCCGACCACCGGAGCAGGGTGACTTGTCGTCAGTGGTCGGCCCGACGAAATACCCTCTCGGGTACCCTCACCTCTCGACGTCACTGTCCCGGGACGTCGGTCGCCGTCGCGCGGTCCGACTCTCTGCGGGTGACGGACTAAAATCCCCGATCCAGTCACCCTTATTAACCAATATAGTCCTATTTTTTTTCCCTTGGAAGCTATCAGCAGTCCCCAAAACATATCTAAAATTCAAATGAATCGACTCGCACGTTCCTGAGAATATTCATATTTTTCTAATTTTACATATTTTACTTTATATCAAAATCTTGGTTAAAGATCTGCAACTCTTAGGATTTTATTATCTTATTATTACCTAAAAATTCTCTCGATACCGTGCTGATATCTTTCCAGGGCAAATCCACTACACGAGCCTTTTTTTGTGGTCGGCTATAGTTTGGGCGCAGTGTGCCCAACCTGTCCAGGGCGACGGAAGAGCGTCGTGCGGCCTTATAAGCTACAGTATCTCCTCCCTATCACCATGCTTATACTTCTAGGCTTTTAATAAAACTATAATTATTATCGTATATCAGCTATGGCTGCAACTTTGCTGACATGTATTTATTGTTATTTTAATTTTATTTATTTTAAAATATATTATTTTAAGAGGTTAATACATTCGATTGTTTCTACATCGTCCAATGATGCCGTACGAATAATTTTTGCCTCAAATGTTACTTAGGAGGATTCAGAAGTTGACGGACGATATGCTAGATCAGATGTGTCAAACTCAATTTTGCAGAGGGCCGTATATTAAATTTAGAATTCATAGGCGGGCCATATTGATAACAATTTTAAAACATCCATAGAGAAATCGAGTGAAGTCTAGAAGCTCTAAAAAACATAATTCTTCTTCCTGTGATACATTGCGATCGCTGGCCATATTGATACGGCCCAGGGGCCGGATGCGGCCCGTGGGCAGTATCTTTAACATTACTGTAGCTAAATCAATAATCTAATTGTAAATGTATGGATATAACATGATAGAAAAATGTATCAGGTTCCAGGCTACGTGGTTCGGCCTGGTGCTCCAGTGCCCCCTCCTCTTGTGGACCTCGTCTCAGAGCTTGGCATATACGGAGTCATTATTGGGTAAGATTATTATTTTTTTCTTTCAAACTACGTAATTAATCTTGTTTTTTTTTGTGTGTGTGTGTATAGCTGTTGGGCGCAGATGACCTTGACAGCTTAACGTGGGCTATGGGTGAGCGCTGATGGCTCTCAACCCGGAGTAATATGTATTGCGAGGGTTATCCTTACTAATATTATAAATGCGAAAGTAAGGATGTTTGTTTATTTGTTACGCTTTCACGTTTAAACCACCGAACCGATTTCAAAAATTCTTTCACCAATGGTAAGCTGTAATATCAGGGAGTAACATAGGCTATATTTTATCCCGGTATTCCCACGGGAACGGGAGCTACGCGGTAAAGCGACTGAATCGGAAGCGAAGCGAGGGCGGGTTGCTAGTAATAAATAAATTCTTCTTGAAAGTATGCCTCTCGTCTGCGTACGAGTCTCTTCCATAATGGGGGGAAGTATGAGTGATATTCTAGGTTTTAGCCATTATTTAAAGGAATTCACAAACACATGTATATGTTGGAAATTATGCTCAGACTTAGAACAATCATTTGTGGATCGTATAAAAAATATAGTGCTTTGAAATTGTATCTACAATTCGCTACATGACAGTCCTATAGTTAGACGACTTCAACATCTGTATAAAAAAAAACAAAGAATGACATTTATTCTGCTCTCGTCAACTCTAATAAAAAAAAAAACAAATAATGATGAATGAACTTACTGAAAATAGTATAAATTTAATGAGGAGCAAAAAAATCTACTTCTCATCTCGTATTACTTCTCTCTAAAAAAATAGTGCTGGTATTTTGCCAGTAACTGGTATATCCATTTTAAATATAATTATGAAAACTTAACTAATGTGTGAACGTGCTATTTTATGTGGATCGCATAAATATTTTATTAGCCTTTTTTCTTTTGGGGGTGGGTTGCGATCGGCGCGCTCCTCGCACCACTCCGTCCGGGGCGACAGCGGGGCGTAAGCACGCACACCCGCAACCCACCCCACGTGCACGTCGCTTTCGTCGTTGGGCCATCGGAGCAGGGTTACTTGTCATCAGTGGTCGGCCCGACGGAATACCCCCTATTTGGGGTACCCTCCCATCGACCGACGTCCCCTCCTCGGGGAGGACGTCGGGCTTTCCTCACGCGGTCGGCCTCTCGGCGGGTGACAGGACTAATTCCCCGACCACGTCACCCGCGGCCTCGGCTAGGGCGGCATGAGGCGCAAGTACTCGCGCCTCATGCCGCCCCAGAGGCTGCGCTCCTCGCGCAATTTTATTAGCCTTGCTTGGTATTTGAACTCGTCACATCTCACACAACATCTATACGTAGATTAAGACGTTGTGTGTTAAATGCTCAATTATAATTTTTCTACGTAATGGACAAAACTACCGTGTGGTGATGGAGTAAGAATACAATTCACCACTCCCTATCTTGTCTGTGGATGTCGTAAAAGCTGACTAAGGGATATAATATGCACATAACATTTGCACAAGAGAAGAAAAACTCGAAATGAAACACTATACCGTCATGTCTGACCAGCATGGTATAGTAGGTCAAATGCCCTCCCATTGTGAAGGAGGCCCGAGCCCAACTGTCGGACATATGTGAGCTGCGATGATGACTGGGCTAAAACTACCTAGTATGACAACCCCAAGGCGATTATGGCATGATCTCTTTGAGGAGGTCCATGTTTATAAAGGCAATAAACAGATGTATGGACTGTGGAACAACACACGGAACTGTAGCAATTCCAGAAAATTGCCGTGCGTTCAATTCTAAACCTCACATATAGGTCCCTTATGTTAATTAAATCCGTAGTTTTTTTTTTTATTGCAAACGGTGTCAAACGAGCAAACAGTACACCGGTAAGTGTTGCTGCCGCTCATGGACCTTTACAAGGCCGCTGCCTACCGCGAAGAAAGTGAAGGGAGTGTGAATGCGTGCATTGAGGCTCGGTGATACCAAAGGTACTACCAAAACCCTCCACACACAAATACCGCCAGAAAGCGGGGCTTCCGGCTCTCTCGCTCACCGAACGAACCGCAGTAACAAATTGCTACTACTCAGACGTCGATTTTCTGCGAGAGTGTGGTACTACCCCAGATGGACCGGCCCGCGGCTGTAGACGGATAACTGTCGACAGTGGTGCCCTGCTCCGGTGGTCGGTCCAACGACAAATTCGACGTGGTGTTCGGGTGAGTTGCGGGTGTGCGTGCTTACGCCCCTCTGTCGCCCCGGACGGAGTGGTGCGAGGAGCGCGCGGACCGCAGCACACACAAAAAAAAAAAAAACTGGTGGTGCTGTATTTCTGCGCTTCACGTAGTTGTACATCCTCTTATTTACTGGCTTATTAGCCGACTGTGCTTCATGTCACCCGCTTTGCATGGGAGGGAAGAGGAACCTTTCCAAAACCTCCTGTTTTTCATTTCTAATTAAATTTGTTTTGGGCCCCAAGGCAATTAAAAGCGTTTCTTAGGACTTCCTAAAGGTCAAACCTCGTTGTCTTATACGGAGACCATTGTGGTTCCTGGCTTACAGGAGTTACAGTGATGGGCAAATGTGGTGGGATTCATCATCATCTCAGCCCACATACGTCCCACTGTTGGGCTCGGACCTCCTCCATAATGGAAGGGTAATTGACCTACTATACCACGCTGGTCAGACGTGTTGTTATAGGGTTTTATTTCGAGTTTACCTTCTCTTGCATAGATGTTATATGCGTTTTATATCCCTTAGTCGTCTCGTACGATGTGGTGGGATTAGTCCAAAAAAAAAGATGTAAGTATGGACGATATTTGATGAAGTTTATTTTCACAGTACTAAGGACAAGATATGTCATAACCGTCAAGTTGGACACGTTCTTCGGACGAAGTTAGCAGATGCGAACGAGGGCGGAGTTGCCGCTGGTCTTGGAGCCCTAGACTCGCCATATCTTATCAGCATGTAGCCTTTACATATCAAATATGCAATCACAGTTATGTTCCTAATCTTTTACGTGTTTATTTATCGTATTAACCAAATTATTTTGCTACAACAATTTATCAATTTCTATTATAATAGAAAATATTTTTTATTATTTTTATGGCGGTTTTATATTTTTTTTTCTATGGTGGTAGGCAGTACGCCTGATCATAATCGATAACTTGGCAATAATAGGAGTACATTCAAGCGGCTGTTTAATTTTTTATATTTATTTTATATCTTAAAGCTTTAGACATATTGTAAATTATTGAATAGGCACTGATTGGCTTGGATGCTATAAGTACTTAAGTCCTTCCGTGGCAAATGATATTGCACTTTATTATTATTATTATGTATAATGCGCATATACAGTTATTTAAATATTTTATGCACTCTATTACCAAACCGTATTGTACATAATTCAATTTTAATTTCACACCCGCTAGCCTAATAATTAAAAAGAAAATGTATATAAACTTATATAAAAAATTAAATTATAATGTACATAAATAAAATATGACGAAGTATCTTATATATTATAAAATAAATGGGAAAAACGCGTATCAGCTTTATATAATTATAACTAAATAAATGAAAGAACGCGTACATGACTTATATAATTATAATTAAATAAATGTATAAAAGCGTACAGGATTTATATAATTATAATTAAATAAATGGATAAAAGCGTGCATGATTTATTTACTTATAATTATAGCAATGAAAAACACTTATTAGGATTTCTATATTTATAATTAAATACATGAACAAACACGTACAGGCTTTATTAGTACTTAGTGCAAGGTAATTTGTGATATAAATTGTATTCTGAGTTATTCGCAAGGGAATGTTGTGGATCTTATAATAATAACGTATAGAAGGATAGTGTCGGTACTTCGAACGTTCGAAACATGAATCTAAAAATACTACATGCGCGCAGATGATTACACACGTTCACACGCACAACACTATACAAAATATGAAATCAAATTTTGTTTTTATTAACATAAATCGTCGTAATACTTTTAAAAGTAATTTTAAAAACCTTTTTTAGTTTTTCAAATGTGTTGTGACACTATTTGAATGCACGAACCGTCATAATTACCTATTTATTTTTTAAGAGTTGCGTACGTACGTGCAATACAGTGGCATTGACTTTACGGAACGGTTCCGGCGTAAGCTTCATTAGGCTCCAATTGAAATGCTTCACTTTTTATGCGCGGACTTACCTTCTATACGTTATTATTCTAAGTTGTTGATATTATTTTTAAATGTATCGATTTTAAATGTAAAAAAAAATTAAACATGTGTTTGGTGCGTTTCTTGTTAAATAATGCATTAACAAAATGTTCAAATATGCATTCCATTACTATTTTATTTTCATTATTGTTAATTTTTTTTATTATGCAAAATAACTTGACAATATTTTTAAAGCTTGACAGGAATATAATGAAACTTTTAATCAAAGCGTATACTAATACCTAATGTGACTATATTTTTTACATCCAAATGGGACCCTTGACTAATTTGCCCTTTTTTGTACCAGAACAGGATACTTATGGGTAGTGGTATTGACCTACTGTACCACGCTGGTCAGACGGGTTGGTATAGGGTTTTATTTCGAATTTTCCTTCTTTTGCATAGTACGTCTATATGCATATTATATCCCTTAGTCGTCTTTTACAACATCTACGGGTAGGAAAGGGAGTGGTGACTTGTATTCTTACTGCGTACTGCGTACGGTTAAAAGGTAAAAGAATACGTGAAATCTTACAGGCATAGGTAAAACTATAGACCCTATCTATATAACAAAAGACCATTTATGCTTTGTTTGCAAAAATGGCATATTTTTGTATGGCTGAGGACTATGGGACAGGGGGGACAAACCTGAAAATGAGACGTATGGTCAAGTTATGTATACCATTCGGAAACGTTTTTTTTTATCGTCCATTAACCACATTTAGCGACATGTATTTCTCTTAAAGTGTTGAAATGAAGCACGCCTAATTTCCGATGTCCAAAACTTAATAGAATACGGTTCGAAAAAAGACATTAATAAAACTCTTGTAATAAGATTTATTGTTTGTATTGAGATCAGGTTATTAAGAACACTCGAGTAAGATTTCTTATATTTTATTTTAAGCGAAACAATACTTGTCTTACACACTTTCTATTATACAAAACGACGACCACAGTGTTACCAACCTTTTTTTTTTATTTTAATGCCTATGGTAAAATTTATAATCTAATACTCCCACTTAAATTTTACAATCGACTCAGTACTTAAATACTACAATAGACTCTTTAAATTTCAATAAACTTTAAAATACAATATTTTAATTCTAAAATACAATAGACTTTTTAAATACTAAAGTTCAACACTTGGTCTCTTTTATTAATGAACTTACCAGGAGGTAGAGCTTTTGTTAAAAAATCAGCAAGTTGACACATGCTAGGTGCAAAAGAATATAATTGTCATAAAGTATGTCTTTATGACAATTATATTCTTTTGCACATTTTCTCTTATAAAATTAATAACTGCCTAAGCCATAAAACCTCTTTGGCAGCTTCGCTAGCAGCCATATATTCTGATTCTGTAGTTGATAATGCCACAGTATTCTGCTTTCGACTAGCCCACGTAACAGGCCCTCCATTTAGCATAAAGATATATCCAGTATTAGATTTCCTAGAATCAATATCTGAGGCAAAATCAGAATCAGAATAACCTATTAACTCACTATTACAGTTATAAGTAATACAAATATCTAATGTTTTTATTAAGTACCTAATTATTCTTTTAACAGCATTGATATGGTCCTTACTTGGATTATTTAAATATCTACTTACTATATTCAATGAATAAGATATATCAGGCCTAGATACAGTTGACAAGAACATAAGAGCTCCCACTGCCTCTCTATATGGAAAGTTTGTAACATTTTCAATAACATTTTTCATCAAACTTACATTATTATCAGCAGGGGTACTACATGGATTGGCTTCCGACATATTAAATTTATTTATTATGTGTTTAATATACTGTTTTTGGCTAATAACAATTGAATTATTACTTTTAGTTATCTCCATACCAACAAAAGTATTTAAATCCAAAACTTATCTTAAAATTCCTTTTAAGATCCTTAATTATATGTATTAATGTGTCTTTATTTTCTGATAACAACAATGCATCATCAACATAGAGTAATAAAATGACTTTAAAACTATTGAAACTGCCAACAAAAACACAGTTGTCTGAAGGACATACTCTAAAACCATAGCCAGTCAAAAAGGAAGAAAATTTTTTATTCCAACAGCGTGATGACTGTTTTAAGCCATATAAAGATTTAACTAACTTACAAATTTTTCCTTGTTCAGCTTGAACACCCTCAGGCACCTCCATGTAGACATCTTCTGTCAATTCACCATAAAGAAAAGCTGTTTGTACATCAAATTGCTGAACTTCTTAATTCTTTTGAGCTGCAAGAGATAATATAACTCTCACCGAGTCATACCTGGTTGTTGGTGAAAATGTCTCCTTGAAATCAACATCTTTTATTTGTGCAAATCCACGAGCACAAAGACGAGCCTTGTATCTGGTGACATTACCCTCCGGGTCTCTTTTGACACAGAATACCCATTTTGAAGTTACAGTTTTCTCATTATTTCTGTCAATTAGCTTCCAAGTTCCATTTTCCTTCAGTGACTGTAATTCCTCTCTTATAGCTGCTTTCCACTTATAACTATCCTTACATTTTATAGCTTCCTCATATGTATTAGGTACCTCAAATTCACAAAAATTTGCTTCTTCATTCCTTACCCTTCTAGGTCGTAGTGTTATATTTCTTTCTTCATCACTAGAAATTGTTCGCGAAGGTCGATATGTTGGATCATTTTGACTGTGCTTTCATAACTAGTATCTGATAAACTTTCATCATCTATAGTTGTCTGTGTTAAGTCTGTACCTTGATTCTCTAAGGGTAAAACCTGAAATGATGAAATATCATTTACCTCGTTCTCTTCTTTAGTATTAGTGGGTTGTTTTCATCGAAGCATACATTTCTACTAATTGTTATTTTTCCACTGTCAATATCAAGCATTCTGTAATTTTCATTCTCATATGCCACTAGTATTAGTTTGACACTCTTTTTATCCAGTTTCTTCCTTTTTCCATCAGGTATATGGACATAGCCTTTTGAACCAAAAACTTTTATGTGTCCAAGATAAGGCTGCTTTCCATGCCATAGCTCATATGGTGATACATCCTTTGTTTGAGTAGATGAGCTTCGATTTAATAAATATACTGAACAGTTTACTGCTTCAGCCCACAAATTTAATGAGATATCACGAGAATATAACATAGATCTTGCACTTTCCATGATTGTACGCATTTCTCGTTCCGCTCTACCATTCTGTTCAGGGGTATAGGGTGCTGTACGTTCATGGATTATCCCTTCACGGTCTAAATATTCTCTAAACTCTCCGTTTACATACTCACGGCCATTGTCTGTATGCAGTATACGAGTACCATGCCCAAATTTATTCTTCACTATTGCATTATACCTTTTGAAGCAATCCAGGGCGTCACTTTTATGCTTTATTATATATAGATGTCGGTAACTGGTCGCACCGTCTTTAAACAATATGAAATATCTTGCACCAGACATGGATATATGTTCTAAAGGCCCACATATATCACTATAAGTCACTTCACCAGGTTCACATTGTCCTCTGTGAGACTTATGAAATGGCAAGCAACTCTGCTTACCATACTGACATGCTTCACAAGTAAAATCATTATCATCTGTCAAGATCATTGGAATTGCACCATTTTTACTCATATTTTGCACTTCTTTTACATTTAGATGTCCTAAACGTTCATGCCAGATTTTCAGGCTTGATTCTACCAAATTACATTTGTCTTGTACTATACTTTTAATATTTATTTCATAAAGATTGTTCTCATTCAATGTTGCTGTCATAACAACATTTTTTTCTTTTAATATTAGGGCTTCTTTATTTCTTTTGACTATAATATAACCTTTTCTTGTAACCATGCCTTCTGAAAATAGATTTCTACGTAAATCTGGTACATAGAGTACATTTTCCAAAATACTTTGCTCCCACTGACCGTTCACATATCTTTTTATAATAATATTTCCATATCCATGTACTTCAATTTCTTTCTTATTTCCCAAACTTACAGCTCTGGCATATTCACTCTGTTTATATTCGTGTAACTCGCAAAAGAAATCACGTCTATATGTCATATGTTTAGATGCCCCGCTATCTAGAATCCACTTATCTGTGTCTATTTCAGATTGTAAACATTGCTCAGCACTGAAGGCCATAGGTTTTTGCTCTTGGGTATTTCCCCTAGATTTCTTTGGAGCTCGACAATCTCTCGCGAAATGCCCTCTCTTGTTACAATTATAACAGATAAAACGGTGATGACTCTGTTGACCGGACTTCGAACTGTAGTGGATGTTTTGTTGATTTTGAGGTTTATTCTGTTTTGCAGAATGTTTCGTAGCTATTAAGGCACACTCAGCTTCTTCTTCATTTGTCAAGCTAGCTTCCTCATCTAATAATCTTGCCGTCAAATTGTGAATTGTTTATGATCTAGGATCTAAGGATAACCACGCTTGACGTAAGGACCTGTACTTTGTTGGTAAAGTGCTCAATATTTTAGTCATAATAGCTGTAGTACTTATTTCTTCTCCACTTTCTTTAAGCTGTTTTGCTAAATTCTCCACATTGGCAATGTGTTTAGCAATGCTGTCAGTTGACGCCATCTTATATTGATAGAATTTTTCATGTACCATCATTTTGTTTAGTTCAGACTTTGCTTCATAGATTGATTCCAATTTCGACATTATTTCGTTCGCCGTTTCACAATTCTCAATCAGAGAAATTTCTCTCTCAAAGAGAGAGAGAGAGAGATATTGGGTGTTTTAAATGAGCATATTTCCAAAACTTTGTAATGTAACGAACTCGTAGTAAATGTTGATATAATTCAGCTTTACATGGTGGTAAGCTTGATGGATCAAATCATTACGGATTTTTTTTCGAAATTAACATACGTTATTTTAAACCGGTAAGTATTTGAAAACAGGTGGAACCGAACTTCATTGACGTTCCAAGAATCACAAACTCCGTAAATATGACAAATTAACTTTTCTAGATCTTAAATGTCTCATCCAGCAAATCTTCATCATCTGTTATAATATTTTGATAGGCCAATTGATACTGTACTGATTGTTCTAACAGTTTAAAAGGTCGAAGTTTACCTTTCCGGAAAAAGCTGGTGTCTAGTCGCATCCTGTGCATGAAAGCACGGTAGAGAGTCGATAAAGAATTCCCTAGAATTTTGTATATTCGATTGACGCTTATAAATCGTTCGTGATTCCCGACACCGATAAATTCAAATGACCCATGTTACCAAGAAGTATTCTTAAAATTTCTGTGTCTAAGCAGCGTATTACAACTTCAACTTAGAGATTTGCAGAACGTTGCAGGTAGTTTTTGCATTAAGTGTAACATGAAGAAACCATCCAAAATAGCTATATTAAAACACGAAAGTGGATTATCGACGTTATTACCGATTTTCTTTTCAATCAATTGAACTAATTGAGATTTGTCAGTTTTACAAATACTGCCATCTGCGTGGCACATTGGACGTTGGCACTGGTGTCAGCGGAAATGTTAAAACTTTCTCAATATTAACTTTGTGAGTTAAGGATATTCCCAACATTCTCCCAAATAAATCCCTTTGCATCCTCAGCTCGAGAACTTTATTTCCGGGAGTTAATTTTCTTTTGGATCCTTAGCGATGTTAAGTATTTTTTTTATTGTTTTTTTTTTTACGGGACTAATCCCACCACACATTCCCACCATTGTAACTCCTGTAAGCCAGGATCCACAATGGTCTCCATAAATGACACCGAGGTTTGACCTTCAGGCAGTCGCGGGATATGATTTTAATTGTCTTGGGACCCGCAATAAATTTAATTAGAAAAGATTAAAGAGGAGGAGTTGGTGTTCAAACATCAGTTTCCGATACCATTTGGTGCATCTACGTAAAGCTGACCCATAAGTCGCCATCTGGTCACTCACATCTATTGGTGATTTCCCTAGATTATAATTTTCAATACTGCATGTATTTTTTTGTATGGTTTCCAAAGCATAACTTTCACCTCTTCTGTTCCTTTTAGCGACCGTTTTTAGACTAGATTGTTTTGTGGCAAGTATATGCACATCTCGCTTGTCACGCCATTCCAAAGCCACGATGCCTTCATTTGATTGATGAGCTGCAATTTTGCCTTTTTTAGTTTTGTATTGGTAACTTCCTTAGGCAAGTATTTTTTGTTACTTCTCAATGTCCCTACTAAATGTGTTTTTCATTTACGCATTCGCAGTGAAGTGGAACAGTTGTCTAATAGTTGTCTGTGTACATGGTCCTGCCCTCGTTGAAAAGACTACCAAAGATAGTACTACCTTTTCTGAGACTTCTGTGTTAGGTTCCTTCGATATACCATAATATACAATTAGGTTCCATATGGATATCCCTTCTCGGTACTCAGTTTGGACACTTTTATTCCATATTTGTCTCTTTTGTTGGGAATATATTGCCGGAAAATAAGTCTGCCGCGCCAAGCGACTGATTCGTTGACACAATTTTTTTCTCCTGGTGTGTAGACATTTTGATAGATTTTAATAAACATATTGAATACGTTTTTTATTTTATAGTCTGTCGTCAGTATCAGCAGTTTGTTTGTTGGCGAAATGAACAAATTTCAGAATCAGCTCGAATCTATTTCGAGGCATAACAGTGCGAGCTAGAGGTATACCATAGAGTTTCTGTTGTTATAGTTGAAGCTACTTTATCCATCCTTTTTGTAACTTCCAGTTCCGTGTTTGTCATAGTCTGTTCTCGAATAAAGGGAAGAACATTGTCACTTAAGGACTTCTCTAATGCAACTTGAAGAAGTCTCATTTCATAAGTTTGCTTACAGAACACCCGACCCGCAGTATTAAGTTCTCTTTCTTTCCTACATAATTGAACTATATCATCCCTGTTGTAGTTATAGTAGAGACGTTCTTGCTCACTTATTTTTCTTGTCAACTCACCCTCATCACCCTTTAAGTAACGAGCTAGGACTCTTGGCTCATAATACCCAGAACCTCTTGGTTTTCTTTGATCATATAGTATATGGAAAGCACAAGGGTCATAATGGATAAACCATTCGTCCCTTGGAGGAGCACACGCTGTATCTTTAAGGAGATCCTTCTCGTCAACTTCAAGAGCTAAGTCATGGTTTTTGTCTAGTATGACCTTCCCCCAGTCGTCAAGTGGGATTAGAGGCTTCTCTTTGGCAGTAGCGAACCTAGAATCCTCGAGACACAACTTTAGCGTCCCACTGATTTCTCCTGATATATGGTGGATTGGGTAGTGGCCCCTCTTTCTATAGTATGCTAGCATATAAGTTTCCCTAACCCAGGCACAATCGTCTTCTTCGACTTCTTGATCAAGACCATCTGCATCTGAGTCTTCATTAACATAAAGAGATTTAGTGATTGCCTGGATTCTTTTACGAGTTGGTTTTTTAGCTTCAGTCTCAGCTCGTTTGAGTTTTAATTCTACCATATTTGGTGATGATGTCAAAAGGAATGTTGTAGTTCGTTTCTTTGGCTTTCGTTTACCCTGACCACTTATAAATTTACCTCTGGGAACTGGAGAAATGACATTAACTGGAACTGCTAAAGGACTTGTCATAGGAAAGGAACTTGTAGATGGTTGGGAAATGTCTGAGTGGCCAGTCAATATGTTAGGAATATCATTAGTGACTACTATTGCGACAAAAGAATCCGATGGTTTAGATGGATTAGAAGAACTAGTGGACGGCTCTAATGAAGGTTCAGCGGCCTCATTCTGTATCTGTGTCATAATCTCACCAGCCTCCAGGTCAATTGGCAACGATGGAAGAAGGTCATCATCCTGGATTATCAGCTGTGGAAGCGATTGGTATATTTGTTGTTTCAGCTGGTTCAAAAAAGTGATCTGGAAATTTGTCCGGATTAACTGGCCACAGACCAGTGCTTTTGAAACCATTGCATGCATTTTGAACTGAAGCAGTTTTTCCATAAGCTTGATTAAACAAATATCCGATCTGAAAAGCTGTCACCACTCTTCCTGGATGATTTCTAAGCCAGACAGAAATTTCTTGGTTAAAATATGTCTTGAGAGGTACATAAAAGCATACGTCGAGAGGCTGCATACGATGGGTGCATTGAGGAGAAAGACAAACAATTTCGATTCCATTTTCCTTCGCAAAGGTCAAAGCTTCGAATGACTTATGGCTGGCATGGCCATCGACAATAAGCAGGACTTTATCATTATGACTAGCTTTTACAAAGCTTTGAAAATGATGGAGCCACTTCACGAATATTTCAGTAGACATCCATCCGTTTTGGTGCCATTACGAGTGCAGAGCGAGGATCCAATGTGACAGTCGTGTGCTGGATGAACGCAGCTGGGTCGTACGTACCTCCTTTCATGATTTTCCCTAGGAAGAATATGAAAAACGAGCTCGTGGATGAAGCACCAACTGGCACCGTAGGAGTAGAATATATATACAGGGTGTATCAGGTTATGGGACAACTGTTCGAGTATGTTGTAGTTTAACGGTCATAGATCATAATTAGAATGTACATTACACAAAAAAAGTTATAACATAAAAGTTATAGTGATTTCAAAAAAAATGTGTCTAAGAGTCTATGCCTTAAATGTTACATATTATGTAGGCATATACAGACAGAATACATGTAGGCATGTAAAGCTTCGACAGTATAATTTCATTAATTTATACCTATAGTTGCGGCACGCTATGATGACCGTTTTGACATATTATAATAGTGATGTGAAATGTCGATTTGTTTTCAAAAAAAAATATAGGTAATGAAATCTACAACTTTTTATTGCAAGTAGTACCTGATTAAAAAGATTTAATAAAACAAAAATATAAATGTTTACTTAATATATTTGAATGATCTGAATATTGGAATGAAAATGAATATACTTACTTGTATGCACACGAAATAAACTAATATAAAAAGAGACCAAAAAAGGACCCACAAAAGGCTATATTTAATCAGATTCGTCCATACTGCTATTTTCACTGTCGTCACGGCTATCACCACCTACATTAATTATAAGTTGGTTTTCTCAAATATTATCTATGTTCACACCTCTTTCATAATTTTCCCTTAAAAATTTAACGGTTCTATTCACAACCTTTTTCCAGTCTCCTTTAGTCACATGTTTACAAGCTTCTTCTAATATTTTAACATCTTTGTTGTGGTAAATGGGAGTTCTGTATTGTGTCTTGCAGCATATCCCTTAATTTGAGCCCACGCCAACTCAATTGCATTATATTCACGTTAGTAAGGCCCCTTCATTTTGAGATTCACGATCGAAATAGTTACGAAGGCGTATAACGAACTCACGCCTTTGACTGTTTAAAACAGTTCTCTGTGTACGTTCGGCCATATCGACGAAATCCACAATAAAAGGCATAAACAGAGTTCAAATTAACGAGCAGTACTGCAGTATCAATATCCGAAATCCAAAGCCTGGTCAATACTATATCACAATCGCAGTGCACTCACAGTTTGTACTTTTCGAAGCAATGTCAAGTCGAAACTGCTTTGTTTTGCATAGAACATTGACGCGAGTTTGCCGGAGGTAATAGTTGTGTGGCCAGCGATCTAATGTGACGACGTATTAAATTAATTTTTTTTAATTTTGAATTTCGAAAAACAAATGGCGAGTTGTGTGGTAAATAAGTACACCAATAACTATAATCTTATAAAAATAAAATATATGTAGTTTAAGAATCAATGTAATAAATAAATTTTGTGTCCTAAAATAATGATTCGATAAATTTTATGACTAACTGCACGTCACTATTGACAATAAAGAACAGCAATTTGCCCCTACAAATGTAATTACTATAAATACGAAACTTCATGAGTGGACAAACGTCAAAACGGCCATCATAGCGTGCCGGTAGTATAGAATGCGCAAACGCTTCAATCACATGAAGGTACAACGGCAAGCGATCAACGCTCATAGGCCGATCAGCTGTTTTAAAGCGAAGTTTGTTTTGCTTATGTGAACGTAATCATTGATTTCTTCAATTTCTAATGAATATTTAACAAAGTATGAATATGTTGCGTATTAAGTATCATTGACTTTATACATTTCAATCAGATTTACACGGAAAAGCGATGACAAAATTTAAAACTTTACATTTCTCTAATTTCTGAACGAATCAGTATTTTATGTTCAAATTTTTTTATGGGTTCCTACCACCATGGCCTAGCCCCCTTTTGACCAGTTGCCCCATAACCTGATACACCCTGTATATTTTTTTATGGGTGGGATATGGTAAGCGCACGTGCGGTTCATTCCGTCCGGGGCGACGAAAGGACGGCGCGCGGGCCCATAACCCACCCTTAACCATAACCCACGTCGCCTTCGTCGTTATGCCGACCACCCGAGCAGGGTGACTTGTCGTCAGTGGTCGGCCCGACGAAATATCCTCTCGGGTACCCTCACCTCTCGATGTCACTGTCCCGGGACGTCAGTCGCCGTCGCGCGGTCAGACTCTCTGCGGGTGACGGACTAAAATCCCCGATCCAGTCACCCTTATTAACCAATATAGTCCTATTTTTTTTTTGCCTTGGAAGCTATCAGCAGTCCCCAAAACATATCTAAAATTCAAATGAATCGACTCGCACGTTCCTGAGAATATTCATATTTTTCTAATTTTACATATTTTACTTTATATCAAAAAACTTGGTTAAAGATCTGCAACTCTTAGGATTTTATTATCTTATTATTACCTAAAAATTCTCTCGATACCGTGCTGATATCTTTCCAGGGCAAATCCACTACACAAGCCTTTTTTTGTGGTCGGCTATAGTTTGGGCGCAGTGTGCCCAACCTGTCCACGGCGACGGAAGAGCGTCGTGCGGCCTTATAAGCTACAGTATCTCCTCCCTATTACCATGCTTATACTTCTAGGCTTTTAATAAAACTATAGTTATTATCGTATATCAGCTATGGCTGCAACTTTGCTGACATGTATTTATTGTTATTTTAATTTTATTTATTTTAAAATATATTATTTTAAGAGGTTAATACATTCGATTGTTTCTACATCGTCCAATGATGCCGTACGAATAATTTTTGCCTCAAGTTTGCAAATCATTAGGTAGGTAGGTAGTACAATAACTTACCTGGGTTAAATGAAGCAGTAGCTTGAGGCTGTTTATCCTCCTTGCGACTTTTCAGTATATTAAACATCTGCCGAGCTCGTACACCCTGATAAAGATTTGGCACTCGGGACTTTTTGCTAAAACAAGAAAATAACTCCTAAATGCACCAAACAATTAAAAGCGTAGAAGAAATATATCCTATTTTCAACAAAAAAACTTAGAATGCTTGATTGTCTCATTAAAGAAACTTAATTATTATCATTATCATGAAATAACAGGTAAGAAATATTACCTGCTATTTTAGTTTAATAATAGGTCGATGCCTGCTATCAATTAATAACAATTATTTTACTATTACACCTACGAACAAACTAACAAAACAAACACGTTCAAACGCGAACTGTCTCCTACTGGCAGCCAGCCCGGTGACACCGGGTGCTCCATGCCCCCCGCCAATTGTGGACCTCGTCTCAGAACTTGGCATGTACGGAGTCATCATCAGGTAAACCTACATATTACTTTTTAGGTAATGGTTCGACGACACCCCGCCCGAGCTCTCTGCGCCTACGGAAGAGTGGCATACGGCTCCATCTGCTGTATATTACTTTCCCAATTCCAGTGGAATTACTATCAATATAAATTCTTCGACTTCAATAGCTTATTCTTATTAATACTACTGTTACTACTTTACAAATAAGACCCAGAACCAAGTTCTGTTTTTGAAAATGATTAAAATCATAAGGAATAGATCCTTATCGCGAGGGCCTTTAAACATACAATTCACGGACGTAAATTTCACCCAGACCCTGCACAATCATTTTTAGATTGCACAATTTTCAACATGGAGCCCCCCCCCAGGACAATCGACATGAGAGAGCGGTTAGACTTCTCCGTTATCAGTGAAACTATATAAAATTAACGAAGAAATGTATCCCATTTTAGAACTTCCACAAAATCTCGTTGAATGAACTCCTTGCGCATTTTACGACATCGTTTCGACGCGATAAGCTCTTATCGCGAGTGAGAAAATAACTCTGATTACTAACTCAATGCGAACCTGACTATTAATATGATGTACATACAAATAGCTCTTGCTAATTTCTGTACCAGGGAATGTCCGTGTTCAGTATTAGCGGAACAGCAGGGACAACAGTTGTAAATGGGTCGACATAATCTGCCCGTGTGCGAGATCACAATCTTATTGAAGTAGAGAAATTCATCTCCTATGTCACGCTTGTCATATGCATTATATGCATTTTATATCCCTTAATAGTTACTCTTTTACGACACCCGCAGGTCAGATGATGTTACCCCGGGCAAGAGTGGTTGATGAATTGTATTCTTTTTCCATTACCACACGAAAATATGATTTCGTAATCATTCGCATCATATCATTAGCTGATAAACTACACTATGGCCTCCCAAAAAGGATAAGGCTAAAATCGCGTCTCGTGTCAGGCAAACTGGCAGCAATTAGTGTTTTTCCAAAAGAATGATGCCTAAAATGCTTTTTATGACTTCCATGGAAAGGTAAAATTGGTGTTAATATTGTATTCTTAACCTTTTTTTTGGGGGGAGGAGGGCTGCGGTCAGCGCAGCTGTCGGCCGGTTCCGTCCGGCGCGACAATGGGGCGTAAGCGTAAGCGCGCATACCCGTAACCCACCCGTGACACGTCGCCGTTGTCATTGAGCCGACCACCGGTGCAGGGTGACTTGTCGTCAGTGGTCGGCTCGACGGAATACCCCTTGAGGAGTACCCTCTCCTCGACCGACGTTCCACCACTTGGGAACGTCGGTCGTCGTCGCATGGTTGGCCTCTCGGCGGGTGACGAACTAACTCTCCGATCCAGTTACCCGCGGTCTCGGCTAGGGCGGCATCAGACGCAGGTAATGGCGCCTGCACCGCCCCAGTCGCCGGCGGCGCTTCGCGTCGTCCAGGAGGCGTTTTTCACGCACGCGCTCCGCCGCTATTGTATTTTTAACCTGGAGAGTACTTAAAGAAATATTACTATTTGCTATATTAATGATTTTTTTTATAGTAATAAAGACAAGATAACTCGAAATGAACAAGTTGGATATCTTCTTCGTTCGAAGCCTGCAAATGTTAACGAGGGTGGAGTACTCACCGGTAATGGAGTTTTTGACACACCATATCTTATTGACAACTGACTTTATACTTGTGGTGCCTATTAAAGTTATATTTTCAGTGTGAAAATAGCTTTCATTTACCTCCGAATAGTTTCCTTTCTTCATATGATCTTGATTTCATTATATGATAGGGCAGTCAACCTACTATATCCAGAGATTAATCAAGCCTTTATTTTAGCTATTACTATAAAAAATTTTCCACAGCTATATATTCATGTAAGGCATTTTAAGATACATTAATAAAAGATCCTGCACTAATAAATAATCCTTGTATAGCGGCAGATATTACAAATGTTTAATTTAACGGACACAAATTTTATTTACTATCCGTACAGATAAAGAATGGGATTATAAATGGCGGCCAATTATGACGGTACTGTCAGCATAAACGGGATCTATAGCGATAACCCGAAATAATAATATATTTAATGTAAAAACCAATATATATCGCTATAACGTGTAGCGATATATATTGGTTTTATTCTTTATAAATATAGGGTGTTTTTATAGAGGTATAGACCTTTGAAATGGAATAAAACAAAGATTATTTTTTAAATTGATATGAAATCTACTTTATTCTAAAGGTAATCTTCTGGCATTATAATTCAAATACGACTTCGGACATATGACCACCATGGCTGGCTCGAACGTAGTCTAATCTGGAGGTCCAATTTTTGATGACTTTTTCAACATTTGTCGCCGTATATCGGCAGTAGGTACATAGATATTTAATATAAATAAGTTATTTATTAAAAATGATTAAATTAAGAGACCGTTTAATCAAGGAAGTGTATAATTAGGTTCATTGAAATAATAATTAGGTTGTGTTACTGGGTCCTTCACTGGGATCGTCTGACACTTTTCGATTCTGGACATAGCATCATCAATTTCATTATTATAATCAGAATCGCAGCTAGCGCTTTGGCTGTTCATTTCGGCTCATATACCTCGCATTACTGGGCTTGAGCCTCCTCCGTAATAGGAGGGATATTGTCCTACTAGACCATGCTGGTCAGACGGGTTGGTTTAGGAATTTATTTTGAGTTTTCCTTCTTTTGCCTAGACATTATATGCATATCATATCCCTTAGTCATCTTTTAAGACATTCACGGGTAGGAAAAGAGGTGGTGAATTTTATTCTTACTCCGTTACCACTCGAAAAAGCTGCTGAGTCTTCAGTCCAACATGAATGATAGTGAGTCAACGAAATGCTCAATATCCTTTTCGTTTTTGACTTCTCTTAGCCAACATTCATTTTCTAATCTTTTTACATGGTTGACAATCCTCAGCCGTAACTGGCTAGGCTATGGCTGCACGCGTCAAATCTTAATTTTTTCAATCTTGTTAATGGTAACCAAATATAGTAATGCAAGAATGGAATGGTCTCGCTCTTGCATTACTATATTTTAATGGGGAGCAACGTCTCTGATATTTCGCCTTCTCAAGATACTTAATTACGTACACGGTTTCACCTGCATTATTATGTAGATAATACTTTCTCGCTTTATGCTCCATAGTCAACAAACGATGTAACAGTGAAAAAAGAACAACATTAGACAATAACTAACAAGGTTTAATAATATAATAACAATTAACAACTTTGTGACATACATAACCTTTGTTTATCAACAATATTAACAATTAAAATCAACATTATTTGATCAACAATTACGAAGAAACTTAAGATACGTCACAAATAACCAAAACTAGATTGTTACGAATATAAAAAAAAAAAACGGACACCATTTCTTTTATAGGGGTGGGCCGCGGTCGACGCGCTCCTCGCACTACTCCGTCCGGGGCGACAGAGAGGCGTAAGCACGCACACCCACAACCCACCCACGATGCACGTCGCCTTCGTCGTTGGGCCGACCACCGGAGCAGGGTTACTTGACATCAGTAGTCGGCCCGACGGAAAAAAAAAGCGGACACCATAAGGGTTTTTCTAATGTTGTCCCTACAGGCGAGTGTGAGTATAGATAGCAGCAGTGTGTGAGCGAGAGGAGAATAGTATTGACGGCATTTTCAATCCCATTCTTTAATTGTACGAGTAATACTTATTAATAAGGAAAGCATACAGCGTTTACAAATACGCGTGAGAAAACTTATTATAACACTTATGTATAACACAGTGTGAAGATAAATAACAATCTGTATCAGTAACTAAATTATACAGGAAGGAATTAAGAACAAACAGTAGACAAATATTACACTATAAGTGTGAATTAAACATCAGTTCTAATCATTTTAATTAATGTAAAATATTGAGGAAGTGTTTTGTTTATTGTTTTGTGAATTTTTCGCCACCCCACGCAAGTAGCCTGTAGGAGTCGTAAAAATCGGCTGAAGGTTCATCAGGAGAGTGGGCAGCAGCTCTCTCCTGGAAAATATATAAGACCTTACTGCGATCGCCAACCTGCCTACCAAGCGTGGCGATTACGGCATTATCCCTTTATGATGACGATCAATCAAGAAATGGCCGAATGCCAAGCACCGCATGGGCTCTGGGGACTGTAGACCCCCGGCATCAGCCCCAAAGGGGGGGGGCCGCCCATCGACCGGGCCAGCCCCCGCTCCGAGCGCGACACGCTCTTCGGAGTCTATCTCTCGCGGGGGAGTGCTGTTGGTGGTGTCCCTAGATATCGCTAACGTATTCAATAGTCTGCCATTCAGTTGCATCAAGGCGGCGCTCCGGTATCACGGGGTGCCAGCTTACCTGAGGCGGCTAGTGGCAGACTATTTGGAGAGGCGCAGCGTCCTCTGCACCAACCGAGCAGGGGACGTTATGCGAACGCCCATGACGTGCAATGTCCCACAGGGGTCTGTCACAACAATTTGTTTTTCATTATGATTTAAATTAATTGGTTCATCATCATTTTAGCTCATATAAGTCCCATTGTTGCTGTTACTTCTCCACAATAGGAAGTAAATTGACCTTACTATTCCATGCTGGTCAGACAGGTTGGTACAGGGTTGTATGTAGATTTTTACTTTTCTTGCATAGATGTTATATGCATATTAGATTATTATCATCATTCAGTCGTCTTTTACGACATTCGCGGGCAAGTTATCAAGTGCTGAATAGTACCTATTCTTATACCGTCACCTCATATTAATTACAATCTAGCCTTGAGACTAATGAGTAATTTATATTTAATTTAATTTGCTATTACTTCTCTAATGATAATAAAATACACTTTGTTCTTCAAGGATAGCAATTTAAATTACTTATTAGCCATAAGTAATTTCAATTTAACTTAATTTGCTAAAACTTACACAGAGGAAAGAATGTTTCTACCGGCACTTTTCTTATAGTCTCTAATGATAATAAAATACACTTTATTCTTGTGCTTTTCAAGGATAGCACTCACTGCACTAAGTATCACCAATTTCATTAAACTAATTCAAAAGGCATGGTTATTTTCAGTCTTCTCACTATGTCCGTGGTATCAAGGAGCTGGATAGCCTCAACATTTACATGTTGTAGAAGTCTTTGTTCATATGCTTCGGCGTATATTTTATAACCTTAGTAACAAGATCCACTCCTAAGTCACGCTGGATGTCCTAATTTGTAATGTACCAGGGAGCGTTTACTCCGAAGTACTTTGTTCTGAAATCTTTGGATTATATCAACATTGGTGCGTTCTGTACAGCCTCAAAATTAAATGCCGTATGCCCATACGCCTGTATTAGTATTAGTACTTGTTTATACAAAAGAACTTTCTTGTACAGTAATAATGCTGAGTGTCTACCAAGTACAGTACTCATTTAGTTTATTTCGCTATTTTGTTCGTCCCGTTAGCGATGCTGTTAATGTCATCAACACTTTATTAGGTAGTTATTCAGCACGCCATTTATTTGCATAAAGTAGATAGTACTAGTATAGAAAGAGTGACATTAAAAATAAAAAGTGACTTTTGTGATTTTGTGTCTTCTTATAAAATATTAGAATCTAAATCTAAAAATGAAAGAATAGATCATGCTGCAAGTAGATTGTATCGTGAGCGATATCCGAATACTGAACGCTATCCAGACCAACGAGTGTTCATTCATGTTCCTCGAGCATATTCGGAGGGGCATTTACCTAGTGTCCAATAAAATAGAATAGGTGTCACTCTCTGTCTCTCTTTCACACGCAATAAGATTTTTTATATGAGGTCTAATAAAATAGAATAAAAAAATATAGGTACCTAATAATTTTTCATAAACTGCTTAACTGCTTATCTGTCACAAAAACATTTTATTTTTCTAAAAGTTACCATCGATACCACCAGTTAGATAACATCTAGAAGGTATTATACCATTTTGGAATAATAAAAAATGTGGCCAACTTTTGAAATTACTTGCCACTATGGTTACGGTACATTTTTTACAGAGTGGTGTGTTAAACTCAAATGATTAACGTTTTCTTCGAAAAAATTAAGGAATAGCCATAACAAATGTATATTTTTTTATGTTATTGTAACATGTCTAGTTTTAATTGTACTTGTGAACGATAGTGCAGCTATTTGCGCTTCCGATAAGAAATATCCGACACCAAAACTATCCTATTTAACATTATAGTACTTGAAAATATCGTACAAGGTCTAATTTTTCACCGTTTTTAGTAATATGCTAACATCAAAAAGACATGGATTTTTTTTTCATAGCTATCAAAAAATCATCTACCGACACTTACCGTTGGACGTTTAATTTAGGGACACACGGCATAGATACATTAGGGTGTTTTTTTTTTTTTTGGATTAGGTTGCGGTTGGCGCGCTCCTCGCACCACTCCGCCCGGGGCGACAGAGGGGCGTAAGCACGCACTCGCGCAACCCACCCACGATGCACGTCGCCTTCGTTGTTGAGCCGACCATCGGAGCAGGGTGACTTGACGTCAGTGGTCGGCCCGACGGAATACTCCCTATTTGGGGTACCCTCCCATCGACCGCCATCCCCCCCTCGGGGAGGACGTCGGTTTTTCCTCACGCGGTCGGCCTCTCAGCGAGTGACGGACTAATTCCCCGGTCACGTCACCCGCGCCCTCGGCTAGGGCGGCATGAGGCGCTGTCCTGACAAGAGGATGTGCCGGCCCTCCCCTCTCTTCTCTCGAGAGGGGCAATGGATATATTGTGGTGGGGTGGCGTGATTTCGCCATTATTAGCGTTTATTTCTCTCCCAACCGCGGCCTGGCAGAGTTTAAATTATTTTTGGACTCTGTCAGTGCCGCGGTTCGTCGTCAGTCGCCGAGAAGAATTGTAGTTCTCGGCGACTTTAATGCGAAGTTTCGCGCTTGGAGGAACCCTACCACAAACGCCAGGGGTACGGCTGTTGAGCAGTGGTCCTTGCTCTCCGGTCTGTCCCTTCTTAATAAAGGGAGGGTCCACACTTGCGTGCGACATCGGGGTGGGTCCGTGGTGGACCCACTATATCGTTCGTTTGCCAGCCCCGGTGTCGCCCGTGAGGTGAATGGCTGGAGAGTTGAAGAAGGAGTGGAGACTCTTTCGGATCACCGATATATACGGTTTGAGATCTCCACCCCTCGAGGACCAATAGGGCCCCGGCGCGGAAGAAGAGGTGGACTTCCGAAATGGGCTATTGGCCAACTTGATCTGGAAATGGTCCGGGAGTCCGCCATAGTACAGCGCTGGGGTATAGCAGGACAGCTACCCACAGATGTGGAGGGGCTCGCAGGTCGAATAAGGAACGCCCTTGAGGCAGTATGTGATGCGGCGATGCCCAGAGCTCGGCGGATGCCGCCGCGTCGCCAGGTGTACTGGTGGTCACCCGAGATTGCTAATCTGCGGGTGGCCTCCAACAGGTCGCGGCGTGCCCTCCAACAGGTCGCGGCGTGCCTACGTCCGATGCCGTCAGAGGATCAACCGGGATGACGTCCTTGAGGGTCAGCTGCGAACAGAATACAAGACAAGGAAGAAGATACTGCAGCTGGCCATCAGCCAGGCGAAGGAGAGGGCCCGTGAAGAACTCCTTGCGGGCCTTGACAGGGATCCGTGGGGGCGCCCATACCAACGGGCGCGGAACAAGCTCCATGCCTGTGGCGCCCCCATCATTGAATCAATGGACCCGGGTCTCCTGTCGAGGCTAATGGGGGAACTGTTTCCGCGTTCTGTAGGGCACGTAGCCCCCAGAATGGCTTCTTGGTCGGCGGTGGAGGTGGAAACCCCTATTTCACCCATTACCGACCAAGAAATGGAAGTGGCTCTCTCCCGACTTCGTGGTAAAAGGAAGGCGCCTGGTCCGGACGGGGTCCCGGGACTCGTACTCGGCATCGCCGCGGAATACCTCAAGGGTGAACTCCGGGAACTGCTCAATACGTGTTTGAGGTCCGGGCAGTTTCCGGAGCAATGGAAGTGTGGACGGTTGTGTCTACTGCGGAAGGAGGGTCGCCCAGCTGACTCCTCTTCCGCATATAGACCACTGGTGCTGCTGGATGAGATGGCTAAATCATTCGAAAAGGTGCTCGCAGACCGTCTCGTCCAGCACCTCGAGGAAATCGGGCCGGGACTGTCAGAGAGACAATACGGATTCAAGAGCGGTCGGTCAACAATTGACGCGCTGGCCGCTCTGAAGTCCCTGGCCACCGAAGCAGTGGCCAAAAAGGAAGTCCTCCTGGCAGTCTCGCTCGATATTAAAAACGCTTTCAACAGTCTCCCTCACGAGACGTTAAAAGAGGCGCTCCGGTACCATGGAGTGCCTCCGTATCTTGGCAGGCTGTTGGAAGCGTACCTCGAGGAAGCGCACGTGCTCTGGGAGGGGGGCGACGGGCGTATACATCGCCATCGGGTGGAGTGCGGCGTCCCACAGGGCTCGGTTCTCGGTCCGATGCTGTGGAACGTCGGGTTCGACTGGCTCCTACGGGGTCAGCTCCTTCCTGGGATGGGGATCATCTGCTACGCGGATGACACCCTCGTCACGGTGAAGAGGGCGGACTTCTGGGGGGCTGTCCGATTGGCAGAGGAAGGAGTAGCGCTCGTCGTAAACCGGATTGGGATGTTGGGTCTGAGGGTCTCGCTGGACAAAACTGAGGCCCTCCTTTTTCATGGCCCACGTCGAGGTCCCCCCCCGAGGAGCACACATCAGTGTGTCTGGGGTTGCCGTGCCGGTGCAGGCCCATATAAAATATTTGGGTCTGCACCTAGATTCAAACTGGAATTTCGGGCCACACTTTGCCCAGCTCGTCCCTAGGCTCGTCAAGTCGGCCGCGGCGCTGGGAAGACTTCTGCCAAACACTGGCGGTCCCGGGTCGACATGCCGACGTCTCTACGTCGGCATCCTGCGTTCCATGGCACTGTATGGTGCTCCTATCTGGTCGGAGTCGCTCACCGTCCGCAACAGAGCCCTTTTGCGACGACCGCAGAGGGCCATGGCGGTGAGGGCCATTAGGGGCTACCGTACTGTGTCATGGACTGCAGCGACACTGCTGGCAGGCGACCCGCCTTGGCCACTGGTGGCGGAGGCGTTGGCGGAAGTGTACCGGTTCCGCGCCACAGCACGAGCCAACGGAGAGCAAGTGTCCATAAGGGGACTGGGCAGAGCCCAGGAAGTGGCCCGAAGGGAAGTAATCCGGCGGTGGAGGGAAGAGCTGGAGTCCCCCGTAGCAGGGCGGGGGACTGTGGAGGCGGTCGCGCCACATCTCCACCGCTGGCTCAGGAGAAGGCACGGCAGCCTTACATTTAGGATGGTGCAGGTGCTTACCGGACATGGGGTCTTCGGTAAGTACCTGCACAAAATTGGAAGAGAAGAGGCCCCAGGATGTCATGAGTGTGGCGCGGCAATTGACGATGCGCGCCACTCACTGGAAGTATGCCCCGCCTGGGGGCCTCAGCGCCACGTCCTGTCAACGGACATGGCAACAACAGACCTGTCGTTGCCGACCATCATCTCCAAGATGCTCGGCAGCGACAGCTGTTGGTCGTCGATGGCCTCCTTCTGTGAGGCTGTCATGACAAGGAAGGAGGCCGCGGAGCGGGCACGCGAAGCGCTTGCGTCCGCTGACTCGCTCCGCCGGCGACGACCAGGGAGGAGGAGACGCCGCTATGCGCTTCTCCACCCACCACTCTGAATGATGACAGGACGTGGCCAGACGGCCAAGCGTTGGGGTGTCGGGGATAGAATGTTATCAGACGATCTCTCCGGCACCCCGTAAAAGCGCGGAAGGGGCCGCTGTGGTTTTAGTGGGTATTTCGGTCACTTCAGTGGCGGCGAGTCCCACACACACTCCCCTGTCTGTAACCGGAGGGGGAATAGTGCGCAAATGCATTTCCACAGCGTGAAAAAAAAAAAAAAAAAAAAAAAGGGCGGCATGAGGCGCAGATATTCGCGCCTACGCCGCCCCAGTCGCCGACGGCGGATCACCTCATCGAAGCTGCGCTCCTCGCGCAGGCGATCCGCCGCCTCCTTCCGCGACGCTGCCGACCATCGCCCTGGCGATAGTCGGCAGCGTCAGGTCGGCACCGATGATTGCGACGAGTTCACGGCGCTGCGCTGCCCAAGCGGCGCAGGCCTCAAGCGTATGCTGCGCCGTGTCCTCCGTCGCAATTTAAACCATGTGATACGAAGAATTAGTTGCTCAGCCAACATTTGACAACTTCAAACAAACTATTACGTCATTTTATAATCCGGCATTCTTCAAACAAACAATTACGTCATATTTCTGTTCTCATTTTCTAATAGGGCTTCTACATGTTGACCGAGTGCAGGCGAGCGATGGCGAACGCCAACGTGTGTACACCCGATTTGCCTTAGTTGGCCAACGCTCGCCGTCGCTCGCCTAGTTAGACGAGTGAATACAAACGCCAACGTGTGGACAGTTGATTTGTCTTCACTCGCCATCGCTCGTGATCACTTGCCTCACTTCGCCTCGGTGTCGGTTTTTGTGCACAAATCAAAGGCACTCGTCTACGCTCGGCCAATGCCGTCCACACGTTGGCCGAGTCGTCATTACACGGTTGACATCCATCGCGGTTAGACGTGTTTAATGTGATATTGTCGCTCAATATAAATGATTATATTTTCAAATTTGCATCACTACTTCTAGATATGCGACGTAAATAATTAGATCCAAGTCACCCTATATAGGTAACACCTATAGTATCAAAATGTATCTTCATCATTCATCATCATTTTAGCTTAATACACGTCCTACTCTTGGGCTCGAGCCTCCTCCACAATAAGCGGGAAACTGACCTTAGTATTCCATGCTAGTCAGACAGGTTGGTATAGGGTTTTATTTCGAGGTTTCCTTCTCTTGCATATATGTTATATGCTTATTATGTATTATATCCCTTAATTGTCTTTTACGACATTCACAGACAAGATAGGGACTGGTGAATTTTTTTCTTACTCCGTCACCACACGGATATATCTTACACTGTTCTATTTCTGTGAATACTCAGTATCAACCACCTTCTTTTTTTCCACTTTACTGCGGTATACACTGAGATAATAACTATTATCTATATACTATCATTATATATAGGTACTATTATATATATATATATATATATATATATATATATATATATATATATATATATATATATATATATATATACTATTATATATCTATATGCTATTATGCACAGATGGCGTAGTGGTTAATGCTAGTGACCTACAGCGCCAGTGTCGGGGGTTCGAATCCCACGTAGGACAACACTTTGTGCGATCCACAAATTGTTGTTCTGAGTCTGGATGTAATTTGTGTCCGTTAATTATATGTGTATGTATTTCTCGCGGAAACGCAATGAGTTTCAAAAATTAAAAAAAAAAACTGTACGAATGGCGGCGATGTGGTTCGCGACACGTCACGTCTCGTTTCCGTCGGGGGCGAAAAGTGGCCCACAGAGAACCGCTCTGCTACGCTGAATATGTCAAAGATCGTAGCAGGTGGAGGGCAGTGGACTCTGCCTACCCCTAAGGGAAAAAGGCGTGAATATATAAAAAAAAAAAAAAAAAAAAATATATGCTATTATTATATAACTATATACGTTCATTAAATAATAAGTCGAAGCTGTAGCGACGTCTATTTCAACGTCCGTAGTGTTTCAGTGCACAATGAAAACTGACTCTTATTTTATAGTGAATTATCTATGAAACTGACGGAGGCCAACGTGTAGACAGCTCTACAAACACTCGTCTACGTTGGCCGCTCGCGTTGGCGTTCGCCGCACTTGGCCAGCGTGTAGACGCTAGCACTCGCCTTGTACTTATTTACCGACGCTCGCGTTGGCCTAGACTCGGCCAACGTCTGTACGGGACATAAGAGGCTATGAATATTATCACCCTTGTTTTATGTATAGAATTTTATTAAAAATTTATGTTTTATAGATTTAATTGCTACTTTAAAGTGCTACTATAAATTTATTTTTATTTTGTCCGGAACAATTGTCAGAACACGGAGTACTATTTTATGGAACGACCTAAAGGTTATAAAAGTTAACAAAAAGACACCTTTTTATTTTTCGTTAAAACCTCTTACAAAGACAGCACATACCAAGAAATGAGGGTCATAAATAAGAGTCAGAAAATGCTCCCTCTGTATGCGATCAAACTAATGTTTACATACAAAAGCAAGAGCTAAGTGAGACTAAAAATAAAGATTTGAGTGGGCTATTATCAAAAAAATTGGTTCCAAGTTTTTATGCAGATTTTTATAACTGTACACTTTAATAATGTACGTACCTTATTGATTAATTACATACTATGTACCACAATAAATTAAAAAAAAATTAACCTTTAAGTTTAACTATGTTTACTTTAAATATTATTGTTTTATGTCTTATAGTGATTTAATTAATTTTGATAATTACAAAGTTTTCTTTAATACGTTAAAATCACTAAAAAGTTTTTTAAAGAAAGTTTGTTAGAACTTTAATTTCCTTTATTGTTGTATAAATTTAGCAATTTTCCTGCTTGATATTTATGTTAATTTATAGAACCTATATATATATATATATAAGACAAAAATGTTATATATGTTATTTGTATCTGCTACTCGTAAAAAATTTAAAATGAAAATAGGCTTACAACTTAATAGAACACTTGCAATTGAAAGCAGGAAGGAGTGGTAGGACCACACTGTCGACAGTTATCTGTCTACAGCCGCGGGCCGGTTCGTCCGGGGCAGTACCATGCTCTCGCAGAAAACCGACGTCTGAGTAGTAGCAATTTGTTACTGCGCTTCGTTCGGTGAGCGAGAGAGCCGGAAGCCCAACTTTCTGAGGGTGATTGCGTGTGGAGGGTTTTGGTGGTGCCCTTGGTATCACCGAGCATCAATGCACGCATTCACACTCCCTTCGCTTTCTTCGCGGTAGGCAACGGCCTTGTAAAGGTCCATAAGCGGCAGCAACTCTTACCATCAGGTGTACTGTTTGCTGGTTTGCCACCGTTTGCAATAAAAAAAAAAGTATTGCCTTTAATTTTTATAAAAAAACTGACTTAACCTGGAATTTTCTTCTTTTAATATTTTTTTTTGAAATAGATTTAAATGATTTCTGGCATTCTTTTAATTAATAGTCAGTTTTAATTTTATTCGTTAACCAGTAGGAGAAGTCCTCACAGCGAGAACTTCTTTTGCGTTTTCCCAACAATTATCTTTTTTGAGTTAAGTCAGTATTCCATTAAGTATTCAATATGTGTCTTATATAATACAAAATGAGCTCGTTAAAAATAAGTAAAAATAATTAACATCAGTGTTTTCTAAAAAAAAAAATAACAATTGCTACAACTTACAATAAAAATAGGTAAATAGCAAAAATATGGTAAAATGGAACATGAAAGCATTATTATTAACAGAACAATTTAATTGATATCACTCACGTGCCTTGCCATGTTTTTTCTTTATAAAACAGTACTTAAAGTAAAAATGTTAAACAATATTTTTTGATTCTTTAAGTCGTTTTATTTTAAATGCGTGCGATAAGTAATCTAAATTCAATGAATTAGTTCTGTCTGTAGAGTGGTTGAGTGAAGTCTAAATTGAACAGTAAAGCCAAAGCAAAACTAAGTTTACTTATTCAATTAATATATAAAAAAAACTTGTATATTTTTAAGCTCGCACTACTTCTCTACAGGGCTTGTTCTAAAATGTCACAAAAACGATTAACATCATGTATAAGTCTTCCATTAGATCACAAAATATTAGTAAATGCAGTGGAAACGGCTAAAGACTGGGCACTTACCCACGGTATTGGCGTAAGGGATAAGAATTGCTACAGCAAGGATAAAATACAGGTAATTATCATTTATGTATGGTGACGGAGTAAGAATAGAATTCACCACTCCCTATCTTGCCCGTGGATGTCGTAAAAGAAGACTAAGGGATACAATACGCATATAACATCTACATAGGTACGTACGCTCGTTACAGCCTGGGGTGAGACGCGAGCTGGAGGCGGCATAGTCTCAGTTAAGGAGCTTGCCGCCTGGCGCGTCGACGCCCGCCGAGACGTCATTGCCCGTTGGGCAGTCCGGGTGGAGAGGCCTTGGTACGGTGTCAGGGCCGTCGAGGCCCTCCAGCCGGTGCTGATGGAGTGGTTGGGTTGGCGGTATAGGGTGCTTTCCTTCCGACTGGTACAGTCTTGACGGGGCACGGTTGCTTCGCCAAGTACCTGCACATAGTCGTAAGGAGGGAGAGCACACCGACTGCGATTGCGACGAGAATTGCGAAGAGAGCAGCGCTGTGATCTCGTCGCAATCAATAGTGCCGACCTAACTCTACCAACCATCACTAGGGAGATGCTCGACAACGTCAGGCATTGGGACGCAATCGCCGGCTTTTGTGAGGCCGTCATCTCACGGATAGAGGCGGCGGATCTTGTGCGACAGGAACTCCTCTACGCCCACGCGGTCCGCCGCCGGCGCAGGTGTGAATACCTGCGCCTGTTGCCGCCCTAGCCGAGGCCATGGGTGACCGGATCGGGGATTTTAGTCCGTCACCCGCGGAGAGGTCGACCGCGCGACGGTTACCGACGTCCTAGACGTCGACAGGAGAGGGTACCTAGCAAGGTATTCCATCGGGCCGACCACTGAGGACAAGATACTCGGAACCGGTGGTCGGCCCGCCGGCGAAGGTGAAGTGGCTACGGGTGGGTAGTGGGACCGCGCGACGCCCCTCGATCACCCGCCCTCATCCCAAAAAAAAGGACATAGGCTTTTGCATTGATCTGTTATGTAAACTAAGTTGTGCATATATTATACGTATCTCTTGGTTTTTTTTTGGGATGATAACACCCAGCCGTAAATAAATAATAATCCATGTATTGCGAGGGACTTTACAATATTAAATCCATAATTACATCCAGACTCAGAATAACAATTTGTGGATCCCTCAAGTTGTAGTGTTGTCCTACGTAGGATTCGAACCCTTGGCACTGGCACTGTAGGACGGTGTCTTTAGATGGCGTAGTGGTTTGCAGAAATATACTACTTTTTCCTTCCTTTTTATGCCTTGTTCCCAGTTCATGCCAATCGCGCTGCTGCCCTCTTCTTTTCCTAGGACAGTGTTTGAAAAAGCAGCTGCCCTACAACCATTATTAAATGAATTAATGTATAAGGTAAGCACTTGATAATGTATTTATCTTTATGTAGGTAAGCAGCTTTATCTGAAGAAAAAAAATATGTACTTCTATTAAATTTTTCTCATATATCATAACATTAAAATAGTGATTCTTATTTTGTTTTATATTTGTTCAAATTATATTAAAAGTAAATCTCTTATCTCAGTCATGTATACGACATAGAATTTTCCCACATTATTATTCAATAAAAAAAAACTAGGTGTTTTTTTATTGTCTATGTTTTATTTTGAAATATTTGGTATCACCTTTACCTGTTCTTGGTCACATGTTAACTATGGACAGTCTTACGGTCTGTATCATTCCGCCTGTATAACGACGGTGTGCGACCCCATAAGCAGACGTTAGTCGGTCCCAGTGGCATGCTCAGGTGGCGGTAATAGGTACGTAATGGGTACATTACAGCTAACTGAGCCTGGGTACTGACTTCGATTAACCAATCATCATTGTTTAATAGTGATGTGGCTTAAGGACACTGTATGAAGTTAAAGTATTACCTAATAGCTCATTCATATAAATTTTCAATAAATTTTGATGTTTAGAATTGATCCGGACCTACATTTTAAGAAGATAGCCGGGGTGGCTACGAATTGGAACATACCTGCCGTCGTAAAGCCGGGGTGTGCGTATTCATTCGGGGCGATATCTGTTATCGCCGCCTCCAGGCCCTCGAACATAGTGACTTGTCAATCCTATGGTTATGCGTAGACTATGGAAGACTGACCCGTTTATGCGTGGCTTTACAGGTCCCATGGCAGTGATCCGGGGTCAATTCAGTTATTTGAGAACGTAAAATGGGGGATTGACGAAATATTGGAGTAGCGTCCATCAGCGGAGGTGGTGGTTCTTGGAGACTTCAACATTCATCATAAAAAGTAGCTGGGGTCCCGATCCACTGACCACTGGGGTCGACATCTCTTCAATATGGTTTCGGCCTATGGCCTCTCACAACTGGCGACACAAACCACCCGTGCCCCAGTATATTGAGAGTCATGAGTCATCTTTACTGGATCTTCTGCTAACTACACATCAGCACGGATACCGGGTAGTGGTCGAAGCCCCACTTGGGTCTTCTGACCACTGCCTGATTCTTAGCAGAGCCCCTGTTGTAAGGCCTAGTCGCTCTGCGGCGACTTGGACTCGCAGAGTCTGGCAATATAAGTCAGCAGACTGCTGTTCAACCCCACAAAGACACAAGTTTGCACGTTCACTGCAACGACCCGTTTGTCATGGCGCCTCAGTTCCAACAAGTAACTCTTTAAATTTCCGACAGTATTGTGATCCTCGGCGTCGAAATATTGAACAAAGTCCAGTTTGGGAGTCATTTGGAGGACAAAGCCAAATTGACTAGCAAAAAGTTGAGCGTCCTGAACAGAGCCAGGTGGTACTTCACACCGAGACAGCGTCTTGTACTATACAAAGCACAAGTTCGTCGCCATATGGAGGAAGAGAAGAGAGCACAGAGATGTGAGCTTCTGCTCACATCTCTGGGCACGCCCATATATCTAGCTGGACCCATTTTACTTCCTCCAAAGACGTGCTGTTCGAATCATCGGGGATCCCAATCTTACGGACAAATTGGAGTCACTAGAGCGGACAGCGGAGAGACTTTGGGTCACTCTGTGTACTCTATCGCCTCTTTCATGGGGTGTGCTCTGAGGAAATGTATAACTTGGTACAACCGTCACCGTTTTACCAACGTACCACTCGATACCGCAGCAAGTTTCATCCATTTCACCTGGAAACGTTATGGTCTTCAACTGTACGTTTCCAGCGATCATTTCTCCTACACTACCTGCTGCTGTGTTTCCCGAGCGCTATGACGTGTCCTTCTTTAAATGAGGTTTAAGAAGAGTATTTACTTCACGGTAGGTAACGGCCTAGCTGTGCCCCTGGTATTGCAAAGGTCCATGTGCGGCAGAATCACTTACCATCAGGTAAGCTGCCTGCTCGTTTGCCATTATCGGCAATAAAAAAAAACCTGGCGAACTTTTTCTTAACTGATGTTACAGCAAAATTAGTTCAAAAAATACATATATGTATTTTCTGATATTTAGGTAGCCCAAGACGACGACTTTCTGATTAGTACACTGCGCAATACTTTGAAAATGGACGAGTTCCATGCTAATATTTATGATATTTGGATGAAGGTTCAAAAGGAAGGAATTGCACAGGTAAACCACGTTGATTATAAAGCCTACTAGAGTTCATGGTTTTCGTGCGCATCAACAATACTGCCACCGAAATTGGAGCTTTCCTGAGTCTAACTACCTCTGAGGCCTAGGGGCTGCTACTTTCTCGGCAGTAGAGAACGATTTAGTGAAAAAGTGACATTTTACTAGAGCAAAATTAGGCTTTAATAGCGGTTTTGTTAAGGAAAAAACTTCTGAGGGTACCCATTATTTTATACAAGAGGTTTGGTTTTCCATCAGTTAGGTATAAGACTTTAGAAATAGTATTAAATATAATAACAAAATTTATATATTTTAACATAAAAACAACATTTGTACATGTTAAACCATTATATGATAATTGATAGTAGAGTTACTTAAATCACTTTAAATACTACTATTAAAGATCTGATTATTATGGACGGCAAACGAGTAATATAATTTGTTGCTTTCCATAATCTTCTAGCGGATGTCGTGATAGAAGTTCATATTATCATTACAAATAGGCGAAATTTGAAAAACTGCCAAATCAATTTTTTTATACCCGTTTAGAATAATTAATATTAGATATGTTATGATAATATATTGTGACCGGATGATATACATATATATAAAGTATGTTCAATGCCATAGCCGATATCGATATGTATTGTACGCTCCGACATAATGCTGGATTCACAAGGCGAGCATACTGAGAACCTCTGTGCTAACACTAACTAACACTCCTTACAGCTCTTGGAAACAAGTGGAAATCAATACCTATGCTCAATCGGGCGCACCTATTGCGACGAGTCTTACGGGATTGCACAGGTAATATATTTAAATAAATTTTTCATTTACGTTTCATGAAACGTATTCAACTGTTGTACTAGTAATTATTTAAAGGTATCACTCATACTGAGTAATACTTATAACTCGAAGAGGTCGATATTGTTCATTAAGACGAATTACATCCAGTCATACACTAAATCATCTTGTTAGCCCTAGCTACTAAAATTTGAATGCATGATAAATTACATGATTTTTCTTTTTTTTTTTATGGGTGGGCTGCGGTCGGCGCACCTCCGCACCACACCGTCCGGGGCGACTGAGGGGTTTAAGCACGCAACTCCTGCAACCCACCCGAAAACCACGTCGCCTTCATCGTTGGGCTGACCACCGGAGCAGGGTTACTTGACATCAGTGGTCGGCCCGACGAATACCCCCTATTGGGGTACCCTCCCATCGATGTGACGTGACCCGGTAATTAGTCCATCACTCGCCGAGAGGCCGACCGCGTGAGGAAAGGGGAAAAAATGGGAGGGTACCCCAAGTAGGGGGTATTCCGTTAAGCCGACCACTGATGACAAGTAACCCTGCTCCGGTGGTCGGCCCAACGACGAAGGCGACGTGCATCGTGGGTGGGTTGCGCGAGTGCGTGCTTACGCCCCTCTGTCGCCCCGGACGGAGTGGTGCGACGAGCGCGCCGATCGCAACCCAACACAAAGAAAAAAAAGACTAAAAATATCATAATCGCCACCATGTGAGCTAGTATTGATAGGTTTCCAAGGAGAGTGCTACTGCCCATTATATTTCATCATCATCGTTATTTCAGCCTATCGCCATCCACTGCTGGACGTAGGCCTCCCTCATGTTATGCCACAAAGTGTGGTCCTGTGCCGCCTGCATCCAACGACGCCCAGCAACTTTCACCAGATTGTCGGTCGACCTGGTGGGGGGGCGTCCTACACTGCGGCGTCCAATACGTGGTCGCTACTCGAGAGCCTTTCTTCCCCAGCGGTTGTCAGTTCTTCCAGCGTTGCTGCCTGCCCATTGCCACTTCAGCGTGCTAATTTTTCGTGCTATGTTTCGGTTACACCTTTTCTTTTGCGAATTGCCATATTTCGGATTCTATCTCGCAGAGAAATCCCGAGCATGGCCCGTTCCATAGTACGCTGAGCGACTTTGAGCCTTGTTATGAGGCCTACATTTAGGGATCACGTTTCTGTACCGTAAGTCATCACTGGTAACACATACTGGTCGTAGACCTGTGTTTTCAGACACTGAGGTATGTTGGACGAGAAGATCCTCTTAAGTACCCTCTCCATTATATTTATATCTTTGTAATGTTCCAGCCGATTTTTTCGTACTGGGAAGGCGTGGTGACACTTTATATTCTTAACACATGACCATATAGGATTGAAATTGAAAATTGTTAATATGTTGTCTTAGTTGTCTTTGTTAGTGCACAGTTTTCGTTTTAATAATCCACTTATCTATCCATCCATCTATCAGCTAATAGATGTTGACTGTTGGATATAGGCCTCCCCCACCAGAATAGCACTCGGAGCGGTCCTACGCCACTTGCATTCAACGGTTCCTTGCGACTTTCAAGATGTCGGCAGTCCACCTAGTAGAGGGTCGTCCTACGCTTTGTAGTTCCATTTGTGGTCGCCACTAGAGAGCCTTTCTTCCTCAACGATTGTCTGAACTTCGATGTTCGTTCGAATAGGTTTTACCTATCAGTTATTTCTGAACAATACAACCTATACTACATATGTAGATTTTTCCTTGATGTACCCATTGTGCCACAATTTGTACCTATAACGGACGTACAGGCATACGTTCACAATCACATACATGTATGTACATGCCACTGCCATTTCAATGAGCTAGTTTAGGTACCATGTTGGACAGGCTGGTTAACATAATGTTATGACGAGTTTTCCTATTCTTGCAGAGGTCGGTTATCTGAGTACCTAATAGTAACGTATTAACATTGGGTCTATATACATTGGAGCCCGTAATTTAAAATATTTCACGACATAATTACTGCAAGATATTGTAGGTACCTCAGCAGAACTGAGTTTAAATAAAGCCAGAACTATGTAGTTGATTAGCAATGTTTGTTCGATAAGTCCTTACACAAGCCAAATCATTACATAAAATTACTAGCTGACCCGGCGAGCTTCCTACCGCCATAATTTTTTTCGTAAATATAATTTTCTAAGCTGTAAATATAGTCTCTAATAGAAGAACCATTACGCCTTTGTCGAGAAAGATTCGATCGTCTTGGTCGCGGCATTGTTAATAACGATTCAAAGAGAATAAAAATTACTGATTTTATTAATGATTATTGATTTCTGACAATATTATAATTATCAAGTTTTTAACCATACTTAATAATAGACAAAATTACGTTTAGCTGTCATTTGCGTTTTGTTATTACATATCAAATGCGTTTTGTTATACCACGTTTTCTAGCGACTTGTATTCTTTTTGACGTTTTATGTCACGTCGCGTTCCCGTATACGATCTAACGGTATAAAAATGAGAAAAAAATGTATCCTATGTCCGTCTTCTGGTTCTAAGCTACCTCCCCACCAATTTTCAGCCAAATCGGTATAACCGTTCTTGAGTTATAAATAGTGTAACTAACACGACTTTCTCTTATATAAATAGATTATAAAATAAGGCGAAATATTTATAATGATATCAAATTTATTTTATTAACTACCCCGTGTGCGGCTTAAGAAGACAGAGCCAAAATTCCTTCCTTTACCATAGGAGTAGTTAAAACTGTCTAATGGAACCAGTGGAAGAGGAGAGTAATGAGTAATGTTAAATAATGTGGTAACGGTCATGTTCGATACGGCGATAGGCTGGCAGATGGATAGATGGATGGTAGTTCATTAATTTGGTGAGATTTTTAATTTCCATGATAATGACTTGTATTACTCTTTCTACAAGACTTTGCGAGACTCTCGCTGCTCGCATCGCAGATCTGCGTTAACGCACTACGAATGCGGTCAGCCTCGGCATCCACTCCGTCCAACTGGTGGGCAGGGGACAGCCACGAGTGAACGATGGCTGCCTCCGCCAGCAGGTCCCGGTCTAAGCGATCCACCGCCCATCGCGGGTATGCGGGACGTCCGGATGTACCGGTGGTCCGAATAAGATCTCAACCTCCTCCACGATGCACCAGCTCCGCACGCATGCGGCGATAACCGGACAAGCCGCCCACTCCTTGACCACCCATCCGCGACCCCCCGTCCGCGATCATCCGTCCCGGGAGACCCCCACGCCATGAACTTGGCGTTGAAGTCCTCCAGGACGAAGACACAGCGCGGTGCCAGTCGCCGTAAGGACGCTTCCAAGATGCTATGGAAGGCCCCGAAATCAGCTACACTCCTATTAGCGGAGAGATAGACTCCCTAGAGCGTAATCTCTCCCCAGTCCGCCGCGACGTACCGTCATCCCTGTCCCTAAGGGTTAAGGACGACGAAGGCCTCGACGTGGAGGCGACGATTGCCACAGAGCCGTCGGTGCTGCCCAGCCACTTTGGCCGGTTGGGCACAACGTACGGCTCCGTGGCTACGGCTATTCCTATCAATTACTCCGCCATGGCTTGCAGGAAAATGTCCTGCGCACCGGCGGAGTGGTTAAAATTGGCTTGGAGGAGACGGATGGATTCGTGGTCCATTAACGGGCTGTATCCATCGTCTCCTCCACCGCGCTAACAGGCGATCGCGTCGCGCTCAGAGCGGGAGCGTGCCCGGTCGATGGGCCGCCCCGCCCCTTTGGAGCCGATGCTAGGGGTCTGCAGTTCCCAGAGCCCATGCGGTGCTTGGCAGGCCTATTGCGCGCCGTACACGCGGGGCAGTGGGGCACCGTTCGTAAAAAAAAGCTACCTGAGGCATCACGAGGAGTAAAAGCAAAAAAGATATTCAAGTACCATTCATTATTTCTAAATATGACCTCAATTGATTTTGAAATAAGATTAAATTTTATCAAATTCTATTGAAATATATTAAAATATGTTTCAGTTACATTCTACAACAGTTGGGGCATGACGATCTGATAAAAAATGTAAGTTAATAAGTATTATGCTATATTAGCATTAAAAGAGTTTGCTCAGGTCATGGCTTCGTACTATTATCATACTGTGAACGTGTAACTTTGATAAGCTGGCCCGGACTATAATTGAGGGCCCGTGCATGACTTCCAATAGGTGCTGGTGAGTGACGGAATGGCTTAGTAAACATTATCTCATATTTTTGGTACATAGTATATTTTTTGCCTGACACATGTTTTGTAGTGTATTTTTAATAAAAACAATAATTTTGAGATATTTATTTTTCATTAATACATGACAAGATAATTTGCAAAATGGCGGATGTAATTCATATAATATCTCAATCTCTCTCTCAATAACTCAGCGGTGCTATCTTAGATTAAGGCTAAATATGCCAAGTATAATTTATTTTCCGAAAGATGAAAAATTCGTCGCGTAAACCCCATATGTAGATTGAATGCAAGTCTACTAGCAAAATTAATTAGACAGTCTTTTCATGGCCACAGAGCAAGATGATGAAGAAAATCAAAAATAGAACAAATTTAAGATAAATCCTCATAGCTGATTTTTTAAAAATGTATATACATAATGTATATTAGAAGACTATTCCAAACATATTTGTTCAACCAAACAAATTGTAAGAGATCGACACCAAAAATATTTAGCTGTAATAGATAGTTTCATTGTGTAATAGCAACATTTACTCGAATCCCGATATTTCCTCTTTCAGTAAATAAAATATACCTTTTTTTTTTTTTGTGGGTGGGCCGCGGTCGGCGCGCCTCCGCACCACTCCGTCCGGGGCGACAGAGGGGGTTAAGCACGCAACTCCCGCGACCCACCCAAAAACCACGTCGCCTTCGTCGTTGGGCCGACCATTGGAGCAGCGTTAACTTGTCGTCAGTGGTCGGCCCTTTTTTTTTTTTTTTTTTTTTTTTTTTCACGCTGTGGAAATGCATTTACGCACCGTCCCCCGCCGGTGACAGACGGAGGAGTGTGTGGGGCTCGCCGGTCACCATGTGATCGGAATACCCACTAAAACCACAGCGGCCCCTTCCGCGCTTTTACGGGGCGCCGGAGAGATCGTCTGATGACATTCAATCCCCGACACCCCAACGCATGGCCGTCTGGCCACGTCCTATCGTCATTCAGGGCGGTGGAAGGAGTTGCGCATATTGGCGCCTTCTCCTCCCGGGTCGCCGCGCGCGGAGCGAGTCAGCGGAGGCAAGTGCCTCGCGTTCTCGTTCCGCAGCCTCCTTCCTTGAAATAACGGCCTCACAAAATGAGGCCATGGACGACCAGCACCTGTCGCTGTCGAGCATCTGTGTGATAATGGTCGGCAACGACAGGTCTATTCCGAATTCCATCGATAGGACGTGGCGTTGGGGCCCCCAGGCGGGGCAACCTTCCAAAGTGTGGCGCGAATCGTCGATTGCTGCGCCACACTCATGGCATCCTGGGGCCCCTTCTCTTCCAATTCCATGCAGGTACTTACCGAAGACCCCGTGTCCGGTAAGCACCTGCACCATCCTAAAGGTTAAGTTGCCGTGCCTCCTCGTGAGCCAGCGGTGGAGATGCGGCGCAACCGCCTCCACAGTCCCCCGCCCTGCTGCGGGGGACTCCAGATCTTCCCTCCACCGCCGGATAACTTCTCTTCGGGCTACTTCCTGTGCTCTGCCCAGTCTCCTTGCGGAGACTTGCTCACCGTTGGCCCGCATTGTGGCGCGGCGCCGGTAAACCTCCGCCAGCGCCTCAGCCACAAGCGGCCAAGGTGGGTCGCCTGCCAGTAACGTTGCCGCAGTCCAGGACACCGTACGATAGCCCCTAATAGCCCTCACCGCCATGACCCTCTGCGGTCGTCGCAGAAGGGCCCTGTTGCGGGCAGTAAGGGACTCCGACCATATAGGGGCACCGTACAGCGCCATGGACCGCACGATGCCGGCGTAAAGCCGCCGGCAAGACGACCCGGGGCCACCAGTGTTTGGCAGAAGTCTTCCCAATGCCGCGGCCGACTTAGTGAGCCTCGGGACGAGCTGGGCAAAGTGTAGCCCAAAATTCCAATTTCTATCGAGGTGCAGACCCAGATATTTCATCTGAGCCCGCACAGGCACGGCAACTCCAGACACACTGATGTGTGCTCCTTGGGGGGGACCTCGACGTGGGCCATGGAATAAGAGGGCCTCAGTTTTGTCCAACGAGACCCTCAAGCCCAGCATTCCAATCCGGTCAACGACGAGCGCTAGTCCTTCCTGTGCTAATCGGGCGGCTCCCTGGAAGTCAGTTCTCCTCACCGTGATGAGAGTGTCATCCGCGTAGCAGATAGCCCCCATCCCGGGAAGGAGCCGACCTCTCAGGAGCCAGTCGAAACCGACGTTCCACAGAATCGGACCAAGGACTGAACCCTGTGGAACGCCGCACTCCACCCGATGGTGATGAATACGCCCGTCGCCCCCCTCCCAGAGCACATGCCTTCCATCGAGGTACGCTTCCAACAGCCTCCGGAGATAAGGAGGCACTCCATGGTGTCGTCAGTGGTCGGCCCGACGGAATACCCCTAATTGGGGTACCCTTCCATCGACCGACGTCCCCCCCTCGGGGAGGACGTCGGTCTTAAATAAAATATACCTAGTCCGCCTGGATTCTTGGCAGATTTCTTTCATAAAATTAACATATTGTTTATTTAATAAAATATAGATACCAGAAAATCACGCAGTGTCAGGTCTATGTGATGGATTGATTGAAGCTTTCGATTTGTTCGGTGTTCCATCAGCTGTGGTAGTATTTGTGACGGTATGTGACCCCATAAACATCTGCGACCTAAGGTCCTTAGAGTTTGAAATACATAAGACGCGCCCTGACATCACCGTAAGTACATGAATATTTTTAAGTTTGTTTATGTAATGATTAAAACATTTCAATTTTTTTTATTATAATGAATAAGACACAGCAGTCATGAGGACAGCCGACAGACGTGAAAACTTAAAACTACAAACAAACTATTCTTAGTTTTGGATATTCAAACTAACTGTTTGACCTTAACTTAAAATTTGTAAATTAAAACTTTCTACATTTATCTGGTTTTGACATGTATTAGCACGGATATATGGACATTGTCATATCTACAATTACATGTATATACAATGGAATATATTCTTATTATTTTGTATATGTTATAAAAAATAACAGATTATTCAGTGCTAAGACGCTCTTTAAGGTATTTTCATTAGTCTCAGTTATTTGGATTTTATTTCAAGATTTACTTTTCTTTTAGATATACAGGTTAACCTTAACTGAAATATTTGATGAAACTAAACTTGACGATAAAAAGCAGTTGTTCGCGTAAGTATATTTTTTTTTTTATTTTTTTTTTTTATTTATTTAAGACAACAAACACCCTGCACTAAGGAAATAATCCTTGTATTGCGGGGGACTTTACAAACATATAATTAACGGACACAAATTACATCCAGACTCAGAACAACAATTTGTGGATCGCACAAAGTGTTGTCCCGCATGGGATTCTAACCCCCGACACTGGCAATGTAGGTCGCTATCTTAACCACTACGCCATCTGTGCAGTCAATATATATATATATATATATATATATATATATATATATATATAATTCAATATATATATATAATTTTATTTATACTCAATTTATCACCGCCGGCCTTATCAGGCCAACACTTTTCTTATTGTTGCAGAGTAGGAGCACAATACACCACTCCATTTCTTGCTATTGCATGTCATAAAAGAAAAGTAAAGGACATGATATCCAGATAACATCTGTGAAAGGGAAGGAAAGTCAACATAACCTAACTCGACCCATCTTACCAATGTGGTATAGTACGTCAATTTCCCTCCCATTGTGGAGCATGCCCAACAGTGTTCAGCTTCTAGACTGGTAGCAGTCCGACTGGCGGGACTTGGGTGTTGATGGACTGGTTGAAACAGCAGGTCGGGGTCCTTTCTTTCCGATTGATACAGGTCTTGACGGGGCACGGTTGTTTCGGCAAGTACAGGCAATAAAATCATATCTGGCGTCGCTCCGCCAGGAGGCTAGATCACCCTGTGAAACATTGCCATCTTATAGTGTCAACGATATCCAGCGGTAATCTCCGCCTCTAAGACTAAGGGAGAAGTCTCTGCCAATAGGCATGCTGCCTCTGTTGCCACTGTGTGGAATCCGCGTATATTCTAGACCGCCACGGGTCTGTCGTACAGGGCTATCGATCAAAATATCCCCGTAAACAGCCATTGACACAAACCACTGGGTACGCTCAAACTCAGCATGAGCTATGGTAAAAGGGACGCCGCGCTAACAAGCCGCAGAGCAAGTTGTCAAAAATTATGCCACCGATACCCGTTGATCACTAGGCCCAAGTTCTTCATAGATATATAGCTTATAGCTTATAGCTTCAAAGATCACTTACATTAAAGTACTTATTTTTTTGCCACCAAAAGAAAGGACGAATAATAAACAAATTGCTGAACTCTCGAATCAATGCTACATGATTTACAGTGATGGACGCTTAGTGGGATTAGTGTACTACCTGTCAGGCTACGATCCTTCGCACTACCCATCGTACAAGGAATGGGAGGCGAGACATCGACTTGAAAGATCCACGTGAGTTGAAAATTAAATTTCTAAAGTTATTTTTACATACTTTATGCTGTCGAAAATGAAGTAGATATGTATTCGAATACATAACAATGATTTATATTGAACTGAAAACATTAATATAAGATAATTTCTGTGTGAAGCTGTATAATGTTGTTAGTATGGAATGCGGATAGAATGTAAAATTAGAAAAAACACAAGAATAATCAGAACTCAGGTCTCGTGCTGACGGTGCCCGAGAGCTGTAATTGCTCACCGACGTAGGATGTTATATCGGTGAGTTTTATCTATATCGCGCTATATAGCTCCAGTCATGGACATTGATTGAAAAAAATCAGAATCAACCTCTAAATAAGGGTTTTAACTCCGCTTTCAACTCCGACGGGAATAGAGCCTGGGGGACATGAGGCTGCGGTAATGGTAAGGATGGACACTCCGTGTCTGACAAGCCAAGTACGTCGCGTCGAGCATCGTAAACAGGTGAAGGACGTGGCGGCCGCAAGAATTTTGAGGGTGTTCAATGGAATCTCTCCCATCAGAGCGGCGGCTACTCAGCCCTTAGTGGTAACGATTCTCCAACTACGGGAGTGGCAGCCCTGCAGGCTGAAAATGCCCGATTTTTTTAATTTTTATTTTGGTGTGGGTTAAGGTCGCCGCACTCCTCGCCCGGCGCCGTCCGAAAATGCCCGCCTTAGTGGCGAGTTATCATCCCAGCAGGAGTAAAAAAAAAAGTTATAAGCTTGACACGGAATACTTCTGATCTTCTTGATAAACAATAATTTATTGATTGATGGTCTGTGAGAAAAACCGGGTTAAGAGTGAAATTGATGTAATATAATATGCTATTTTGTCTAACCCTAGTTCTGTAGAAGTCTAGACACTCTAGAAGACATTCGTCTAATAACGATTCATCCAAACATAAAACTGTTTAATAAAATAAAATTCAGTTTCGATTATTCGTATTTATATGGATAAAATCCGTAGTATCGTAAAACAATCCAAGTGGTGACCTAGTAAGAATACAATTTGCCACCACTTTTCTTGTTCGGGGCCGTTGTGAAACAGGAATAAGAGGTTATGTTATGCAGATACCATCTATTCAAGAGAAGGAAATCTTGAAATACAATTCTATGCCAAAGTATCTGACTAGCGTGGTTTGGCAGGTATATTTCCCTCCCATTGTTGAGGAGGTTAGGACCCAGCACTGGAATATGATGTGTATATGACCAGTGATAATGACAAGGATCGGAAAAATAATATGGTTATCTTTGTAGGGCAATAAAGTGTCCCCCAATCAGCTACTATCTAGCTGGCACCAAGAAAGTGCAACAAGCATTAGCTGCTCCAGGAGTGCTGGAAAAATTTATGGGAGTGGGACCTGACGCCTCCCGTGTGAGGGATATCTTCACCGGATTATATGCCCTTGACCTTGATGAACAAGGCGATAAGGCTGCAGAGATGGCTCTTGCTGATGTCGACAGGTAAATATAGCATTTTTGTTAGGAATAACTAATATTGATTGTACTTAGATCACTTCATAATACGTGCAGTATTATGAAGCAATCTAAGCATAGAGTTGTTGTGTCGAGTGTCGATCACCAGGTCAAGTATTTATACGATCAAGAAATGATTATACCGTATCTGGATGTAATTTGTGTCCTCTAATTAAAATTGTTTATTGACGTTTTTAAGTTTTTTCAATCTCAGTAACAGTTTGGGGTTTATTGTAAGGCATTTTTACAAGCTTTTATTTAGTTTCACCTGTCCCGTTGTCTGTAATCAAATCTTGCAAGTTAAATTTGATCTACTGCCCGGTTTCTGATTGAGCTGAAATTTTGAATGCATGTATAAATCGGATGACAATGCAATATTATTGTGACATAGAGACATTTTATTAGCAAAAAGTCTATTTTTATACGCGTAGCGTTTCCAGCTGACCCAACAGACGTTGTTTTGTTCAGATCTACACAACTATCCTGCAAAACGTGTAACATCTACTGCGATGATCACCTGCCTGCCCAGTGATTACAGAATTATTGTTTTGTTTCTTGGGCAAAATCCTTTATTCCAACAGTGGAAGCTGCTATACTGACGGATAGATAATGATTTACTTATATTCAGGTTTGTAATGAAGCCTCAGCGTGAAGGTGGCAGCTATAATATATACGGTGAGGACATACGTCACGCTTTGTTGCGTATGCGTCAGATCGACGAAAGAGCTGCCTACATTCTTATGGACAGGATCGTTCCGCCCTCGGTACGTAACAGATCTTATGTTGTAATGCCCTTATTTTCTCGTGGAGACGGAACACAATTTAGCACCAATGCCAATTTCATATGTAAGGACCTAATATACTAATATATCCTTCCTTCTATACGTGCAGTTTGTGGGAGGGTTATTCGCGGGAACAGTACAGTACACTGCGGGTACAGTACAACAATGCGTTCAGGCTGTTGTTGAGGCTGCCTCGGTTCTGTAGAGCGTCGGGCATGTTTGCCGAAGCGCGTGTGGACTGTTTCTACGCAACCATGTGCAAGCGGTGCACGTCCCTGCTGCGTAGGGTTCGGGCCAGTCGCAACAGCATACTGAGCGCATTCGCAGAACGTTTTGGCTGTCCGTACTTGAATCACTGCACCATGATTCATGATACGGATTAATGAAAAAATGTTATTTTAATTTATTGTATCTATATATTTCAATTTTATTATAATTAATGTCATTTTGTGTTTTATGTATATAATTTATTAATTCAATTTGTAAATAATCCTGGTTGGTCGAATAAATAAATGAATTATTATTACTTCACAATATATTTTCTTAGCTACGTCCAAGTAATGGGCTCGGGTCTTCTCCACAGTTGCAAGAAAATTGACCTACGTCGTAATTGTCAGACCATTTCGTATCAAGTTTTGTTTCGATTTTTCCTTTTTTTATAGATATAATATACATATTATATTCCTTAATCGTCTTTTATCACACTTACGGTCAAAAAAAGAGAAAGTGAATTATGTTCTTAATCTCCACAAAAAAAAACATATTTTAACGGCCACGGCTGCGGTTAATTTGATATAAAGAAATATAAATTGCCACCACCGTGTTCTACAATTGTGTTCCACACCGTGTTCTACAATTTCTTATCAAGACATGTCAAAAATTCTTATTCATATTATAAATTTACATCAGGTACCTGGTTACATGATCGCACCGGGTGTTCCATTCCCCCGCCAATTGTGGATCTTGTCCCAGAAATTGGCATGTTCGGAGTCATCATCAGGTAAACCTACTTATCACTTTTCTAGGTAATGGTTCAACGACAGCCAGCCCGAGCTCTCTACGGCTACGGAAAAGTGGCATACGGCTCCATCTGCTGTATATTACATCCCCAATTCCAATGGAATGACTATCAATATAAATTCTTCGACTTCAATGGCTTATCATTTTTAATACTACTTTAAAAATAATACCCAGAACATGTTCTGTTTTTTTTAAAATGATTAAAATCATAAAAAATAAATCCTTGTCGCGAGGGACTTTACAAACAGAATTCACGGACGCAAATGTCACCCAGACGCTGTACAATCATTTTTAGATTGCACTATTTTTTCTACATGGAGCCCCCACAATAATCGACATGAGAGAGCAGTTAGACTTCTCCGTTATCGGGGAAACTATATAAAATTAAAGCAGGAATGTATCCCATTTTAGAACTTTCACAAAATCTTATTGATTGAATTCCCTGCTCATTTTACATCGTTTCGACGCGATAAGCACTTATCGCGGGTGGGGAAATAATTCTGATTTGTCCAGAGGTGGCGTTGGCTAGAGCACCTCTATGCGAACCTGAGTGTTAGTATGGTGTAACAGCTCTTGCTAATTTCTCTATCAGGGAATGTCTGTGTTCGGTATTGGTGGAAAAACAGTTACATCAGTTGTAAATGGGTCGAAATAATCTGCTCACCCGTGGTGAGATCACAATTTTATTGAAGTAGAGAAATTCACCTACTATGTCACACTAGTCAGACGGGTTAGTATTTTTTTTTATTGGTGCGTTATGGTAAGTGCACACGCGGTCCATTCCGTACGGGGCGACGAAAGGACGGCGCGCGGGCCCATAACCCACCCGTACCCACGTCGCACTAGTCGTTGGGCCAACCACCGGAGCAGGGTGACTTGTCGTCAGTTGTCAGCCCGACGGAATACTCTTTCGGATACTCTCACCTCTCGACGCCCCTGTCCCGTGACGTCGGTCGTCGTCGCACGGTCAGCCTCTCTGCGGATGACGGACTAAAATCTCCGGTCCGGTCACCCGTGGCCTCGGCTAGGGCGCCATCAGGCGCAAGTACTCGCGTCTGATGCCGCGGAACGTGTCACCGAAGAGGAACTCCACTCGCGCACGATCCGCCGCCTCCTTCCGTGAGAGGATGGCCTCACAGAAGGCGGCGACCGAGTCCCTGTTCCTTACGCTGTCGAGCATCTCTCCGGAGATAGTCGGCAGCATCAGGTCGGCCCCGATAATCACGACTAGTTCACTCCCCCGCCCACGCGGCACACACCTCGAGCGTGTGCTGCGCCGTGTCCTTATCGCAATCGCAGTGGTGGCAGGACGGTGTGCTTTCCCTCCTGACGATCTTGTGCAGGTACTTGGCGAAGCAACCATGCCCCGTCAGCACCTGCGCCAGTCGGAAGGAAATCACCCCGTGCGTCCGCTCCAACCACTCCGTCAGCACCTGCCGGAAAGCCTCGACGGTCCTGACACCGTACCGAGGCTTCTCCAGCTGGACTGCCCAACAGGCAATGACGTCTCGGCAGGCGTCAACCCGCCAGGCGGCAATCTGATGGAGACTATGCCGCCTCCGGCTCGCGTCTCCGATACCCGCCGGTAAAGCTCGGCGAGCATCCCCGCCGCCAGGTCCCACAGGGGAGCTGGAGCAGGCCAGGAGGCCCGCTGCCTCCGTAGACGGGTTGGCATAAGGTTTTATTTTGAGTTTTTCTTCTTTTGCTAATATAAAATGCATATAACATTTATTGTTATATGCATTTTATATTCCTTAATACTTACTCTTTTACGACACCCACAGGTCAGATAATGCTACCACGGGCAAGAGCGGTTGATGAATTGTATTCTTATTCCATCACCACACGAAAATATGATTTCATAATCATTCGCATCGTATCTTTAGCTGCATTAAAGTACACTATGGCCTCCACTAATGGGATAAGGCCACAATCGCGTCCCGTATCAGGCAAATTGGCAGCAATTGGTGTTAAATTTCCAAAAGAGCCCTAAATGCTTTTTATGACTTCCATGGGAAAAGAGTAGTGATAACATTATATTCTTAACCTGGAGAGTACTTAAATAAATATTACTGGTTGCTATATTAATGACTTTTTTTATAGTAATAAAGACAAGATAACTCGAAATGAACAAATTGGATATCTTCTTCGTTCGAAGCTTGCAAATGTTAACGAGGGTAGAGTGCTCAGCGGTTATGGAGTTTTTGACACACCATACCTTATTGACAACTAGCTTTATACTTGTGGTGCCTATTAAAATAATATTTTCATTGTGAAAATAGCTTTCATTTACCTTCGAATAGTGATCTTCTTCATAATATAATAGGGCTAAGGACCTACTATATCCTGAGATTAATCAAGGCTTTGGCTATTATTAAGATCGTATTTACTAACCTTCTATAGATGATATTGGCCGAAATAAAAATTATTATTATTATTTACTCCCGGTTGAAATAAAACTTCAAGATAGACAAACTAGATATTCTCAGTTTATTGAATATAAATCGTCACAGTATGTGAAATTGCAGTTGTACAATGATATAATTAGTCTTTAACGTCATTAAATTCAAAGGTAGAGTATTATCTATAAAGAACATACCGCATGCAGACATCTTAACAAATGTATTGCGATTTAGACATACCACAGCCTTGTATAGACATTTTTCATTGCCTGTGAAAACGAATATTTAAATTTTTCCTCGTGATGTAGTAAGATGCGGCTCACACGATGCACCACAACCTTAATTGCTCGTGGGTGTCGTAAAAGAGAGAGATATATCTATATATTGGCGGCGCCAGTATAAAATTAATTATTATAAGTTGGCTGCCGTGTCCTACCTTATGCGTGTAGCATATTTGAATCCGACTAATAACAGTGCGTAAACGACCATTTTTATTACCGCAATTAATATCAAGCCCTATTTTATTCTCCCGGACTTCTCGGAGATCTATTACCGCCCGGAAAATACAGTGTTCCGTCTGTTATCCCTGAATTAAGAAGATACCCTTAGCACTCGTGAAGGCGACGTCTGGCTGGTCACAGTCGCTGAGAAGATGGCAGGCGCGCTCAAAGAAGAAAGAACAGGAAAGCGGAGTGAGTACCACACAACTCTTTGCCTGCGACAGCAATTTACCTCAAATCCACTGTTGAAGGCTCAAAAGTTATAAAACACTGGTATGGCATCTCCACATATAGGTACCCATCGAAGATAAAGAAAACTCTAAATTATTTTTTATACCAATATGTCTTAGCAGCGTGATATGATAGGTTTTACCCTCTTATTTTAGAGGAGGTTCGATTTCAGTATTAAGATGAGCTGAGAAAATGATGATTAAGTCCGCTGAATGTTTATTCTTTTTGGATTAATGCAATCGGTCACTGTAGTAACAATAGTATTATGATCGGCTGCCCCGCTGACGGCAATCCTCCCTGGGAATTTAATTGTTGATCAGAAGTTGTACTTGTAGTATACAATTTATCACTCTCTTTTTTGCCTGTAGGTGTCATAAAACACGACTAAAGGATATTGTAATCAGATAACAGCAAGAGACGTAAAAATGTCGAAATAAAACTGAGATGTCTGATTAGCATGATATCTCCTATACCAATCTCTCTCCCATTATGGAGGAGGCTCTAGTCCTACCAGTGGGACGTATATGGGCTGTGATTTTGAGAAAGAGTTACGGATGGAACTCGGCTAGGCAGCGTTAGGGAAACTTTAGAAGATCTTCTCGTGCAATATACCGCAGTGTCTGAAAACAAAGATTTGTAACCAGTGTATGCACGATGCCATACGTCAATGAAACGTGGTCTCTAAATATCGGCTTCATAAAAAAGCTTAAAATCATTCAACGTGCTATGCTCGTTATTTTTCTACGTGGTAAAATCAAGAGCAGATAGGGTGTAGCCGATACAGCCCGAAAAATTAGCACGTAGAAATGGCAATGTTAGGAGAAGTAATAATCTCAAGAGGCGAACATGACGCAGCGAACGTTCGACGCAGCGTAGAACGACCCCCTACTAAGTCAACAGACAACGTCTTGAAAGTAGCAGGGAACCGTTGGATGCAAGTAGATAGGACTGTTCTGAGTGGCATTCTGGTGGGAAGGTCCAACAGCAGACAGCGTTTGGAGGGATGAATAAACAAAAATATAAAAAAGTTACCACACATATTTGGGGAATTTGTATCCATAAATCGCAGCAAGAAGGCAGTTTCTGTGTATTCCAATGACTAATAGGATTGTTGACACTGTGTGCAAAACCATATCACCAACAAAACATTCTTTATTGACCAAAATAGTATATTGTCAATAATAATCTCAAATTATTAGTGACGCTCTGAAATAATGTAATAAAGTTATTTTTATTAGTCATCATCAGAGATCTCCATCGGCCTCTTAAGCTCTGTCATATTGGTGGTGCCTCGCTTCTCGTAGCTTTGCATACTAGGTAAAGACAATTTACTAAAACCACCGGTATTTTAAATAAAATTGGAGTGTCTGTTTGTAATGCCAAAATAATAGGCTTTTTTCATGCTCACACGGTTATTTGCACGACACCTATGCCTAAAATAGGAATTAAAAAAATTTTGTCAGTCTGTCTGTCTGTCTGTTTGTTCCGGGTAATCTTCAAAACGGCTGGACCGATTTCAAAAATTCTTTCACCAATGGAAAGCTATAATATCAGGGCGTAAACTAGGCTATATTTTATCCCGGTATTCCCACGGGAACGGGAACTACGTGGGTAAAACGACTATAACCTATAACCGAAGCGAAGCGAGGGCGGGTTGCTAGTATGTAAATAAATTCGTTGCGGATTCCAAGACAGTTGAAAGTATTTAGTGGGACTTCTTGAGGATCAAACCTCGGTGCCTTATAAGGAGACCATTGTGGACTTTGATTTACAGGAATTGCAGTGGTGGGATTAGTCTTCAAAAAATGCTACTATGTAGTGGCGGCTGCGAGTACCTACTACCAACCTACTAGTACGGTAGATCGGTTTCTAAACTAATACGCCATCTGTGCAAACAGTTAACCGCAAAATAGAGGCAGATCAGAAAAATTCCAAGTTATTGGGCCCTTCGCCAACGTTCTGGTCAATATAATATTGCTGGCTGCTGCAGCTGGTCAAAGAATAAAGAATAAGCTTCTATTTTTTGTGAATATACCGTCAATAATATGGACTCATTAAAAATCACATTGAGAACTTAACCTGGTATAGCGCTAAGTAATATACAATAATGTAATGTAATTTAGTTTATTTATTCCGTTTTAATGCCAAAACTACTCAAGCAATCTTTTAGAAATTTCGTGTCATTCATACAGGACAAAGAGCTGCTCTCGAAAGAGAGAGAGAGAGAGAAAGAGAGAGAGAGAAATATTAATTGACCGAATCTACATTAAAATGAGCGTACCGCGACCATTACTATATGGCATTACACTGGAACTATTAATAAGCATGTTGTAAGATGTAATTTTATTTAAAAGAAATTAGAAAAGAAATTAAAAATAGACAATCCCGCTGAGTTTCTTGGCGGATTTTCTGTGCGGTCGCGTTCCGATCCGGCAGTAATTATAACTTTAAGAAAAATGTAAACCCCCGCGGGGTTTATACATAATAAATGATTTGAATTTGAATATATATTATTAAGTACGTTGACTTATTAAATTAAGTTTATTCTTATTGTTTATAGCAATTATTGATAATTCAAATTTCATTTGAGTGTAAACTAATCCACAAAAAAATGTAACGCAGCAATGTAGCAATATCTGTGGAAGAAATTAAAAAAACTCAATGTATTTTGAATTATATGTGTTAATAATTATAATATGTGTGTATGTGTGAGCCAAATAAAAGTAATATTTATTTTTGCGCCACCCGCGTAAAGGACAGCTCGAAATTTAAAGTTTTATAGAGTTTACCATTTTCATGGTTTAATTAAAAAAAATTAAAAACACAAACGTAAAAAGAAAAAAACTATTTCAAGACTTTAAATATTTACGATAAATTTGAAGAATGAAACTTTGTGTTTAAAATTTTATGGCAAATAAGGTTTATCTATTTATTTTATGCAAATAAAATTATTTCATAACTTGTGCAATATTATGATAGGTGAAGAATATATGTGAGAAAGAAAATGACCAGAATTTGAAACATCTTCTTAAATAAACTAAAAGCCATGAAATAATTTTGATATATTTCTAACATTTTCTTGTAATCCACTTGTAAATTGATAGTCCTAAATATATATCTAAAAACTATCTAAATGAATGGTCATTTAGATAGTTTTCAATAACATTATAACAGTAATAGCGTACATTATATTCAAATCGTAACATATAAACAAAGTGTCTATCTTAGAATAATAACATATAGAAGGTAAGTCCACGCACAAAAAGTGAGGCATTTCAATTGGAGCCTAATGGAGCTTACGCCGGAACAGTCCCGTAATGTACAAGTCATTGCAATGCACGAACGTACACAACTCTTAAAAATAAATAGGTAATTATGACGGCTTGTGCATTCAAATGGTGCCACAACACATTTGAAAAACATAAAAAGGTTTTTAACATTTTTTTTTTTAACATGTTCCGTGTGGTGACGGAGTAAGAATACAATTCACCACTCCCTATCTTGCCCGTGGATGTCGTATAAGACGACTATGGGATATAATATGCACATAACATCTGTGCAAGAGAAGGAAAACTCGAAATGAAACCCTATACCAACATGTCTGACCAGCATGGTATAGTAGGTCAAATTCCCTCCCATTATGGAGGAGGCCCGAGCCCAACAGTGGGACGTATGTGGGCTGCAATGATGATGATGATGATGTTTTTAACATTACTTTTAAAAGTATTTCGACGATTTATGTTAATAAAAACAAAATTTGATTTCATAATTTGTATAGTGGTTGCCGTGTGTACGTGTGTAATCGTCTGCCCGCCATTAGTATTTTTAGATTCAAATTTTTAAAGTTCGAAGTACTGACACTATCCTTCTATACGTTATTATTCTAAGGTGTCTATAAAACAATCTACAGGACCATAATAATGACGACCACTGACGACAAGTTGACGCTGCTCCAGTGGTCGGCCCAACGACGAAGGCGACGTGGTTTTTGGGTGGGTCGCGGGAGTTGCGTGCTTAAGCCCCTCTGCCGCCCCGGACGGAGTGGTGCGGAGGCGCGCCGACCGCGACCCACCCACAAAAAAAAAAAAGGACCATAATAATCGTAAAATATTTAAAAGTTTACACTAAGAATTACATTAATAAAAATGATTCCTAAATTTAAAATCCAAGTGCTAATCTTTTTATTCTTCTTAGTTAATTCAACATTCCAATGTACTTTGTGAATTGTTAAAATTAATATAACATTATTTTTTCTATGTATGACATTTAAAATTAATATTACAGCAGTTGCTAGACAATTATACGCTGAATCGATATAAATTAAGATTTTTTGTATATTGGTTCCAAAGAGACCAGCAGATAGTGCTATCTATACTAATAAATAAAATTGGAGTGTCTGTTTGTAATGTCAAAATAATAGGCTTTTTTCATGCTCACACCGCACGACACCTATGCCTAAAATACAGATTAAAAAAATTTTGTCTGTCTGTCTGTGTGTTCCGGGTAATCTTCAAAACGGCGGGACCGATTTCAAAAATTCTTTCACCAATGGAAAGCTATAATATCAGCGCGTAAACTAGGCTATATTTTATCCTGGTATTCCCACGGGAATATAAAGGAAAATTAGAAATTTTAGTATAATAGCCATCTTCAGCGGCGGATTATACGTTGAGAGCGCCGTAGGCAAGCTACTCATCGACGCCCCTATATTAAAAATAACTAGTACTGGTAGTAATAGCAAAAGTTTGATGTCTGTAGTTGGCACTCCTACGTGTGAGGTAGATTTTACTTGAATTTGTTTTTGGCATATCTTTACTCTAACTTGTAACATTCTTGCAACCACATGATACAGACCCTAGACGTTTGAAACATATGACAGTGTGTGAGTTATTATGATTATGAAAGTTAAGCTATGAGTCTGATACGATCACAAGTTCGGTAACTTTGAAAGAACAAGGATTTGCTTTTCATTATTACATAGCTAGTTGGTGATTATACTAATTTATGCACGAGTAAAAGACATGACATACTATGTTAAAGAAGACGTGATCTCTCCCATATAATATTAGTAGCAATAATTAGGTAGGAGTGAATGAAATATATGATGAAAGTGAAGAAAGCAATTGGGATAGATCAAGCATGGAAATCCACAATGCCTTTCTTAGAAACAGATCTGATTGTATAGTGTGTTTAATTGTTTATATATGATGGTGTTATAATTTATTAGGTAAAAGTTTAAAGAATTTATTAATATTTGAGAAATAAAAAAAACAAGTTATGATTATATATTTAAACACTTGTACAAGGTCTTCAATCCGATCTGAATTTTTATGTATACTTAAAGTTCACTTAAGGACTCTCTAAGTAAGTAAAAAATTACATTATCATGGTACATTTGTATCTAAAATTATGCAGCTTTTTCGCTCGTCTTTAAAGTTGCTGATATTAATTTACGCATTGTTAGAACTTAAGGGACAAACAAAAAAAAAATCAGCTCCTACATTTTTGTCTTGCTAAATTGTCAATAACAACGTCAAAGTTTAAAAATTGCACTAAGCTTGATTCCATGTTAAGTACTGCTAATGATTTCTAATTTCTGTGTGGTGTCGGAGTAAGAATATAATTCAGCACTCCCTATCTTACCCGTGCATGTCGTAAAAGATGACTAAGGGATATAATACGCATATAACATCTGTGCAAGAGAAGGAAAACTCGAAGAAAAACCCTATGCCAACACATCTGACCAGCGTGGTATAGTAAGGTCTTTTTACCCTTTTATTGTGGAGGAGGCTCGAGCCCAACAGTGGGATGTATATGAGCTGAATTGATGATAAATGTATATGAGCTGAATTTAATCTAGTATCTGTCATAGTTGACTCTCTTTAGACAGGAAAAACTCGGCCTACTACTGCATTAATTTCAGACTGCATTAATTTCAGTAATGCTTTAATAATCGCATCTGCAATATTTTGTGATTTGTGACCGGACATAATTATGGCATAAATTTAAGAAAATGTTCAACGGGCGGACCACCGGCTGTAACATTGGACCATGAAAGTTAATTGACCAATGTGGGCAATATCTGGTGTTGAATCCACTGTTATTGAGTAATATTTTAATATCTTGATTTCATTTTTTATTTGTGTTAAAATTTTGCTTGCCATCAATTCAATAAATTCGTCCCATATTGTGGAACTTAATTAATCGGTACATCCTTGTCCCTTGCCGCCATATTGAACAAAATATTTACTTAAAAACGAATCAAACGCCGTTATGAGTTCCAGCGTCATGAAATAATTGTCGTCATGAAGAGAGCCAAGTTTTTCGTCATGTTCTGAACGGTAAACAATGTGAAGCTGAAGACTTTTCAGTGACAACCATTCATATCAAGACTTAATTAATTAATTAATTACTTAACTTAACTCTTCAAGAAATTGGGTGGCCAGCTCATGATCAACACGACTGATGTTAGATCTACGTTGTAGGGTCAAAACACATGTGTGTGAAACATTTATTCACATGGTGTTTTCGTGGCTTTATAATCTGATCGATGCTTTCTACCAATTTCTTTAAAACCAACTTCTTGTTCTACTAAACTAGTTCCATCACCGAATAATAGACAAGATCCACAAAATCTTTGCGCGTGGTTGGCAAGTAAATAAGCCTTTTCCTTAAAACGTGTTTGTTTATTTAATAATTTTGAAACTTATTTTCGAATTTTTCTTGTACTTTATTACATCTTTTATTATTACATTTTAATGTTTTTCTTCTTTCTCCTTAGCCATCCTTTTATATTCTACATTCTTTGTGTAATAAACAAAACGTAATCATCATCATCATCGCAGCCTACATACGTGCCACTGTTTGGCTCGGGCCTCCTCCACAATGGAAGGGAATTTGACCTACCATACCAAGCCGGTTGACCGGCAGACATGTTGGTATAAGGTTTCATTTCGAGTGTTACTTCTTTTGCACAGATGTTATGTGCATATTATATCCCTTAGTCGTCTTTAGCAACATCCATGGGCAAGATAGGGAGTGGTAGTTGTATTATTGCTTCGTCGCCCCACGGAATAATACCGCAGCGAGAGCATAACAATTTAAGCGTGCGGTTTGGATTGGCATTTTTTTTGTATTTGTAACCAATAATCCCATCTTTAAAATACTCCTTAATGATTTTCTGCTATATTTTAAATCAATGATAGTTTTCAATTATCAAGAATAGGTCGAACATCAGCGAGTTTCTAATACCAACTCCCTTGTTTACCTACTATCATAGTGAGCAAAGAATAAAAAAACAGACCAATCAGATATTCTCAGTTTATTGAATATAAATGCGTCACAGTATATGAAATTGTAATTGAACAATAATATAATTAGTGATTAATCTCATCAAATTGAGAGGTAGAGCGGTGTCTATGAAGAACATACAGCATGCTGTCATCTTATTAAATGTATTCCGATTTAGTCGAAGTACAGCCTTGTATAGATGTTTTCCATGTCCTGTAAAAATTAACATATAAAACTTTCCGTGCCTTGATCGAGTAAGAATACAAATCACCTCCCCGTTTCTTGCCAGAGAGTGTAGTGTAAGAGGGCTTGGATGTGCATTAGCTCAGGCCCATACGCGGTTACCGTACGGTGGCGACGGAGGCAGCGTGCCTCTTGGCCGGAACTCCCCCGTGGGACCTAGAAGCGGAGATGCTCGCCGAGCTTCACAGGTGGGTGTCAGAGACGGATTCGGCATGGTCTCAATCAAGGAAATTGCCACCTGACGTGTTTTTTTTTTATTGCCAACGGTGGCAAACGAGCAAACAGTACACCTGATGGTAAGTGTTGCTGCCGCTCATGGACCCTTACAAGGCCACTGCCCACCGCGAAGAAAGTGAAGGGAGTGCGAATACGTGCATCGAGTCTCGGTGACACCAAGGGCACCACCAAAACCCTCCACACGCAAACACCCTCAGAAAGTTGGGCTCCCGGCTCTCTCGCTCACCGAACGAAGCGCAGTAACTAATTGCTACTACTCAGACTTCGATTTTCTGCGAGAGTGTGGTACTACCCCGGACGGACCGGCCCGCGGCTATAGACAGATAACTGTCGACAGTGTGGTCCTACCACTCTTAGCTCGTCGAGCTCCTCTTCGGCGACACGTTCCACCACCGGCAATTGGCACGGCGCAGGCGCGAGAACCTGCGCCTGATGGCGCCCTAGCCGAGGCCGCGGGTGACCGGACCGGGAAATTTAGTCCGTCACCCACAGAGTGGCTGACCGCGCGACGGCGCCCGACGTCCCGGAACAGGGACGTCGAGAAGTGAGGGTACCCGAAAGGGTATTCTGTCGGGCCGACCACTGACGACAAGTCACCCTGCTCCGGTGGCCGGCTCAACGACGAAGGCGACGTGGGTACGGGTGAGTTATGGACCTACGCGCCGTCCTTTCGTCGCCCCGGACGGAATGGAACGCGTGTGCGCTTACCATAACCCACCCATAAAAAAAAAATAAAAGGATGTGAATTAGTAGATTTATTTATAAAATCTATTCAAGATTAAGAAAATTCGAAATAAAACTTTCTATCAATACGTCCGAGCAGCGTGGTATGATTGCTATTTGCTTCTTATTGTAGAAGTGGTTAGATTTCAGCATTGGGTCGTATCTAACCTATGATAATGAATATTAAGGTTCATGTCAACGATCAATGTCAATGATCAATGCACTGGATCAATTTGGTAATGGTGTAGGAATACAATTCAGCATTTCTATTTCGTGTGTACTATTAAAGATATCTTTTCCGTGTGGTGACGGAGTAAGAATACAGTTCACCACTCCCTATCTGGCCCGTGGATGTCGTACAAAACGACTAAGTATATAATATGCATATAAGATCTATGCAAGAGAAGGAAATCTCGAAACAAAAACCCTATACCAACATGTCTAACCAGCCTGGTATAGTAGGTCAAATTCCCTCCCATTGTGGAGGAGGCCCGAGTCCAACAGTGGAACGTATGTGGGCTGCGATGATGATGATTAAAGATATCTAAACGATGTAAGCAGATAATATCACTTAATAATTTAAAATTAAACTTTTTATGGACAGCTTTGAGCTTCTGTTTTATTTTTCTGAGCCCCCACACTCTCTATTTTTCTGTTTTTGTGGACGGTTATGGTTTGGAGGCACCATGCTCAACCTGTCTAAGGTGATGCGAGGATGGCGCACAACTCTATAACCTATTGCATTCCCTCTACATCTCCATTGGGTTGGCCACTGGTACCGATTCATTGAATGCCGTGTTATGAATTTTTGTGTATAAGCCCAGCAGTGGGACGCATATGAATTGCGATGATGACGATGATTTGTTACGCAAGCTTAGTTTACATATATACTTATCATCACAAAATAGTAATTTATTTTTTTATTGACATTATACATACAATAATAAAAAAAAATATAAAAACATACCAGACATAGTTGGTGAATTTGTATCCATTAATCGTACCAAGAAGGCAGTTTCTGCGTATTCCAATGATGAGTAGAATTGTTGACATTGTGTACAAAACCATATCACCAACAGCACATTCTTTAGTGACCACAATATTGTTATTAACAATCCCGAATTATTATCGTCACCCTGGAATAATATTTATACTCGCCTTCATATATTACCAGATTGTGCAGTCCGCCTTTCAAAGATTTTTGCAATAATCACCATTCTTTGAGTTGGTGATTATTACATAGGGTGTGTATTTATTGTGTCCAAAGAATCATCATGTTTTAATTAACAAGAAAAATAAACCAATATCACCTGCGTTATCTGTGTTATTTTTTTTAATATATTTTAAGAAATTAATCAATAACGAGTTAATTTTTGGGATGTTATAAAAAACTAACCAATAAAAAAAAGTAATTAAATAAAAATACATACAACTCAGACTGTTATTTTTTTAGTTTTGATTTGAAAGTATCAAAAGTTCCATTAAAATATCAATACTGATTTCTATTGTTTACGCGAGTATTACATATCTATACCAATAAATAAAATTGGAGTGTCTGTTTGTAATGTCAAAATAATAGGCTTTTTTCATGCTCACATGGTTATTTGCACGACACCTATGCCTAAAATAGCAATTAAAAAATTTTTGTCTGTCTGTCTGTCCGTCTGTTTGTTCCGGGTAATCTTCAAAACGGCTGGACTGATTTAAAAAATTCTTTCACCAATGGAAAGCTATAATATCAGGTCGTAAACTAGGCTATATTTTATCCCGGTATTCCCACGGGAACGGGCACTACGCGGGTAAAACGACTATAACCTATAACCGAAGCGAAGCGAGGGCGGATTGCTAGTTGTAAATAAATTTATCGATTTTATCGCGTTTGCAAGTGATTTTTGATTGTCCGACGCTTCAAACACTTTGCCGCGTTCATGGTCGCGGGCGGACTAAGATGTCTCACGTCTAAAAAGTCATCGTTATTACAGGAAATTTATAGTTATCTACCCGATACAGAAAATTTGTTATTAAATATTTACCCACATTTCGATACAAATTTATTGCTAGTGTAGAATCATTTTCTAGTTGAAAAAATTATATGTGTTTATGGTAAGTAATTATTTAACTTTAAAATTAATAGAAATTAAATTTAAAACCTATCAAATCTAGTATACTACCACCGGATCGGAACACTGAGAAAAAGCCGGCAAGAAAACTCAAGGGATATTATGCTAAATTAATATTAAATTTTAAGGCGGCTTACTACTATTAAGATCAAGTGATCTTACTAGGAGGTTTTGATTTATAAAATTATCTTTAACCATTATTATTGTGGGTTAAATCTATAAATACAATAAGTGCTCACAGTGTCGTGCAGTCTTGTGGTCGTCAGTCTTGTGCAGTCTTTTTGGATTCATTTTTATTTCTGTTAATGAACAGGATCCCAGCTTAATGATAACACCGGTTGTTTTTTGATCTCAATAGACTCGCATACCATTCTAGGCAGCTATGGCTATTCTTTTGCGAGGATTTGTGGTTTATCAAACCCGATGTTATGGTGGGCATGGTCCTGACTATGTTCACAGACTGGCAGACTTAGTGTGACGGCGGTGTTTTATATTGGCTATGTGTTCTTTGATCCGAGTTCTTATGGATCTCTTTGTTTGCCCAATATAAGAGACCCGTGATCATGAACGCTGTAAAATGTTCGAAACGTAGAGCAATCAAAAATCAAATACAAACGCGATAAAAGCCGTAAAGTACCTAGTTTTATTTAAAACTAGCAACCCGCCCTCGCTTCACTTCGGTTATAGGTTATAGTCGTTTTACCCGCGTAGTTCCCGTTCCCGTGGGAATACCGGGATAAAATATAGCCTAATTTACGCCCTGATATTATAGCTTTCCATTGGTGAAAGAATTTTTGAAATCGGTCCAGGCGTTTTAAAGATTACCCGGAACAAACAGACAGACAGATAGACAAAAATTTTTTAATTGTTATTTTAGGCATAGGTGTCGTGCAAATAACCGTGTGAGCATGAAAAAAGCCTATTATTTTGACATTACAAACAGACACTCCAATTTTATTTATTGGTATAGATATAAATTCTGTTATATTTAACATTGTAATAGCTTACAAGCCCATCTTATAAATCTATATTGTCCATACGAATTTTTTTAATAAAGAATATCAAAAAGAGACAATGAATGTAATGTTGACCTTATATAACGTAAGCATAATAAAGTAACATATATGTATGCCTTTTCTTGAATTCTCGACCTTGTCTCACAATAAATCCCAGCATTTTAAATCATTTTATTATAATTTGGTCCTAATGAGATCTTAATCGGCATATATTTTCACTTGATACCCTTCGTCTATTGTTTTTGTAGCTGTATCTACCATCTCGTTAGAATTGGTCACAACCGACCGTTTCTCATTAAAAGTGTGTAGTTCTGCAATTATAATTTATCTGATATTTAGAAGAATATAATTATCAACATTTTTTCAGTGAATTAAGAAATTATAGAAAGTTTAATAATTTTTAACATTATATCAATCACCGCTTTTAATAATTGGCGTTATGCTATATAACATTTTTCATTCCTTCAGGTATAGTAAGAAATAGTTTAAATATAATTGGCAATAGAAAAGCCAACGTTTTATGACCAGATATACTATCTTTACATAATTTTTAATTATGTTTAGAGAGGTAATAGGTAGAGTAATCAAAATAAAAAAAAAAATATCAATAATAAGGAAATTACTATTAGATAAATCTAGGTAAGGTATTAGTATCTACAGGTAAGTTATTTTCAAAAACTAATGTGGAGATTATATGTTTCCCAGAAGAGATATTTAATGCCTTAGTCGACTTTTACAACACCCATGGGTAAACCAGTTGTGAATTGTATTCTTACACGATCACCACACGATCGTAGTTATAACTATATATAAATACGTTAAATAGACTAACCATGTTCTTATTGCTTATGGCAATAACAGTTAATTCAAATTCCATTTGAATATAACCCAAACCACGAAAAACTGTATCGAAGCAATGTAGCAATATCTGTAAAAAAAATTACAAATATAATGAGCAACGTAATTTAATTAAATTAATTTTTATAATTGCTTATATTCTATATAGCTAACCTAATATTTTTACGTTAAAACTGGACGCTTGAATGACGGTCCCGTATTTTTTAGATTATGAATCATCAGAAATCTCAGTATGGGATCTTGCAGAAATAGATAAAATATGAAATAATAGCAAGAAAAAAAAAACCGTTGCGCTAATTTTTAAGGACGCCCTTGTCATAAGAAATAATCATTTATGTTCTGTGGAATTTTTTGTACGGCGGGTACAACTGGTCAGACAACCTGAAATCTGTCAAAACCGGACGAATTGCTACGTTTTGTCCTTACTAATATTATAAATGCGAAAGTAAGGATGTTTGTTTGTTTGTTTGTTACGCTTTCACGCTTAAACCAGAACTGATTTCAAAAATTCTTTCACCAATGGAAAGTTATAATATCAGGGAGTAACATAGGCTATATTTTATCCCGGTATTCCCACGGGAACAGGAACTACGCGGGTTTTAGCGACTGAAACCGAAGCGAAGCGAGGGCGGGTTGCTAGTATAAAATAATTATGCTGTGTAGTAGTAGCTAGTAATACTATCAACACTCACACGGCATGGTTGTCGTAAAAGCTGACTGAGAACTTTACTTTTACCAAGGTCAAATCCATCCGGTCAAAAATTATATTGCCAGTGAGAATTGACATGACAAGGATCGTCCTTCTCATGTCAATCGCTCATAAAATTTTGACAATATATTATGTCAAGAATAGTAGATATTATGTCAGCCAACAACACTGATGGAGATAAGAGTAGAATGATATGAATTTTACATAAGCAGCAAAAAAGCATATAAAGCAATGTAATAAGTGTGCTATAAGAAATGATTATTCGGTATCAATTTTTTTCTTGCTAAACTGCTTTTCAGCTAGCAGATTAGCTGACCCAACAGATGTTATTCTGTTCAAATCTAAAGGAATTTTCCTTGAAATCGATCGCAGGCCTACCTACCGATTACAACTGTTAATCTAAACCATTCTCATATCCATTGGAACAGCCACAAAAAAAAAGCATAAAATCGTTTAGTAGAAGTACAATTACAAACACACGAACATAACATTTATGTATATAAAGATAGACGATAACCGTAAATTGAAATATCTTCTTAAGTAAACTAAAAGCCGTCAAAATATTTTGATATATCTGCAACACCTTCTTGTAGTCCACTCGTAAATTCACAGTCTTATTTATCAATTCATTGAGATAATTTTTTAACAACGTTACAATAGTAATGCCATATATTATATTTAAATCGAAACATATGAACATAATGTCTATAAAACAGTCAACAGGATCAAAATAATCGTAAATTATATAAAAATGTGTAAGTAGGATTACATTAATACAAATTATTCCTAAATTTAACATCCAGTAATAGAAAGTGCAAATCTTTTTATGTTTCTCAGTTAATTTAACATTCTTATGTACTGTTTGAACCGTTAAAATTAATAGAACATTATTTTTTCTATGTATCACATTTAAAATCAATATTAAAGCAATCCCAAGACAATTATACGCCGAATAGATATAAGTTAAGGTTGTTTGTAGTTTGTTTCCAAAAAGGCCAGGTGACAATGTTATGTCACCATATAAAAGTGTGTAGCCATATAGAACGAACAAAATAATCAAGAATATCGCTATGATTAAATTAGATTTACTTCTATTAGTGTTAATAAAATTATTTCGTATTGTAAACTTCGGTAGTAAGAAAATTTTTTGTATTAGATAAAATGGATAAATCATATCTTTAATCTCTTGTTCTAGATAATTATTCATTAAAGATATATTCCTTGGCACTCTTGTCGATTTTAATACCATCTTCTTTTACTTTTTAAGTCCTAGTAACTGGACTGCCTGAAATCGACTGGTTCGTTAATGAGCCATATGACATTGTGATTAATTAAAAAAATGTTATTCATATGTGCGATCAAATGAAGAAATTAGTAATAGTAATAATTACTTATCTATAAATAAAATTGGAGTGTCTGTTTGTAATGTCAAAATAATAGACTTTTTTCATGCTCACACGGTTATTTGCACTATACATATGCCTAAAATACACTTTATATTTTTTTTTGTCTGTCTGTCTGTTTGTTTCGGGTAATCTTCAAAACGGCCGGACCGATTTCAAAAATTCTTTCACCAATGGAAAGCTACAATATCAGAGAGTGAACTAGGCTATATTTTATCCCGGTATTCCCACGGGAACGGGAACAACGGGGATAAGGTGACAGAAACCGAAGCGAAGCGAGGGCGGGTTGCTAGTTAATAGTATAATAAAGTAGCTGTCACTCATGGCTTTGTCCACATGTATATTTAGGATGAAGGTAAAAATGATCTTATGGAAGCCACGCTTAGTAGGCAGGTTGGAGATGACTTTATACGAATCCGACAGGCAAGTCAAACTATTCAACCGACTATTTAGGTAATCATTTTACGAATTTCAACCCTAAAGGGGATGACACGTAATGGCAAAACTTTATATGGAAAAAAAACTTTATGTAATTCTTCAAATTAAGCACAAACCATCATCCTTAGACCGGGGTCGATAATTTCTGAAACATAAAAAAATAGTAGGATGAAACACACTGGAAAAGAAAGAGAATACAACAAAAATGAAAGGAAAAATAATTTACGGGTGATCTGAGGTCGGGAAGGGGGTGACTTTTTAAGGGTATAAAACGGTTTATGTCGATTTCTGACAAAACTACAAGTCTTATGAAAAAAAATTAAATGACAAATGATATGATAAGAACGTGCAAGACAGGTTATAGTTAAAGGTCGGTCAGGCTTCACAGTTTGTGGCTAATCCGGACTAGCTCGCTACAAGGTGATGCTGAACGACAGTCATCAAACAAAATGACACATATATGTATATTCTAATTAAATGTTAATAAACGCTAAAAAAAGACTTTATTTACATATAGAATGCGAAGAAACTTTTCTCCGACCTTATGTTTCAGTTTTAGTTAAACAGAAGTAATAATAACCATAAATTGAAATATCTCCTTAAACAAATTATAACCCACTAAAATATATTGATATATCATCAACAATTTCTTTAAATCCACTTGTTCACAGTATTTTTTAGCCACTCATTTACATCCCGGCATCGGCCCCAAAGGGGCGGGGCGGCCCATTGACCGGGCCGTTAGCGCGGAGGAGGTGACGATGGATACGGACCATTAATGGACACCAAATCCATTCGTCTCCTCTAAGCCAACCTCAACCCCTCCCCCGGTGCGCAGGACGCTTTCCTGCAAGCCATGGTGGAGTGGTCGATAGGAGTAGCCGTAGCCGCGGAGCCGTACGTGGTGCCCGACCGGCCAAACTGGTTGAGTAGCACCGACGGCACCGTGGCAATCGTTGCCTCCACGTCGTGGCCTTCGTCATCTCTGACCCTTAGGAACAGAGGCGTCGGATACGTCGCGATGAACTGCGGGTAGATTACGCTCTTCGGAGTCTATCTCTCCCCTAACTCGAGTGTGACTGATTTTGAGGCCTCCCTCACCATCATGGAGGCCTCATTACGGCGACTGACATCGCGCCAGGTCTTCGTCTTGGGGGACTTTAACGTCAAGTCCGTGACGTGGGGGTTCCCTAGGACGGACAACCGAGGACAGGCGATCGAGGAGTGGGCGGCGGCACTGGGCCTCTGTTTGCTGAACAAAGGCTCGGTGCATATGTGCGTGCAACAACGGGGCGGGTCGATAGTGGACCTTTCGTTCGCTAGCCCCGAGGTCGCCGCATGCGTGGGGAGCTGGCGCGTCGTGGAGGAGGTTGAAACACTATCGGACCACCGGTATATCCGGATGGAGGTCTCCCTGACAATCCCGACGCCTGGTAGGAGTCACGGGGCGGACGGATGTCCTACGTTCCCACGATGGGCTGTCGGCCGCTTAGACCGGGACCTGCTGGCGGAGGCAGCCATCGTGCACTCGTGGCTGTCCCCTGCCCACCAGATGTACGGGGTGGACGCCAAGGCTGGCCGCATCCGGAGTGCGTTGACGCAGATCTACGATGCGGCCATGCTCCGGGTACGGCGTCTGCCCCCGAGGAGGGCTGTCCACTGGTGGTTCCGGAAGCTAGCGGATCTCCGGGCTGCGTGTATTCGCGCCCGCAGGGCCTACACCCGCAGCCGGCGGCGCCATCGCGACGCGGAACGGGAGAGTCAGCTTTACGAGGGTTACCGCAATGCGCGGTCGGCCTTCAGGCTGGCCGTCCGTTCCGCCAAGGACGTCAGTCAGCAGGAGATACTGGACGGTCTCGACCGTGACCCCTGGGGTTGCCCCTATCGCGCGACTCTGAGTAAGCTCCACGCGCGGGGCGCCCTCCTCACCGAGACTCTCCAGCCCGGCCTTCTCACCTGGGTCGTCGAGGACCTGTTCCCACGGCGGGCGGTACACACGCCCCCGGTCATGGTTCCACCAGACACTGACCGGGAGGCCAATGATGACAGTGTTCCGCCCATCACGGAACCCGAGATGGGGGTGGCGGTGGCGCGCATGCGCGGCAAATCCACCGCCCCCGGACCCGACGGTGTTCCCAACCGTGTGCTGAACCTGGTCCTCGAACACCTGGGTCCCCGCCTCAGGGGGCTGTTCAACGCGTGTTTAGCGTCCGGACGGTTCCCTGGATGCTGGAAGGAGGGAGGGCTGGTGCTCCTGCCGAAGCGGGAACGGTCTCCACAGTTGTCCTCGGCCTACAGGCCCATAGTGCTGCTCGACGATGCGAGCAAGCTACTGGAGAGGGTGGTAGCTGCCCGTATCGAGCGGCACCTCGTCGGCATGGGGCCGGATCTGTTGGACGCCCCGTTTGGATTTAGGAGGGGTCGTTCGACAATCGCGGCTCTGTTGCAACTGAGGCCGTCACCAGCGGGGGAGTGCTGTTGGTGGTGTCCCTAGACATTGCCAACGCATTCAATAGTCGCTCCGGTATCACGGGGTGCCAGCTTACCTGAGGCGGCTAGTGGCAGACTATTTGGAGGGGCGCAGCATTCTCTGCACCAACCGAGCAGGGGACGTTGTGCGAACGCCCATGACGTGCGGTGTCCCACTGGGGTCGGTCATCGGACCCACCCTGTGGAACATCGGCTACGACTGGGCGTTGCGAGGAAGCCTCTCACCCGGGCTGGTCGTGATTTGTTACACCGACAACACGCTCGTCACAGTCCGCGGTGGGACGCTAGAAGAGGCGGCAAGCCTGGCGACTCTAGGCACCGAAGAGATCGTCAGGCGGATCGAGGCGCTGGGGTTGAGGGTCGCCTTGGACAAGACGGAGGCCCTCTTGTTCCATGGGCGCCGTATGAGCCCTCCCATCGGCGTCTCGATCACCGTCCATTCGGTTGAGATCAGCATCCGGGCCTATATGACCTCATATTGGGCACTCACTCACTTGGGCCTGGTGCTCGACGGGCAATGGTGGTTCCGGGAGCATTTCCGCAGGCTTGCTCCACGGCTCGTCGGCACGGCGTCCGCCCTATCGTGGCTTATGCCGAACGTGGGCGAACCGAGCGCTACGTGCTGACGGCTGTACGCGGGGGTCATCCGATCGATGGCCCTGTACGGCGCACTGGTGTGGGCGGCGTCCATGACCGTCTGACTTAGGGCTCTTTTGTGGCGACCACAGAGGGCCATGTCATGTCATGGCAGTCAGGGCCATCCGTGGATACCGCACGGTGGCGACGGACGCAGCGTGCCTATTGGCCGGGACTCCCCCGTGGAACCTGGAGGTGGAAATGCTCGCCAGATTGTATCGGCGGGTGACGGGGGTGCGAGCAGAGGGCGCTGTGGTCTCGTTGAGGGAGCTCACCGCCTGGCGCGTCGACGCCCGCCGAGACGTCATTGCCCGTTGGGCAGTCCGGCTGGAGAGGCCTCGGTTTGGGGTGCGAACCGTGGAGGCCTTCCGGCCGGTGCTGATGCAGTGGTTGAAAAGGCGGTACGGGGTGCTCTCCTTCAGACTAGTGCAGGTGTTGACGGGGCATGGTTGCTTCTAGCGATGAGCGTAGAATAGACGAACCCGTTAATTCAACCGTCGACAAGCAATAAACGAATGGACGGTTCATCAACGATGAACGGACTATAGTTGAATTGGACGGATAGTAGAACGGCTAATCTGCAGTCTACATAATATTCATAGACTGTCAACGCGACGACGACATGTTAACATAGTCGGATAATGCGTCGTCGACGGTGCCCAGTCTACGTCTACAAGGATCAACATACCCTATTATCAACTCATTAGCTGTAGATTTAAGGTTTAATTTTGTTTGCATGGACGTATCAACGACGCTCCGTTGAACTGACAGTTCATGCAAATAAAATTAAACCTTAAATTTAGAGTATATGAGTTGATAATAGTATTGGATGTCAGTGCGAAGACGAGTTAAGTTTGCAATTGTAAAACAAAACTGTCTGTGCCACTGATTTTGCGTTGAAAATAACACTAGGTATATTCGATTTGTTATTGACGTACCTCGCGTAACTTTTTTGGTTAAAAGATTGATGGAATGTTTACGAGTGTAAATAATAGTTTATTTTGTACATACATATATTTAATTATTGTGAATAGTGAAGATTTATAAAGACGTTTAGAACGTTCTTTCTGCTGTTTTAGTGAAGTAAGATACCTACTTAGTACGTATTAATATTAAGTAAACTTTTAAGTGCAGCTAAATATAATGGCAGGACGAAATTCAAGTGAATTGTGGCATCACTTTGAAAAGGATGATTCTAGTGGAAAGGCGATTTGTAACCTATGCAAAGAAAAATTGGCGTATAAATCTACTACGGCAAATTTAAAAAGCCATTTATAACGTAAGCATATTGCTGTTTACGCAACTCGCTGTTTCGCAATTTCATTTAGCTGGACTACATTAAACAACAAACATCGAAATAATCGTCGCGTCAACGAAGTACGAACGTCCATAAAGGAAATAATAGACCGTCTAAATTCATTAACTAGTCGATAAATTTAACTAGTCCATCGACTAGTCCACGGACGAAAATGGACGGTCTAGTTTCGTCTACGTTAAATGCGTCGACGACGCACCTCTAGTTGCTTCGCCAAATACCTGCACAAGGTCGTAAGGAGGGAGAGTACACCGTCCTGTCACCACTGCGATTGCGGCGAGGACACGGCGCTGCAGAGGCTCGAGGCCTGCGCCGCTTGAGCAGCGTAGCGCCGTGAACTCGTCGGTGCCGACCTGACGCTGCCGATTATCGCTAGGGCAATGCACGATAGGTGCAATTTATAAACCAGAAATAGCGGCATCTATCGAGCTATGCAGCATCGAGCACGAGTACGAAGTGCGCGATTTAGGTAACATAAATAGCGGCATCTATCGAGCTAACGACCAACTCTCAGACCAATATTTTGAATATTTAATAAAGAAACCTTTAATCCTGTAATGATAATAAGACAAGCTATCTAAATTATTTTAGCGTTATTGGTCCTTGCAATTTTACAAATTGCAAAGTTTACAAATTTTAAATGAAATCTGACTGTTTTAAGTGAGTCAAAATCCAATTCCTAAGAAATCGGTGACATACAAGGCAATAAATATATACAAATACAGCTGAAACTAATAAAAGCCTATAAAAACGGTTACCCATTTTTCGTAGCTGAAAGTAAACTAAATAGGTACCATACGTACTGGTATATTTATATTATGAAGTTATTATACATTAATTTATAAAACAAGTAAATATGCATAAGAGAACAGATTACATCAGGAACTAGTATGGCATAAAGTATTAATAAAACATGGCGATTTTTTTCCAGAAAAAGTTGATTTTTATTCAATAAACATTTATTTTCGTTATAGGTAACAATTTACTTCGGGTTCACTAGATGGCGTTGTACAAAATTTTAAGTAGCACCATGGTTTCGTTACAAAAATGTAGATATGTATATCCAGATATTTAATTTATAGTAAACGGGTTGAGAGCCCTTAGCGCTCACCCACCAGTCCGGGTAAAGTTGTCACAGCCATCTGAGGCTAACAACTAAGTCACACAAAAAAAAAAAAATATAGTAAATCGAGAGGGGACCGCGAGGCGTGGCGTCAATCGCCACGCGACGATCGCGGTCACCCTCGCCTATAGATGTTTCACATCAAAAAGTCTGTAGCCAAATACAAAAAATAATACCAAAAAAAATAAAGCCGTTATTAAATTAAATCTAATTCCGATCGCGTTAATAAAATTATTTCGTATTGTAAACTTTGGTAGTAAGAATATTTTTTGTATTATACAGAATGGATAAAATAAACTCATTTGCAAAAAAAACGGGCGGTTTTGATTTTCATTCATATTTAAAAAGATACAATACCAAAAAGGTTTCAATCGTTTGTACACGTTACTGGCCGGTTTTAAAAATGCTGTGGTATTTAAAAAAGTACGTTCTAAATTCAATTTTTCATTTGATGTTCATTTTTACAGAAAACCCCTTTTTATCCTACATTTTTGGCGCGAAGTTCCAGAAGTTAACATCGACTTTCATAACTTTTATTCAATTTTTATCGATTAATTTCATATCCTTGACTGTCAAAGCTTTATTTAATGCTGTTTGGCTGTATCAAAAATGGTAGATAAAGTGGTAAAAGCTACCAAAATTATCGCGCTGCTTGAAGAGGGTTGCAGCCAATGTTTCGTGGCTAGGAGGCTAAATGTTAGTCGCTTGACAGTCCAAAGGACCTGGCAGCGATATCAGGAGACTGGTTCCGTCGAGAGAAGGCCTGGTTCTGGAAGAAAACCATGTACCCAACCACGGGATGATCGTTTTCTTGTGAGTCGCGCATTGAGAAATCGCAAATCTTCGTATGTGGATCTTAAGAACAACCTCAAAGAAGTAAGAAATGTGCATATTAGTCTATGGACGGTCAGGAGGAGGCTTCTCGCTGCCAATATACGCAGTCACCACCCGGCCCGCGGCCCCAAATTACTCCGTGAGCACAGAGTTCACAGGCTTAGGTTCGCTAGAAATTGTGAATCATGGACTCAAGACGATTGGAATAGGGTTTTGTTCTCTGATGAAGCCAGGATATCTCTGTTCGGTGAAGATCGACGTCGGCGAGTGCTAAGAAGACAAGGAGAACGCTTTGCAGAGGCATGTTTCGAAGAAATCACACCTTATGGTGGGGGCTCTTTTATGTTTTGGGCAGGAATAAATTCAATGGATCGTACAGAGTTAGTCTTCATTGAAAACGGCTCACTGACTGGGCATCGATACATAACGGAAGTTCTAATTTCTCATGCACAACCCGCATTGGCCGCTCTAGGTGAAGACTCGATTTTTATGGACGACAATGCTCGCGCCCACCGATCCCGCGATGTTAATGCGTATGTGCAAGAGGTCGGCATTCGTCGTTTGGATTGGCCAGCTCGAAGTCCCGACCTCAATCCCATAGAGCATGTCTGGGACGTTCTGAAACGGCGTGTGAGATCAGTACACCCGGCTCCGCAGACCATCAGAGAGCTGAAGAATGTGATTACTGCGGAGTGGGAACGTATTCCGCAAGCAAGTATCCGGGATATACTCGCTAGCATGCCCAGACGAATTCAAGCTGTGATTTTAGCTAGAGGGGGTCACACTCGATACTAAACATTTATCTGCTTTTACTTTATTAAAGAAAAACAAACAAAAAACTTTTTTATTTTTACTTCATGAGCATATGCACTACTAGCGAATATACACTACTAGCGAGGTTTAGCATTATTTCCCATAAATTGTATCTAAATTTTATGAAATACTGATGAAAACGATTATTTTCTTAATAATTTAGCAAATTGTGTGGATAAAACTACCTATAATTATCAAACAAAGAAATATTAACATTTGAAATGGTTCATTGCTTAGGTGCCCGTTTTTTTTGCAAATGAGTGTATATCTTTAATCTCTTGTTCTAAGTAATTATTCATTATCATTATATACTTGTCGAAGTGAATACCATTTCTTTCAAACTCTTTTGTTAATTTATTGGGAATCAATTTTCACTATACCACTTTAATTATTAAAAGAACATGATTGATTAGAAAAGTACCGATGACAGTACCTTTCTAATCAATTATGATTGTCATACAATATATAAAAATATTATTGGTTTTCAAATTTAGCTGTGTTGCTTTCCGTGTGATGAAAGGATCAGAATACAAATCCAGTGAAAAAATCATTCCTTCCTTTTGTGGGGTGCTGTAAAAGACGATTAACGTATGTTACGCTATAGCTCATACACGTCCCACTGCTGGGCTCGAGCCTCCTCTACAATAGGAGGTAAATTGAGCTCCTCTACCGTCCTGGCCAGAGATGTTGGTATTGAGTTTGATTTCCTGTTTTTTCTGGTCAAGACAGGGAGTGGTGAATTGTATTCTTACTCCGTCACCACACGGAATGTATGTAAGCAGATATTATTTCTACACAAATATAATAACCAATGTTAATGTAGGTTAATATCTCTTCTATTTTAGCGGAGACATTTTCAGTGTTATGAGTTTTGGTAGCATTTATTGTAATGAAATTTTCTTTCCTTGGGCATTTATAATGATTGAATATGTCATAAGTTATTTGCTCTATGTAAATAATTTGACTATTCGAATTTAAAAAGTATCATAAATAGCAAAATTTGTTCTAGTAGAAAATATCACAAATTGTGTTTCAAATTTACCTAAGAATACGTTCTTCTAATAAACAAATTTCAGAATTGTCTACAAAACTTGACATCTAGATCTTTTGTTAGTGAAGTTTACAACAACAACACTATAATTTTATCATAATATATTTGGGTCTTGTAGACATCCCATACTTGTATTAACCGATTCGGTAACGTCCACACAAATTTTAGGGTCCTCAAAGGTGAAGCAAAGCCCCTTCCGTAGATAGAATGCGTAAAACTCGCAAATCACAATCTGCTGACTTATAATACCAGTCTCTGCGAGTACCAGTTACCGTAGAGCGACTAGGTCTCACAACAATGGCTCTGCTACGGATCAAGTAGTGGTCAGATGACCCAAGCGGGGTTTTGACTACTACGTGGTTGCCGTGCTAGTGTCTAGTCAGCAGAAGGTCCAGTAAAGAGGGCTCTTGGCTCTCAATATCTGGGATTCGGACGCGCTGTGTCACCAATTATGGGAGATCATAGGCCCTTTGCTTGCCCGTGGGCGTCGTAATGATCCATTGTGGGTCCACCAGGAGAGAAGGTAGGAGCTCTCTCTCGGGAACTACACAACATCTTATTACGATCGCCAACCGGCCTGCCAAGCCTGGCGATTAGGGCATTATCCCTCGAAATGACAAGCAATAAGCAAATGGCCCCAATCACAGCAGCTTTGCTATCTTGTGGGCACATTTTGGCGGCGGGTCCGGTAGCGATGAGTAGGGGGTGCGAAGAATCTTCGATAGCGATTTAGCTACCAATCAAAACGTATTTTGTTCCTGGTAGAACACAACATACGAATAATTAGGACTAATGAGTGGGTCATCGAAATGGAAGAGAAATTGAACAGAAGCCGATGGGACATAGGAGCATTAGAAGTGTGGAAAGAGGCGACCAAGACGATCACCCGTCCCAAGGCGGTGTAGGGTTTATCGTTCGCAAATATTTAGTAGACAACATAGAGAGGATCTAGAGTGTGTTATCCGACAAGGATAGCATACCTTATACTCCGAATTACCAAAAGGGTACTCGTTTTAGGAACCAACTTTGGCATACTTCGACGACGAGGTAGAGAGGTTTTTTGTGAAGACATCTCAAAAGCGTAGTGTTCTCGTTTATTAAGGCACACATGATCTGCAGGTTACAAATGTTACAGAATAGGTTTGTGCCACTTAGTCGAACTACGGCTAAAACGAATGAATTTGAACTGCCGATAATCAGGTAGTTTACGAAGCGATGCTTATAAAGCTAACTTGATTTACCATGAGTGATGTCAGTCCAGTAGTGGTAACAGGGGAAATTGAGAGATTTACTTTAGTTAAGTTCTTAAGAGCAAGGACTACAACTACGTCATCACCTTGCTCTTTTTTTCAATTACTTGAGGTCGACACAATTTGTACTCCTCCTTCTATACTCTATACAGATGTATAGAGTATAGATTCTCTATATAGATAATGTATAGAGTAGTCCATACATTTATACTCCATACAACTATACTCCATACATATATACAAATAAATAAAATTAAATTGTCGGTTTGTAATGTCAAAATAATGGGCATTTTTCATGCTGATACGGTTATTTGCACGATAACTATGCCCGGTTTAAATAAATATTGTTCCCACGGGAACGGGAACTACACTGGTAAGTCGATTGAAACGGAAGCGAAGTGAGTAGTGTTGCCCAAATGCAAGACCAAGACGAGACTTGGACTAGTCTTGGTATTGGTCTTGCGGCATCACACCTGATCTCGTCTTAGTCTTGGTATTGCACACTCGAGTCTTGGTCTTGGTATTATTCTTGCAGCAAGAGTCTCGCAAAGTCTTGCAGTTAGAATAACACTACAGTCATTGATCAAGGACAAAAATCTAACTAAATTAATAAAATACTATGCATCTATCCATCGGCCTGCCTAATGCCGTATTGAATATAACCCTTACCACATTGCTTAACATTACTCATTACTTTCCTCTTCCCTTGGTGTTCCATTAGACAGCTTTTACTACTTCCATGGTAAAGGAAGGAATTTCGATACTGTCTTCATAAGCCGTCGTCACACGGGGCAGTTAATAAAATAACTTTGATAAGTATAATTTTAAACATTGCGACTTTGTTTTATAATAATTATGTAATGATTTGGCACGTCTAACGACTTAACGGACATTGACACATTGTTAAGTAAATACATATTAACTACGTAGTTCTGTCTTTATTTTAACTCAGTTCTGCTGAGGTACCTACAACGTGTTGCAGTTGTTATGTCCCGAAATATTATTAACTACGGGACTTAATGTATATGAACGTTATATTAATACGTTACTATTAGGTACTCATATAATCGACCTCTGCAAGAATAGGAATACTCGTCATAACACTATGTTAACAAACGTGTCAAGCATGGTACCTAAACTAGCGCATTGAAGTGGCGGTGTGTTATGTACATAGATACATATGATTGTGCAAGTATGCATGTATGTCCGTGTATAGGTACAAGTTGTGGCACAATAGGTACATTAAGCATAAACAAAGGCGACTAAGATAACACGTTAACAATTTTCAATTTCGATCCCATATGGTCATGGGTTAAGAATATAAAATGTCATCATCCCTTCCCAGTACGAGAAAATCGGCTGGGAGTTCACTAGGATAACATGCAACAGCACTCTCCTGGGAAACTTGTCAATACTAACTCATAAGGTGGCTATTATGGTATTATTTATCCTAAGCCTTTTCGAGGAGTAATTCTGAAAGACAACATCAGAAATCGATTGGCGAACAAAGGGATTTCTCAAAGATGAATTGGCTTTCTGAATGGTGACAGAGTAATAATACAATTCACCACCCTCTCTTTTACCCGTAGAAATTGTAAAACACTACTAAAGGATTCAATATAAGAGAAAGAAAACTTGAATTGGAACCCTATACCAATACGTCGGACCAGCGTGGTATAGTAGGTCAATTTCTCTCCTATTATGAAGGAGGTTTGAGCCCAATAGTAGGACGTGTATAAGTGATGATTTAACTTAACTGCAAGACGCGAGACCCTTGCAGGCTCAGTCTTGGTCTAGCTCAAGTCTTGCAGGACCAATCTTGCTCTTGGTCTTGCAAAAATTAAGTGGTCTTGGTCTCGGTCTCGCATTTCTCGCAAGACCAAGACCAAGACTGCCTGACAAAGACTTTTGGGCAACACTAGAAACAAGGACGAGTTGTTAGTAGTACATATAACAAAATTCATCGGCAATCGTTTTATAACCGGCGTGTCTACCTAACATCGACCCTCCTTGGGAATGTAAATGTTGACCAGATGGTATCAGATGTAATAGCCCATGTTGATGTAAAGCTTTTAGTCGTTTTTTATTATACTCACGAGCAATATAAGGGTTGCTTGTGTTTGTACCATACAGCTAAAGGGAAGGACTACATAAAAAGTTTACCTATTACCAATCGTTAATCTTTGACGGAGTTGATTCTTCAAAAAATTATATCAGAACTTTTTTGTTGAGCGATCAATTCCTTCAAATTTCAAAGCAATTTATGGTTCATTAGTTACAAAAGTCGTATATACCTATAACCATATCATATTTAGACAGACAGGCGAAGGTCATCCCGTTTTCGTGTATAAATACTTATAAATGTACCTACAAATACCTCAAGTATCTTCAAATGAGTACTTTCACGATCATAATTAACGTGTATTCGTAATGCAGCGAAACATGTATCTTTATATATAAACTTCTTGTGTATGTCATTGAACTCCTTGATGTTGATTAAATTTTTTGTGCATGTTGAAGGGGATTCGAGAATGGTTTAGATTCACAATTGGACCCGGTAGATGGCGCTTATTTGATCAGAACAACTTCTGTTGGATCAGCTACGATATGTATAAAATAAACAACATAAAATATAGATTGATTTATTGAACAAAAATAGACGCATCACAGTATAAGAAATTGCAGTTCTACAATCACGTAACTAGTTATTAATCTTAACAAATTCAAAGGCAGTTGAGCGTCCACGTAGAACATACCGCATGCACTCATCTTACTAAATGTATAACGATTTAATCGAACCACATTCTTATATAGACATTTTTCATTTCCTGTCAAAGATATACAATTATTTATCTTATATCTTTAAACGAGCAATTCTTGTATATATATATATATATACTAGCCGACCCGGCGAACTTCGTACTGCCATAATTTTTTTCGTAAATATAATTTTTTAAATTTCCGAAAATGTAGGCTGTCTATAGCGTTTTGTTATTACATGATAGAGGCGTTTTTGTTATACCTCGTTTTATCGTGACTTGTATTCTCTATGACGTTTTATGTCAAGTCCCACGGAAACCCGGTCGAACAGGATAAAAAGTATCCTATGTCCGTCTCCTGGTTCTAAACTATGTCCCCGCCAATTTTCAGGTAAATTGGTACAGCCGTCCTTGAGTTATAAATAGTGTAACTAACACGACTTTCTTTTATATATATATACTAGCAACCCGCCCTCGCTTCGCTTCGGTTATAGGTTATAGTCGTTTTACCCGCGTAGTTCCCGTTCCCGTGGGAATACCGGGATAAAATATAGCCTAGTTTACGCCCTGATATTATAACTTTCCATTGGTGAAAGAATTTTTGAAATCAGTCCAGCCGTTTTGAAGATTACCCGGAACAAACAGACAGACAGACAGACAGACAAAAATTTTTTAATTGCTATTTTAGGCATAGGTGTCGTGCAAATAACCATGTGAGCATGAAAAAAGCCTATTATTTTGACATTACAAACAGACACTCCAATTTTATTTATTGGTATAGATTCAGGATCTCGGAAACGGTTCCAACGGTTTTGATGAAATTTGGCATACTAGAGGTTTTGGGGCCAAAAATCGATCTAGCTATGTTTTATTTATAGAAAATGTTGTTTTGTCGGTGTTTTTAGCTAATCAATACATAAAATGTCAATAGAATATGGATTCAAATTTCGCCGTCAACGTTAAGAGTAGCGATAGCTCAGTTGGAAAGATATCCAGTTTTTTTTTGTTTTGTGTTGGCATTCAAACAGCATGGGATTGAATCTCGGTGTTATTATTATTCTCTTTTTGTAATTTTTGATATTTTTTTCATTATTAAATAATTATTTTTTATTAATATACAGTGGATTTCATTAATAACGACCTCGGTTGTAACGACCTTTCAGTTATAGCGACGTGGAACTTGCGTCCTCAGAATTTAAAGCATACTTGCGTAGGAAATTCATTCGGTAATAGCGACTCAGGATATAACGCCTAATTCGGGTATACCGACTTGTTCTTATGAACTATTTGGGACAAATTCTTAGAAATTCTTTGCGGTTGTTGCGACCGAGCTCGACAAAGGCATAAAGTATCATTCATAAGCTTTACCTATTAAGCTTTCTTATCCTTTGATTACATTCGCAGATGGTCAAATGCTTTATTTGTGTGTAGCGTTACTTAGCATGTGCGCGAAGTTAAAATTATGAATCAGTTACGTAGCTATTTACAGTGAGTGAACAATGTTTCTTAAACTTGTGAAAATGGCTCCCAGACGTACATTTTTTTTTTTTTTTTTTTTTTTTTTTTATTGCCAACGGTGGCAAACCAGCAAGCAGCACACCTGATGGTAAGTGAAACTGCTGCACATGGACCATTGCAATACCAGGGGCACAGCCAGGCCGCTGCCTACCGTGAAGGAAATACTCTTCTTAAACCTCGTTTAAAGAAGGACATGTCATAGCGCTCGGGAAACACAGCAGCAGGTAGTTCATTCCAGAGCTTGCACGTACGTGGGAGAAATGATCGCTGGAAACGTACAGTTGAAGACCATAACGTTTCCAGGTGAAATGGATGAACCCTGCTGCGATGTCGAGTGGTACGTTGGTAGAATGGTGACGGTGGTACCAAGTCAAACAGTTCCTCGGAGCACTCCCCGTGAAAGAGTCGGTAGAGTACACAGAGTGACCCAAAGTCTCTCCGCTGCTCCAGCGACTCCAATCTGTCCGTAAGATTGGGATCTCCGACGATTCGAACAGCCCGTCTTTGCAGGGAGTCAAGTGGGTCTAGCTGATATTTGGGCGCACCTGCCCAGAGATGTGAGCAGTACTCCACATGAGGACGAACTTGTGCTTTGTATAGCACAAGACGCTGTCTCGGTGTGAAGTACAGCCTGGCTCTGTTCAGGACGCCCAACTTTTTGCTTGCCAATTTGGCTTTGTCCTCCAAATGACTCCCAAACTGGACTTTGCTCGATATTTTGACGCCGAGAATCCCAATACTCTCAGAAATTGGAAGAGTTACTCCTTGGAACTGAGGCGCCATGACAAATGGGTCCTTCTTTGCAGTGAACGCGCAAACTTGTGTCTTTGTGGGGTTGAACTGGACTAGGTTCCGTTCACCCCATTCCGAGGCCCGCCCCAGAGAGCGCTCGACTTCAGACACAAGTTGAACCCTTCTTTCCTGAATACTCCGAGGGATATTCCGTTGCTCAGTGTACCGCGCATCACCCGTACTGTCATCCGCATAGCAACGCATACTCTCGATAGAGAGCATGTCATTGATATGCAGGATAAACAACGTCGGGGAGAGCACCGAGCCTTGTGGTACACCAGCATTAATGGTCATGGTATCGGAGCAGGAGCCATCTACGACGACTTTTATACTCCGACCATCCAAAAAGCTGGCAATCCAATTACAGAGTCCCTCGGGGATTCCGTATGATGGTAGCTTCGATAGAAGTGCCCTGTGCCAGACCCTATCGAACGCCTTTGCGATATCTAGGCTGAACGCCAGCGCCTCACCCTTGCCCTCCAAGGCCTCGCCCAACGGTGTGTGAGGTACACAAGAAGATCACCAGCCGACCGACCATGACGAAAGCCGTATTGGCGATCACTGATAAGCTGGCGATCCTCAAGGTACTGCAGAAGCTGACGGTTTATAACCTTCTCCATTATCTTGGAGAGCAAGGATGTTATCGCAATTGGCCTGTAATTCGATGGGTCAGACCGGTCTCCCTTTTTAGGGATCGGGTGGACATGGGCTACCTTCCACGAAGACGGAACCCTATTAGTAGCGTAGGAAAGTCGGTATAGGCGCGTGAGGATGGGAGTCAATTCAGGGGCGCACGTCTTTAGTACCACTGCAGGGATGCCATCCGGTCCACTCGACTTATGGACGTCTAAAAGCCGCAGCTCCCGCCTAACCGCTCGCTGCGTGATGCGGATTTCGGGCAGTGAGCTTTCACACCGTGGGATGGTAGGTGGTGTGGCAGCTCCGGCATCCAAATTAGAGTTACAGGCAAAGAATTGACCTAGAAGATCGGCCTTCTCCTTTGCGCTGTGGGCCAGACTACCATCGTGTTTCTGCAGTGGTGGGAGATTGGGCTGGCAGAAGTTGCCTTGTGCAGCCTTGGCGAGCGACCAGAATGCACGACTCCCAGCGGGATAGCTTTGCAGTCGCTCGCCAATTCTGGCAACAAGTTCCGCCTTGGCTCTGGCAATAGCCTTCTTACTAGATCTAGAAGCGGCGTTAAATTTCCGCTTCACCTCTTTGGCGTTCGGATCCTGGCATTTTTTGGCCCTATTCCAGGCCCGATATGCGGACTGTTTCTGGCATGCAGCCGTCCTGCAGGTTTTGTTAAACCAGGGTCGGCTGCGGCCACCGACGGGTATTTTGGTGTTGGGGATGAATAATTCCATCCCCGTAATAACCGTTTCGGTAACGCAGTCCGCACAGACGCCAGGGTCCCCAGAGGCGAAGCAAAGCCGCTTCCATGGGTAGGATGCGTAAAACTCGCGCAGTCCATCCCAATCTGCTGACTTATATTGCCAGACTCTGCGAGTCCCAGTCGCCTTAGAACGACTAGGCCTTACAACAGGGGCACTGCTACGGACCAAGCAGTGGTCAGAAGATCCAAGAGGCGCTTCAACCACTACCTGATATCCGTGCTGGTGTGTAGTCAGCAGAAGATCCAGTAAAGAAGACTCATGGCTCTCAATATCTGGGATACGGGTGGGCTGTGTCACCAGTTGTGAGAGACCATAGGCCGAGACCATATTGAAGAGATATCGACCCTGGAGGTCGGTGGTTCGGGACCCCAGCCACTCTTTATGATGAGCGTTGAAGTCTCCAAGAACCACCACCTCCGCTGATGGACACTGCTCCAATATTTCGTCAATCCCCCATTGGACGTTCTCAAATAATTGAATTGACCCCGGATCACTGCCATGGGACCTGTAGAGGCATGCGTAGATGCGGGTAAGCCCTCCATAGTCTACGCGTAGCCACAGGATTGACAAGTCACCATGTTCGAGGGCCCGAAGGCGGCGACAGCAGATATCATCTCGGATGAATACGCACACCCCGGCTTTACGACGGAAGGTATGCTCCAACTCGTAGCCGGGGTAATTTAGGTACGAAATGTCATCCGGAGCACCTATCTGCGTCTCCGTTAAAAAGAGTAAGGCAGGCCGCGCCGTCTCGAGGTGATGGTGGACGGCGTCGAGATTGCTATGTAGACCCCTGATATTGCAAAAATCCACATCAAATGTGAATAAGGGGACCGCCGTAGAAAACGTTCTCTTTTTATTTTTCTTGGCCATGAGTTATTGTTTAAGAAGAGGAGGAAGGGAGTGTGAATGTGTATAACGGAGTTTGGTGATACCAAAAAAAAAAGGCAGGGCATTGTGCATGGTCGAGGAGTGAGTGTTGTGAGGAGCTGACACGAAGCACGGAAGGGCCCTCGATGCCCCCCCGTGTGTAGCCGCCGAGGTCCACTCCGGTTTCCCACACCGGCACGACGACTACCCAACGGGATTTTCGCCGGTTGGTGGGACAGCCTCCCAGGGAGGATGATCCTGGGTTCGGGTCCCCTGCTGACCGGCAGGTGGCCGGCGGTGACCATTCCCATCGGGTCTCCCTGTACACCATGCCAGCCCCTCACGCTCAATACCCCGACCAAGACCTCACCACCGCAGGTTTCAGGCCTCACCAAAACCCGCCACACACAAACACACCCAGAAAGTTGGGCTCCCGGCTCTCTCGCTCACCGAACGAAGTGCAGCAGCAAAATGCTACTACTCAAACGTCGATCTTCTGCGAGAGTGTGGTACTGCCCCGGACGGACCGGCCCGCGACTGCAAACAAAAGACTGTCTACAGTGTGGTCCTACCACCAATGTTACTGTTAAAGTTTACTGTTAAAGAAAAATTGATTTCGGATATAGAGACCTCCGGATATAGCGACATTAAAGAGGTTCATTCGCCGTCGTTATAACCGAAATACACTGTATATCTAAATAAATTCGACAAAAATACAACAAAAATATTCCGAACGAAGCTCGGTCAACCAGATATTGTACATGTTATGTATGAAAGTAGTTTATATTGAGTATATATGTACTTCTAAGGGATATGAATGACCACTGAAGATAGGAATTGGTATCAGTGTACCGTCCATATGCTAATAGAGAGGTACAGTACGAGTAGATTATGGTATCGAATGGCATCCTTCTAGCCGCCCGGGATGGCTTGCGCGGGGTGCTACCTGACGGTAGTTTGTCTTCGAAAAAAGGAGATATAAAAGCGTACTTACTACATATTATTTTTTTATTTGAGATTTTAATTGTTAATTTAAGTTTAAAGAGTTTTGTAGTGACTCATCTATACAAATAAATAAAATTGAAGTATCTGTTTGTAATGTCAAAATACTGGGTATTTTTCATACTCACACGATTTTTTGCACGACACCTATGCCTAAAACACAGTTTAAATTTTTATTATCTGTTTGTTCATTTGAGGTAAACTTCAAAACGGCTGGACCGATTTTGATAATATTTTACTACCTGGTAGCTGTCTATATAAGGAGTATCTTAGGCTATATTTTATCCCGGTATTTCCATGGGATCGGGTAGGTGCTATGCGAGTAAGGCGACTGTAACCGCAACGAAGCGAGGGCGAATAGGTAGTTCTATATAGATAATATTAGAACGTACGAGACTTACTTGAGTTATTAATATTTATAGATCGTAGTATACAGGCAGTTTCAATGCGTTCCATTAATGAATAGAATTGTTCACACTGTATACATAACCATATTATTATAGAAACATTTTTTATTGACCATATTACTGTTATTATTAGAGATGCAATGTTTGCGGCGTCCTGAAATAATGATGCAAAGTTATATTAAGTAGACATCTTCATCATTTATACTCTATACCAATAAATAAAATTAGAGTGTCTGTTCGTGATGTCAAAATAATAGACTTTTTCATGCTCACACCGTTATTTGCACGACTCTTATGCCTAAAATAGCGATTAAAAAATGTTTGTCTGTATGTCTGTCTGTCTGTTTGTTCCGGATAATCTTCAAAACGGCTGCACCGATTTCAAAAATTCTTCTTCTTCAAAAATTCATCAATGGAAAACTATAATGTCAGGGCGTAAACCAGGCTATATTTTATCCCGGTCTTCCCACGGGAACGGGAACTACGCGGGTAAAATGACTAAAACCGAAGCGAAGCGAGGGCGGGTTGCTAGTTATCTCTATAATTAGCAGCAATATCCAACTATTATAAATAGGTGTCCTCAGAGTGAGGCCCATTATGCGACAATCACATAACAAGCATGTTGGCGATTGCAGTTAAGGTTTGCTGCTGTACATATATTCCCATGGTGATTCCTAACCTTATTTTTAAGAATGGCGTGGCATGGTCAGATTGTATTCTAAATCGTCCCTGCACGAGGTATTAATCATCAATGTCCTACAATTTTTATCACAGTTTAACAACAGTTCAGTAACAGTTACAAATAACAGTTCATCATTTCAGCTCATATACGTCCCACTGTTGGGCTCGAGCCTCCTCCACAATAGGAGAGAAATTGACCTTACTATACCATGCTGGTCAGACAGGTTAGTATAGGGTTTTATTTCGAGTTTTCCTTCTCTTACATAGATGTTATATGCACACTATATCCCTTAGTCGTCTTTTACAACATCCACGGGCAAGATAGGGAGTGGTGAATTGTATTCTTACTCCGTTACCACACGGAAAGAATAACAGTTCAGTACAGTTAAATCTCCTAGTCATTTTTTACGATACCCGAGCAATGTTGGTAGTATTCGTAGTCATACAGCATAATTTATCGCAGTAATATTGCTAAATAAATTTAGCGTGACGAATCCTTGAGGTGTGGTGACGGAGTAAGAATACAATCCACCACTCCCTATCTTGCCCGTGGATGTTGTAAAAGACGACTATGGGATATAATATGTATATACCATCTGTGTAAGAGAAGGAAAACTCGAAACGAAACCCTATACCAACATGTCTGACCAGCATGGTATAGTAGGTCAAATTCCCTCCCATTGTGGAGGAGGCCCGAGCCCAACAGTGGGACGTATGTGGGCTGTGATGATGATGATGATGATGAATCCTTGAGGCGAGAGCAAGTTACAATAACCGAAAAAAAAATTGGTTGTGTTCTTTTATGTAGTATACGTATAAATATATATTCTTTATTATTGAAATTAATCCCACCTCATCTTCTGCAGGCCAAGAATCTCTATAATCTCCACAACCGATTCTGTCGCATTTACATGCACTATCACTATCTAACGGTTTTATTATTTTCACGCGGTAAAGGAAATATTTTTTTATTTATATATTTATTAAACTTCATGCAACAATGCAATGGCGGACTTAATGCCAAAGGCATTCTCTACCAGTCAACCATAGGTGATGCAGAGACGAAAAAAAGGTAGGTGCATGTTCCGAGATAGCTATATTATATAAATATGTGTTCATAGTTTCCCTTGTGGTGTAACACATTTACGCCCGTCTCTGAACCACCAAATCATGTGAGTATTGACCATTTTGTAAGTATTACACAATGATCTTAGAGCTGATAGTTGTCTTTATAGTAATTTAAAGCGAGCCGCACCTATGGTAGTCCTATCGGCCCAAGCAGCGTAACAAATAACTATATTGGGATATTAAGTGTATTAAAACGGAGGCACATTGAAATTCTGTTAGTACTGTATATTGTTAAGACCGACGTCCTCCCCGAGGGGGGGACGTCGGTCGATGGGAGGGTACCCCAATTAGGGGTATTCCGTCGGGCCGACCACTGACGACAAGTTAACGCTGCTCCAGTGGTCGGCCCAACGACGAAGGCGACGTGGTTTTTGGGTGGGTCGCGGGAGTTGCGTGCTTAAGCCCCTCTGTCGCCCCGGACGGAGTGGTGCGGAGGCGCGCCGACCGCAACCCACCCACAAAAAAAAAAGTACTGTATATTGTTAAGCATGCTTACTTCTTTGATATCCTTATCGCCAATACCACATAATTGAAGTGATATTTGAATATAACCCAAGCAGCGAAGAAACGTATCGAAGCAACGTATAAATATCTGTAAAAGGAATAAACAGCTTGTAGTTATAAAATGAAAAATGGCAGTGGATGAATATAGATCTTCTTTTCTCGATGATATCGATGTAAGTAGTCAATATCGCTACAGAAGCAGGTAAAGTCGATACAAAAGCATATATCAACTCATCACGGAAACACGAGGTAACAGATTATTTTCACTTGAAATGTGGTAAAAGACTATGTTTCCCGATGATTCGCATTAAAAAGGGTTGTAAAAAGATAAAGAATAACTGGATTAGTAAGGGTCTTAAAATATCTTGTAAGAAAAAGAGGAACTTGTATTTGAAATACCAAAATGAAGCACAGAACAAAAGTTATCATAGAAAGTTATATTTAACATATTCTAAAATAATGATTTCTGATGTTTACGCGAGTATTATACATTTTAAATATATAATATTTAAAATATTCTAAAATACTAAAAAAATGTATACGTGAGTCTCAGAATAATAATAATATTTTTTTTTTGTGGGTGGGCTGCGGTCAGCACGCCTCCGCACCACTCCGTCCGGGGCAACAGAGGGGCTTAAGCACGCAACTCCCGCAACCCACCCGAAAACCACGTCGCCTTCGTCGTTGGGCCGACCGCCGGAGCAGGGTTACTTGACATCAGTGGTCGGCCCGACGGAATACCCCCTATTGGGGTACCCTCTCATCGACCGACGTCCCCCCCTCGGGGAGGACGTCGGTCTTTCCTCACGCGGTCGGCCTCTCGGCGGGTGACGGACTAATCCCCGGTCACGTCACCCGCGGCCTCGGCTAGGGCGGCATGAGGCGCAGGTAGCTACGCTTACGCCGCCCCAGTCGCCGGCGGCGGATCTCCTCAACGAGGCTGCGCAGCCCGCGCAGGCGATCCGCCGCCTCCTTCTGCGAGATCACTGTCTCGCAGAAGGCTGCGACCGCGTCCCAATTCCCGACGCTGTCGACCATTGCCCTAGCGATAGCCGGCAACGTCAGGTCTGCACCGATGATTGCGACGAGTTCACAGCGCTAAACTGCCCAAGCCGCGCAGGCCTCGAGCGTATGGCGCGCCGTGTCCTCGTCGCAATCGCAGTGGTGGCAGGACGGTGTACTCTCCCTCCTAACGACCTTGTGCAGGTATTTGGCGAAGCACCTATGCCCCGTCAAAACCTGCACCAGTCGGAAGGAGAGCACCCCGTGCCGCCTCTCCAACCACTGCATCAGCACCGGCCGGAAGGCCTCCACGGTTCGCAACCCGGACCGAGGCCTCTCCAGCCGGACTGCCCAACGGGCAATGACGTCTCGGCGGGCGTCGACGCGCCAGGCGGTGAGCCCCCTTAACGAGATCACACCGCCCTCCGCTCGCACCCCCATCACCCACCAATACAATCCGGCGAGCATTTCTGCCTCCAGGTCCCACGGGGGAGTCCTGGCCAATAGGCACGCTGCCTTCGTCGCCACCGTGCGGTATCCGCGTATGGACCTGATCGCCGTGACCCTCTGTGGTCGTCACAAGAGGGCCCTCAGACGGACGGTCAGGGACCCCGCCCACACCGGTGCGCCGTACAGGGCCATCAACCGGATGACCCCCGCGTATAGCCGTCGGCACGCAGCGCTCGGTCCGCCCACGTTCGGCATAAGCCACGATAGGGCGGACGCCGCGCCGACGAGCCGTGGGGCGAGCCTGCGGAAATGCTCCCGGAACCACCATTGCCCGTCGAGCATCAGGCCCAAGTACCTTATATGGGCCCGGATGCTGATCTCAACCGAATGGACGGTGATCGAGACACCGATGGAAGGTCTCATACGGCGCCCATGGAACAAGAGGGCCTCCGTCTTGTCCAGGGCGACCCTCAACCCCAGCGCCTCGATCCGCCTGACGATCTCTTCGAAAGAGCGATAGAGCAAGTACCCGGTAGTGTCTCCGCGATTTCGGTCCGTATGCCAGAACGGTAGGAAGGACCGTGAGGAGGAGGAGGGTTAAGCCCGTTGAGCAGTCCGGTTGGAGAGTCCTCGGTACGGTGTCAGGACTGTCGAGGCCTTCCGGCCGGTGATGATGGAGTGGTTGGAGCGGACGCACGAGGTGCTTTCCTTCCGACTGGTGCAAGTGCTGACGGGGCACGGTTGTTTCGCGAGGTAGGTACCTGCACAAAATTGTCAGGAGGAAGAGTACACCGTCCTGCCACCACTGCAGTTGCGACGAGGACACGGTGCAGCACACGTTCGAGGAGTGTGCTGCGTGGGAGGGGGAGCACCGTGAACTCGTCGCGATTATCGGTGCCGATCTGGCGCTGCCGACCATCGCCAGGGAGATGCTCGTCAGCGTCAGGAACTGGGACGCGGTCGCCGCATTCTGTGAGGCCATAATCTCACGGAAGGAGGCGGCGGATCGCGTGCGAGTGGAGCTCCTATTCGGCGACACGTTCCGCCGCCGGTGACTCAGGCGGCGCAGGCGCGAGTGTCTGCGCCTAATGCCGCCCTAGCCGAGGCCGCGGGTGATCGGATCGGGAAATTGTCCGTCACCCGCAGAGAGGCTAACAGTGCAACGGTGACCGACGTCCCAGGACGTCGAGAGGTGAGGTTACCCGAAAGGGTATTCCGTCGGGCCGACCACTGACGACAAGTCACATCTGCTCCGGTGGTCGGCCCAACAACGAGGTGACGTGGATACGGGTGGGATATGGGTCCGCACGCCGTCCTTTCATCGCCCCGGACGGACTGGACCGCGCGTGCACTTACCATAACCCACCCATAAAAAAAAAAGTGTGATGCCCTTCGAACCCAAGACACTTAATATAATTCAAACGATTATGGCTGGACCAGATCCCACAAGCGGCACCCGCTCACGAGTTAAGTACTAGAGCAGCCATCACTCCCCTCAACCACTATGGAGGGAAGGGAGAGACCCGCTCCACGCAACTACCGCAAGTAGATCCTTCTGTGAACATGACCAACACCATAATATGTTACAAACGGTGAAAATACAAAATTTCGTTAGGCAAAACACGCTACACTTTACAATAAAAGTTAAAAGTACATTTACAGACAGTATATTTAAAATAACAAGGAAATTGCTGAATGAGGAGCTGCTTACAACCAATCTGTATTATCTTCTACATACTCCGAGATTTTATAATAAGCTTTTTTACAAAGTCTATTCTTGATGGCTTTTTTAAACTTTTTCATAGGCAGGTCTCGGATATCTTTAGATAATCTATTGGAAAAGCGTATACATTATCCCATGAATGATTTGCTATTTTTTTTGGAGACGAGTAGTGTGTACAACTAATCTGTCCTTATTACGAGTATTCATTTCATGAATGTCACAATATCTCTTAAAGTTAGCGATATTTTTTTGACATATCATATATTTTCGTATATATATTGTGATACAGCAGTTAGAATATTTATTTCTTTGAATTTCTCCCGAAGTGAGATTCTTGGGCCTAGATTATAAATTGCATACTAATTATTAAAAACTTAAACAACACTAATTTTACTGGATATGAAGAGATTAGTACTAAATTAATTAAATTAAATGCAACAAGCATAGCTACACCTTTGAGTTACTTAATTAATATGTCATTTGAAGAAGGTATTTTCCCGATAAAACTGAAATACTCATTAGTAAAACCATTGTTCAAAAAAGGTGATCCTACCATTATGAGTAATTATAGGCCAGTAACTTTGATACCCGTTATATCCAAAATATTTGAAAAGACGACTTTTCAAAACATAGATAACTTTATTAATAGAAACAATATACTAATTGATAACCGATTTGGCTTCGGGAAAAATAAGTCAACTTCTTTAGCCAGCTTCTTATTAATAAAGCAAATGACTGAGGGTTTGGATAAAAAATGGCAGTCTCAGGTGTTTTCTTAGATATGAGCAAGGCTTTTGATTTTGTTTCACATAATAGGTTGCTCTGCACACTAGAAAGTTATGGAATACGAGGTAATGCATATAATTGGTTGCAAAGCTATCTAACAGACCACCAACAAAGTACAGTTATTAATAAAATAGTTGATAATTCAGAAATAATGTATACATCAGATAGGCAAATAAATAGCTGTGGAGTACCACAAGGTAGACCATTACTGTTTTTATTATACATTAATGATATTAACAATTGTCTCAAACATAACTATATATTATTTGCTGATGATACTACGCTTATAGTAAAATGTGAAAATAAGTCACAAATAGAAGTAGAAACTAACAATGAACTAAAAATATAGTGAAATGGCTAACAAATAATAACCTACAATTAAATATTGATAAAACGAAGTTGATCCACTTTCAGACGTGTAACAATAAACATAATATAATAAAACCAATTATACAGATAAATATTACAACCATAGAATCAGTCAATACAGCTCTATTTCTTGGTATAACGATCGATAAGGAATTACAATGGAAAACACATGTTGAAAATATTTGTAATAAATTAGATAGGTTTGTATTTGCTTTAAAGAAACTCAGATGTACTGTTTCAAAAGAAGCAGATCTGGCGGCATATCATGGCTACGTATCATCGGTGATACGGTACGGAATAATTATCTGGGGAAACTCTGTAGAAGCGAATAAAGTACTTATAGCTCAGAAAAAATGTGTTCGAGCTCTTTATGGGGCTGGGTATTTAGACCATTGTAAGCCTCTTTTCAAGCAAATGAAAATTCTTGCATTGCCGTGTCTATATATCTTTGAATTGTGTTTATTTGTAAAAAAATCCACATATGTTTTCAGTACATGATGAACTAATGAAAAAAACCCATATTAGAGATCCTAGTCAACTATTAATTTCACGCCAAAGATTACAAATGTACGCTAGAAATGCATATTGTATGGCAATTAACATTTACAATAAACTACCTGCTGAGGTCCGATTATTACCTACTAGTAAATTTAAGACATGTTTATTTAACTGGCTATTGGAAAAGAGTTTTTATAAGGTCAATGAATTCCTAAATGACAAAGTTTAATGGAATTGTAAAAATAAGTTCATTATTATGTGGTTATTGGTATTTATATTGATAAGTATTTAATCTAATTTAGTTATTGATTATTTTGTTAAATACAAACCTATAGATAATTAAGTGTATTATTGACTAAGTGACTGGAATTTTGACTATTTTTTATTTTTGACTTTGACTAATATTTCTACACCTGTTGAGGTAGAATATGTGAGAAGCACGATTTATTAACATCCAAATGTACCATATTCTAAGAAATAAATATTAATTATTATTATCATGTCTCTCCTTCTTCACGGGTATCTTACAAAGATACCCGGTCCTTTGGTAGGCTTACATGGGGATATGGATCCAACACGCAGAGGCCTTTGGAGAAGTTTAATGTTAAAATGGGATGGGATATATACCGATGACACTCCACGTTTGCATATAACACTCGTGGACTGCCAACGGTAGGTGTAAAACTATTGTACAATGATGATATCTAAAACCTGGTTATGGGGTTGTGAGGTTTAGTGGACTATTTTACTTAAAACTATTGATTTTAATCTGTCGTCTGTCTTCAATCCCTTGCATCGTATTGAACGGTGGCAGACGGTGACTCGGTAACTCACTGAATGGGCCCCCCAAACGTTCACCACAGACACGTAGGCCATACGGGCAACAGGGGGGCAACATTGGTGCAAATGGCTTGGGGTGTCGAGCGGTGCGGCGCCGGTTTCACCATCGCAAGTCCCCGATAAACGGAGACCCGCAGTGGTTTCTCCGTAATTATGCCCTTGAAAATTACACTTGCACCCCCGAGCATACATAGTGTTACCCACGCCTTGTTTGTACAGACTCTAAGCGTAACCGATCAAGTGTAGCATCATCCAACAGATGACAGCGTTGGATAGCTCGCACCTGGTCCAACAGTCGTTGCGATGTAACGTTGATAGTTGGTTCGAAATCCTGAAACAGAAGTAGCATACCGTCACGGTACGCAGTGAGTTACATTCCACAAAATATGCGCGCATGACGTTTTCATTCATGGTTAAAGTCCATCTCATGCGCTACACATTACCAACGGCAGCGGGGACCCTGAATGAAGCCGGTGGGCTCTGGGTCCTAAGCAAATCGGTGGCCGGCCTCTCCCTCGTCGCGGCACAGGTGTAGGTGACGTCGGTGGGGAGAAATACTCGTCACTGGAGCTAGAGCTCGACGCCTCTATCGTGACAGATGTAACTGGTTCCGAAACAGAGCTTTGTGATGAACTCGGGGGTGGTGGTCGTGCTGCTTTGGTCTGTGATCTTGTCTACATCTTGATATTACGAGTTCATTCTGGTCTATTGTTATTGATATTTTCATTTTGAAGTGTATGTCAAATGTCATTATTTCTGTTATGTATTTTTGAATGTTTATATAATTGATTAATAATATTTTAATAGTATAAACAGATTATTATAAACTGTATAAATAATATACAAATATTTCGCAATAAATTATTTTGACAAACACGTATGTCTTTCAGTGTTGCAAGATTCAAGATTATTATTATGTATCTTCCTGATTCACGGATATCTTCCAAGGGAAGATACCCGGTCCTTTGGAAGGCTTACATGGGGATATGGATCCAACACGCAGAGGCCTTTGGAGAAACTTAATGTAAAAATGGGATGGGACATCTACCGATGACACTCCACGTCTGCACATAACACACGTGGACTGCCAACGGTAGGTGTAAAACTATTGTTGATGATGGTATCTAATATACGGTTATGGGGTTGGAGGTTCAATGCACTGGTCTAACTTAAGGCTATTGAATTAAAAACTGTCGTCTGCCTTCAATACCATTATGTTTTGAAATTTGGCAGACGGTGACTCGCCAACTCACTGAATGGGCCCTCCTAATCGATCACCACAGACACGCAGGTCATACGGGCAACAGGGGGGGCAACATTGGTGCAAGTGGCTTGGGGTGTCGAGCGGTGCGGCGCCGGTTTCACCATTGCGAGTCGCCGATAAACGGAGAGCCGCAGTGGTTGCCCCGTAGTTATGCCCTTGAAAATGACACTTCCACCCCCGAGCATATAGCTCTGGCGACCCCTCTCTGACCGCCCGTTTAAGGCAAGCCAGAATTGAGGATCCTGCGGGTACTCTTCGGTTTCCACTCCAGCCAGCCAGTAAAGGCGAGCTGGATACAAGGCCCTGGCCGACTTTCTGGGGCACTCAGGACCGCAGTATCGCCACTCACATTCAGCACGCCACAAGCTGCCCTACGGTTTATTGGCTTTCTTATAAATCTTGTGATACATTGTTTCTTTTATATCACAAGAACTTAGAGAGCCTTATAATGTTCCTCCGAGGGTTGCGTTAGTCTCATGGTGAGATAACGACTGGCCCAGAGGGTTATTATTATTAAGATTTGCGCTCATATAATTAGATATGCTATTTAATGCGCACAGTAAGCAAAATGTTAGACATTACTGCGGGCCGCACAATCACGTATATAGTATTCTACTAATCAAGCCCTTTCATTAGATACCCATATGTAAAGAGTTGTGGCCATATTGGATTTGCATTTTTTAAAGTGTACGTTAATTTTTTAGTCAAGCTCTTTCGTTTGATACCCATATTCACGGTGTTGTGAAAAAGAATTAGAGATCTATGATTTTGTTGGTGACCATATTGGTTTTGCATTTATTTTTTCAATGTGTTCATTAGTTTACTAGTCAAGCCCTTTCATTTGATATATTGAGGAAATTGAGGAAAAATATGTAATCCGCCATTTCGTGGCGTCAGCATCCATCTTGGTGTTATGCATTCTGAAAATTGCATTGCCATAAGAGGTAAAGACGTGTACGAAATTTTAAGTCAAAATTGAATTTCAATTACTCCATAAAATATAGCTTGATCTCTGTGACAGCTGTCAAAGAAACCGACTAAGTAAGTTTCAACGAGCGACATGATTACAATTTTATTTTATATCACAAATTTTTTCATTCATTTCGTGCCAGTTTTATTGCAACTGAAGTGCAACTGAACATATTGTTATAAATATAAAAATATTAATATTCATATCTAAAATGTATACCTCGTAAGTACTGAAATACCTGGTAAACATTTTATAGAAAAATGACGCTTACACACGTACAAGGTCATACTGGACTGAAAATAAAAAAGAGATGGGACAGTCGATATACGTAAATCGATAACCGATCTTATTAAATTATTCATAAAAGAAAAAACCCATTACAGGACCTACATAAACTTTCAACATTTTTTTACAATTACAACAGTCAGTTACATTATAAAATATATAAATTGAATTAATTCAACATAAAAAAAGTACTTTTTGTCTCAGATTAAATGAAAAAAAAGTTATTAAATTATGTACGCATTATTGTCAATAAACTAAACATGTATAATTGTATATTCATAAAGCAGTCGCAATCGATCGATTAATCTTACGACTGTCCCTATCTTGGCAAAAAATTATAAATGTGCTAGCAGGAACGCTCCAGTAATCATGAAAACAGTGACGCTGAACTTGATTGTATTCCTTTCGAATAATGAAAATAGCTTAGAATAATAACGTATAGAAGGATAGTGTCCATACATCGAATTTTCAAAATTTGAATCTAAAAATACTAATGGCGCGCAGATGATTACACACGTTCACACGCAAACCACTATACAAATTATGAAATCAAATTTTGTTTTTATTAACATAAATCGTCGAAATATTTTTAAAAGTAATGTTAAAAACCTTTTTAAGTTTTTCAAATGTGTTGTGACACTATTTGAATGCACAAACCGTCATAATTACCTATTTATTTTTTAAGAGTTGCGTACATTCGTGCAGTACAATGACTTGTACATTACGGAACGGTTCCGGCGTAAGCTCCATTAGGCTCCAATTGAAATGCCTCACTTTTTGTGCGTAAACTTACCTTCTATAGGTTATTATTCTAAGGAAAACAGACAAAGAACAGTGTTTGTTTGTTTTAAACTCAAAAATATTTTCATTCATTGTATTTCAATTATAATAAAAATCACAATTATAAAAATAAATAGAGATTTATCGATTAAATAAAATATGAATTACATCATAAGCGCGACAGCACTAGTGACAACTGTCACAGAGATCAAGCTTTATTTTAGGGGCTATAAATATGACCTAAAAAACAAAAAAACTGTTTTATTTAGCTGGCTAAATAAAACAGTTAAAAAAAAACAATTCAGTATAAAGTTACACTCTACAACAAATAAAATTTGGAATGCAGATTGTTTATGAACCATCCAAATTTTCGTTACGATCATTAAGTATCTAAAATTAAGGTTTATTAAAAAAAGGAATAATAACCATAAATTGAAATAAGTCCATAAACAAATTATAGGCCATCAAAATATATTTATACGTAGCCAATTTCTTTTTGTAATCGTCTTGTACACTGCCAGCATTGTTTTGCCATTCAGTCAGATAGTTTTTTAAAAGAACGATAATGGCATTAGCATATATTATTTCCAAATCTAAACATATGAGCAATATGTCTATGTAACAGTGTACTATAAAAAAATAATCATACAGCATATAAAAGGCAACAATAAGTATTAGATTAATTAAGACTGTGCTCAAATTTAACACCCAGTTGTATATGACGCATTTTTTTCGAACTTTTCTTGTTAACTTAAAATGCTTATGCACTTTTTGAATTGTTAAAATTAATAAGGTATTATTTTTATAATGAATTATATTTAAAATTAATAATATTAAAATTTCAAAACCATTACAGATGGAAAAGAAATAAGTTAATGTTATTTCTGTTTTATTTTCAAAGAGAATAATCCTTTCTGCTGCATCACCGTATAACAGCCCGTAGCTATATATAATTAACACTCCAACGATAAATAAAGCCAATGTAAAATTAAATTTTTTTCCATTCGTTTTAATAAAATTATTTCGGATTGAGAATTTTGGAAATAAGAATATTTTTTGCGTTAGATAGAATGGATAAAATATATCTTTAATTTCTTTTTCTATGTAATTATATATTAATGATGTATTCATTGGTAATAATGTATTCTTGATTGATTTTAAGACCATCTTTTTCGTTTTATATGTGTCACTTCACTGATTTGACTAAGCATAAAATAGCGATTGATTCTCATTATTTAATCATGTTTTTTTCATTATCTGATGAAATTGTAATTGATTAAGAAGTGTTTGTAAGATTAAATATTTGAACACGTGGGGGCTCGCCTATAAATGATATTAGTATAATGCCATTATGTCCGGCTTTGCAAGATGGTGGATTATATTAGATTTTTAACCCTCTTGAAATGAATATCAAAGCAGCAGTTAACATCGAAAGAATTATGAATGAATGGATAAGTATTAAATTTATAAAAATATATATTATATTTTAATTGCTTGGTGTTGCGTAATTTGGTTATATTAATTAGTTACAGCCCCTAAGTTAATCAGGTCGTTGTCTTTAGCAGGACTAGTTTCTATCATCATTTCAGTCTATCGCCATCCACTGCTGGACGTAGGCCTCCCTCATATTACGCCACAAAGTGCGGTCTTGTGCCGCCTGCATCCAAGGACACCCAGCAATTTTCACCGGGTCGTCCTACACTGCGTCGTCCGAAACGTGGTCACCATTCGAGAACCTTTCTTCCCCAGCGGTTGTTGATTCGTTGAGCGATATGGTCTGCCCATTGCCACCTCAGCGTGCTAATTCTTCGTGCTATGTCGGTTACACCCGTTCTTCTGTGGATTTCCGTATACTGGATTCTATCTCGCAGAGAAATCCCGGGCATAGCCCGCTCCATAGCACGTTGAGCGATTTTGAGCCTTGTTATGAGGCCTACATTTAGGGAGCACGTTTCCGTGCCGTAAGTCATCACTGGTAACATACACTGGTCGTAGACCTGTGTTTTCAGATACTGAGGTATGTTGGACGAGAAGATAAAAGTAAGTTTCCCGAACGCTGCCCAACCGAGTTGGATTCGTCAGCTGATCTCTTTCTGAAATTGGATCTATCTAATTGGTTTATTTGTCATACAAACATAATGATCGATAACTTCGAGAATCGCATTGCCAACAAGGACCGGTACAGGAATGACATAGGCATTTGACATGACTTTCGTCTTGTTCATGTTAATTCGTAAACCCACTAGTTGGGATACCCTGCTGTGATCATTGAGCATGCTGCCAAGGTCCTCTATGGATTCTGCCATAACGACGATACCATCTGTAAATCGAAGGTGAGTGATGTATTCGCCGTTAACATTGATGCCGAGTCCGGGGTAGTCTAAGAGTTTGAAGACATCTTCCAGTGCAGTGGTGAACAGTTTCGGAGAGATGACATCTCCCTGACTCACGCCTTTCTGTAACTGGATCGGTTTTGTACTCTTATCCCGGATACAGACTGTCATTGTGGCGTTGTCAGTGTTTGTATAGACAAACACTTAAGCACTTCGACATAGCGATAGTCGATTTGGCATCGCTGAAGGGACGGCAACACCGCCCAAGTTTCAACTGAATCAAAGGCTTTCTCATAGTATTCAAACGCTATACACAGGGGCCGATTATACTCCTCGGTCTTTTGTATAATCTGCTGAAGCGTGAGTATATGGTCTATGGTGCTATTGCCTTTTCGGCAACCGACTTGTTTGGACGTGGGCGTCGCCCCCGAGAATAACGGAATTAAATAGCTTCTGAAGGGCTTTTAAGATCGGTTTGCCACCCGCATTCAGAAGCTCTGCCGTAATTCCATCATCTCCCGGTGCCTTACCGTTATGTAGTTGTTTGAGAGCCATTCTGATCTCGTTCAAGTTGATGTCCGGGATTTCTTCGGTATTGTGCCGAGTTAGCTTGGATCTGGGATCTTGGACCAAGCCGGCAATAGGATTTCGGGATAATTTATATAACTGTCCATAGAACCTTTCGACCTCTCCCAAGATCTCACTTTGGGATGGAATGACAATGCCGTCACCGGTCTTCAGCGTAGTCATTTGGCTTTGTCCAATATACAGATTTTCTGAATTACTAATATTAAATAGTAATAAATAGTAATTTCAAAATAGAATGTGCAAGTCACTTAATAGAATTATTTACATTACAACATCTCTTGCGCTTAAATCTTAGGTATCCGGAGAGCCCCAAACTAGATGTTAGTCTGTATCTCGAGCCAGTTTATGAAACGATGCTTTTTTATCCACTTTGACCTTATCATGACTGATCTGACTGATTTATTATGAGCTTTTACCGCTGGGAAAAACTATCAATTCGGATCTCTACTGCCAACAACTGGTTAGATTGAAACAAGAAATTGAAAGAAAGCGGTCTGAATTAATCTGACGTGAAACTAAAGTGGTCTTTCAGCACGATAACACTAGACCACACACATCTTGAATTACTCTGCAAAAATTAAGAAAGTATGGCTGGGAGGTGTGAATGCATCCGCAATATAGCCTTGGAATTGCACCTTCATTTCCATCTGTTTCGGTCTCTTCAGAATTCTTTAGACAGTATTAGGTTAACGAAACCAAGCTTGTCGCGTTTTTTTTTGTTAGTTTCAAAATTTCTACAGCAAAGGGATCATATCACTACGTGTGTGTTGCTACGAATGCAAAAGAACTATATATATACAGAGTGTCCCAAAATAAATTCAACGATTTTTTTTTTGGGTGTGTTGCGGTCGGCGCGCTCCTCGCACCACTCCGTCCGGGGCGACAGAGGGGCGTAAGCACGCAACACCCGCAACCCACCCACGATGCACGTCACCTTCGTCGTTGGGCCGACCACCGGAGCAGGATTACTTGTCATCAGTGGTCGGCCCGACGGAATACCCCCTACTTGGGGTACCCTTCCATCGACCGACATCCCCCCCTCGGGGAGGACGTCGGTCTTCCCTCACGCGGTCGGCCTCTCGGCGGGTGACGGACTAATTCCCCGGTCACGTCACCCGCGGCCTTGGCTAGGGCGGCATGAGGCGCAGGTATTCTCCCGCCTACGCCGCCCCAGTCGCGGGCGGCGGATCGCCCCATCGAGGATGCGCTCCTCGCACAGGCGATTCGCCGCCTCCTTCTGCGAGATCACTGCCTCGCAGAAGGCTGCGACCGCGTCCTAATTCCTGACGCCGTCGACCATCGCCCTAGCGATAGTCGGCAGCGTCGACTTCGACGCTGACGGGGCATGGGTACTTACCCATGGGCATGGGTACTTACCCATGCCCCGTCAACACCTGCACTAGTCGGAAGGAGAGCACCCCGTGCCGCCTTTCCAACTACTGCATCAGCACCTGCCGGAAGGCCTCCACGGTTCTCCAGCCGGTCTCCCCAACGGGCAATGACGCGTTGGTGAGCGTCGACGCGCCAGGCGGTGAGCACCCTCAACGAAACCACACCGCCCTCCGCTCAACCCCAGCGCCTCGACCCGCCTGACGATCTCTTCGGTGCCTAGAATCGCCAAGCTTGCCGCCTCTAGAAGAGGCGTCCCACCGCGGGCTGTGACGAGCGTGTCGTCGGCGTTATAAATCACGCCCAGCCCAGGCGGGAGGTTCCCCCTCAACGCCCAGTCGTAGCGCATGTTCCACAGGGTGGGTCTGAGGACCAACCTCTGTGGGACACCGCACGTCATGGGCGTTGGCACAACGCCTCCTGCTCGGTTGGTGCAGAGGACGCTGCGCCCCTCCAAATAGTCTACCACTAGCCGCCTCAGGTAAGCTGGCACCCCGTGATACCGGAGCGCCTTCCTGATGCAGCTGAATGGTAGACTATTGAATGCGTTGGTGATGTCTAGGGACACCACCAATAGCACTCTCCCGCCGGTGACCGCCTCAGACGCCACGGCCCTCAGGCGCAACAGAGCCGTGATCGTCGAACGATACCTCCTAAACCCAAACTGGGAGTCCGACATATCGGGCCCCGTGTCGACGAAGTGCCGCTCGATGCGGGTACCTACCACCCTCTCCAGTAGCTTGCCCGTGTCATCGAGAAGCACGATAGGCCTGTAGGCCGAAGGCGACCCTAGCGGCCGTCCCGGCTTCGGCAGGAGCACCAGCCTTCTCTCCTTCCAGCACCTAGGGAACCGTCCGGACGCTAAACACGCGTCGAACAGCCCCCTGAGGCGGGGATCCAAGAGCTCGAGGACCAGGGCTAGCACACGGTTAGGAACATCGTCGGGCCCGGGGGCGGTGGCTTTACTGCGCATGCGCGCCACTGCCACCCCCATCTCGGGTTCCGTGATGGGCGGAACACTGTCATCGTCGGCCTCCTGGTCAGTGTCTGGCGGAGCCATGACCGGGGGCGTGTGCTCCGCCCGCCGCAGGAACAGGTCCTCGACGACCCGGATGAGAAGGCCGGGCTGGAGAGTCTTGGTGAGGGAAGGGCCCCGCGCGCAGAGCTTACTCAGCGCCGCGCGATAGGGGCGACCCCAGGGGTCACGGTCGAGACCGTCCAGCATCTCCTGGCGACTGACGTCCTTAGCGGAGCGGACGGCCAGCCTGAAGGCCGACCGCTCATTGCGGTAGCCCCCGTAAAGCTGGGCCTCCCGCTCCGTGTCGCGATGGCGCCGCCGGCCCAAAATTCAACGATAAGCGGACACCAACAGGTGGGCCTACTTATGACTGCTTGAGGAAAAAAAAGAAAAAAATTCCACCCTTATATTTTTTTCATTACGAATAAAAAAGTAAAATCTGTAAAAAATGCTTTAAAAAGTAAAATCTGTAAAAAATCCTTTATTATATTTTAAATGCCATTGCTACAACTTTACAAATAATTCTGTAATTTTGTTTGTATTAGCAACGTAAGTAGCACTGCTATCGATCACAACCATGAAAAATCAAAGAATGTCTAATTGTCTATAGTGTCTACACAAAAATTAACCTAAACTGTGTTTTTCCATAAATTTTGTAAGATTTTGACTTTCAGCTCACTTTCACTCATCGTGGTGAAAAAAAAAAAGTATTGACACTACTGTGGCAAATAGTTTTAAAAATTAGCGCATTTAACTACAATTCTAAAATGCTATGATATTCTAGGCAAACTAGCCAAATTTCAGAACAACAACCATGTTTCGCAAAGTGTTGATAATAATCACTTTTACTATGTATCCAAAATGATTTTATTGTATGATATTAATATTGGAACGAGACATGTGCGTAGTCGATAAAACATATTAATTATTTAAAATGACACGATATTCCCTTCTTCTATACATGTGATCCGCAGCCTAAATAATTTTTTAGCGATGCTCATCTAAGGTGCAATGGGTTTTGAGCAGACACTGTCCTTCAGACAACACCAATAAAAAAAAGTCCAGGGGATTTAGATCGGGTGGACGGGGTGTCCATAGGATAGGACCAAGTCGCCCGATCCTGCGCCCTGGATACTCTTGGTCTAAGTATACTCGCACAGGAAGGGCATAGTGAGCTGAGCCACCATCTTTTTAAAATAACATGTTTTGCAAATCGCTTAAGGTCACATCTTCTAATAATCCTGGCAACGCATTTTGTAAAAAGTTCAAATAACTATTGTATTTTGTAAGAAGTTCAAATAACTATTGCCATCTAAGTTTACTTACACTCAAAGATCCCTATCAGTCAGCCATTTATTATGCCCGTCCACAGGTCCTTCCTTAAATTGATATTGGATTGGATTGGGTTTGTCTTCTCTCATCAGGTGTAGATTTTCATTGTTCCCGCTATGTAGATTGTGAAGATTTAAATAGCCATCGTTGCAGGTTGTTTCATCCGACCATTAAACTTTGTCTAATATCAATGATGAGAATGCGAGAATGTTTAATGAATGATCATTAAACATTCTCGTATTTAATTTTAATTTTATGTTTAATTTAATTTGTTTTTAACTCCCGCTGCCTATTTCTCGCTAATTTAGAGGTGTAACTTATAGAAAAGTGTTTTTCAAACACCAGTTAGCAAATAATTATTATTTTACATATTCTACTATATAGTGTTTTACAGTGACAGTGCATGTTTTACCGGTGTTTTGTATTTGAAATATCACTGCTGTTATCGTTGTTTTCTCTTAATAAGGTACTAAATACTGCTTATAAGGTAACTGTTATATATTATTAACTATAAGATTTTTGACAAACATATATTTGTACCTTTAATTTTCTGTTTCTGCTACCTACATTTTTCCTTTGCTTCTAACGTAATTTTATATTTTTCTATTGTAAAATGTTGACTCGCAAGGCCCTTGCTCGTCAAGAAGAAACTAAACTCCATTTGGCCTTGGGTGAATTGAAGGTTGCGAAGGAGATGTGTAGTGCATTGAGTAGGGAAAGAGATGACAGCAAAAGGGAGCTGTTAGACTTACTCAATTCAAATAAAAATTTAAAACTAGAAATGGCACAACTTAATTCAGAACTCAGTGAGGCTGTACAGGTTCGGGATAGCCTCCAAATTATTGTAAATGGATTTCAAGAGTGTAGTCTTGAATATGTAAATAATTTGAATCACATAAATACACTGGAACATGAGCTACAAGAAGCTCACAATCAAATATCTGAAATGGAAAATTCTAAATATAATGTGACAGCCTCGCTGAATCAAAGCTTATTTGATGAACTTGTCGATAGTGCCCCAAACTTAGTTTCTATTGCACCTGAGAATTCCTCTATGTCACATGACACAATTAATGAACTATTACCACCTTGTAATGAGGAGATGCCCAGGTGCAGTAGGAATAATACATGTAAAATATAAAATCTTTAAAAAGTTTGTTAACATAAACAAATACACTCATTTGCAAAAAAAACGGGCACCTAAGCAATGAACCATTTCAAATGTTAATATTTCTTTGTTTGATAATTATAGGTAGTTTTATCCACACAATTTGCTAAATTAATAAGAAAATAATCGTTTTCATCAGTATTTCATAAAATTTAGATACAATTTATGGGAAATAATGCTAAACCTCGCTAGTAGTGTATATTCGCTAGTAGTGCATATGCTCATGAAGTAAAAATAAAAAAGTTTTTTTGTTTGTTTTTCTTTAATAAAGTAAAAGCAGATAAATGTTTAGTATCGAGTGTGACCCCCTCTAGCTAAAATCACAGCTTGAATTCGTCTGGGCATGCTAGCGAGTATATCCCGGATACTTGCTTGCGGAATACGTTCCCACTCCGCAGTAATCACATTCTTCAGCTCTCTGATGGTCTGCGGAGCCGGGTGTACTGATCTCACACGCCGTTTCAGAACGTGCCAGACATGCTCTATGGGATTGAGGTCGGGACTTCGAGCTGGCCAATCCAAACGACGAATGCCGACCTCTTGCACATACGCATTAACATCGCGGGATCGGTGGGCGCGAGCATTGTCGTCCATAAAAATCGAGTCTTCACCTAGAGCGGCCAATGCGGGTTGTGCATGAGAAATTAGAACTTCCGTTATGTATCGATGCCCAGTCAGTGAGCCGTTTTCAATGAAGACTAACTCTGTACGATCCATTGAATTTATTCCTGCCCAAAACATAACAGAGCCCCCACCATAAGGTGTGATTTCTTCGAAACATGCCTCTGCAAAGCGTTCTCCTTGTCTTCTTAGCACTCGCCGACGTCGATCTTCACCGAACAGAGATATCCTGGCTTCATCAGAGAACAAAACCCTATTCCAATCGTCTTGAGTCCATGATTCACAATTTCTAGCGAACCTAAGCCTGTGAACTCTGTGCTCACGGAGTAATTTGGGGCCGCGGGCCGGGCGGTGACTGCGTATATTGGCAGCGAGAAGCCTCCTCCTGACCGTCCATAGACTAATATGCACATTTCTTACTTCTTGGAGGTTGTTCTTAAGATCCACATACGAAGATTTGCGATTTCTCAATGCGCGACTCACAAGAAAACGATCATCCCGTGGTTGGGTACATGGTTTTCTTCCAGAACCAGGCCTTCTCTCGACGGAACCAGTCTCCTGATATCGCTGCCAGGTCCTTTGGACTGTCGAGCGACTAACATTTAGCCTCCTAGCCACGAAACATTGGCTGCAACCCTCTTCAAGCAGCGCGATAATTTTGGTAGCTTTTACCACTTTATCTACCATTTTTGATACAGCCAAACAGCATTAAATAAAGCTTTGACAGTCAAGGATATGAAATTAATCGATAAAAATTGAATAAAAGTTATGAAAGTCGATGTTAACTTCTGGAACTTCGCGCCAAAAATGTAGGATAAAAAGGGGTTTTCTGTAAAAATGAACATCAAATGAAAAATTGAATTTAGAACGTACTTTTTTAAATACCACAGCATTTTTAAAACCGGCCAGTAACGTGTACAAACGATTGAAACCTTTTTGGTATTGTATCTTTTTAAATATGAATGAAAATCAAAACCGCCCGTTTTTTTTGCAAATGAGTTTATTTTAAAAAAACCAAGAAACTTGTTAATAACCATAGATGTTTTATTAAAACTGTAAAATCTAAAAGGAAACGCTTACAGCTGATAGATAAGCTTGATTTTTATGTTAGTATGTTAGAAAATAAAACTAGAGAGCATAATGTAGATATTCATGACTTCCAATTAAAAATTGACTCTCTTTAAGATAAATTGGCAGATTTGACTATTAAGTACTCCAATTCAGAAAAACTGATAGCGGAGTATTCATCAGCAATTAATAAAATAACACTGGATAAATCTATTCAGTGCACTATACAGTTTGATACCAATAACTACTCATCTGTAGAGTGTTCTCAGTTTTCCATCTCCCAGACTAAGCAATCTAATGAAAGCTTAGAAAATACTCCATTTTCTACTAACAGTTCCCTCTTAACAACTGTTGATGTAGTCTCAACTCTATCCACAGCTAAGTCATTTTTAAGTATTAAAAATGAAATTGTTATGTTTAGTGACGAAATTGGCAAGAATATGGGTGTCCTGCTGTCAGATAAAGGTCATTCAATTGTCAATTATTGCTCACCGGGTTTGTCATACCATGATATAATGGAAAAAATCTTTAATTATAAGTTTAAGCCTAGTACTACACTACTAGTCTTTATTGGCAATATGCGAAGTGTGAGCAAAAAGCAATTGCTAAAATATAATGACAAACTTTATAGATTAAATGTAGATAAAATTGTGTTGTTCACATTTCCTTATCGCACGTGTTTGACACAGATGGAAAATGAATCCATCTATAATTTAAATTTGACATTACATAATACTACTAATTATTGTACTGACAACAAAATGCATGTAACTGACATTAACAATTTTGTTAAAAAAAAATGTTTTTGACAAAAGATAGTTCTTATCTTTCAAAATTTTACAAAAAACTGATAGCTGATTCGCTATCTTATTATTTATTTACATCAGCCAAGAACTTGGCCACCAAAACTGCTTTTATTGAGCAATGTAATAACATATCCACTATTGTAAATAGTGATATTAATTCAAAAACTAATTTAAATTAGCTATTAAGACAATAGAGAACCCCTCTTGCCTTAGCATTTTAAGCACTAAGAATAATAATAAATCAATCAACCTGGTACATGAAAATATTCAGGGTATGTTAGGTAAAGATTTGGAAATTGAATTATTTTTGAATGATTATCAAATAGACATTTTATGTATTACTGAACACTGGCTCAAAGGTAATCAACTAATGTTCAATTTTCCTAATCACCAGGTTGTTAGCTCGTTCAATAGAGTCAATAGGATACGAGACGGCTCATTGACAATTTTAAATAAGATGGTTAAATTTAAAGAAAGAAATGATATTGTGAGACTCTCTATTGAACGTGTTATAGAAATTGCTTGTATTGAGTCGGAGCAGTTCATAATTGTATGCGTATACAGACCTCCATGTTCACCATATGATAATTTTGAAAGATATATGGAGGATATTTTGTTCAAAATCTCTACCTCTAATAAAACAGTTATTATCTGTGGCGATTTTAATATTAATTTATTAGACCACAACAACATCACACAAAAATTTATGCTAACTCTTATGAAATCATATGATTTATATAATGTCTTCTTGGAGCCTACTAGGATAACGTCTCGGAGTGCAACTTGTATTGATAATGTATTTACAACTGTTAAACCCATTGCTCACTCTATTCTGAGTGCTCTAGAATCGGATCATTGTGGTCAATTTGTTTTATTTCCTAGAACTAGTAGGGTTCAACGAGAAAGTATTAGCTTTGTTCCCATGACTGCTAGCCGCTTAGAACAGTTTAAAGATGAACTGAGTATGAAGGTACTGCTGTTGCCTATTCATGACAGTCCTAATGAGCTATATACATCTTTATTTCACACAATCAATACCGAATTTAGTAAAATTTTTAAACCAAAAACATTAACATTTGGAGTGCCTGCTGGTTTTAGTGAATGGGCTACTTGTGGTATCTACAAGAGTAGAAGAAGGTTATATGATCTTTACAGTGAAAAATCTTATAACCATAACCCAGTATTTTTAGAGTATGTTAAAAATTATTCAAAAATTTTCAAACGTGCCTGTTCTAGTGCTAAATCCATTTATTTAAGGAGGGAAATTAAAGGATCTAGTGATATAATTAAAATGACTTGGACAGTGATTAATAGTGAAACTGGTAGGAACACTGTGCGGAAGAAGGACTTTAATTTAAAGATTGGTGATAAAAATGTGACAGTAAATAAAGAAGTGGCACATGAATTTGAAAACTATTTTACAAATGTGCCTGTATTAACAACAAAATCCTTAGCGTCGTGCCCTATTTTGGCTGAATCGCTCCTTAAACAAAGCATTGTAAAATGTGACACTTCCTTTGAATTTTCAGATGTAGGTGTGGATGATATTTTAAAGTCTTTTAAAAATCTTAATATTAAGAAAACAGCAGATTTATGGGGTTTATCAGTAAAGACTATTGATTTTATAATACCAGGTGGGGAGCAATAACATTGCTCCCCACCTGGCATTTGTATTTAATTGTTGTGTTGCTCAGGGTGTGTTTCCTGATCTCATGAAAATTAGTAGAGTAATTCCTTTATTTAAATCTGGTAGTATATCAGATATTAATAATTTTCGTCCTATTTCCATACTACCAACACTCGGTAAAGTATTCGAAAAAATTATGCTTAAACAGATGTTGATTCATTTTAAGAGACATGGTATTTTTCACAAAATCAATTTGGCTTTACTAAGAATTGCTCTACTACTAATGCGGGCGTAGAGTTATTGAAAAATATTTTTGCAGCCTGGGAGGAATCACATGAGGCCTTAGGTGTTTTCTGTGATTTACCCAAGGCATTTCACACATCACACTCGCTAAGCAATTGTCGCGTACGGTTGACTAAGCGTACCGACTTAGTGTGCAAAATGACGTCGACTGATAATAATAAAGTGTTAAAATGTATAAGTTGTAATCTCGTGGTTAACGAACTGTTGACGTTTGTTCAGAATAAACATGATGTGATGGATAACGAAAGTTTGGTGAGGATTTGTGCATCGGCATTCACAACGGATGACATCGAGAAAGCTAAGTCTTTGTTATTTCAAACTATTACGACTGAACTGCGGCAAATAAGACGTAAAAATAAGGATGGAAAGAGTAATAAAAATTTGTTTGATATAATAGAAGTTTTTAAAGCCACAGACCCGGAGAAAATACCAATTTTTGTTGCTCGTGATTTGAATCAACTACCTCCAATAACTTTTGATCATATAGACTGCACTAAACTTTTAAAGGATATCGTTATTCTTCAAAATGAATTAAAAGCAATTAAATCCACATATGTAACAGTCGATCAGCTGGCACAAACAAAGGACGAGATTACAAACATTATGACGCAGGGTGGCAGCAGCGCTCGCGCAGATATAACGGTCCCCGGTAGGCTAGATATAAGTACTATGTGTGAAGACCAAACGACTAGTAACATTAATTTTCGTAGAGGTGCGTGTCTCACTAGTTTTAGATTTGACAGTGGCCCGATGGGTATGCCACACATGCCGGTAGAAGTTGTATCACCGTCAGAAATAAATGCCGGACATACGAAAAATAGCAATGATTATTATAATCGAGATACGGTCATATCTACCTTCATACCGGTTAATGCGCCTACGGCTACGTCATCGCTCCAACGTCGTGCGAGGGCCTCACAGCCGGAGGTTTCGGCGGCGGCAGGAGCGGGTGGAGAGGGACGGGGCGAGTGCAACGCGAGCAGCGAGTGCAGCGGTGTGAGGCCAACCGTGGTTTCGAACAGCTCATGTACCGGTTCTATTATTTTACCTGCAATAACTCCGTCGTCCGATGCCCCATTACAAGAGAACCCTATTATCAACAGCGGTTCACATAATGTACAGTCTTTTGCGGACATTGTACGTTCGGAGGGTGAATGGAAGCAAGCACAAATGAGTAATGAGTGGAAGGAAGCGCAAAGGAAGAGGTACATAAATAGATTTATTGGAAGAAAAGGCGTAGCAGTGCCGTCGGCAGAATGTAAATTTAGAGCGGCAGATATTAGGCTTCCGCTGTTTATCAACAATGTTGATAAGGCAGCGTCTCCGGCCGATATTGCTCAATACATAAAAGAAAAAACACAAGTGTGTGTTAGTCTGGAGAAAGTTATTATGAAACAGAAAAAGGATTATGATGCCTATAAAATTTATGTACCTAGGCATAAAATGGCAGTTTTTATGGACGACAAGGTGTGGCCTGAAGGGATTTCCTTTCGTCGTTTCATAGAGTTTGAACGTAGAAGATATGCAGGTAAAAATCAGAATGGATAACAACCATAGTAAATTCTTTAGTTTTAACTGTAAGTCTCTGAAACGATCGATAGACGACGTGAGGCAGTTGTGTCAGCAAGCAAATATCGTGGCGTTGCAGGAGACGTGGCTCTTCGCTCACGACATCCAGTTCCTGGGCACGGTTGATCCTGATTTTAGTTTTACTGGGCAATCATCGATGGACGCGACCACGAAAGGCACCGCACTAGGAAGGCCGTGGGGAGGCGTGGCAATTTTGTACAGGCGTAACGTCTTTAGTTCCGTACAAGTTATTGAGTGTACAAGTGCGCGTCTCGTTGCAATTAAAGTGGTGGTGAATGATCGTGCGTTTCTGGTGTTCTCAGTGCACATGCCAGTAAACAGTGCCGACAATTTAGTCGAATTTACTGATTGTCTTAGTGAAATTTGTGCTATTATTGACAGTACTAACATCTCGGCGGTATTTATGTTGGGTGATTTTAATGCTAGTCCTACTGAATTATTTGGAAGGGAACTATTAAAATTCTGTACAGACCAGAGTTGGAGGTGTGCTGATTTAGAATTACTGGGTAGTATGTCAGGTACCTACACATTTGTCAGTGACGTCCATGGCACAACAAGTTGGCTCGATCATTGTTTAGTTACAGAATCAGCCTGGCAGTCAGTGATGGGTGTGCGGGTGCATGATCAACAGGTGGTTTGGTCAGATCACTTCCCTCTTGAAGTTAAGTGTAATATTTCTACACTCAAACCACATGTAACTTTGCAGAATAACGTTCGCAACAAAAAGATTTGGGGTGAGAGAAATAGTGAACAAATATTACATTATCAAAAGCTTTGTAATGATAAATTAAAATGTATTAATTTCCCATGTGATGTATCAAAATGTTGTAATAATATATGTAATATTGTAGAACATAGATTAGTAATTGATGAATTGTATAAATTAATTGTAAATATTTTATGTGACGCATCTGAAGAGAGTGCAGGTTTAAATAATGTTATTAAGGGTAGGAGGCGTGCAGTAGTGGGCTGGAATAAACATGTACAAAGTGCGCACAGTATGGCACGACATTGTTACCACGTCTGGCTGTGGTACGGTAAACCTTCACGGGGTCAGGTGTATGATGATATGTCAGAGTCTCGACGCTTTTTCAAATCACAGCTTAAGTGGTGTCAAAACAATGCTGAACAAATAAGGATGGATATTCTGGCATCACATCATACAAAACGTGATTTTAAGAGTTTTTGGAAGTGTACTAATAAGATTAACCCCAAAGTACATGCCCCTCTCAGTGTGGATGAAGCATCTGACCCTCAACAGGCTGCCAACCTTTTTAAAACCCTGTTCCAGGTTGAACCGTTACCCATGAAAGGCACGGGGTCAGTGTACCTTTCCAAAACCCAACAGGTACCCTCAGGTCATTTACTGCATTTTACTGCAGAAGAGGTCATGTCAGTAATCCAAACTATGACCAGAGGTAAATCATCAGGACATGATGGCATTAGTATTGAGCACCTACAGAACGCCGGTGTTCATTTGCCTAGAGTGTTGGCTGTGTTTTACACATTCTGTGTACGACATTCATACTTGCCTGACGATTGTGTAAAGACGGTTGTTGTACCAATAATTAAGAACAAAACGGACGATCCATGTAACTCATCCAATTATAGACCCATTTCATTAGCGACAACAGTGGTGAAGGTGTTGGACGGTTTGCTTGATCGTATATTGAGTGAGCACATAACGCTGAACGACGCCCAGTTTGGCTTTCGACCTGGGTTATCCACAGAATCAGCGATACTTTGCCTCAAGCACACTGTCCGGTACTACACTGACCGAAAAACACCAGTATACGCGTGTTTCCTGGACCTTTCCAAGGCCTTCGATTTGGTGTCATACGACGTACTGTGGAGGAAGATGAGATCGGAAACCAGCCTCCCAGATGAGGTCATTAACATTTTTAATTATTGGTATAATAATCAAACGAATGTGGTGCGGTGGGCAGGTCAGCATTCTGATGCTTATAGGTTGAAGTGCGGTGTGAGACAGGGGGGATTAAGTTCTCCGCGCATTTTCAACTTGTATATAAATGGGCTTGTTGAGGAGCTAAGTAGCGCCGGCGTCGGATGTTCTATTGATGGTACTTTTATAAATAATATCAGTTACGCAGACGACATGGTGCTGCTTGGACCCTCGATAAGTGCGATCAGGAAGCTCCTCGGTATATGTGAGAAATATGCCGAGGCACATGGGCTTAGGTATAATGTCAAGAAGAGTGAGTATCTGGTCTTTCAGTCAAGGGCCTTTAAGACGAACACCGTACCGCCTCTATTGCTGGCCGGTGTCCCCTTGGCTAGAGTTTCTCGCTTTAAGTACTTGGGCCATTGGATATGTGAGGATCTCAAAGATGCTGAGGACATTGAGAGGGAACGCAGGGCGTTGGCTGTCAGAAGCAATATGCTGGCACGCAGATTTGCACGTTGCACAGTTGAGGTGAAAATCTCTCTTTTCAAAGCATTCTGCCAATCTTTCTACACGTGCAGCCTGTGGGTCTGCTATTCGCGGAAGGCAATCAGCGCCCTCCGTGTGCAGTACAATAACGCATTCAGGATGCTGTTGGGGCTGCCGTGGCGCTGCAGCGCGTCTGGCATGTTTGCTGACGCCAGGGTGGATGGCTTCCATGCTATCATGCGTAAGCGGGCAGCCTCGATGTTAAGCCGTGTCCGGGGCAGCACCAACAGTATCCTGAAGGTCGTAGCAGGACGATTTGACTGTCCCATTATGAGACATGCGATTGGCCTACATGTCAATTATAATTAATTCTGGACATATCCAAAATAATCTATTCTATTTATTTTTAATTTATATTTAACTTAAAACATTGACATTCAAAATTACACATAACAAAATTGACATTCATATTAATATTTAATTTCATATAATTTTAATTTGATTCTAATAACTCTTATTGATATTGAAATTGACATGTGACAATCTGGTTTAGGTTTAATTTTTTGATTTATTTATTTTAACTTAGTTTTAATTAGTACAAGACATAGTTAAGCTTTTTATATGGACATGGTCTGAAAATAAAATTATTATTATTATTATTATTTGATTGTGTACAACATGAAACACTCATCAGAAAACTATACCACTATGGGATCAGGAATAACGCTCTTGAACTTGTAACTTCTTATTTAAGCAACAGAATCCAGAGGGTTGATGTTAATGGTGCACGATCATCTGGTTCTATTATAAAAATGGGCGTTCCACAAGGGTCCATTCTGGGGCCATTTCTGTTTCTTGTATATATTAATGACCTACCCTACCATATAGGGGACAATCTGGACATTGTGTTGTTCGCAGATGACACTTCTTTGTTATTTAAAATTAAAAGACAAATGTTGAATTATGACGATGTGAACAATGCACTGTCTAACGTTGTTCATTGGTTTAACACTAATAATTTGGTTCTCAATGAGAAAAAAACTAAATGTATCAAATTTACTACTCCTAATGTGAGGCAAGTGGAAACCAATGTCCAAATGAATGGTGTGGCTCTAGACCTTGTGGAGTCAACAGTCTTTTTAGGTAGCACCATAGATGCTAAACTTCAGTGGGGACCTCATATTGAAAAGTTGTCGAGTAGGCTTAGCTCAGCGTCTTATGCAGTAAAAAAAATAAGAATGTTAACAGATACTGAAACAGCTAGAATGGTTTATTTCGCTTATTTCCATAGTCTTATGTCTTACGGTATATTACTGTGGGGATGCTCCGCGGACTTTAATAGAATCTTTGTTCTCCAAAAAAGGGCTGTCCGTGCAATTTATAATCTAGGCCCAAGAATCTCACTTCGGGAGAAATTCAAAGAAATAAATATTCTAACTGCTGTATCACAATATATATACGAAAATATATGATATGTCAAAAAAATATCGCTAACTTTAAGAGATATTGTGACATTCATGAAATGAATACTCGTAATAAGGACAGATTAGTTGTACACACTACTCGTCTCCAAAAAGTTAACAAATCATTCATGGGGCAATGTATACGCTTTTACAATAGCTTACCTAAAGATATCCGAGACCTGCCTATGAAAAAGTTTAAAAAAGCCATCAAGAATAGACTTTGTAAAAAAGCTTATTATAAAATCTCGGATTATGTAGATGATAATACAGATTGGTTGTGAGCAGCTCCTCATTCAGCAATTTCCTTGTTATTTTAAATATACTGTTTGTAAATGTACTTTTAACTTTTATTGTAAAGTGTAGCGTGTTTTGCCTAACGAATTTTTGTATTTTCAGCGTTTGTAACATATTGTGGTGTTGGTCATGCTCACATAAGGATCTACTTGCGGTAGCTGCGTGGAGCGGGTCTCTCCCTTCCCTCCATAGTGGTTGAGGGGAGTGATGGCTGCTCTAGTAGTTAACTCGTGATCGGGTGCCGCTTGTGGGATCTGGTCCAGCCATAATCGTTTAAATTATATTAAGTGTCTTGCGGTTCGAAGGGCATCACACTGGAGCTTGTTCTCACAAAACATGTACACAATTGTATAACTAGTAAGAAGAAAAAAAAAATTAAAAATAATGACAAGCCCGCTGAGTTTCTTGCCGGATCTTCTCAGTAGCGGTCGCGTTCCGATCTGGTGGTAGTATATTTTTTTTGGAAATTGTAAACCTGACAATATGTAAGTGCCCTCTCAGGGTTTATGCATAATAAAATAATTTGAATTTGAATTTGAATTCTATCTGTATATCTAACACCTGCTACCCGCACTGGATAGTCCCGCGGTAATAATGCCTGCACGTGCGTGTACTAATATGGATGAAGCCGGTGACGTTTTAAAATTCGATGTGTATTACTTTTTGGGATGCCCGTTACTGCTTGTATAGCAGGTACCGAGGTTGTTCAATGCACATTGAACATGCAACGCAGCAAATTCATAAGTAGATCATGTCAACATACAAGTAGAGCATGTCAACATACAAATTTGCAAAATTCGCACTGACATGATTAAAGACGCTGCGTTACACTTCACACTTACGACACACTAACACAAAATGATATATGTGTGTATTAGCAATAAGTAGCATATAAGGTGTACATTTTGTAAAATAAATCAGATTTGAATTTATTCATCTCTCAGTTACCTCCCTCTCACTGCGGCCAAGACACCCTTAGCCGTCAGTTCTGATCAGTCTTGTGAGTCTGCTTGACTGGCAGTGAGAATTACCAATCCTCCACCCAAACCTCCATCTCACTGTGGCCAAGACACCCTTAGCCGTCAGTTCTGATCAGTCTTGTGAGTCTGCTTGACTGGCAGTGAGAATTACCAATCCTCCACCCAACATCCATCTCACATCTACCTGTCACCTTAGGTAGCGCGGTGCAGGTATCCCATCAGATAGGCTAGGAACTTAAGGGCTTTAGGTACTTCAAACTATAACCTTAGGTTCTTCTGTCAAACACGGCGTTAGTCCATAGCCCATACGACGCCGTACAGAGGTAGTTGAATCGTTTTCTATTTCATTGAAACTTCTTCTAACTATCTCCCTCTAAGGCATAACCTCTCTATATTTATCTCTCTCTAACTTATTTTATGGAAAACTTGCAACAAAAACATTTTGGATACATAGTAAAAGTGATTACTAACAATTTGCGAAATATGGTTGTTGTTCTGAAATAGTACCTATTAATATTTTTTTTGACTAGTTTGCCTGGGATATTATACTATTTTAGAATTGTAGTTAATTGCACCAATTTTTAAAACCATTTGCTATAGTAGTGGCAATACTTTTTTTTTCACCACTATGAGTGAAAATGAGCTGAAAGTCAAAATCTTACAAAATTTATGGAAAAAAACACAGTTTTGGTTAATTTTTGTGTAGAAACTATAGACATTCTGGTATTTTGCATGGTTGTGATCGATAGCAGTGCTACTTACGTTGCTAAGACAAAAAAAAACACTGAATTATTTGTAAAATTGTAGCAAGTGCACTTAAAAATATAATAAAAGGTGTCCATTTTTTAAAGATTTCCCTTTTTTTTTCGTAATGAAAAAAAAATAGGAGTCGAATTTTTTTCTTTTTTTTTGTCGATCAGTCATAAGTAGGCCCACCTGTTGGTGCCCGCTTATCGTTGAATTTTGGGATACGTTGTATATATGCAGATATTATACAATACGTGTTAATGTCATCATGACATATAATGTAGTCTTAGTCCGCCCGTGACCATGAACGCTGCAAAGTGTTCGAAACGTTTTATTTAAAACATATAATGTAGTTAACATGATATCAAATAAAATTTAGACGGACATTTGTTGGTCATGTTGTGGAAGGGTATTGCAGTATTTTATTAGGCCTTTTAGCAGTTCTTACGACATCCACAGAAGGCCTTTCCTTACATGGTGATGACATTTTGTATTCTTAATATATTATTGTACCGTAACGTTGATATACTACTATTAAATAAACAACAGAATACATAGCTGACCGATTTATTCAACAAAATATAGAGGCATCACAGAATAAAAAATTGCAGTTCGGCAATCATGTAGTTAGTTAATAATCTCATGAAATTCAATGGCAATTGAACGTCCACGTAGAACATACCGCATGCACTTATTTTACTAAATGTATTTCGATATAATCGAACCACACTCTTATATAGATATTTTTCACTTCCTGTAAAAGACATACGATTATTAATATAGGACATTTCACGTAAATGGGATATTTAAAAAAAATTGTATCTGAAAATCTGTATTGGTTATATTTGTATTTATAAGGTACGAGTATATGAATATCTATCGAAGATAAGGATTTGGTACCGGTGTTCCGTCCTTGTGGCGATAGAGATGTACAGTACGGGTAGGTTATGGAATCACGCGCTGTTCCTTCAGCCGTCCGGTGTCTGACCTAACCATAGTTTGTTTTTTTTATTTGATGATTTAGTTCTTATGTTATGAAGTTCTAAATTGACTCATCCTATATAAAAAATATTAGAACATGTGAGACGTACTTGAGTTATTTATATTCATAAATCGTAGCAAACAGTCACTTTTAATGTGTTCCATTAATGAATAGAATTGTTGACATTGTATACATAACCATATTATTAACGAGACATTTTTTGTTGACCATACTATTGTCATTATTAGAGGTTTCATGTTTGCGGTATCCTGAAATAATGTTACAAAGTTATTTTTAGTAGTCATAGTCATCATTATCTTTATCATCATTTGCTTATCGATATCTGACTGTTAGATATAGGCGTCCTAACAGTGGGGGCGTGGAGGACCATTAAGCGCCAAGCACTTGGCAGGCGTGTTGGCGATCACAATTTTATTGGTGTTTGTTGCTGCACATTCTCACGGTGACCACTTAAGCTATTTCTTTGACTGGCGTGGGAAGGGGTAAGGCATCGTGATACATTGTATATACTGTTCTTATTCTAATTATTTGCGGTCAACTCAATATATAAGTTGGAAGATGTTTACATATTGCGTCCATTTTAATCTTCTTCCAATTCATATATTGCAATAATTTTAGCAATAGTTTTATGACCGGCCGATGTTAACCGTGGAGGAAGTACAATTGTTGACTATGCGATATCCGTAGAAATTGGCCCAGGTTGATGACAGACTCTCAGACGTTTTTTTATATATCTCGAGTAATGTTGGTATTATTCGTAGCCACATAACATAAATCTCCGTAGTGATATTGCTAAATTGATTTAGTGTTAAGCGGATCCTTCACACTAAATCAATTTAGCCTGAGGCCTTGCAACTTACAATAGAATTTAAAATTGGACGGGTTGTTTTATGTATTATGCATATACTTATTGGTTTTTTGTCAAGTGGTGGGATTACCACCACATATTTTCATTATTTCTGCAAACCAGGATACACAATGCTCTTCACAACGGATTGTGGCGCATCTATACACTATCATGTCACTATCACTATTTAGCGATTTTATTACGGTAGCGCGGTAGAAGAAAATCTGTATTCATTAGTGTTGCCCAAAAAAGTCTTGGTCTTGCGGTCTTGGTCTTAGTCTTGCGAGAAATGCGAGACCAAGACCAAAACCGCTTAAGTTTTGCAAGACCAAGACCAAGACTGCGCCTAACTTGAGCAAGACCAAGACTGAGCCTGCAAGAGTCTCGCGGTCTTGCATTTAATTCAAATCACCATTTCAGCTTATATACGGTTGATATACGGTTGCACCTGTGGCCTCGGCTAGGGCGGCATCAGGCGCAGATACTCGCGCCTGCGCCGCCCCAGTCGCCGGTGGCGGTTCGCGTATCGCGTATATATTTCCCTCCTATTATGGAAAAGAATCGAGCCCAACAGTAGGACGTATTTGAGCTGAAATGATAATGATGAATGATGAGGCAGCTACTAGGTGCGACATAGTATCCAGTTTTGTTTATAAGATATATCGTCTTATAACACTCGCTGCTACTAGTATTTTGTTGACGCTATTACAAGCTGTGATTTAAAATTATCTATAACAGTCACGATAAATACGACCCACTGGCATTTAGGTTTTATTTAAGTAACTTAGGTTATATTTTATTTGCCATAAAGAACCTGCGCAAAGCTGGGACGGGTTGAAAGATTTTTTTATAAAACCGGCAAGTATTAAAACCATGAAATTTTTAAATCAATTTTATATATTCTTGAATAAATAATATACCTAGTAAGAGCTACATGGATCGCAGCCGCCAAAGTATTTATATAGGCAATAGAGCAACAGGTTTTTTCAAGTATCCAGAGTATCAGTAATTAAACTGGAAATACAATAGATACATACCACTTAACTTGAAGCGCAATATAAATGTTACACAGTTTCGCCAGCAGTTCAAATGGTTACTTATACGTCTTCGTCGCAACTCTCATATTCTTTCTCTATTATACAGTGTATTATTTATTTCTTCCACTCCTTCCTATCTTAAAGCTCGTTTTCAATATCTTCATGATACGCATAATAGAAATTTGAGGTCATCAGAGAACATGAAACTGAAAATGCCGCTGCATTTTACATCATTCGCCGAGAAATCGTTCACAGTCACGGCAGTACGTCTGTGGAATGAACTTCCGCTAGATATAAAACGTTCAAAGACACTAGCCACATTTAGAATAAAGCTTAAAAATTATTATCTAGAATTGATCAGTTAGTATTTGCTATGTAGGTACCTTATTATATAACCTAAATTCTGTTCATTACTTTAATAAACTTCACATTTTGAACTACTAACCGCGTTATATAAATACATTAGGTATATTTATTTTATATATATGTATGTATGTGTATGTATATACTTATATATGTGTTTGTATGTATATATCGTATGTATGTGTTATTTATATATTATATACATAGTTAAGCAGTACACCTACAACTACCGCTCTTTCCTTACATGTTTCCATCCAAAGGTTGCCTGGTAGAATTCGTTTTTAGCGATAAGGCCGCCCATTGTACTTTCTCCACTTAGAATTATTATTATAAATCTGTTAACATAGGTGTGCAATAAAGTATAAATAAATAAAATAAATAAACAATCCCGTTTATTATATAAATATTTAAAATGACATAAAATTTATTGTATCAACCGCCCCGTGTGGTGACGTCTTAAGAAAATAGGGTCGAAATTCCTTCCTTTGTCATAGGAGTAGTAACTCTGTCTAATGTAATACCAGGGGAATAGGAGAGTAATTTGCCAAGTGGTAAGGGTTATATTCAATAGGGGACTATAGGTTAGCAGATGGATAGATAGGATAGGATAATATTTGATTAATTTAGTTGGATCTTTCCTTACCATGATAAACGACTATTACGTTATTCCAACTGCAAGACTTGCAAGACTTTGCGAGACTCTTGCTGCAATACCAAGACCAAGACTCGAGTACGCAAGACCAAGACCAAGACGAGACCAGGTGTGCTGTTGCAAGACCAAGACCAAGACTGGTCCAAGTCTCGTCTTGGTCTTGCATTTGGGCAACACTAGTGTTCATAGTTTCCCTTGTAGTGTAATACATTGACGCCCATTTCCAATCAAACCTTGACACTAACCGTCCTGTAAGCTTCACACAAAAATGTTAGAGTGAGTCGTTGGCCTTGCCGTAACTTAAGGCCAGCTGCCACTATGATAGACGCATCGACCCAAACAAGTGCAGCGTAACAAATACATCCCCAATATGTGGCCATGTATACAATTAAAAGCGTATTAAAACGGAGGCTCTATGTAAACCTTAACATTCTAGTAAGTGCATTGAAATTGCGTTTGTGGAATATATTGTCAAACATGTTTACTTTTTAATATCCTTATCACCTATACCATAAAATCCGAATGACATTTGAATATAACCCAAGCAGCGAAGAAATGTATCGAGGCAATATATAAATATCTGTAAAAAGAATAAACATCTTATAGTTACAAGATGCAAAATTCTATTGATGAATAAAGTTAATCATCCTTATTTCCCAATAATATCCATTTAAGCAGTCAATATCGCTGCAGGAGCAGGAAACGTCGATAGAATAGCTTATATTAACTCACGAGGGAAGTGCGAGGCAGTAGTTAATTTTCCATTCCATGCGGTAAAAGCTTTATTTCCAATAGTGGGAGCTATAAGAGCCGTAGAAGTTTTACTTTGCTAGATTTCATGTGATTCCTCTATGTCGATGTGATATTAAGTCTTTACTAAATTTGAAAAAAAAAAAAAACAATTTAGGTACAATGTTATTTTCTACAAGAAATTAATTTTGGCATGTAAATTATTCTTTTGACCGTTTAGTATCTAAATTATATACTTAAAAAAAGGTATAATAACCATGAATTGAAATATGTCCTTAAACAAATTATAGGCCATCAGAATATTTTTAAAAGTTGCCAATTTTTTTTTGTATTCGTCTTGTAGGTTCACAGTGTTGTTTTGCCATCTATTCAGATAGTTTTTTAAAAGCGTAATAATGACAATTGCATATATTATATCCAAATCCAAACATATGACCAATATATCTACATAACAGTTTACTAAATAAAAATAATTGAACAGTATATAAAAATAAACAAGAATCATTACATTAATACAAATTGTACCCAAATTTAAAGCCCAGATACATATGACGCATTTTTTTTTATATTTTTTAATTAATTTAAAATTTTTATCTACTTTTTGAATTGTTATAATTAATAAAACATTACTTTTGTAATGTATCACATTTAAATTGAATAGTATTGAAATTCCCGAACAATTACCCATGGCATAAAAATAAGTTAACATTATTTGTTTTGTTTTCCAGGACTGAGATCCATTTTGCCATTTCACCAAATAACAGCCCATAGCCATATATAATTAACAGTATAACGAAGAATAAAGTCAATGATAAAATCAAATTTCTTCCGTTCGCCTTAATAAAATTATTTCGCATTGAAAATTTTGGACACAAGAGTATTTTTTGCGTTAGATAGAATGGATAAAATATGTCTTTAATATCTTTTTCTAAGTAATTATTTATTATTAATATATTAATTAGTATTTTGTTCGATTTTAAAACCATTTTTTTTTTCGTATTAATAGTGTTACTTTAGTATTAATTAGAAATAAAATGGTGATTGCTTGGGGTTATTTAATGTGTTTTTTTCATAACTTATGACCTTGTAATTGATTGAGAAGTGCTTGTCATATTGAATATTTGAACACGCACGACCTCACATATAAACGTTTCATAATTGATATTAGTTGAATTTTAATATGGCCGTCAAGATGCCGTTCTAAGATAATGAATTATATTTCATTTTCAATCCCATTAATGTGAATAATGATAGATGAATTGGTTGATAGAATAGTAGATATTTTATTTTCTTCATGTTACCTTATTTGTTTATCCTAATTAGTTATAGCCTTTCAGGTTATCAGGTAGTTGTCTTTAATAGGTCTGATTTCTATAATATTAACCGGCAAACTTTTTTTTGCTATATAAATTATTTCTAGTAAGTATTTAGTAATTAAAAAAACTAACATATTGTAAGTATGCGGTTATGTGGTTTATGTCTGAAGGAGGAATATTATCTGTGGACGATGAGGGCCTATAAAAATAACAAAGAACCAATCATGTCCATTCTCATCATCCCATTAATCCCCATATATCACAACTCATCCCATCCGTCGTCATCCATCACCACACATCCTGTCTATTACCATCACTCGCCACTATTCGTCATCAGTGATCTCATTCATCACCATCCGTCATCGCTCATCCCATCCATCTCCATCCGTTACCACTTATCCCATGTATCACCAAACATCTAATTCATCACCATCCGTCAAAACTAATTCCATCTATCACCAGTCGTCTCATTCAGCACCACTCATCCCATTCATCACCACCCGTCTCATCCAGCACCCGTCTCATGCTTCACTTTTTACATCATCTAACGCTTGCAATAACTGAGGATCAAACATATATTCTGGTACATCCACTGGTGTACCCTTATTCTGTAGTACTCGGGGGCTGTGGTCAGCTATCGAGGTTTACGCATCCTCATACTGAAAGTTCTAATCGGTTTCTATTGGTACTTCCTCAACCGAAGGTATCGTTGCAGTAGAAATCACTGCAAAAATTTTATGTAAAGATAGTATGGTTATGAACCTTAATAATCCTATAAGCAGTACGTCCATCCCATGTATCATGTACAAACCGTTACACGTATGTCTCCACAATTACATCTTCATAAATACACACTTAGTAACATAACCTTAATATGCACTTGTAATATCTAAATATTATAGGTACTTCTTCCGTTCAGAGCTATGTGTGACCACCGAATGTCCCCTCCATATTTGAGACCAGAGGGTCTGTATGTATACCCGTCTTTCGCTATTAAACCACTCAAGCATGACGATACGTAGCTACAAATATTTTCAGAGCATACTTAGTGTTGTCTCCTTTTGATTGGCAATAACAATCCCTTCAGCGAAATAAATATATAACTTTAAAAATCCTTATTAACTTACGAAGGTTGACCCAGGGCCGTCTTTACCAGGGGGTGCAAGGGGTGCGATGCACCTGGGGCGCCTGTCGAGCGCTGAATTTTTGGATATTTCATTGAACTTAACGCCATTGCACAGTTTTATATACTTGTTACTTACGACAAATATGTATGCGCAAGCAAAAAAGAAATAGTCATTAACAATAATATTTTTTTTACTTTTATTACGCTTTCGGCGCTTGTCATACCGCATTACTACACTACACAAATAACAATTATATTTAATACAACACGCGCGCGGCAAAATCTCTAATCCAAAGACAGTGTATGTATGTATGTACGTTTGACACGTTGCCGCCCGGTAGCAAAATGATCTCTAAGTCAATAGAGTGTAAGTTCATTTGAAATGGGCGCGCGGCGCGGCACCTGTGCGTCTGTCATAGACGAGTAATTGCGCCCTTTGACATTGCCGCCCGGTCACACGCACTTGAAGCAAAATGATCTCTAAGTCTAAGTCAATAAAGTGTAAGTTCATTCATTTGAAATGGGCACGTGGCGCGGCACCTGTACGTCTGTTGCGTCCTTTGACATAGCCGTCCGGGCGCTCGCACTTAAAGAGAAATGATCTCTAAATCACTAAAATTAGGTATAAGTTCATTTGAATTTACAGGGCGGCGCGCGGAGGCTATGTAAGTGTCGGTCAGTGATTGATCTGATTTCTTCTTTTAAGCAATTGAATTCATTAGCTCATTTCATTTGCGACAACCGACGAATTAGCACGGAAGTTCTTAGAGAAAAAATATAAAGGTCAGTCAATTTTATTTTTTAAGTGTTAGTGTTAGATACATTACAATCATTATCATCACATCATCATCATCACATCATTTGTTTATGAGAGAGAGTCATGACTGTTTTGTTTATTCGTTTATAATTGCAAAAATATAAATTCTTAGTGTTAGTGATTGATAAAAAACTACTTACTTTATTTAGAATAAAGAAAGAAAAATTAAATACTAAATTGAAATTAGATTTTATTGTAGATGGCCGAATTAGGGGATAAAAAGAAACCATCGGGTGCTCAAAATAGAAAAAGGAAACTGGAGAAGGAAGAAAAATTAAAAAGCTAACTTAACTTCTCCGATTGACTCTTTCTTTCGACCTGGTAAGTTCAGTCAGTTGGTACCATAAATAAAACATCTGAAGTGGCATAAACAGTGACGAAAAGTCGCTGGTATATCCTGTCTGGGTGCCTACCTACTTATTATTATTACACTTCTTATTTTTTGTATAAGTTACCTGTAACTGTATACCTAATGAGTCTCAAATAAAGTAGGTTTTTATGATTATGACAATATATCTAATTAATTGTATTTTGCGGATTGCGCACCGGAAGGCGCAATGGTTAGTAACTAACACTCACTCTTGCCAAAGGTCCCGGGTTCGAATCCCGGCCGGTGCAATATTTATTTAAATACATACCTTTTCAAACCTTGTGTTAAATTTTTGTATTGTGTGATATGTCCAACACGCGTTCCAATCGTGGAGATTATGGCAATAAATAACGCCATAGTTTTGGAGGCTCATGTCTAACAGTGGACTGGACTGTCTGTACTTATATCTGTACTTATATGGCTTGTGTGTTTTTGATTTGTTTTTGGGGATTATGAATTGTTTTTTCATGAAATAGCCGCAGGCGAGATCCGCCAATCGCAACTAAAGTATTTTAATTTCTTACTGTTTGCGCATAGAGCGTGCGTATAGAGCGTGCGTAAGCACCTCGGCAATTACACACTGACCGCGCTCGCCCGGACTAACGGATTAGACTATGCCCGATTGCCCGCCTTAACTTTGAGGCGCTGTTTTTAATGTCCTAAAATATTATTGCGTGGCCCTATTACCACACTTGGTTACACAAACTGTTGACTACCTTATGTTTTTTTAGGTACATCTTCGTCAAAATCCACCCGATAGTTAGAAGAGACAGTCAACTTGGAAGAGAAAACTTCTACGAGTATTTCACAAGTTCCAGCTCATACTAGTACCAGTACCGCGCCTGGCTCGCTTACTCCAAGTGAACCAATTCCAATTGTTAACCAACCAGCCACAGAACCAGATGTACGATTTTGTGAAAATGTCGCGAATGATCCTGCTCTCTGGCCGCAAGTAATACCCGATAATTTAAGATTATTTTTAACAGAACGTGGACCAATTCAGATAAAAAAACAACTATCCTTCAGATAGTAACATAAGGTCGTTTTCAGATACATATTACAGTAAAAAGTTACACAACAACGAAATTATTCATCGAGTTTAATTGACAAATTTGACAAATTTTTTTTGACAAATTTTTATTAATATCGTAAACATTTATTTATTTATTTTATTTATAAGACAACACCATGCACTAAGGAAATAATCCTTGTATTGCTGGGAACTTTACAAACATATAATTAACGGACACAAATTACATCCTTTGGCTTGTATATTCCACATCTACTGATTCTGTATTTTGTTTTCACTGTAAGTTTTTTAATAATAATCTCACTGCATTTAATGCCCCCACTGGTTACAAAGACTGGGGGCATTTGTCGAGAAATATAATTAGAACGACATGAAAAAAGTTACGGGCATATATGTTCTTTAAAAAAAATATTTGGATCTAAAAATGACTTATTGAAAGGGCAAACAGTAGACTCGGTAAATCAAACTGAAATAGACCGCGACTGAAGAGGTGGACGGCAGTTTTGGAAAGGATAATCGAAATTATAAAATTTTTGGCAGGTCAAAATATAGCATTTAGGGGCACAACCGAGAAGTTGTATGACCCAAATAATGGTAATTTTTTAAAGTTGGTGGAGAGTATATCTAATTTTGATAGTACACTATCAGAACACATTGCTCGAATTCAAAGAGCTCAGCATCGCATGTCACATTATCTTGGTCATAACATTCAAAATGAACTGATTAGTATAATTGCTGAAAAAATTAAAACGACTATAATTAGTCTTCTGAAGCAATGTAAATATTACTCTGTAATTCTAGATTGCACACCTGATATTTCACACCAAGAACAACTTACTATTATTGTGAGGTTTATTTATTTAAATCCATCGACAAAACGCGTTGAGGTACGAGAACATTTTTTAGGTTTTTTACCTGTAACTGATAGTACCGGACAAGGGTTGGCGACATATTTGTTAGATTTCTTAAAATCATGCGATATTGAATTAGATGATTTGCGAGGCCAAGGATATGATAATAGGGCCAATATGAGAGGGAAAAATATAGGCCTCCAAAAAAAAAATATTGGACATGAATCTTCGTGCTTTTTACGTACCGTGTGCTGCTCATTTCCTTAATTTAGTAGTAAATGACGCCGCTAAAAGCTCATTGGAAATTACAAACTTTTTCTGTATTGTCCAAGAAATCTATGCATTTTTTTCAGCATCCACATCACGCTGGGATGTAATTATGAATCAGATACCTACTTTGACATTAAAACCTCTTTCAAATACGCGTTGGGAAAGTAGATTTGATGCTCTTAGAGCACTCCGTTTTAACATGGATAAAATTTACGATGCATTATACTATATTTTTACAAATAACAAGTAGGTATGATAGCGACACAAAAAACATAGCGAGTTCATTAATAGCCAAATTAAAATCTTATAGATTTATATGTTCAGTAGTTATATGGTACAATATTTTACTAAAAATTAATATTGTAAGCAAAAAATTGCAAAAATCGGACGTAATTATTTCAGAAGCTACCAAAATGATTAATCTGGTTAAAAAAGATTTGGAGAAATACCGCACCGATAGCGCGTTTGAACAGTTGTTATCTGATGCAAAATTAATTGCTGAAGAATTAGAATGCGAAACAGAATTTAAAGAAACTGCTCGTCCACGTCCCCGAAAAAGACATTTTGATTACGAGGCTGTAGATGAGCCCATTTTAGACCCAACCAACAAATTTAAAGTATGTTTTTATTTTTTTCTACTGGACACTGCTATCTTGAAATTAAATGAGAGATTCGATTTGCTGACGGAACACAATTCAGTTTTTCACTCTTCCAAAACATTGAATGATGGAATAAATTAGAGATGCATGAAAAAAAATCTCAGTGTTATCGGCTCCAAGAAAACCTAACATTTAAAAATAGATTTGATATTGACGGGGAGGATTTATATTTTATGAATTAGAATTGTTGTCAATATTTTTTCCCAATGCATCAACAAGTACTCCCACTGATATTTTAAGCTATATATATTCTAATAATTTAATTTCTTCATTTCCCAATATCTCAACAGCTCTGCGTATATATTTAACACTGCCTGTTACAGTAGCAGAAGGTGAAAGATCCTTTTCAAAATTAAAATTAATAAAAAATTATCTTCGTTCAACCATGACCCAAGACAGACTGACAAACTTAGCCATTATAAGTATAGAATCCAAAATTCATATAAAAATAAATGATTTAATTAAAATCTTTGCCAACTCAAAAGCAAGAAAAATTGAGTTTGTTTGATGTATGTGTATGTACATGTAATAAATAGATATTTAGTAATCAAAGTTTTAAGTTTAATTTTGTTTTTTCGAGTAATAAATAAATAAATAAATTATCAAAATTACGTGTATTGTGTTTTCTTGGTTGACTAGGACCCCTTTCATACTGCAGTGTGTCGTCGGTCGCGTGCCACGCTACAGTGTAAAAAAACGAGGGCGCAGGCTGAGTCCCGCACCCCGGCGCAGAATAGACTTAAGACGGCCCTGGGTTGACCTAATTACTAAGTAAATAGTAAATTAGGCGTTGTCCTCGCGAATGCTAGAGAACAAAATAATGAAAAAAAAATTGTTTGCTTCTTGTTATGCAGTTTTTGTTATCCGAAAAATACAACAGATAAAATATTTACATATAGTTATTTCCGATGAATGCAACAAAATCAGAGAATATGTATTACTTAGCAATATTACAATCCGAAGAATACAACGGATTTTTAAGTAATATCATGTGACTTTCGATGAATGTAACGAGAACAGAAATCCTCATAAATGAAACTTATAATTTAAAAATTATGACCCTCCTTTGGCTTTGCGGTAGTCGTGTAAAAATAATACACTTTCAATATGCACATCACTGTCACGATTCGTGAACATCGTTTTTAAAGTTTTATTTCCAATTGACGTAAGACGAAGAAATTTGAACAAATCACATTTCTTAATTTTTGTTACCATCTTTCATCTTTGGACTCTTCATAACAACGTTTAGGCATTGTTAACGGTTGATGTATTATTTTTCCCTTGTGCGAACGCCGCGCGCGCGCGCACGCCGTGCGCCGCACGGACAAGAAGAATGATATCACGACTTTGACAGCTAAAAAATTTATTCATAATTTAGAAGTTTGGTCTATGACAATAAAATGACACTAAGGGCGCTGGCGAATTGATAGAATGATAACCGAATGACAGCGTCTGCCGCTACCATATTGCCAGTGTTTTCACAATGAGGGGAAACCCCCCTTTTGAGAGGAAATTAGGGTCCAGAGGGAAAGGAAAAGGAGAAATTGCGGTAAATCATGGGTAGCCTAAAATATTGCGGCAAATTTCGAAATTAATTTCTTATGGACTATACCGTGGATTAGCGTTTTACTGTATAAAAGAAACAGTGGCAACACATGCAGGTTTTATATATTTCTGGTCGGTATACACGACAACGATATATCGTAGCGATTTGACTGCGCAGACCGTTTGTGCAGTTTTATCGGTAGTGTGTACGAAAATCCTCCCAGATTTTTCTGGTTGGCGCAAACGATCGGGGCAGTTTTAAAAACTATTCAATAAATTGTTGTCGATCGTGTTTGCACAGTTTTGTCGTAGTATGTGGACGGAAGTTGTAGCGATCCTTCAGTTTGTTCACGACGCTTGCTGTAGGTGCAAGTCAACATGTCACAAGATGATAATGATAATAATAATAATAGGGCAGGGCAGCTTGTGGCGTGCTGAATGTGAGTGGCGACACTGCGGTCCTGAGTGCCCCAGAGAGTCGGCCAGGGCCTCGTATCCAGCTCGCCTTTACTGGCTGGCAATCGAAGAGTGCCCGCAGGATTCTCAACACTGGCTTGCCTTAAACGACTGATCAGAGAGGGGTCGCCAGAGCTATATGCTTGGGGGGTGGAAGTGTCATTTTCAAGGCCATAACTACGGGGAAACCACTGCGGGTTATCGGGGTTTTGCGATGGTGAAACCGGCGTCGCACCGCTCGAAACCCCAAGCCACTTGCACCAATGTTGCCCCCCTGTTGCCCGTATGGCCTGCGTGTCTGTGGCGACCGTTTAGGGGGGGCCATTCAGTGAGTTGGCGAGTCACCGTCTGCCAAAATTCAAGACGTATAAAGGTATTGAAGGCAGACGACAGTTTAAAAATCAATAGTTTTTAGTTTTAGTACATCTAACATCCAACCCCATAATCATAATTATATTAGATACCATCATCACACAATAGTTTTACACCTACCGTTGGCAGTTCACGTGTGTTATGTGCAGGCGTGGAGTGTCATCGGTAGACGTCAAATTCCATTTTTAAATTAAATTTCTCCAAAGGCCTCTGCGTGTTGGATCCATATCTCCATGTACGCCTTTCAAAGGACCGGGTATCTTTCCTTGGAAGATACCCGTGAATATAGGAGATACATAATAATAATAATATATAATAATAGAAAAGCTAGAAGCATGTGGCATTAGAGGTTCACTCCTAACATGGTGTCAAAACTATCTTAATAGTAGATCATACTGCATTAAGGTGGGTGATGCTTATAGTGGTATGGTACAGGTCACAGAAGGTACAGCACAAGGCTCGGTTCTTGGACCACTGCACTATATTAATTATGTCAACGAATTGGCAAATGTAATAAAAAATAGCGATATGTACCAATTCGCGGATGACACATGTCTAATAGCTGCCGATAACAATATATCCTTAGCTCTAAAACGTTTACAAACAGACTTCACGTTACTAAACAAATGGTCACATGATGCGGGACTAGTACTCAACGCCAGCAAAACAAAAATGATGTACATAAGCACTAGTCAGAACAGAAAACCGCAGCAACTTAGGCTCATCGCTCATGATCACAGTTGTCTCCATCTAAATAACGTATCATAATGTAATTGTAAATCTATAGACGTGGTATCTGAACATATGTACTTAGGTCTTATCATAGACAGCCGCATGAAATGGTCAAGTCATATAAATTATGTATGTGACAAATTGCGCGCTATCCTTGCTAAACTCACGCTTGTCAGAAACAAAATACCCTATGACATCCGACTTCTACTCTACAAAGCTCTAGGTGAATCGGTAATATCTTATGGACTTAGTAGCTACGGTCGCACTTATAAAACTCACCTTAATCTAATATATCACATTCAAATCCAAATATTAAAGCAAATTGTACCGCTAAAGATAAAAAAACAATATCAGTCAGACTATGCGCAACTTTTCTCTCATTGTAAACTCATTCCGATACATGAAAAAGTAAAACTAGCACTACTTTCTGAAAATTATTTTAATGACTGTCTTAAGAAATACAACACTAAACCTAATATGACACTACGTAATACTTTTACAAAACTAATAATACCCACATTTAAAAACTTTTTTGGTCAAATGTGTCTTAGTCATATCATACCGGTACTAATTAATAAATTACCACCGGAATTTAAAAAAACAGTTACACCAAAAAACTTAACTCACAAATTAAAAAAACATTGAAGAAATAACACTCACTAATCAACATATATTTAATAAATAGAAAAGGAAACATGCTGTGTCACATTAATATTAATATGTAATAACTTGAGGGTGTATCTGTGAAGATGTGCGGGCTCACTGCTTGCCACCGTTATGTATAAGAAGTATTCTTGTAAATATTGTCGACGTTTCCTAGGTGTACAGATAAACCGAAACTGGTTTTTGGCTACACCTTTTAATAGAATTTAAGCACTTGATGTACTAATATGAATAAATAAATGAATAAAAAATAAAAAAAAATAGCAACAATGTCTCCCACATTGGAAGAGTTAATACAGAATTATAATTTGCTTCTGGAATAAGAAAAGTAAAGACTATCATAACCCCAACAAGAAAAATGCTGCCTACGATAGGCTAATTCATATGTACAAACCTGTTAATTCCAATGTCAATAGGAAGTAGTAAAGAAAAAATTCAATAAAATTCAATAAATTCACATGAAAGTATGGCTTCCTTTTAAGAAACCAATTTCTACACCACATACGTCCCTCCAGAGGCCTCTGCGTGTATGTTTTACGTATGTGTCTCTCTCAATAAATTCACATAAGAGATACTTTCAGTCGTCAAGTCATATGATTTTCTTTTAAGAAGCCAATTTCTACACCACATACTACGTGATTTTCTTGGCTTTTTACATAAAATGAGCGACGCTAGCGCCAGTGTTTCATCGTCGTCTATCATGGATGACATGATACTCGACTGAATTTCAGCTGCAAATGGACGATCGCCGCAGATATCATAAACGTGTATACGGTCTATGGACGTTCGATTAACTGCACAAACGGTCTGCGCAGTCAAATCGCTGCGATATATAGTTGTCGTGTATACCGACCATTAGAAGGAAATCGAAGTTTTTTTGAGGCGCAATTTCTTTGCGCGCATGGGGGTAAATTTTTTACGGATGAAACGCGTCACGAAGATGTGTAGCGTTTTTGTTGAGGAAGAGGGAGAGAGTGATTGAGACCGATTGAGAGAGAGTGAGAAAGGGCGAACATAGCACGAAGCAAAGCCATGGGGCGAGAGTAGCAAGCAAGCGAGTGAGAAAGATCGAGGGATTTCTTTTTTAATACTGATAAAAACACATAGAACCATAGAAGTTTCACTTCTGACATGCGCACTTAGTACTCACGCTATTTTTTTTAGTTATTACACTAGTGCCAAAGCTAAGAACTACAGCAGAATAACTTATGACGGGGAGATAAGTCCCGAAAAGGAGAAATCTGAATTGAAGCGTGGGGAAAGGCAATCTTTAAAGTGGAAACACTGCATATTACATTTATATGGTTTACAAATGGCTGCTTGTTCGTAAGACTCGTGCGCATTTTGTTTTAATCACAAGTATCACTGCTCCTTACTGATTTGCATAATCACGTATAAAATACAAGATATATATATATATATATATATATATATAATGATACAGATGAACAATCTATAGATACTATTCTATTTTAATTTCAAGTCATCTATACGTATATAGATATCATTCATAGTTAAATATAGCTACGTAGGTAAATATAGTAATAACAAGCTCACAAGCGCCGTCAAGTGGATAAAGATGATTGCTGTCCAAACTCACTATAGTGACGTACTGTCCTATGTGTACTATCATTACTAATGTTATAAATGCGAAAGTAAGTTTGTTTGTTTGTTTCATCATCATCATCTCAGCCCATATATGTCCCACTGTTGGGCTCGGGCCTCCTCCATAATGGAAGGGTAATTGACCTACTATACCACGCTGGTCAGACGTGTTGATATAGGGTTTTATTTCAAGTTTTCCTTCTCTCGCATAGATATTATATGCGTTTTATATCCCTTAGTCGTCTCGTACGATCACCCACGGGTAAGATAGGGGGTGGTGAATTGTATTCTTACTCCGTCACCACACGGAAAGTTTGTTTGTTGTTTATTTGTTTGTTTTTTACGCTTTCACGCTTAAACCCCTGCACCGATTTCAAAAATTCTTTCACCAATGGAAAGTCATAATATCAGGGAGTAACATAGGCTATATTTTATCCCGGTATTCCCACGGGAACGGGAACTACGCGGGTAAAGCAAATGAAACCGAAGCGAAGCGAGGACGGGTTGCTAGTACTATATAATTTGTGAATGATATTGAAAATGTGACATGGGTCACGCGAAGACATAGAGCGGAACGGCAATATCGCTTCTTGCTTTTTAACTCTGAAATACTTGTGTGATGTGGTTGGCGCGTGGTAGAGTTACTACAAGTTCAAAATCTCGTAGACAAAGACAGCATAATTAAAGTTATAGCTTGGTATAAAGTCAACTAATTTTACCTTGAGCTCTTATCTTAAGAATCTTTTTTAGAACGTTATGTACAAGTGTTATTATGACATGTGGCATCGTTAAGTGCCTGAGCCATGAACACAAAAGCTAAAATTTTTATAAAAGTATGTCTAATATATATTTTAAAATTGAAATGAAATCAATTTAGACGATACATGGTGTTCAGTTAGTGTTCGATGAAACATATCTTCTGAGGAGTACGGCACCTCATTCCTTATTAATTTTTTCAGCACTTCTTACGACAGAAGGCTGTTGACTACCAGCATGACCTATCACACTGAAAGTCGAATTGCATCTAGTATTATTAAATAGTGATTGCACGGGAATATTTACATACGAATAATAAATAAACAACAAAAATCAGAGATGGCCGCTTTATTGAACAAAATGTGGAGGTGTTACAATATACGGAATTGAAGCTCGACAATTATGTAATCAGTGATCAATCTTATAAAATTCAAAGGCAATTGAACGTCCACGTAGAACATACCGCATGCATTCATCTTACTAAATGTATTGCGATTTAAATGCACAACAGACTTGTAGAAATGTTTTTTATTTCCTGTGAAAGATATAATAATGTATATTATATATTGGGCTTTCTGGCAAAATTATATTTTTAAGATATTATAGATAGATATTATAGACTGCACAGATGGCGTAGTGGTTAAGATAGCGACCTACAGCGCCAGTGTCGGGGGTTCGAATCCCACGCGGGACAACACTTTGTGCGATCCACAAATTGTTGTTCTGAGTCTGGATGTAATTTGTGTCCGTTAATTAAATGTTTGTAAGGTCCCCCGCAATATAAGGATTATTTCCTTAGTGCAGGGTGTTGTCTTAAATAAATAAATAAAATAAAAAAATAATAGATCGACATTTTAACCTATAAGTACCACCAAAAGTAGTTTTGAACTGCGGATGACATCAAAGGTGGTTCGGCGTTTATTTGGCTACCTTAAATTAAATTAAGGTATTCATTGTTCGTGTGTTGATGAGATAAGAACACAATGGTCACCACTCCTTCTTTTCCTGTAGGAATCGTTAAAATTTAGACATAGCATATTACACATACAAAAATTCACATTTGCAGCATTAATTACACATATTATTATTATTTCGATTTAGTGTCCATCCTATTGTCACCAAGTTACCTAACGTCTTTTTTTATAGTCAGTTTTATCTGAAGGCTGCCTGGAATCTGTTCCAGTAGTTATCTGCGATTATAAGCTCTAAGGGCGCTCTATTTCAATTAAGCATTAAATCAAAGTTTTATTTTGTGACTGCTGTTGAAATAAAGTGTTATCTGTCTATCTATTAGTAAAAGTTATGAAAAACCTCTGTTTCTGATTTCAATTCTAATAATCGTTGTCATCGAGTTTGAAGCATTCATAATCGTTATTTTTAAGTTTGACTATCAAAGCAGTAAAATTATAATTCTTATTAGTCTATTCGCTTGTTACTTTTATGTCCACGCTGAGTTTGGATTTTCCATTTACTGGAAGTATTTAGTATCTGTCATGTAAATAATGTATATAAATTAGTCCGGAATAAAATACATTTTGCTTTTACTATAAATGCGTTGATATGGTCGAGTACAGCCAAAGTCTAACCTCTCCGGCCGCTCTGAGTTTGCGTTCCTGACAGGTCATGACAGAATGGGCGATGTAACTTTGAACTGAGGTACTATTTACGGCACAATTTTAAATATCTTATATTTACCTTATTAACGAGTAATAACATCAAAAATTTAATAATTATGCCAACTTACAATAAATGTATTAATTTTCGGCTAAAATTATTAAGAATTACTCAATTAACAAATATAAAAACAATAGTTTTAAAAATCAAAACATGTCAAACTGCCCTGTTTCAAGGTTTTGTCTTATGTTTGTTTTTGTAGTGACGGGACAAAATAACGAGACAATTGTAATCGCATATTTTTATAATCTTAATATAATCTGGCGGTATAATATTAATAGATATATAATGTATTTACTATTTAATAAAGTTAGTAATACGACAAAGGTACACCCAATCAAAACTTAAGAAAATAAATATCGTGATAACAATCACATCTATTAAAAAAAATGAAAATAAAATGACTTACTATTTTATATTACTAGTGAAAAATGGCTACCCGTAATAGCGTTGTGGGGACCGCCATTTTATGACAGTCACAAAGAGTCATTTCTTGTCGTCTCGCGCGCATAGACTACGTTCTCCAGTGTTTCTTCGTATAGGTATATATTCTCGTGACTGTTATTGTTGTTTATTTGACTGATTCTCCTTGTTATATGAGTAAGAGGTCAGCCTCTGCGCTAATCTAGACTTTTGTTGTGTATCGTATATTACTGTTCTGCACTTTCGGTGCAAAATAATAATGCCGAAACACGGTTAAATATTGAAAAGTGAAACACGAGAACTAATTATCAAGCTTCAATATTACCTTGAGCTTGAAAGACAAAATGGCGGACCCCGTAATTATAACAAGACAAGAGCGCATCTCTCAGACGCTTAGAATAAGCGAATGGACAATAACAAATATTAACACAGAAAAGTTCGACTCCTCGGGCACTAGAGAAAATATTTTACGAACACCAAAAAAGGAAATGCAGAAATGAACCTATAACAGACAATGCTAGCTTTGAGGCTGATGCTATAAGGAATCACATTCATTTATCATCACTCACCATAGTTCATAAACATCCAAGTACTGAGCTCGAGCCTCCTTCACAATGGGAGGAAAATTGACCAACTGTACCACGATAGTTAGACTATTGGTTTTATTTCGAATTTTCCTTCTCTTGCTTAGATATTGTATGCATATTATAATCCCTTAATCGTCATTTACGACACCCACAGGCAGTAAAGGGGGGTGGTGAATTGTATTATTATTCCGTCAACACACGGAAGCATATATATAGCAGTTATTATCCCAGAAGTGAATACCTTAATAGGTCATCAGTTCTACCATCTTTGAAAGCAACTGATTTGTTTCTTCTGGAAAATTCTTTTAGAAAGGAATAACATAATTTTAAAAACAATTAACTCTTTGAAAGACGCGAAAAATATTGATAATTGGGACAATACCGCTTTCATCGACGAGATAAGGCTAAACCCCAACCACACGCTTTCTCGTTCTTGGACAAATGACACTCAAGCGTCATCGTCGAAAGTGCCAATGGGTAAAGGAACACGACTCATAATATGCCACGCTGGTTGTGCAAAGTACGGTTTAGTGGAAAACGGTTTATTAGTTTTTGAGTCAAAAACTACTGCTGACTACCACGAAGAAATGAATGCGACTGCATTCAAGGAGTGGTTCCAGGATGTGTTGCTACCTGGCCTCCCAGAGCCTTTAGTTATGTTAATGGATAACACCCCTAATCATTCGGTGCAATTAAATAAAGCACCTACCAAAGCTAATAAAAAGAGGAATCGGTGGCTGCAAAGACGTGGCAATGACGAAAATATATCTACACTAAAAGCAGAGTTGATGAAATTAGTCATTGACCATAAGCCGGCATAAGTTCGTTATGTTTTAGATGAGTTGGCTCTGGAGAACGCTTATTGCGTTCTTCGAATTCCCCTATTCCACTGCCAGTACAATACTATAGAGCTAATCTGGGCTCAAATTAAAGATTATGGAGCCGGCCATAATACTTCTTCACCGTATAGCATAAAAAATATGAAGGCACTTTTAAAAAAAAAGATGCGAAATAATTCCTATAAATTTAACAAAATCTATATTGAATTTAATAAATAAGCATAATGAATGCAATAAATAACGTTATTAAATATCATCATCATCATCATCTTGCTCTTATCCCAATTACTTGGGGTCGACGCAATATGTCATCTGTTTTGACATATTGCAAAAAGTTTCGGCAATGACTTTTATGACCGGCCGCCTGCCTGACGTCAACCCTCCTTGGGAATGTAATCGTTGACCCAAATGGTACCAGATGGAGTTGGTCCGGGTCAATCTAATTATTAAATATAATGAATGTTATTTATTGTATATCACTAGTTATGACGAATTGACATGTGTCAGGAAAGCAAACTCAGAGCGGCCGGAGTATAGTAGAGCTAACTATCGGTAGGAGCAATTATTAACACCACTAGACACTAATAAAATAATTAAAATAACAAAACATACCAGACATATTTGAGGAGTTTACGTTGATTGATCGTAGTAAGCACTCACTTTCTACCTGTTCTATTGTCGAATAGAATTGTTGACATTTTATGCAGAACCATACAATCAACAACACATTCTTTATTAACCAAAATACTGTTATGATTAGGATGAAATTATCAACGGCAGCCTGAAGTAATATAAAAGATAAATTTATTTGTAACATTCGTGTCGAAAGCCTCTTCTCTCTTTGAAATTCGCTCATAAATAGTATGCAATATATTGTGGGGACAGAGTAAAAATACAATTCACCACTCCCTATCTTACCCGTGGATGTCGTAAAAGACAACTAAGGGATATAATACGCATATAACATCTATGCAAGAGAAGGATCCTCGAAACCCTATACCAACCTGTCTGAATAGCATGAATAGTAAGGTCAATTTCCCTCCTATTGTGTAGGAGGCTCGAGCCCAACAGTGGGACGTATATGGGCTGATGATGATGGTAGTGTCAGGCTTAAGATGAAACGACAACCAATTTTGCATATATTATCTGCAAGTATGCTTACTGATTGTAATTGATCCTTATTATGAATAATGGATAGTTCAAATGCTATTTGGATGTAACACATGCAGCGAAAAAATGTATCGAGGCAGTATACGAATATCTGTAAAAGAAATAATCAACTTTTAGTTATAAATATTAGTATATACGTAATTATAAAACAGATGAGGAGGTACTAAGGGAATGGGTAGTAGATCTTCTGGAAAACTCACAACTATACGATGGCTAACCCGCCTGCAAAGTGTGAATAATATGGCATTATCCAATTGATAGGCTGATGGGTAAATACATAGAAGTTATCGTTCCTAAATTTATAAAGAAAAATACATAAGAAGTGGTTTGTTCTCATAAATGCTTCATAATTTAATTAAATAAAAGCTTAATGACCGTATATTGAAATATCTTCTTAAACAAATTATAAGCGAACAAAATATTTTGATATATTGTCAATAATTTATTGTAATCCTTATGTAAGAACACAGCATCATTTAACCATGCATTCAGATATTTTGTTAGAAGCTTTATAATAACTATAGCATATGCTAGGTCCAAATCAATACATATGAATAAAAGGTCCGTGCATCCAGTTGCTATATCAAAATAATCGTATATTATATAAATATAAAGCAAAATCACTAAATTCATAAAAAATATGCTTAAATTTAAGATCCAGTTATATTTGACAAATATCTCTATACATTTTTTAGTTAATTTTGTATTATTATTTACTCTTTGAATTGTCAACATTAGCAAAATGTTATTTTTGCTATGTATCATATTTAAAATGAATAGTACAATAATTCCAAGACAAATGTAAGCCGTATAGACGCAAGTTAAAATGGTTTGTATTGTGCTCCCATAGAGATTATCTGATTCTGTTATATAAGCACATAATAATCCGTAACCATATTTAATAAATAATACAAAAAAGAATAAAGCCACTATTAAATTAAATTTTCTTCCGTTAGTGTTTATAAAATTATTTCTTATTGTAAACTTTGATGATAATAGTATGTTTTGCATTATATAGAAGGGATAAAATATATCTTTAATTTCTTGTCCTAGGTAATTATTCATTAGTAATGGTCTGATTGCTATTCGTGTTAATTTTAAAACCATCGTGTGACACTTTACTGATTACACTAAGAATTGTTGACCAATTGCTTTTCCTTATAACGAAACTTTAACATAATTGATATGATATTAATTTTGTTATTAATTAGGCATGGTTGTTTATGTGTACTATATAAATTCACTCTTCATTTATTAAATTATGTGACGACATGTAACGAATATTTATATTGCTTTGAGCTAGGCTGCGCCTATATAAAATCTTCAAGCTACTTTAAAATTGAATTCTAATCTGTTTTTCTAGCGTGTTTCTTTAATGTATATTTGTAGGGAGCTTCGCCAAATACCTGCACAGGGTCGTAAGGAGGGAGAGTACACCGTCCTGCCACCACTGCGATTGCGATGAGGACACGGCGCGCCACACGCTCGAGGCCTGCGCGACTTGGGCAGTGCAGCGCCGTGAACTCGTCGCAATCATCGGTGCCGACCTGACGCTGCCGGCCATCGCTAGGGCGATGGTCGACAGCGTCGGGAACTGGGACGCGGTCGCAGCCTTCTGCGAGACAGTGATCTCGCAGAAGGAGGCGGCGGATCGTCTGCGCGTGGAGCGCAGCCTGGATGAGGAGATCCGCCGCCGGCGACTGGGGCGGCGCAGGCGCAACTATCTGCGCCTCATGCCGCCCTAGCCGAGGCCGCGGGTGACGTGACTGGGGATTAGTCCGTCACCCGCCGAGAGGCCGACCGCGTGAGGAAAGACCGACGTCCTCCTCGAGGGGGGGACGTCGGTCGATGAGAGGGTACCCCGCGTAGGGGGTATTCCGTCGGGCCGACCACTGACGACAAGTAAACCTGCTCCGGTGGTCGGCCCAATGACGAAGGCGAGGTGGTTTTCGGGTGGGTTGCGGGAGTTGCGTGCTTAAGCCCCTCTGTCGCCCCGGACGGAGTGGTGCGGAGGCGCGCCGACCGCGACCCACCCAAAAAAAAATGTATATTTGTAAAATTTTACAAACTCATTACCTAATCTAGTGGGTTTCTATGTTATTACGAATACGAGGGTGCGTTTTTAAGTTCGCAGAATGAGAAGGTTAGGGGGGATGGTTATGCTCATAAGAATCGTAACCTGTTTAGTGACTGATACCTACACATATACATAGAATCACACCTCTTTCCCATAGGGGTAGGCAGAGACCAGTTCCCTCCACTTGCTACGATCTTGACATACCAGTTTTGCCTCCTCCACATTAATTAAACTCCTCATCTTCTTCGCCAAGTACCTGCACAAAGTCTTGAGGTGGGAGAGCACACCGTCCTGCCACCACTGCGATTGCGACGAGGATATGGCGCACACATGCTTGCGGTGTGTGTCGCGTAGGCAGAGCAGCGCCGTGAACCCGTTGCAATCATCAGTGCCGTCAGGAACTGGGACTTGGTCGCTGCCTTCTGTGAGGCAGTCATCTCGTGGAAGAAGGCGACGGAGCATGCGCGAGAGGAATTCTTCTATGGCGACAGGATCCGCCACTGGAGACTTGGGCAGCGCAGGCGTGAGTACCTGCGCCTGATGTCGCCCTAGCCAAGGCCGCTGGTGACTGGACCGAGGCCCGTCACCCGCAAAGAAGCTGATCGCGTGAGGACGACCGACGTCTCTAGAAGGGCGTCAGGGAGAGAGGTACCCTGCTGGGCTAGGCACGGCCGATAAGCAACTGGGTACCAGTCGTCGGCCCAATGACGAAGGGAAGGGAATACGGTGGATTATGGGGTCACACCCCGCCTTTTCGTCACCCTGTACTTAGGGGACGACGTGTGTGCATAGCACACATAGCACATAACCATAGCACACCCAAAAAAAAAACAAAAAATGCATGTTCTTCGGTTCCCGATAGAGCGTCCCCGATTTGAACGTGGAACGTCCAGCTTAGGCTTCTCCTTCCAACAGGTCCGTTCTCATTCGTTATATAAATTCTCCTTGTTAGTCTCCTTTCATTCAGGCGCTCTACATGCCGAACTCGTTTCCGTGGGGTGACGGAGTAAGAATACAATTTACCACTTATCTTGCCCGTGGATGTCGAAGCAGATGACTAAGGTATATAATAAGCATATAAGATGTATGCAAGAGAAGTAAAACTCGAAACATAACCCTATTCCAACACGTTGGACCAGCGTGGAATAGTAGGACAATTCCCCTCTTATTATGGAGGAGGCCTGAGCCCAACATTGGGACATATTTAGGCTGAAATAATGATGATGATGATGATATGACGAAACCTACTTAACATACTTTTCTCAATCCTTGTCACTCTCTCTCTACTCTCTACTTCATTTCTCATTACTTCATACCATAACGTTCCCTAATCACTCTGTTCTTAATTCCATCATTGAATTCTACATCAATCATGCTCCTTAGCGCTCTCATTTCAACAGCATTTATTCTACTTTCGTGCTTCTTCTGCTATACCCAGCTCTCACTTCCATATATTAAGGTTGGTACAAGCACTTTCCTATGCACAGCCAGGCGAGCCATCTTAGACAGGCTCTGGCTACCCCTAAAGGTGCGCAAAACATCATTCACCAAATTTCTTTCCATATCACTTTCACATTTACCATCTCTCGTAAATGTAGAACCCAGATATATGTACATGGATGGTATTTTTAGCAGAGCCTGCGTGTCACGGCATCAAAAAAAAAGTATTGTACTCATAAAAGCATCGATACTTTTTTTTCAATACTTTTATGCGTACGATATTTTTCATAGAACCTAATGCGTATACGTCAGGACGTTAATATCAGTTATGGATGTTGATATTTTTTTAAATATCAGCTTTTCGATATTGGTATTTTTAAATATATCAAAATTGGGATATATCGATAGGGGCTTTTTACAAAAAGCCCGGTTACAACCGTGCCACGACGACGCGGTCCGCCGCCGGCGACTGGGGCGGCGCAGGTGCGACTAACTGCGCCTGATGCTGTCCTAGCCGTGGCCGCGGGTGACTGGACCGGAGATTAATCCGTCACCCGCCGAGAAACCGACCACGCGATGGTGACCGACGTCCCCGAGGGCCACGTCGTGAGTGGAGGGTACCCCGTGCTCGGGCTATTCCGTCGGGCCGACCACTGAAGACAAGTTACTCTGCACCGGTGGTCGGCCCAACGACGAAGGCAACGTGCCATGGGTGGGTTACAGGGCCGCGCACCGCCCATCTGTCGCCTCAGACGGAGCCGGGCGGTGGTTGCGCTTTTTAGGAATTGAACGTCTGTGAACGGATGGAAATATTTTGAGACATGGTTTAGAAGGTTCACCATTGAACTACATGGCATTACCATAAATATGGGCCGTACAGTCAACTTTAAAATAAGTAATTTCTATAATTTATTCGATACGATAACTGCCAAAAAGTACTCATTTAGTAAAAGTATTGAATACAAAGCAACGAGTACAAAACTATCGGTCAGTGCTGCTCAGCTAATTGGGCCGGTCAGGCACCGCGTACGACTCCGCGGCTACGGCCACACCGATCAACCACTCCGCCATGGCTTGCAGGAAAACGTCTTGCGCACCGGCGGAGTGGTTGAGGTTGGCCTGAGGGAGGTGGATGGACTCGGTCGCCATTAGTGGGCCGTATCCATCACCTCCTCCGCGCTGGCGGGCGATCGGGTCGCTCTAGGGGTGGGAGCGACCGGGGTCGTCGGGCTACTCTGCCCCTTTGGGGCCAAAGCCGGGGGTCTGCACTCCCTGCCCCCATGCGGTGTTTGGCAGGCTTATAGCCCGCCGCACACGTGGGGCAGTGGGGAGTGGTGGCGCACAATGCCGCCGCAGCGGAAGCAGAGATCGCTGCAGTCAAAGCAGTTAATGCATGTCGGTCGAATGTGTCCGACCGCCATGCACTGGTAGCACCTCACAGGCCGGGACTCCAGCACGGTCACCCGCGTCAAGCTCCAACCTACGAGGAGCCGGCCAATTGCTTGGCAGACTCCACCAGGCACTGCACTCAGGCAGCACCGACGCCGTCGGGATCAGGACGGATGGCGCCAATTCGGACGGTGTCCACGGGACTCCCAGTTTTCGAGACGATGGCCTTCTGGGTATCATCCACCGTCACGGAGTCGTCCAGACCCGCGACGCGCAGTTTTGCACGCTTGATGGGTCTGGCGGTCTTGACGCCATCCTCCGCAGCAAACAAACCCCGCAGCTTAGCCGCCATGCTATTGACCGTCTTGGCGCCCTCGGCTCCAGGGAATTCCAAAATGCGAGCCTCTGTCCGGGCCTTGCGGGTCCTGGTTTCGATGCCTCCGATATCGGAGACGTCTAGCTCCCGCCGGGCGTGACGTAAGACGGCCTCATATCTGAGGCCGTTTTCGGCCGCCTCAGGCACCACGGTGATCACCACTATATCACACCACATAATTTTGTCTCTACTTGCTACATAATGCGTCTTAATTTTCAATTTCTCGTGGGTCCATGTCTAAGAGAACAAATGAGTTGGATGCATTATAGGTGTTGTGCTTTATTTCAGAATAATATGATAGTTTACAACTTTCTGCTAGAGATTTGTCTGTATTAGTGAAATATTAGTGAAATATGTTAGATTATAGATATATTATAGATAGATATATTAGATATATTAGAGATAGATATATTAGATTAATAGATTAATGTGGGTCCAACCATAAAAAATATGGTTTCCCATATTTGCCTGTTATTTTTGCCTGTTTTTTTTTCTATTTGTGGCCTATCATAATCAATTTTAACTTTTTTTGATAAGGGAGTTACAAAAATTTCTATATCGCTTGTAGATCAATTTCAGGTTTTCATTTTCGGGGTTGTTTTTAGATTTCCGATGTAGATAATCTCTATTTCGCAAGAAGCGGAGCAGACCCTGAGTTATCCACAGTTTTAATAGTTTTCTGCACCTGCCAGCCTTTAAAACGATAGTATTATATTCTATTGATAAAGTTATTTTATGTATCAAATAAGTAATAGAAGATTCTGGATCATCTGTTTCGTAAATCGGTTTTAACTCTAATTTAAGAATATTTGATATAACTTCTTTCTTTCGTATAGTTAATACAATAAATTGGGTCACGGTGGATTATTTTATTTAATTCCTGAGGGAAACAAAATACTACTCTGTGATCTGTGACAGACAGAAAAGGAACAAACTTGAGTGTTGGTGTACTGGTTTTGACAAGCACGTGGTCAATGCATCTCTCAAGTCTAGTTACCAAGTTGTGAGCCCGTAATAAGCCGTGATAAGCAACAAAATTAAAATAAATAGGAGAATTGTAATTTGATTTTTCAAAGTTGATTAGAATATTTAGGTCGCTAGTTAGTATAATATTTTGGTGTACAGAAAATGTATGAAATAAATCATTTAGAGACAGTACGAAAGGATTTATGTTGCTGTAGGATGGTGATCAGTATATAGCTATTATAACAGTGTTGGGCTTTATTTTTATGATTAGACAATTAACTTCTAATAAAATTATTTCTTCTACAGAGACAGTTAATGTATTTTTAATAAATGCAACAAATCCATCTTTGTTTTTATCGATGGTTTTGGTGTGACCACTAAGGTATGGTACGATATTGCATAATAATGCTGTTTATTATGCAATATTGCATAATAAATAGCAATCCATTAAAATTAAAATATCCAATAGAATTTCACTTTCAATCAAGCAATATCTCAAGCAATACCTACTATAAAATCTTAAAAGTTGCGATTTCGACTACGAATGTTTTGTATTAGGAACAATAAGTCAGTATGTGTGTCAGTATGTATAAACGTGTAATTATTTAATTTCTAGTTACTGTTTAACAAAGTACGAATATGTTGCAGATTAAGTGACTTTTACACATTTCAATCAGATTCACAAGAAAAAGCGATTACAAAATTGAAAAATTTACATGTTTCTAATTCGTTAACGAATATATATTTTTACTTCAGATTTTTCTTCACCGATTCTTACCACCAGTAGCTAATTTCCGTTTGATCAGCTGTTCCATTCTCTGAGATAATGTTTGGCTTTGTATTTATGTGTGCGTATATATCTTACGAAGCGTAGGACAATCCATTCTTTATTAGTTACTAGCAGTGCCCGCGACTTCGTCCGCGTGGAATAGTGACTTTGGAGAGTATAGTGACTTTCAGGCTTTATTTATTTATTTTAAAACTTCTGTAGCCAAACGTTAAGAACGTTCAGCACTTAATTCCCGTAGTCGATTAGGTAGACGAAGTTCGAGTTGTTTGTGAAGCCAAACGTTGTGTCCATTCAACGTGTGTATCTTGTTTATCTAGCGCGGTTTCGTTCAGCGATTTCTCTTTGAGTAGCCAACCTCTGTCTATTTTCATCCTCCATCTCATTGCTGCACATAAGTCGCAGCCGTTTTGTAGTGGCAGACTGTCGAGAAAGTTGAGGTCTCTTTCTAGGCATTTCGCAGAGGCTACCGCCCCCCTCCTCCCTCATAATCGCCCGCCACATCATACATGCGCGCGCATACTATATCTACATATATAAAAATCAATTGCTGTTCGTTAGTCTCGCTGAAACTTGAGAATGGCTGGACCGATTTGGCTAATTTTGATCTTGAATTATTTGTGGAAGTCCAAGGAAGGTTTAAATGGTGAGAAAATATGGAAATTTTGCGAATAAAATACTAAAAAAATAAATTAAATAAACAATCAATTTGCCCATACAAATTGTTCTTACCTGTCAAACATTTGATATTCGTCCCGTCAGTTCGTTATTTTTGGCATAATTACATGTAGATCTATATTTAAAAAAAAGGTTTTGGAATTGATAAGAAAAGGCAGTATATTAAATAGCTAGAATACAATTCAACAAACAGGGGTGTCGTAAAAGACGACTAAGGGATATAATATGCATATAATATCTATGCAAGAGAAGAAAAACTCGAAAAATACTCTATATTAACACGCCTGATCAGCGTGGTAGTAGGTCGATTTCCCTCCCATAGTGTAGGAGGTGCGAGCCCACCAGTTGGACGTGTATGGGCTGAGAAGATGATGATGATTTATCAGCCTCCCACAAATAGTGTAAAGTTGGGGACTAAGGAAATATGACACTTTCGGTAAATTCAATTCAGTTGGATTATCAATAATTCGATTATATTAATACGTTTGAGGCCGAGTCCGGAGACCGCCCCAGCTTCGGCAGGAGCACCAGAATCCCCTTCATTCAACATCCAGAAAAACTGGCCAAACGCTATTCCAGCGTTGTACACTCAAGATACCAGATGCTGAAAGACCAGCGCCAGCACCCATCAAAAGATGCTGGAGAGTGTCGAACGCGACCCCTGGGGTTGTCCTTATTGCGCGGCACTAAGTAGAGATTTCGCTTCTTCTTCAGATCAATCAGTAGGAAATTCTGGGCAGTCTTGAATGTGACTCCTGGGGTCGCCTGTATAGCGCAGCGTTGAGTAAGCTACGCCCTCCTCCACTCACCGAAATTTTCCAGACCGACCTAACCATCACGGTTGTCGAGGACCTTTTTCCTCCGCGGAAAGCCCCCCCAATCATTGCTTTGCTGGACAGTAACCGGAAACAGCGCCGCCACGAACAGGGAGATGGGGCGGCAGTGGCGCATATACGCATTAAACCCAAATGGGTGCTGGCACTGGTCCTTGAGCACCTGGTACCACATCTCACGGGTCTGTATAACGCTTGAATAGCGTTTGGCCAGTTCCCTGAATGTTGGAAGGAGGAGAGGCTGGTGCTCCTGCCGAAGGTGGGACGATCTCCGGCCTCGGCCACAAACATGTTGATATAATGGTGTTATTGATAATCAAACTGGATGGAATTTACGGAAAGTGTTATTTTTCCTTAATCCGCAACTTTACGCTATTTGTAGGAGGCTAATAATTCATCATCATAGTCTCAACCCATACACGTCCCACTGTTGGGCTAGGGCCTCTTCGATTATGGGAGGGAAATCGACCTACTATACCACGCTGGTCAGACGTGTTGGTATAGGGTTTTGTTCCGAGTTTTCCCTTTCTTGCATAGATGTTATAATATGCATACTATATCGCTTAGTCTTCTTTTACGACACACACGGGTGGTGAATTTTATTCTTACTCCGTCACCGCACGGATAATACTAAAACCAAACTGATAAATACTAAAACAAAATAATTACGAAAAAAAGGCGGTACGAAGTTCGCCGAGTCAGCTAGTCTATATATATAAAAATGAATTGCTGTTGGTCAAAGTCTCGCTAAAACTCGAGAACGGCTGGAGCGATTTGCCCAATTTTGGTCTTGAATTATTTGTGGAAGTCCAGGAAAGGTTTATACGGTGAGATAATATGGCAAAATTGCGAGTAAAATACTAAAAACAACAATTTTATTTTCCCATATAAACTGTTCTTACCTGTCAAACATTTGATGTTCGTCCCGTCGGTTCGCCATTTTTGGCATAATATGTAATTATTGCGCACTAAGGAAATTGCCGTAAATTCAATTCAGTTGGATTATCAATAATTCCATTATATTGATACGTTTGAGACCGAGTCCGCCTCAGCTTCAGCGGGATCACCAGCCTCCCCTTCTTTCAACATTCAGGGAACTGGCCAAACGCTAATCAAGCGTTGTACAATCAAGGTACCAGGTGCTTAAAGACCAGCGCCAGCATCCATCAAAAGATGCTGGAGGGTGTCGAACGTGACCCCCTGGGGTCGTCCTTATTGAGCGGCACCAAGTAGAGATTTCACTTTTTCTTCAGATCAATAAGTAGATAATTATGGACAGTCCTGAACGTGACCCCTGGGGTCGCCTCTATCGTGCAGCGCTGAGTAAGCTACGCCATCCTCCCCTCGCCGAAATTTTCCACCCCGACCTCCCCATCATTGTCGAGGACCTTTTCCCACCGCGGCAAGCCCCCCTAGTCATTACTTTGCTGGACAGTAACCGGAAACCGGAGATGGGACAGCAGTGGCCCATATACGTGTTAAATCTATCACACTCCGACCAAACGGTCAACCCTAATGGGTGCTGGCGCTGGTCTTTGATCACCTGGTACCACATCTCACGGGTCTGTACAACGCTTGAATAGCGTTTGGCCAGTTCCCTGGATGTTGGAAGAAGGAGAGGCTGGTGCCGAATGTGGGACGGTCTCCGACCTCAGCCACAAACATGTCGATATAATGGTATTATTGATAATCTAATTGTATTGAATTTACGGAAAGTGTTATATTTCCTTAATCTGCAACTTTACGCCATTTGTAGGAGGCTGATAAATCATCATCATCATCTCAGTCCATACACGTTCACCACCACCAACTGTTCGGTTCGCACCTCCTCCACTATGGAAGAGAAATCGACCTACTATACCACGCTGGTCAGACGTGTCAATATAGGGTTTTGTTCCGAGTTTGCCTTCTCTTGCATAGATATTATATGCATACTATATCACTTAGTCGTCTTTTGCGACACACACGGGTGGTGAATTGTATTCTTACTTCGTCACCGCACGGATAATACTAAAACGAAACTGATAAATACTAAAACAAAATAATTACGAAGAAAAGGCGGTACGAAGTTCGCCGGGTTAGTTAGTACTCTTATATTATATCTTATCTTATATCTTTAAACGAGCAATTCTTGTATATATATATATTCAGGATCTCGGAAACGGCTCAAACGATTTTGTTGAAACTTGGCATACTAGAGGATTCGGGCCCAAAATTCGATCTAGCTAGGTTTTATTTATAGAAAATGTTGTTTTGTCCGTGTTTTAGTAACAATACAATGACATTAAATTTTAAAAGAATGTGAATTCAAATTTCGTTGTCAACGTCATGAGTTACGATAGCTCAGGTGAGACGTTAACCGGTTCAAATTTTGTTTTTTTGGCATTCAAACAGCGTCGGATCGAATCTCGGTGTTATTATTATTCTCTTTTTGTAATTTTTTATACATTTTTCATTATTTATTTTTATTTTTTATTAATATATATCTAAATAAATTCTACAAAAATATTCCGAGCGAAGTTCGGTCAACCTGATATTTAATAATTATATGGTGTAGCCATACAGTACTTACATTTTTAATATCGCGATATCTTTTGAATGAAATGTCCGAATTTAATCATTCAAAAAGTTATAGAAAGATATTGAATCCGTCTTGAATATGAAGTAATTTATTTTGAAAGGATTAATACCAAGATACAAAATAAAGAGTATTTAAAGCGAAGGCACTTTAATTATTTAAAAAAATGAAGAAAAACACTTATTGTGAGATAACTACAATAGTTAGATATATGGTGTTGCAATATTTGGTAGACAATTATATGTTCTGCAAAGTTGTAGTACATTGTTTTGTTCTATAATCAATGATGTAAGGATTTTTTCGGGTAATTTTTTTACTCCTTGGGTTACATTATTGGACTTTTAGTACGGATCCCTATTTTTTTTAAATATATTATAGCCTATAGCCCTCCTCGATAAATGGGCTATCCAACGCTGAAGGAAGTTTTCAAATCGGTCCAGCGGTTCCTGAAATTAGCGCGTTCAAACAAACAAACTCTTCAGCTTTATAATATTAGTATAGATTTTAGCCGTTTTACGACATCCACAGCATGCCCTGGCCTTCTGTGGCAATGGCATCTTGTGAAGACATATATTGAAATTTAAAAAAAAACAACAGAAATCATGGATGGCCGATTTTAAAATCGATTTATATACGATGTTGCTCCCCCATAGTGCTCGTAGGAATATCGAGATACAATATAGTCTTGTTATAATCGCTTTTCATTGGTGATAATATATCAGATACATCTATACAAATAGGTACATTTATATGCTACGTACCATGGTGGCCATTTTACTTTCGTGTACGCCTATTATTTAGTTCTTATGACCTTAAACCGTAATTGCATGTGTGTAATATTTCGTATATTAAATAAACAGTAGAAAACATGGATGGCCGATTTATTAAACAAAATATGAAGTTGTTACAGAATACGAAATTGTAGCTCGACAATTATGTAATTAGTTATTAATATCATCAAATTCAATGGTAGTTGAATGTCCACGTTGAACATACCGCATGCACTCATCTTACTAAATGTATTACGATTTAAATCCATAACAGACTTGTAGAAAACTTTTTCATTGCCTGGAAAATATATGTATGTACATAAATATAGGTATGTATGAGAGTTTGTGCGTCCTGGCAATATTATGTTTTTAAGACAGATTAAAATTTTACTGAGTCATTAGAAGCAATTACAGTGTTTCTGGACTGCTTATGAACGCCTACTGCAGGTGACATTAAAACGTATTCTGGCAGTAGGCGTTAGTGTTAGATGCTTTAGCGTTATATCAAGTAGGTACTTTTAAATAAAATTAAGGATTACATTGTTCGTATGTTGATGGAACAAAAACACAATGATTGCCATCCGTTCCTTTCCGGTGGATATTGTTAAATTTTAGGCATTATAGCGTGATAAAATGATACAGCACATATAAGTTCATAGTTATAGTAGCTGTATGTATTATTATTGTTTCCATTTAGTGTCCAGCACCACTGCCACCAAATGACCTTATACCTCTTTTTTATCATTACATATCTTAAGGGTATCTGAATCGGATAACGAAGAGCGACTAATCGACTTCGTTTTATTCTAGTTTTTCATCTTAATTTTATCTTCTAACCGCTGTAGAAATAAAATATGTGTCTCACTATCCATCGTAAGAACTATCTAAATCCTTTGTTTCTGTTTTGGCCCAGAGCGGAAACGTTAGTTCTTATAATAGCTATCATTGGACTTGAAGCATTCATACTCGTTGTATTCAAATTGTACTATCCAAGTAGTAAAATGAAAATTCTTATTAGGCTATTCTGTTATGTTGCTTTTATGTCCAGGCACATTTGGATTTTCTATTTGCTGGAAGCATAATATCTGTCATGTTTATACATTGATATACGTTAGTAGAATAGAGTATGACCGATCTTATTGCAAACTACTTAGTCCAATCTATATGATCTAACGGATATTAGTAATAATTCAATTCAAGCCATCATCACTAGGCACTGATAAAATTATTAAAATATCAGAACATACCACAAAATTTTGAGGTATTTAGGTTGATAGATCGTAGCAAGCACTCCTCATCCACCTGTTCCATTGATGAATAGAATTCTTGACATTTTATGGAGAACCATACAACCAACGACACATTCTTTATTAACCAAAATATAGTAATTATTATAATGAAATCGTCAACGACAACCTGAAGTGATAAAACAAAGTTTTGAAGTTACGTTAATTATTATTATATATATAAATATGACACTGGATGTATCAGGTTATGGGGCAACTGGTCAAATGGGCGTTTATTCAATGGTGGTAGGAAAAATTTTTGAAGTAAAAATATCGAATAATTAATTAGAAACATGTAAAGAGTGTATTATGTCAACGCTTTTTCGTGTAAATTGAAAAACTTCGCTTTAAATAAGCTGACCGGCTGATGACCATTGATATCTATGCTACCATCGATGCGTTTACACGATTCATACCTATTGATACTGTCAACGCGCCGTATGCCTACATGTATTCTGACTGTACATGCCTTCATAATATGTAAGATTTAAGGGATAGACTCTTAGACACACATTTTTAAAATCACTGTAACTATTATGTTTTATTGTTTTTTGTGTTATATAGAGGGTGACTGGTAAAAGATTGTACATATTGAAGGAGGGTATTCAGTACTCGATTCTGATACCGAATATATAAAAAAAATTGGTACTTAAATTTTGAACTAATTATCTTATAAAAACATTTAGTTATGAACACATGGGATAGGTCAACGTACGTCAGCTCTTGTAGGTACTAAACAGTTCGCGTGACATTGAACTAGTTACATTTTAGGTAAATATTCTACCTATGCGACTCGACCCAGTAGGTATTTTTTGCGTCGCGGGCCGCAGACAGAGGTCAACGTACGCTGGCAAACCTATTGTTTTGATTAGAAACAAATCACTTTATCTCAAGATTGGTAAGAGCTATGAATCTGCAACTAACTTTAGTGTTTTTATGACATTATTCCTACACCTAGCTTTAGTAATTATAATAATAAATATCCAAAATCTTGACAACAGTACTAACAAAACTTTTACTCGATATCGGTATCGGTGTATCGCCAATAGGGTGACAATATTTTTGGAAGTCTTGTAACACTAATATTGTTGATGTTTACTATGTAGTTAATTAATATTATCTTCTTTTTACACTTTTATTAGTTACATGTGGCCATTATCTATCGTTTCCTTCAATATGTACAATCTTTTACCAGTCATACTGTATATTTTAATTACGATCTATGACCGTTAAACTACAACATGCTCGAACAGTTGTTCCATAACCTGAGATGTCCCGTATATATTATGTAAAATATGTGTAGAAATATTACGCAAAATAATATTGGAAAGGCTCAAGATACCGCACTCAATTTACTATGATATATATTATGAATAGGTAGTCTTACTGGTTTTATCGTATCCTTATTGTGAATATCGGATAGTTCGAATGCCATTTGGATATAACCTATGCATCGAATAAATGTATCGAAGCAATATATAAATATCTGGAAAAGAAATAATCACCTTATATATCAATGTAATTGTAATCAGCGATAACATTCTTCTGGACAAATATAAAGCTAACTGCAACGACCTCTGCCAAACTTAGCGATTACAGCATTATCTCACCGTGGGACTCGGGACAGTCCAACGACGGATGTGTATAGGCTATCCATCAGATAGTTTCATGAAATGAAGACACAAAAGGCCGTTTTTCAAGTATAATAAAGAAGTATAGTAATTATAATAACCGTATATTGATATATCTCCTTAAACAAATTATATGCCAGTAAAATATTTTGATATGTCATCAACTTTTGCTTGTAATCCATTTGTAAGTATATAACATCATTTAGCCAAGCATTCAGATATTTTGTTATAAGCATTATAATTGATACAGCATATACTATGTCCAAATCAATACATATGAGTAAGATATCTATGCAACCAGCAATTACTTCCGAATAATCGTAAAATATGCCCATGTAAATATAAATCATTAAATTTATAAATAATATGCTTAAATTTAAAATCCAATGATATGTGACAAGTATCTTTATACATTTTTTAGCTAATTTGATACTATTATTTAGTCTTTGAATTGACAAAATTAACAAAATATTATTTTTACTATGTGTTACATTTAAAATAAACAGTACAAGTATATGAAGGCAAATGTACGCCGCAAACACGTAGGTTAAAATGGTTTGTGATTTGCTTTCGCAGAGACCAGTAGAGTTTATTATATCACTATATAATAATATGTAACCATATATAAGAAATATTACAACGAAGAATAAAGCCACTATTGAATTGTGTTTGCTTCCGTTAGCGTATATAAAATTATTTCGTATTGTAAATTTTGTTGATAACAATAAGTTTTGCATTAAGTAGAAAGGATAAAATATATTTTTAATTTCTTGTCCTATGTAATTATTCATTAGTAGCGGACTCATTCTTATTTAAAACATTCGATTTTTAAATCGTCTTTCACGTGTCAGTTGATAGAAGTCACTAAGAATTCATGGGTAATTGATGTCGAGTCTTGATAATTAATTAGGAAGCGTTTGTAACATATAAATCAATATATTGTAACTAAATTAGTTTTCACTATTTATTTGTTGTGTCATTAGTTATATGAAGTCAAAACTGATCAATACATGGTTATGAGCAGGGTATTTAATTATTCAAAAGACGTACTTCAGGCTATTTCAAAATAAGTCTATAGACTTAAAAAAGCTATTTCTATGCATTTTATCGCGTTCGTGTTTTAGTTTTTATTCCTCAAGTTTCAAATATTTTTTATGGTTCATGACCAAGGAAAGACTAAAGTATCTTACCTCCAGTAAGTTATCGTTAATACGAATATTTATGTTCGCCCGGTACGAAAATAATCATCATTTTGATAAGTTTAAATTTTTAAACGCTAAAATTGTTGTTTAAGAAGATTAAGTATAGATAATTGTTGTTGTTTAGGAAGATTAGGTATATAATTTTTTTTCCGTGTGGTGACGGAGTAAGAATATGGATACAGAGTGGAATATGGAGTAATACTATGCAAGAAAAGGAAAACTCGAAATGAAACCCTATACACCACCATCGTATAGTAGATCAAATTCCTTCCCACTGTGGAGGAGGCCCGAGCCCAACAGTATAACGTATGTAGGCTGCGTTGATGATGATGGATTTGCTGCCAAGTAATAAAGGCGAGATGTCTTATCGAATAGCCTCTATATCTTATAAGCGTGACATCAATCCAGTGAAATATATGTATAATTCGTTACATATATATATTTCTCCTCAATTACAACGCTCCAGTGATGACGATAATAGTGACCTAGATTGTGATTGTACATCTTTTGAATAATTAAAACAGTCAAAAAACACTTTTTGTTTGAAATAAATTCAAAAAGATTTTCACTTATTACATTTTAATTATAACAGAAAATCAAAATTATAAAAATAAAGAGTTTTATCGATAAAAAAACTACAGACTTTATCGTAAGCGTGACAACGCTTATATAAAGACAGTTGTCCCTAGAGCTGTCGCACTAGGGACAACTGTCACAGAGCTCATCCTATATTTTACGGACTATAAGAATTGATGGGTAATTGATGTCGAGTTTTGGTAATTAATTGGGAAGCGTTTGTAAAATATAAATCAATATATTGTAACTGTATTAGTATTTATTATGAATAATGTCCCTATGTGTGTAGCGACGGGATAGAATACAATTGTCGTCACCCCTTGCTTGCCCGTGGGTGTCGTAAAAATCGGCTGAGGGCCTCACCAGGAGAATGGGTAGCAGCTATCTCCTGGGAAAAACTTACAACATCTACTGCGATCGCCAACCCGTCTGCCAAGCGTGGCGATTATGCTATTATACAAAAAAAAACGGATGCGATAAAAATGACGGCCCCCTGTCACGGTAGTTCCGCCTTTCCACGCACTCATTTTGGTAGCGGGCCCATCGATGGCGGAGCAGGGGGTGCTAAGAATCGCCGGTCGCGATCCGGCTACCAAAAAATCGATCTTTGGCCCTGGAAACACACAATATTCGGACACTTAGGACCGAAGAGAGGGTCATCGAGCTGGAAGAGAAATTGAGCAAAATCCGTTGGGACGTTGTAGGATTATCAGAAGTGCGAAGAGAGGGCGAGGGCACGATAATCCTCCAGTCTGGAAATCTGCTCTTCTACCGGGAGGGAGATCACTCGTCCCAAGGCGGTGTAGGGTTTATCGTTCGAAAGTCTCTCGTGAACAACGTGGAGAGGATCGAGAGTGTGTCGACAAGGGTAGCGTACCTGATACTCAGAATTACCAAACGGTATTCGCTGAAGGTCATACAGGTTTACGCGCCAACCTCGACATACTCCGACGACGATGTGGAGGCCTTATACGAGGACATCTCGAAAGCCATCCACACGTCCAAAACCCACTTCACGGTAGTTATGGTAGACTTCAACGCGAAACTAGGCAAAAAGACAGACGATGAGCTGAGAGTGGGGCAATATGGACTTGGACAGAGAAACCAAAGGGACCAAAAACTGGCCAATTTTTTGGAGAAGGAAGGCCTCTTTATGATGAATTCCTTCTTCAAAAAGGGGCCACAAAGGAAGTGGCTCTGGATTGGCCCCGATGGTTCCACTAAAAACGAGATAGATTCATCTTGTCGGATAAACGACAAATATTCAATGATGTCTCTGTGATCAGCAGGATAAAAACTGGGAGTGATCATCGGATGGTACGAGGCATATTGAATCTGCGTACGAAAGTCGAGCGGTTTCTACACTCCGACCTACACCTGTCCAATACTAGAACCCCGAGAGCTTTCAGCTCGAATTACATAATCGCTTCCAATGCCTAGAAGAGTGCGAATCCTCGAACGATATGAGCAACAGGTTCGTGGAGACTGTCCACACTGTCGGGTCAAAGGTTTTTAAGACCCGTCGCGTAAATAGACCAAGAAAACTTTCAGGCCAGACTCTCAAGCTCATGAAGCGGAGAAAGGAAATAACGGTGCAGTCTTCAGCTGACTGGTCCACACATAGGCAGCTAAATAGACAAATCCCAAATTCCATGCGACGCGACGTTCGCTGATTCAATGCGCAGCGCATTGAAGAGGCAATAGAGCGGAACCGTGGCTCTAAAGTGTTCGCACGTGATTTGTCTATCGGGCACAGCCAAATGACCAGGCTGAAGACCGATGACGGCACTGTTATTTCATCCGAGGGTGAGATCTTGGGAGAGGTCGAAAGGTTCTATGGGCAGTTATATACATCATCCGAATTAAATACTGCAACCAATATTGTTAAGAATAGTTATTACCGTGTGTGAGGATGGTCATTAACCCTGACTTGTCTCTAAAATTCGTAAAAATTTATTGAGGACTCATTAGAAGAATAAGCCGCATTGCCTTCCTAGGAAACGTATAACATCCACTACGATAACGCCAAGTGACTATGGCATTATAGTCCCTTACGTTAATGTCAAAATTGAAAGTATTTTTTATAATGTCATATAAATTCATCATTTAATTATTCGTCAGTACTATAATAATATTTCTTGGTCAATAATAATTTCAATCTCTTTTTAAGATGAATGATATCGAGGGTCCTTTTTTCTTCTGGTAACTTGTTATAAATTCGTGGAGCCATTCCTAAGATACATTTTCTTACTGAGGCTGTTTTGCATTTAAAAGTACCTAGCAGGTTTTTATACTGACTACATAATTTAACATTTGTTGAAGTATAGTATAGTATTCAGCAAACATACCTAGGTTATTTTTCACCAACACGTATAATTCAAATATATAGAGAGATTGTAGTGTTAATATACTTATTTTTTTAAATAGCTATATAATATATATAATAACTCTCATCTGATTTGAGGCAATACATTGCTCGCACACAAATTTTTTGTGCTGTAAATACGATACCTTGATTTGTGGAATTACCCCTAAGGATTATACCGTAGCGCAATATGGAATCCACTAAGCCATAAATAAAAATAAAATAAAAAAGCCTTTATTTCTTGTTAGCTACAAATATGTTGGTTAGTAACACTTATTTCCTATCTTAATCTATTGTTAGTTTATTTAATTTATTTTGAAATATGTATGTATGTATCATTTAATTTTTGTTCAATATTTATTTCCTAACTAATAGATAATTACTGTTTTGTATCTTTAAGACCCCAGTGCGGGTGAAGGCCTCCTCTTGTCTCGGTCCTGTGCAGTGTCTATCCATTTTGAGCCGGGTACTTACTTTATTTCGTCTGCCCATCGTGTTAAAGGACGTCCTCTGTCCACTAAGCCATAATAGGCTAATTTTTTGCTTAATTGTTCTATGTGGCTCTTCCTGTCTAGATGTTTGTCAATATAGACACCAAAGAATTTTGTACTATTTACTTGCTCTAAGTTATAGTTATTATAATTTACAACTATATTAGGTGCAAGTAGCACCTAATATAGTTGTAAATTATAATAACTTCTTTGATAAAAAATGCATAATTTTTGTTTTATTTAAATTAATTATACAATTGTTTCTATTGAACCAATTAATTATGTTTATAAGATCGTTATTAATGTCATATTGATAATCATTATATTCATTACATTTTATTATGTCAGAACTGTCGTCAGCGGACATGATCATTTGTTGGTGTGTTGACTTCGGAAGGTCATTTATATTTATATTAGGAAAATTATATTAGGAATACCAGTGGCCCATGCTGCATTGTGGAACGTCATATTTAATTATTCGAGGTCTCGATAAGAATGTTAGTTCTCTTTGATTTATAGAACAGTCTTGTTATCCCTCTGTTGTATTCTATTTACTAGATAGGATTCAATAAGTTCTAGAACATTACTTATTATTCCATACGTGAGAATGAGAACGATCTACGTATATTCAGGTTTGTAATGAAGCCTCAGCGTGAAGGTGGCGGCCACAATTTATTCGCTGAAGACATACGTCATACTTTATTACGTCAGAGCGACGAAAGAGCTGCCTATATCCTTATGGATAGGATCGTTCCGCCCTCGGTACGTAACATAATCTATGTAATGATGCTCTTATCTTTCTTGTAGTGACGAAATACAATACAAGCACACCTTTATTATATATGGATATCGTGAAACGGGACATAAGTTATATGATATGCAGGTAATATTGACGCTAGATGGAAATTCAAATTCAAATCATTTATTATACATAGACCCCGAGAGGGCACTTACATATTGTCAATTTTACAAAATAAAATTAAATTATCCAATAAAAATAAACTACCACCGGATCGGAACGCGACCGCTACTGAGAAGATCCGGCAAGAAACTCAGCGGGCTTGTCTATTATTTTAATTTTTTTTCTTCTTACTAGATATAAATTTGTGTACATGTTTTGTAAGACCTAGCTCCAGTGTGATGCCCTTCGAACTGCAAGATACTTAATATAATTCAAATGATTATGGCTGGACCAGATCCCACAAGCGGCACCCGATCACGAGTTAACTACTAGAGCAGCCATCACTCGCCTCCACTCCACCAATCTCCACTAAAACCATAGCATTTCAGTCTAAGGACTGATGTAGTGCGCTAATTCATATCAAGTCGTAGTCGCTAGTATACGTAAGCAACTATCGTTGTATATTTTCGTGCCCGTGAAGAGGTCTTAAGGAAGTGCACAAGGGCATTCATCACTACAAGTCCCCTCCGTATATATTTATGTAATATCATCCTCGTCATCTCAGCTCATATATGACCCACTGTTAGGCTCGGGCCTTCTCCTTTATGAGAGCGAATTTGCCTGCTATTCCAAGCTGGTCAGACGTATAATGTTTTATTTCGAGTTTTCCTTTTCCTCCATTGATGTTATCATATATATATCCCGTATTTTACGACATGCACGGACAAAAGAGGGGGTTCTGCATTATATTTGGTGCCAAGTGCTTATCGATCGCACGTATTGCAGTGTAGGGCGGCCTGCCCTTCCCCACTTGGTGGACGAACAACCTGTTGAAAGTTGCTCGGCATCGCTGAATGCAAGCTGCACAGGATGGCACTTTGCGGCGAAACACAAAAGAGACCTATGGCCAGTAGTAGACGGCAAAAGACTGCAAAATTATGATGATGACAATTATAGAAGTTATGCTTCTCAAATATCTATAAGGTGAAAAACAGTTTTTAGGAACTAAAAATAATATCCTACAGTAAAATTGGTCAACTTCCAAATAAAAGTTATAGCAAAAGTAAATAAACTACTTCATTTTATGGTATATTTACATAACAGAAAATCTTATCAAAAGTTGACCACACCGATCAATTACTAAGAAAATCGTGTAAAATTTGAATCATTAGTTGACCAGCCTGTATATTGACTTTGTAAAAATGTTTTTTCATATTTTAAATACTACGTTACCTTAATTAATCGCAAACAAATAAAAAATATAAAACATTAACAAGATTACTAAATTATTAATATCACACTTTAAAATTTTACAACTCTTAAAATAAATGTTAAGAGAAAGCAAATAAAATGTTTAGAGTGCGTCACTTGAAAGGCAATTGGAGGATATTTGGAATATTACAAAATTATAGGACACGAAATTTGCACGATTCTATGACTAGATTCTCGTCCAACATACCTCAGTGTCTGAAAACACAGGTTTACGACCAGTGTGTGTTATCAGTGATGACTTACAGCACGGCAACGTGGTCCCTAAATGTAGGCCTCATAACAAGGCTCAAAGTCGCTCAGCGTGCTATGGAGCGGGCTATGCTCGGGATTTCTCTGCGAGATAGAATCCGGAATACGGAGATCCCCAGAAGAGCGGGTGTAACCGACATAGCACGGAGAATTAGCACGCTGAAGTGGCAATGGGCAGGCCACATCGCTCGACGAACCGACAACCGCTGGGGAAGGAAGGTTCTCGAGTGGCGACCGCGTATCGGATGACGCAGTTTAGGACGCCCACTAGGTGTACCGACGGCCTGGTGAAAGTTGCTGGGCGTCGTTGGGTGCAGGCGGCACAGAACCGCACTTTGTGGCGTAACATGAGGGAGGCCTCCGTCCAGCAGTGGACGGCGATAGGCTGAAATGATGATGATGACTAGATAGCAGCATCGACTATTTAATACGAAACTAGTTTAAAAACACGCTGTAATTTCTCATTTTACCGAATTATGTGCGTTAGTGGTCAACTACTGGTACATGGTCAACTACCGGTGCTCTTACCTTAATTATGCAAAATATTTTCAAGATCATAACAATATATTCATCCCAGCTAAGTCCAAATACTGGGTTCGGGCTTCCTCTATAATAACAGGAAACTAGTCCTACGTCGTTATTGCCAGACCATTTGGTATTAAGTTTATTTATTCATTGTATTCTTATTTCGATTGTTCTTTATTTACAAATACATTGTATACATATTTATAACCTTTAATCGTCTTTCACAACACCCACAGCCAAGAAAGGAGGTAGTGAATTGTATTCTTACTTCATCAACCCAAGAAAAATATATTGTTATGGCTATTTTAATATAAAAAAATACCACCATTTGCCCGTTGCAATTTCTTGTCAAGATGCTGTATGGTAGCGGCTGTGCTGCAAAGTGCTGTGTGGTAGCGGCTTCGAATACTACCAACCCTTGCTTTGCTCGTGGGTGTCGTAAAAGACGACTAAGAGCCCTAGATTGACCCGGACCAACTCCATCTGGTACCATTTGAGTCAACGATTACATTCCCAAGGAGGGTTGACGTCAGGCAGGCGGCCGGTCATAAAAGTCATTGCCGAAACTTTTTGCAATATGTCAAAACAGATGACATATTGTGTCGACCCCAAGTAATTGGGATAAGAGCAAGATGATGATGATGATATGTCTAAAATTCTTATCCATGTTATTATTTTCATCAGGTACCTGGTTATATAATTATACCGGGTGCTCCATTACCCCCACCAATTGTGGACCTCGACTCAGAACTGGGCATGTTCGGAGTGATTATCAGGTAAACCTTGTTAACACTATTTTTAAGTTATGGTTTGGAGACTCCCCGCCTGAACTGTCTGCGACTACGGAAGAGTGACGTACGACTCCATCTGCTACACAATACTTTTCCATCACCAGTGGGTGGCCACCAATACAGATTCTTCTTATCAATACTACCGTTACTACTTTACAAATAACACTGGGAACCTTATTTTTTTTTTAATCATAAGGAATACATTCTAGTCTAGATTGACCCGGACCAACTCTATCTGGTACCATTTGGGTCAACGATTACATTCCCAAGGAGGGTTGACGTCAGGCAGGCGGCCGGTCATAAAAGTCATTGCCGAAACTTTTTGCAATATGTCAAAACAGATGACATATTGCGTCGACCCCAAGTAATTGGGATAAGAGCAAGATGATGATGATAAGGAATAAATTCTAGTCGCGAAGGACTTCATAAACATACAATTTACGGCACGGAAACGTGGTCCCTAAGGGTCCCTATGCTCAAAGCCGCACAGCGTGCTATGATTTCGCGGGATTTCTCTGCGAGATAGAATGTGAGATACTGAAATCCATAGAAGACCGCGTGTAACCAATATAGCACGAAGAATTAGCACAGAAGTAGCAATGGATACATCGCTCGTCGAACTGACAACTGCTAGGGCAGAAAGTTTCTCGAGTGGCGACCAGGTATCGGACGACGCAGTGTAAGAAGCCTCCCACGGTGGACCGACGACCTGATGAATGATCGCAACTTTGTAATATTCAAGCAGGAATATATCTTATCTCGTAACTTACAACATAGCTTCTACGTGATAAGTCCTTCTTATAGTGAAGTGACAGATAGTGAAGTGACCCTGGTTCATTCAGACGTAGGTATCTTCAGTAAGAGCATCTTAAATTTGTGCCAACGAGTATATTTTTAGAGTCCCTGCTTCCTCTCTGTGTGGTTACCAGGTAAAAAGAGCTAAATATGAGTACCGGGCAAATCCATTAAAAGAATGAATCTTCAGTGCAAGATAAGGAAAGCCAGTGTAGTGAACTGGTTAATTTCTCTCAACTAGGGGTTGTGCCGTGCCCGTATACAATATTAGTTAACATTTAGGCTCATAAAAATAGACAACCGCTTCAAATTGATCGAATGAATCTATCACCTGCAAGATCAAAATCTTATTGAAGATTGCGACTGCGTCAGAATGATTTCGTAAAGCATAATCGAGATAGCGGCTCATATACCTACGTCCAACGGCTCAAGGTTCCTCCATAATAGAATAGAAATTGATCTATTATATCACTAGTCAAATGGGTTGGTTTACGACAACCACGGGCAAGATAAGGCACTCATGGACAAAAGCGGGTGGTAAATTCCACGCGGCAATATGAGTCCGTAACACAGCGTCGTTATAAACATCGATGTACGCATTCGGGCGGATACTCCAATCCAACTTTCCAGCATATCAAGGTACCGTATTACTTTCCAAATGGGATAAAGCCATAACCTTTGGATTAAGCAGACTGGTAACCAGAATTACTGTTAAACTTCCAAAAGATTGATCCCGGAACCAGTTTTTACTTACTTCCACGAGCAAGTAAACAGTGGTGATAACATTGTATTCTGATTCCGTCTTCACATAGAGAAAATGGCTGGGGAGTACTTAAAGAAATATCAAATTTTTATATTAATTACTCGTTTTTATAGGAATAAAGACAAGATAATTCGAAATGTCCAAGTTGGATATCTTCTTCGTTCGAAGCCTTCAAATATTAACGAAGGCGGAGTACTCCGCGGTGGTGGAGTTATGGATACGCCATATCTTATTGACGACTTTCTTGTGGTGCTTATTAAAATAACATATTTAGTGTGAAAATAGCTTTTATTTACATCCCGATACTGACATTCTTCATAATAGGATAAGGAAATCGACCTACTATAACTAGGGATGAATCAAGCCTTTATTTCAGCAATTATTATAATAAAAATATCCCACAGCCAAACACCCGTATATAAGTTGATAATGCTTTAATCTTTTTTTTTAATAAAAGACTACACCCTGCAGTAAGGAAATAATCCTCATATTGCGGGGGACTTTACAAACATTATTTAACGGACACAAATCACACTCAAGATCAGAATAATTAAATTTATGGATCACACAAGGTATTGTTCTGCATGGGAATGGTCCCACGACAAAGGTGCGATAGGACGGTTTCTTAACAATTACGCTATCTGTGCAGTCGCTAATAGTACCTACTTACCCGTCATTATACGGGAACATGGGATCGCGTGGTCTTACGGCATCTTCCAAGAGAAGATCATACCCAGTCCTTTGAAAGCCTTATAGTCCATTGAAGTGTTACATGAGCTTTTCATTTTTTAGAGGACGCAATTTTATTTTTGAGACTTATGTGGGGAGTCAATAGAAGCTTAACCCCAAGTTTATGGGGTTGCCACCCTTGTACCCCTGGCAATTTGTTACTGCGCTTCGTCCGGTGAGCGAGAGCCGGCAGCCCAACTTTCTGAGGGTGTTTGCGTGTGGAGGGTTTTGGTGGTGCTTTTGGTATCACCGAGCTTCAATGCACGCATTCACACTCCCTTCACTTTCTTCGCGGTAGGCAGCGGCCTTGTAAAGGTTCATGAGCGGCAGCAACACCTACCATCAGGTGTACCGTTTGCTCGTTTGCCACCATTTGCAATAAAAAAAGAAAAAAAAAACCCCCCGGCTGCCATCTTGGAAAAAGGGGTGCAAACGCGTTTTTTGCGATATCTCGGAGACAATGCGCCCTAAAAAAAATTCGTAACGACAATTTGTAACAAATCACTTCGCTTACAGATATGTATCTTTTTGCTCTAAATCTAAAGAAGTTATAACAACCTTCCTTGGCAATGCAATTGTTGACTGGCAATAGATAGAGTTCGTCAGTATGGTGACGGAGTAAGAATACAAGTCACCACTCTCTATCTTAGCCGTGGATGTCGTAAAAGACGACTAAGGGGTATAATTTATTTATTTAGTACTTGGAAAACCAACAGCTGTACAAAAAAGTAATTAAAACTAGAGTAAGAAACATAAAGCCAATAACAGGTTTTCATGGATAGCAGTGGTACACACCTACAATAAGTCCGATAATAATTTGTAACATCTTAATAAACAATAACACAGAGTGTGACAGAAGAAGGAAAAATAATGATAATTAATTATTAAAAAAGTTAAGATTTAACTGTCTTCGTGCTCCTAATATTGAAAGGGTCAAAAGAAAACTCTTTACATAGTTTATTGAAATATTTGCTCGCTCGCACAATATACGAATTCTGCCTATAATTAGAGGACGATAATGGAATACCTATTGGTGGGTTAAACCTAGTCGATCTCTGAGGTACATTAAAATACAGCTTGTGTAAAATGCTGGGACAATCAATTAGTAACTTTAACAGCAAGTATACACAGTTTAGATATTGGCCTGTAGTTGACAATCTCATGCTTAGAGCCCTTCTTGTGAACGGGAGTTACATACGCAGACTTCCATATACGAGGGAATTCCATATATTCCTAATATGCACATAACATCTGTGCAAGAGAAGTCAAACTCGAAATGAAACCCTATACCAACATGTCTGATCAGCATACTATAGTAAGGTCCAAGTCCCTCCCATTGTGGAGGGAATTTCCAAGGCAGTGGGACTTATACGAGCTGTGATGATGATGATCGTCGCAACGCACATACGTCCCACTGTTAGGCTCGGGCCTCCTCCACAATGAGAGGCATATTACCTAACTAAACCGCGCTGGTCCAACGTGTTGGCATAGCGTTTTTGAGTTTTCCTTCTCTTGCATAGATGTTATATGTATATTTAATCCCTTAGTCGTCTTTTAAAACACCCACGGGCAAGAAAGCGGTGAATCGTATTCATACTCCGTCATCACACAGTGTAATCTAATAGGGGGTGTTCATAAAATACGTGAGATGTTTAAGGGGGGGAGGGGGTCGAGTCAAATCTCATCTAATCTTACGTTGGGGAGAGGGGGGGGGTCTCAGCAAATATCACGCAATTTTTTTTCTGATTGAAACAAAAAAAAAATATTCCATTTTGGTCCATTTAATCCAGATTGTACACGCTTAAGATTTAATCTTAAGCGTAATAGTAATACGATTAAGATCATTCACTAATTCGTTCGAAAGAAAATAATTTCATTCATACTTCGACGTTATACTATAGATAATTCACTTGAAAAATCTCACGTGAGATTGGAATCTCACGACATCTCACCAGGCGGGAGGGAGGGACAGAAAATTAAAAAAAAACACCACTCGTAATTTATGGACGACCCCTAATAAAATATTATTTAAAAAAAAAATAGAAAACAAGCTTTTATTTAAATGCTCTAAAATGAAGAAAAAGTGCTTGTCTAGACTATTCAAACGAGTCCAAACTCGAGGGTTTTATCTCGTTTAGTTTAAGAGTTCCTATAGCCACCTACCGACGCCATCTTGAGACCAGCTTCATGGTACCATATTATTGCATTGTCACCGAAGTTACGTAAGTAAACCAAATTTCAACCTAATCTAACGACAGGAAGTGGTTCTAATTAAACTCGCAAGATTTGTCCCATACTAACAGGGCAAATTAAATAAAAGCTTTTAAGGTTTAGTTGAATCTTAAGACTAATATTGGTTTTAAAAAAAAAATAATGTTATATCAACGAATTTTATTTATATTATATTAACAATCTACATGATTTGAAAGATCAAATTTAGATGAATTCGGTGTATTTGGGCATTTTCGTCTTGAAAAGTGTATTGCCCTTTGTATATCCCTCAGTGAATTGGAACTCAGGGTGTGCTGAAATCACCTAAAAACATACAATAAATACTTTAATTATTGATGTAAAACATCTATAAGCTAGGGTTAACTTGATCGTTGGCGTGGCGTAAAGCGACGCATGGCGTGGCGTAAAGCGATGCATGGCGTGGCGTAAAGCGACGTATGGCGTGGCGTAAAGCGACGCATGGCGTGGCGTAAAGCGACGCATAGCGTGGCGTAAAGCGATGCATGGCGTGGCGTAAAGCGACGTATGGCGTGGCGTAAAGCGACGCATGGCGTGGCGTAAAGCGATGCATAGCATGGCGTAAAGCGACGTATGGCATGGCGTAAAGCGACGCATGGCGTGGCGTAAAGCGATGCATGGCGTGGCGTAAAGCGACGTATGGCGTGGCATAAAGCGACGCATGGCGTGGCGTAAAGCGACGCATGGCGTGGCGTAAAACGAACGCATGGCGTGGCGTAAAACGAACGCATGGCGTGGCGTGGCCTACTCCACAAAAGGAGGCAAATTGACTTAATATACCATATAGACTAAAACGCAATTAAATGATTTTTAAGGATTTTATAGCATTTGTATTTTTCCGTGTGATGACGAAGTAAGAATACAATTCACCACCCCCTTTCTTGTCAGTGAGTGTCGTAAAACACGACTAAGGGCTTATTGCAGACATACGTAAGAGAAGGAAAGCTCGAAATAAAACTATACCAATCCGTCTGACCAGCGTGGTATAGTAGGTAAATTGCCCTCCCATTGTGAAGGCTCGAGCCCAGAAGTGGGACACATGCGAGCTATGATTATGATTTATATTTAAATTACCGAAAATTCCGAATACTTTCAACGTTCACAGTCACAAGAGAAGTCTTCACATTAATTACCGCGATAAAAGCAGTAAAAATTACAGAGTAAGAATACGGTTCACCACTCCGTTTCTTGACCGTGCATATCGTAAAAGACGACTAAGGGATATAATATGCAGATAACATCTATGCAAGGAAGGAAAACTCTAAATAAAACTCTATCGATCTATCTGACTAGCGTGCATTTCCCTTCCAATGAGGAGGCTGGAGCCCAACAATAAGCCATATATAAGATTGAGATAATGATAAATATTCATCATCATCGGAGCCCACATACATCCCACTGTTGGGCTCGGGCCTTCTCCACAATGGGACCGAGTTTGACCTAGTATACCATACTGGTCAGACATGTTGGTATATAAGATTTCATTTCGAGTTTTCGTTCTCTTCCACATATATTATGTGCATATTATATCCCTTTTATTTGGGGTGGGCTGCGGTCGGCGCGCTCCTCGCACCACTCCGTCCGAGGCGACAGAGGGGCGTAAGCACGCAACACCCGCAACCCACCCCGAACACCATCCCTTAGTCGTCTTTTACGACATCCACAGGCAAAATAGGTAGTGAGGATATTAAATTACATAAACATCAAAAATCTCACCTTTTCTCTTTCATAAGCATCATCGGCGCTAGTTATGAGTTCGGGCACATCAAAATTAGGTATAGCAAATAAGTTCATAAGGATGTGTTTGCAGTTAGTGTAAAGCATTCTCTGATCAGCCCATTCCATCTCACGGGGCAATCGCCAGTCTTTCATCTTGGGCTCATCACGCTCAGTATACTGGTCGAAGTTCAGACGTTCGATATCTTCAACCACCTATTGAGTACAAGGAAATTTAATACATATTAATATTTTTTAATACACGTATACAGAATTACATTTCGCACAGATTCAGATGCGACAACAAACAAATAAGAATCTTGAAATTTTTAAAGGCTCGAATCACTATGGTAAAAGAACTATGCCATACTTAATCCCTAGAATAATTAATCAACTTGACCAAACTTTAAGAAACAGCATCACAAAAGGAAATATAAAACCAAAATTGAAAATATACTTTTTAAACAGCCTGTAGCTTGCACACTTTACAACATCATCGTTTTTATTTTTCTTTTATTTTTTATCGTTGTGTACATTATTATAGTTTAGTTATCGACGGGCAAAGGTAATTCAGGAACATTTTTATAAAATCACTAACCGCCTCGTTAACGCGGTGTTAAATGTTGTCGTCGGTACGGGAGAATGGTTAGATCAATGGCCCTGTACGGTACACCTGTGTGAGCGAGTTCTGACCACTTGGTACACTTGTCTTAAAATTTTCTTCTGGCACTCGCCATGGTGTTCAGAGCTACACACGGATACCGCGCCATGTCAACCGAGCTAGCGTGCGCTTTAGCCAGAACACTCCCGTGGGACTTAAGGGTGGCAATACATGAAGCCCTCCCACAATTGTGATTCCAGCTAGGACACAGTAGACATACTTATGAGGTCTGAGTTGCCTGGTTAGAGCAGGGCTGTGAATTCATCGCAAGCATCACTGTCGAAGCTACCGACCATCACTTAGATCATAGTCGACAGGTCAGTACCTGGTATGAGGACGCCAACTTGTGCTTGACTGAGGTCCTCCCTCGGGGAGGATGTCAGTCTTTCCTCACGCGGTCGGTCTCTCGGCAGGTGACAGACTAATCTCCGGTCACGTCACCCGCGGACTCGGCTAGGGCGGCATGAAGCGCAGGTATTTGCCCTACGCCGCCCCAGTCGCAGGCGGCGGATCGCCTCATCGAGGCTGCGCTCCTCGCGCAGGCGATCCGCCGCTTCCTTTTGCGAGATCACTGCCTCGCAAAAGGCTGCGACCGCGTCCCAATTCCTGACGCTGTCGACCATCGCCCTAGCGATAGTCGGCAGTCGTCAGGTCAACACCGATGATTGTGACGAGTTCACGGCGCTGCTCTGCCCAAGCGTCACAGACTTCGAGCGTATGCTGCGCCGTGTCCTTGTCGCAATCGCAGTGGGGGCAGGACGGTGTACTCTCCCTCCTAACGACCTAGTTCAGGTATTTGGCAAAGCATTCATGCCCCGTCAACACCTGCACCAGTCGGAATCAGAGCACCTAGTGCCGCCGTTCCAACCACTGCATCAGCACCGGCCGGATGTCCTCCACGATTCGCACCCCGAGCCGAGGCCTCTCCAGCCGGACTGCCCAACGGGCAATGACGTCTCGGCGGGTGTCGACGCGCTAGGCGGTGAGCTCCCTCAACGAGACTACACCGCCCTCCGCTCGCACCCCTGACACCCGCCGATACAAACCGGCGAGCATTTCCGCCTCCAGGTCCCACGGAGGAGTCCCGGCCAACAGGCACGCGACGGATCGCCACCGTGTGGTGTCCGCGTATGGCCCTGACTGCCATGGCCCTCTGTGGTCACCACAGAAGAGCCCCGAGTCGAACAGTCAGGGACCCCGCCCACACCGGTGCGCCGTACAGGGCCATCGACCGGATGACCCTCGCGTACAGCCATCGGCACGTAGCGCTCGGTTCGCCTACGTTCGGCATAAGCCACGATAGGGCGGACGCCGCGCTGACGAGCCGTGCAGCGAGCCTGCGGAAATGCTCCCAAAACCACCAATGTCCGTCGAGCACCAGGCCCAAATACCTTATATGGGCCCGGATGCTGATATCAACCGAATGGACGGTGATCGAGACGCCGATGGGAGGGCTCATGCGGTGCCCATGGATCAAGAGGGCCTCCGTCTTGTCCAGGGCGACCCTCAACCCCAACGTCTCAATCCGCCTGACGATCTCTTCGGTGCCTAGAGTCGCCAGGCTTGCCGCCTCTTCTAGCGTCCCACCACGGGCTGTGACGAGTGTGTCGTCGGCGTAACAAATCACGCCCAACCCGGGCGGGAGGCTCCCCATCAACGCCCAGTCGTAGCCGTTGTTCCACAGGGTGGGTGCGAGGACCAACCCCTGTGGGACACCGCACGTCATGGGCGTTCGCACAACGTCCCCTGCGCGGTTGGTGCAGAGGACACTGCGGCCCTCCAAATAGTCTGCCACTAGCCGTCTCAGGTAAGCTGGCACCCCGTGATACCGGAGCGCCTCCCTGATGCAGCTGAATGGCAGACTATTGAATGCGTTGGCGATGTCCAGGGACACCACCAACAGCACTCCCCTGCCAGTGACGGCCTCAGTCGCCACGGCCTTCAGGCGCAACAGAGCCGCGATCGTCGAACGACCCCTCCTAAACCCCAACTGGGCGTCCGACAGATAGGGCCCCGTGCCAACGAGGTGCCGTTTGGTGCGGGCAGCTAGCACCCTCTCCAGTAGCTTGCCCGCATCGTCGAGCAGCACTATGGGCCTGTAGGCCGAAGCCGACTGTGGAGACCGTCCCGGCTTCGGCAGGAGCATTAGCCTCCCCTCCTTCCAGCACCCAAGGAACCGTCCGGACGCCAAACACGCGTCGAACAGCTTCCTGAGGCGGGGACCCAGGTGGTCGAGGACCAGGGCCAGCACACGGTTGGGAACACCGTCGGGCCCGGGGGTGAGGGATTTGCCGCGCATACGCGCCACCGCTACCTCCATCTCGGGTTCCATGATGGGCGGAACACTGTCATCGTCGCCCGGTCAGTGTCTGGCGAAGCCATGACCGGGGACGTGTGTTCCGCCCGCCGTGAGAGCAGGTCCTCGACGACTCGGGTGAGAAGGCCGGGCTGGAGAGTCTCGATTCGAGGTGTCGTGGAGCTTACTCACCGCCGCACGATAGGGGTAACCCCAGGGGCCACGGTCGCCAGCGACTGGGGCGGCGCAGGCGCGACTACCTGCGCGCCATGCTGGCCTAGCCGAGGCCGCGGGTGAAGTGACCGGGGAGTTAGTCCGTCACCCGCCGAGAGGCCGATCACGTGAGGAAAGACCGACGTCCTCTTCGAGGGGGGGACGTCAGTCGATGGGAGGGTACCCCAAATAGGGGGTATTCCGACGGGCCGACCACGGATGACAAGTAACCCTGCTCCGGTGGTCGGCCCAACGAGGAAGGCGACGTGGTTAACACCTATTTCATGGTTTTCAATGAAAAACCTTCGTACTGAATTTCATTGGAATAAGTTCAAAAGCGGCAAATTTTCATACTAATTTTGTACCCCTGTTTGACCCCCTTAAGAGATGAATTTTCCAAAATCCTTTCTTAGTGCTCCCCTACGTTATAAAGGGAACCCCTGTGCAAAATTTCAAGTTTCTAACTCTTATAGTTTAGGCCCTGCGTTGATATGTTAGTCAGCTTCTCCTTTTATATACATATACATATATATAGATAAACACCTAGCTTATAAAAAATCTGATTTGCCCCCCATGGCCCAGAACCTGGGTACGCCCATGCAAACCATCATAATCACCTATTTATTTTTTAAGAGTTGCGTACGTACAATGACTTGTACATTATGGAACGGTTCCGGCGTAAGCTCCATTAGGCTCCAATCGAAATGCCTCACTTTTTGTGCGTGAACTTACCTTCTATACGTTATTATTCTAAGGTTATAGGTTATTTAATTACGAGATTATTTAAGTGGCTTAGAATAATAACATATAGAAGGTAAGTCCACGCACAAAAAGTGAGGCATTTCAATTGGAGCCTAATGGAGCTTACGCCGGAACAGTCCCGTAATGTACAAGTCATTGCATTGCACGAACGTACGCAACTCTTAAAAAATAAATAGGTAATTATGACGGCTTGTGCATTCAAATGGTGCCACAACACATTTGAAAAACATAAAAAGATTTTTAACATTACTTTTAAAAGTATTTCGACGATTTATGTTAATAAAAACAAAATTTGATTTCATAATTTGTATAGTGGTTTCTGTGTGTAATCGTCTGCCCGCCATTAGTATTTTTAGATTAAAATTTTTAAAGTTCGAAGTACTGACACTATCCTTCTATACGTTTTTATTCTAAGTGGTTTATTTTTCTTTATATGATTGTTATTACTTCGGTAATGCAGAATATTATTGCAATCTGGAGAAATCTTAGTGAATGTAAGCAAACAATTTTCTTTTTTTTTTTGATAATAGTAATAAATAAGAAAAAGATCTAACTAATTTATGACGATTTGTTGGTTAAGGTGGACTGTTTAGATAAGGAAAGAAAGAGTCAAATTGGGTATATTGATATTCTTGAGAACAAAATTGAGAATTTAGAAAAAAACCTCTTATCTTCTAGTTTGGAAATAAGAAATGTGCCATTTAAGGCAGGTGAAACGCAAACAGGTTTAATTGATATTGTAAAAACAATTGCTGTTTCCGTTAATACCTCAATTCAAACGACTGAAATAAAGAATATATACAGAATGAACTCAAAAAAATCATCCGGCAAGAGTGGTCCTATTATAGCAGATTTCACTACTAACATCACGAAAGAAAATCTACTCAGTAGTATAAAAAAATATAATAAAAATAATACATCCAACCGATTAAACACTTCGCACATTAATATGGAAGGCAACTCTCCAATATACGTTTCAGAAAATCTAACATCTAAAACAAAGAAGCTTTTTTACCAAGCTCGTGAATTTGCTAAAGAAAATAATTACGCTTTCAAATGGATTTCCCGTGGACACATATTTATTAAAAAAACATGAAGGAGCTCCCGCCAAAAGAATTTTCCAGACATCAGATTTTGAAAATATTGTAAATCCCTTAAATTGACTATTTGTTTCATTCTTGTATATAAAAATGTACTTATACATAAAAATGTGTGTTAAAAATAATTGTTTAAATATTGAAAATAATGTTTATTCTTACTTTGTAATTTTACTAATCTCTTATTATAGTAGCTGTTTGTTATACTCATTCATTAATTTATACACATATACACACTATCATGCACTAACATGCGTTACATATATAAGCTTGTATATGATACTTTCATATACACAGCATACATGTAGGATACTATACGATATCATAATGTGCATAACGTCTCACTCATATTTACTCGCCAATTCATATTTCATTCTTAATAACCATACGTGTAAGCATATAATATACACATATCCACAGGATATACATACCATATTGATCATATCTTTCACCAATTTTAGCCTAGCTTATAAAATACCTCATACATTAATCTCTACATACATTGAAAATAAATATAATATTATTATATTATGCAAACATTTAAATGAATACATATCATATACTCTCACTATTACATATTTATACATAAACATTGCGAATACAATTTATACAATAATCTTATGGCAATACACTAAATTTAATAAGCGATTCATATTGGATAAAAACCAGTATAAAAGAAGGACAGTGTACCCAGGTATAATGCATGCACATTGCACGGGTTTCTTAATGTCATCATCAAATAAATATAAAATTCGATCGCACTAATGAACATATTTCAGTTGAACTAGATAATGCACAACAAGTTGAGTGTTTTTCGACTAGTAATACTAAGTTATGCCCCATCTTACTAAATTATGAGCCAGATAATACATCCTTGACTATTATTAATTTTAATATAAGGAGTATAAACCGTAATTTTGACAATTTTTTGGTACTTATAGCTGCATTAAATATATCTATTGACATCATCGTCTTAACTGAGTGCTGGACTAATAACGATTATTCACCTCCGAGCATGCATGATTATAACAAATATTGGACAAAAAAGTGTCTCAATCAAAATGATGGAGTAGTTGTATATGTAAAGAAAGCGATAGAAGTTGAATGTTGTGAGCCTGATTTCTGCGAGGGCAATTGCCTTATCATCAAAATTAAATCAGATTATACAATTATATGCACATATCGTTCACCTGGATATAAAAGTGTGACCACCTACTTAAACTCCCTTGACAACATTCTGTATAATATACATACTCAAAATATTATTTTAACAGGAGATATGAATATAAACACTATCTCTTATAACTTATCCTCTGCTGCGCAAGATTATTTAAATCTAATGGCACTTCATGGACTCAAACAAGGTGTTAACAAACCCACACGTCTAAACAGCTGTATTGACCATTTTATGATAAAGTGTTCACCTCCTTGTAAGACAATAGTTTTAGAATCTGACCTTACGGATCATTATCCTATCTTATTATATATAAAAAAGGCTGGTATTGAAAACAAACCAAGAGTAATAAGCAAAATAAAAATAGGATATGATTCCATCAATGTAACGCTCAATAATTAATTGTTCTTGGGACTACTTATACAAAATCAACAATACAAATCTAGGCTTTGAATTCTTAACTAATCACTTAAAAAATGTTATAACAAAATATACAATTTTACGCAAAATCCCTAATCGTCATACTCCAATTAAACCATGGATCACTAAAGGAATAGTTAAGTGTATTCGTAAAAGAGATTGTTTGCATAAAAGAGCTGTAAAATCAACTAACATAGAACATCAACGCATATACATTAAATATAGAAACAAATGCAATTTAATTCTTAAAAACCTAAAAGCTAAGTATTATAATGAAAAGCTGACCCGGAGTAAAGGCAATATGAAAACTACATGGAAGGTAATTAAAGATATATGTGATTTGAATACTGTTCCTGAAAAACCGACAGAATTGTTAAATATTGATAATTCCCCTAAAGAGTCCCTTAATAAAATAAATAACTATTTTACTTCTGTTGGTGGCTCTCTTGCGAATAAAATACTTAGTAGATTGAATGTGTGTGAACAAGAGTTAGCGCGACAAGCAATTTCTCCTGAGAAGCCTCTTCAGTCTATGTCTTTCATACCCACAGACGTTTCTGAGGTACGCAACATTGTCTTAGGTCTTAAATCGCACAGTGCACCGGGTTGGGATAACATAAACACTAAGATTCTCAACTTAAATATTAATACACTCGCTGCACCTATTGCTTATGTGTGTAATTTGAGCCTAGAAAGTGGTGTATTTCCTGCATGCTGTAAAAGAGCAATTGTGTGCCCAGTATTTAAGTCTGGTGATAAGATGATGCTATCTAATTATAGACCTGTTTCCCTGTTGTCAACGTTCTCAAAAATACTGGAAAAGATTGTGAACAATAGAGTCATGGATTATTTAGAAAAAACAAGGTTTTAAGTAAAAATCAATATGGATTTCGACCTAAAAAATCTACTGAAGATGCAGTTCTGTCGCTGACTACTAAGATAGTAAAATATTTAGATAGTGGTAATAAGTGTCTGGGTGTCTTTTTGGACCTTCAAAAGGCATTCGACACAGTCTCTATCCCGATTCTTTTACAACGACTAGAGAACGTTGGCATAAGGGGGTTAGTGCATCAGTGGTTCACCGACTACTTATTGGATAGGACGCAGTCAGTTAGGGTTGCTGATCTGAAAAGTGACTGCTCCTCATTAAAATACGGCGTTCCACAAGGCAGTACGCTCGGGCCTACTATGTTCCTAATATACATCAATGGCCTATGTGGTTCAGTAGTGTCATCAAGCTGTGATATCAGTATGTATGCCGATGATACAGTCTTATTGTTTCATGGAAGGAGCTGGAACGCGGTATTTAAAGAAACTGAAAACTCCCTAGCTAAAATAACAGCTTGGCTAGATCGTAGCCTATTATCATTAAATGCCAGCAAAACCAAGTATGTGTGTTTTAGTAAGAAGGCTACGGATAAGCCTACTCCGGATCTTAATTTAAAAATACACACATTTCCATGTAAGAAGGAATATCCAAATTGCAATTGCGAGATCCTTACACGGGTGACTTCCATTAAATACTTGGGATTGATAGTAGACGATCAGCTTAACTGGAGTGAACATATAGTAGCCATCACTGCAAGAGTGAGAAAACTAATATACATTTTTAAAAACTTGTGCATGGTTGGGGATATGAATATTCTAATCCAAACATATAAAGCCTTAGGGGAATGTATAATAAGGTACTGCATTTGTGCGTGGGGAGGTGCTGTCAAGACCATTCTCATATGTGCGGAACGCGCACAAAGGGTAGCCCTAAAAGTCCTTTTGCAATTACCCCATAGGCACGCTACAACTGCAGTTTATGAAAAGGCTGGTGTATTATCTGTGAGGCAGATATATATATATATGAGATTTTACGAAGGTATCACAGAGAAGTCGTGCCCAAAATACCTACTCTTGCCAGGCGAGTTGAGAGATATCCTGTGCCTCGATTGAAAACAACCTTCGGACAACGTCATTTTCATTTTGTTGCTCCCTACGTATATAACCAACAAAATACAAAAAGTAAGTCATCTCAACAATAATAAATTTAAAACTTTGATACTTACCTGGCTGAGAAGTCTTAATTATGAAAAAACTGAGAATCTTTTGCGGTTGATAACATGATTGGATGCACTAACATATGCATGTGCATAGTGCATGCTCCTAAAATATACGCACGCGTAAACATACAAATACACACACATGCACACTTACACACACACACCCCTGCTCACTTACACACACACACACACACACATATTCAGTGTGACACACAAGTATGAACTTACACGCACCTTTACACCTACACACACACACGCCCGCACGCACACACACCCACACCCATTCAAACACAAACCCATTCAAACACACCCATTCTCATACACATCCATTCAAACACACACCCATTCATATTTCGTTATTATTATTTTTTTTTTTCTTTTATCCTTATCGTTGTTTACATTAATCTACATTGTACTCGTCAATTGTAATACTTAGTCTATACGTATGATAATATAAAAGTGTGACTTGTATATTGGGGGAGGATACTGCCTCCTGCAACATAGTTTATAACTAGTGTAGGAGCCAGAGATTCCCATATATTTTTGGAATATTATTATGGTAAATAAATAAATTATTATTATTAATTTGACTAAACTGCACACAGCGTAGTGTTTAAGATACCGACACACCGTGCCAGTGTCTTGGACACGATTTCCAGGCCAATACTCTGAATACGTCCGTACGATGATAAATATTATAAATGCGATACATTCGCATTTATAATACAAATACAATTTGTTGGTTGTTATGCTTTTACTCCTAAACTACTAAACCTACATTATCATAGTACCCACTCTCTCATACAGGGTATATTTTATTCCCATATTCCCACGGCGTAGTGCCCGGGTGGTCTCCTATGTGGGATTCGAACCCACGACATTGGCACTTTAGGTTGGTATCTTAATCACTTTAATCACAAATAATATAAATAAGCAAAAATAAATGTAGAAACAAATAGTAACCTTGTATATAAAGATGTAAAGCCTCTATAACATTGTAGAACTGTGGCAGCTGTGATATAAGTATATATATATATATATGAGAAAGAATTGTAAACAGCGCAGTAATAGTATAGTTGCATAGTAGAATTGTAACATAGAGTATGTAAGCAGTAAAATTGCATTTAGTAGATAATAAATGTAGAAATTATTAATTTTTGCAATTATTTGTAATAAATGCATGAACAGAGTTTTATTTAAAGGGAAGATGAAAGTCCCTGATTATGTTAGGGGTGAATTCGCGAGCCGGGTCATAGCACCCGGACAAAAAAACCCCATTTGTACACTCGCCCTGAAATAATTAGAATAAGAGCAGGATAATAATAAACATCTGTGTGGTGACGCAGTAAGATTACAATTCATCACCCTTTTTCTTGCCTGTGGGTGTCGTAAAAGGCGACTAAGGGATATAATATGCATATAACATCTATGCAAGAGAAAAAAACTCAAAATAAAAGCCTATACCAACACAGCTGTGCAGTGTAGTATAGTAGGTCAATTTGCCTCCTATTGTGGAGGAAGCTCGAGCCCAACAGTGGGGCATATATGAGCTGTGATGATGATGATGAATGATAAACATACCACTTCAACTTCACCGCCACCAGACCAATCGTAAACCAGCAGTTCAGCATGTGTAGCAATGTCACGCAAGTACTTGTTCTTATACTGACGCTCTATATCCATCAAGAATGGTTTTGTCAATGCACGTCCCTGAGTTTCGTGCTTCAAGTTACGTTTCTTGATGGCATCTTGGACCTGAAATAAATTAAACCAATTTGTGAGGGATTAAAAATACTGTTTTCATACCTTAATTGCTCATGGGAGTGGTAAAAACTAGGGATGTTGCAGGTAAATTTCAGATCTAACTACAGATATTGATTTATACAGGTTGTATCAGGGTACGGGGGCAACTGTTCGAGTATGTTGTAGTTTAACGGTCATAGATCATAATATATAGTATATTACACAAAAAACAATAAAACAAAAGTTATAGTGATTACAAAAATGTGTGTCTAAGAGTCTGTGCCTTAAATGTTACGTATTATTTAGACATGTGCAGACAGAACATATGTAGGCATGTAAAGCTTCGACAGAAGTATTATTTGCGCGAACGATTCAATGGTAACGTAGGTACAAAGGCGACTCGTCAACGGTCATCGGCCGATCAGCTGATTTAAAGCGAAGTTTGTCTTGCTTATGTGAACGTAATCATTGATTTATTCAATTTCTAAAATAAATTTTAAATGTTCACATTGAACAAAGTACGAATATGTTGCAGATTAAGTATCACACACGAAAAAACAATGACAAAATTGAAAACTTTACATGTCTCTAATTCATTAACAAATCGATATTATTATTCAAATTTTTTTTTCAAGTCCCCGTTTGACCAGTTGCCCCATAACCTGATACATCCCGTATATTATTGAAGAAATTGATTAAATGACATTATATCGGCTACAGATACGGTTACGAATTCATTCAGATTATTTGATTGTTCTGGATAGTTTCAATTAATTAATATGGATATTAAATTTGACTTTCTATATACTATATAGTTAAAGAAAAAAAAGAAAGTGACAATTTGACTTATATTTAGAATAACATTTGGTATATGCATATATATAGGATCTACCTAAACATTTGGTATATGTATAGGTAGATCCTATATCATGTATCTTAAAGACTCCACTTCGAAACGAAATTATTTGTATCTCATCAAATTCCATGTGGTGACAAGATAAGAATAACATTCATCACCCCGTCTCGTACTGGTAGGAGTCGTAAAAAACGACTATGAAATATGATATGCAGGAAACAGCATGCGAAGAAAAGGAAAGCTTGTCATAAAACACTATTACAACCCATCTGACCAGCATGATATAGCAGGCATTTCTCCTTCCAGAACAGAAGAAGAAATGACATACTATATTGAGGTGGAGGCTCGAGTCCAGCAGTGAGACTTGAATGATCTGTGATGATGATGACGATTTAAGGTTTCGGATATATTTTCATTTTAGATATCCAATAGTTTTGGATATGATTGATTACAAGTGGCAGCTAACTAACAACTAACCCACCCTGCCAAACCAAAAGATACCAATGGCAAATAAAATCTATTATCATCTTATCTGGGAAATTTGTTTGTTATACCTAACAAGTAAATTGCATTACATTGGCTTGGCATGGCATACAATTATTTTCAGTTAAAGCATAGTTTGCTTTTTCTACACTAATATTATAAAAGAGGAGAAAATTTGTATTTTTGCGTATGTTTGCAATGAATAAACTCAAAAACTACTGTGCCAATTTCAAAAATTCTTTAACCATTGGAAAGCTACATTATCCCTGAGTAATATAGACTATATTTTATCCCGGTATTCCCACGAGAACGTGAACTATGCATGGGTGACTGTAACCGAAGCGAATCTAGGGTGGGTTGCCAGTCTTTTATAAAATCATCCTGCACTTAGGAAATAATCCTAAAAGGATCATATGCAGGCTTTGCAGGTGACTACAGATATATAATTAACTGACACAAATTACACCCAGACTCGGAATAACAATTTGTAGCTAGTACAAATATTTGTCCTGCATGGGCATCATATCCGTAGCGCTTGGCATTATATCAACCATGATGGTCATTAACTCAATCGTGTTGCTATCTAAGCAATTGCTTACCTGTTCTACATTCATATCCAAGTATATTACTAAGTGTGGACGCATCAGCTCTTCAATAGTATTCCCTCTCAACTCGTAGTATATTCCACGTACTGGTCTGCTGATCAGCTTTTGGTTGTACATAGCCTCCAGGAACACAAAGTCAGAGTATGGAGACCTCTCTAATACCACACCTTGGCCAGTATTGAACAAATGGGCTAATGCATCAATATACTGACTGTATCTAGCACTATACATCATAATCTGGAAGTTAGCTGCCAGACGATGGTCTGGAGTCAAATTAAAGTTGACATGGTCGAAAGTTCTAGCGTCTTCTGGTATTTGATCATCGAACATACGCAAATCGCAACCATTTGGTCTAATATAGTGGATATCCATATTAGCTTCAGGGAAATGCTTCATGCCCAAATCTTCAGCTAGGGCGGCTGCAAAGGCAGTCTTGCCAACTGCCACGGGCCCCTCAACAACAATAACTTTCGAGTTATCATCGAATCTATGAGTGGTGCGGTCCAAAAGACTCCGTAACCAAGTGTAATCTTTATTCACATAATCAAAAGGCGCTGGTTTTGGTGGCGGTGGTGGCAGTGATTCTCTGAGAGCGCGCCCAGAAATATGACGATGCTGCACAAAAGTGCAAGCCGCTATTTTACATCCTTGACTTGGGCTGAGCACTTTAATTACTGCAGTTTTTATTAATGTAGCCATGACGATTTGAGGTACCTTTTACTTTGGATACCTAGAAAATAGATGGATTAATAAGATTTTAATATCTAAAACTTAGTATTAACGCTTTATTTTTAGATTTCTTACCTCAAATTCAATTCATAATAACAAAATAAGATCGTGAAGTAATGACATAACCATTCACATAAGATGCGTTCAATTAGAGCTAATACTTAAATTTGTATTTTTTTTATTCTATATAAACTTTAATGGAAAGCTAGAATACTTGATTACTTTTAAGTAATGTTAGTATTGTTTTTAATTATTATTTGTAGTGAAGGAAGCAATAATATTACATAACCTACACAATACAAATTTGAGAACGCATCCACTGGCCACCAGTGTTGCCAAGTTTATTTTTTAGAAGATCGTACCACGAACTAAAAAAGATAGTATTTTGCCAAGAATACAAGAAATATAATAGTACGCAATGGAATTTCATTAAAATTACTGCAAATCAATTAAAAATAGGGATGCAACATCACTCATAAAAAACATCTATGTTTGGATATCGATGTTTTCAAAAGTAAAGCATCGATGTTACATGTTCATCGAAAACCATGCATCGGTGTTACAACTAAGAAATAAAATTCTCCGGACAAATTTTGCTTTTTTTTTTAGGAAGTTTGTCTGATATTTCAACAACAGCGGGATGACATCGATGTTACGACGAAGAAATAAAATCTTTCGGGCAAATTTTGATGAGCTTTTTTTTTAGGAAGTTTGTCTGATATTTTAACAACAGCGGGATGACATCGATGTTACGATGAAGAAATAAAATCCTCCGGGTAAATTTTAATAAGCTTATAATAAAACATCGTTCATAACACATATAAGATTCCATTCAAAAGGTCGTATATTTTGTATACGATTTCCATTACTCGATCGTACATCGTACAAGAACCAAAAAGGTCGTATAAATACGATTTAAATCTTATGGTTGGCAAAACTGCTGGCCACATGGAATAGTATAAACTCTTGATAAACTCTGTGGAACACCTCTATTTATATGACTAAATCATAGAGCATGAAGTTTTAGTTTCCCTGAGTTTTGGTCGGAACATAGAAGTATTATATAACGCCATAAACTAAGTAGTAAATATAATAACCGTTAACTGCGGCCATAACACTGTTGAAGACGACACTTTGAATTAATTTAAAAGTTAGTTATAACTCAACACTGGGATATTTCCTAATACCTACGCCTGCTTAGCGGAGCTGTAACTCCATGAAGCTGTAGCACAAAAATATACGCCGTACCATCCCCGCAGATAAAGTAGAAACTCGCGGCGCGTATTTATTAATTAAGGTGTTGAAGTGTGGTAAATGTGATATAAGAGGGTTTACGTGTATTTTTATATTCTACTGAAATTCCCAGAGAAATCATTTAATTAGGTTTCCAATACCTAATTAATGATAACGACTTGACTTACTGACGGACAATGACTATTAATAAATTATACAATATGAAGAAGTAAATAATATGTAAAGAAAATTATTTGTAAGCTACGTAAGACAAGGCAGTATGGTCGAAAAGACTTTAGCCTGCCTGTGAGAGCAACTACGGCAACTAACCAAAACAAAAAAATAGGGATGAGCGATATTAGAAAAATATCGTTATTGACATCGATATTGATATCGATAGGCAAATATCGATAAGTCGATATTATCGGGCACAAAATATCGATATTTCGTAATATCGATATTTTATAATATCTAAACTAATGGAAAGAAAATTCATCGAACAAATTTTGATGACCTTTTTTGTTTTTTTTTTAGGAAACTTCTCTCGATGTTTAAAGATACAGCGGGATTACGACGAAATAAAATCTTCCGGGCAAATTTTGATGAGCTTTTTTTTTTTTAGGAAATTTGTCCGGATGTTTAGGAATTATCAAAATTATTTTATTAATAATTTTTCATCTCATTACAAAAGCTATATCGATATCGTGTTAATAATATCGATATCGTATTCATAATATCGATATGGCGATATTTCAAAGTTATAAATATCGATAGTGAAATATCGATATTTTGGCGGCTAATATCGATATTTCGATAATATCGATAAATATCGCTCATCCCTACAAAAAAAATGATATTTGTGACTGACACTGACAGCGTGTGGTTTGTTCATTTCTCTTTCTACACTGTGGTCTAAATAAAACCATGTGTGTTGTTATTTTACAACAAAAATCTCAAAATAATTGCAATATATTCTTTTAACAATATGAGTGATCAAACAGAATTGAAGATGGACACAGAAAACATAAATATTGATGATTTTTTGCCAGCCAAAAAAACTGTGAAACTAAAAAATATAAAGAGAAGGGCTATATCGGAATCTGGTGATACCATGGAAGTTGAAGAACATAATGGTATCCAAGGAAAGCCTAAACGCAGTCGTCCAAGGGCGAAGAAAGCTAAAAAAACCGCGGAGCCAAATGAATCTAAAGAAAATATGAGAAAAATAGCAGTACCATCTCACAGGTATAAATAACCTCAAAACAAATTTTATAAATATTAGGCAATACTTTTATTGTTGTCTGTTAAGACAATTAATAGTTATATTAACACAATCTCAATAATCTGGATTTCGTAAGACTTAAACTTACGTTCAAAAGTGTCTTTATTAAAATTCGTTTTAAATACGTTATTTTTTTTAAATATGGCGAGGAATTCTGTAATAGAATTATTCTAAATCTTCAATATAACAGTCCTACAATATTCTAGTCCTATAACATTCAGAAACTGATAACATTAACAAAGTTTTGCTTTTATATAAAGAATCTAATATCACACTGCCCTCTTAAAAGCGACTGAGTATATATCTTTATGCTTTAATTAAAAAAATAATAACTATTTTCATTAAAACAAGGTTTTTATTTATTTATAGATATACACCACTCAAAGAAAATTGGCTCAAGATATTCACACCGATTGTGGAACATCTATTATTACAAGTTAGGTTTAATACCAAGACACGCAATGTTGAAATTAAAGTGGGACCAGAGACAAAAGATATAGCTAATTTGCAAAAAGCTGCCGATTTCGTTAAGGTATATTATGATTGGAGTCATCTTAAGATTAACCATAACAAATACTCTGTGTGGTTATAGAGCAAGAATAAAAATCAATACACTATCTTACTTGCGGGTGTGGTAAAAGACTACTAATTGATATCTCGTATAATATAGATATTAATCGTTATTAATATGCACATAGCATCTAGGTCACAGATAGAATAAAATTGAAGTGTCTGCTTGTAATGTCAAAATACAGGGCTTTTCCATGCTCACATGGTTATTTGCATGACACCTATGCCTAAAACCAAATTAAACATTTTTAAACTGTTTGTTTGATGTAATCTTCAAAACAGCTAGACCGATTTTAATAACAGTTTACTACCACGTAGCTGTATATATAAAGAGTAACTTAAGCTATAATTTATCCCGGTATTCCCACTGGAACAGGTACAATGGGAGTAAGGTGACTAGAAGCGAGGGCGGGTAAGGCAACATGCAATGCAAACATAAAATTAACAGATACAAATTACACCCAGTCTGGAAAAACAATTAAAGTATTTGCGCTGTAGCATGGTGCGGGTGACAGTTATGGCGAGTTTCGTTTCACTCTTGAAAGTTGCTGCGATTTATAATTATGATCTATTAATTCAGCTGTACCACATCGGTAATATATTAAAACACTAATAACTGCAGTAATAAAGGTATACCTTCCAAATTAAACCCAACTAGAATGTTCTAGCCTACAAATCAAATGAAATTGAAAGAAAAAATAATCAAAGTGGTATGCGTATAACGTAACACCAAAGACGTATTTAGTGATGGGATGTACTACTACGAAGAATTGTCGATTAAAAAATAAATAAACAACAATTTGTGCGCTCAATTTTTTATTGTTAAAAAGTATACAATTATTACATATTTACTTCAATTTTTCATTCAATTTTAATCCTCTTCTAAACTCATATCAGAGTCAGGAACATCGGAATTGTCACTTTCATCATCCGTATCTGTGATGGATATTATTAAAGATGTCTCAATTATGTTATCAATACGGACGTCACGATCCCAATCAGACATAATGTCACTTTTCGTTTTATTCACCACCTTCGACCAGTCCTTAGGTTGAACGTTACTGATTGCCTCTTGTAACAGGGTCAACATCTTATTTGCCGTAAATGGCGGTGTAGTATTATTTCTTGCGGCGTGACCTACATAAACATAAATGGACTTATGAAAAAAAATATTTAGTTTTTAATCAATAAATTAATTTCAAATATATATAATGCAAAATTTACTCTTGAATATGTCTAATCTGATACCTGGTAATGTTTTTAAATTACATGCTTCGTTCAGAAAGCTGTTACTTTTTCAAAGTATCAAAACGAGAATTGAAATTAAAAACATACCTTTTATTTGGGCCCAAATTAGCTCAATAGCGTTATATTGACAATGGTAGGGTGGTAGTCGCAGGACCTGGTGACCTTTTTCTTTTGCCATCTCGTCCAGAGCGTAGGTAGGAGTTGGTGGCTTATGACGCCGTACTAGAGTAATAAGCTCCGTCTTTAACTTAACTCCGTTTTCACTCAGCCACTTCACCAACTCGCTTTTGCGGTTTGATTGCGTTAGAGGTTTATTAAGTTGTACCGAATGGTAGGGTGCGTTATCCATTATTATGGTCATAGGCTCTTTTAAGTTTTCTAAGAGGCCTATGAACCAAACTTTAAATTTTTCGTAGTTCATCTCCTCATGATACTCCGTAGTTTTTTTCGATTTAAAAGCCAGTAAACAATTAGGGACAAATCCACTTGCTGTACCTGCATGGCAAATAATGAGGCGTTCGCCTTTGCCCTCCGGGACTTTGGTACACGACTGTGCCATATCGTCGGTCCAACTTTTACCCACTGTGTGGTTAGCGTTTAGCCACGTTTCATCCAAAAACACAACTTTACTCCAATCAACTATGTTTTTAGCCTTCCTTTAAAAAGTACACCTTGCAAGGGCAATATCAGTCCTTTCCATAATAATTTTTCTTTTGTTAACTTTTTTGTAAACAAAGCCAATATCCTTTATAACATTCCGCAACAAAGTAATACCTCCTTTGAACAGTTCAGCTTCTTTCAATGATTTTAGAAGCTTAAGCAACGTGGGTAGCTCCATTCTTCTATAATAATCATAAATGTGATTTCTAATAGCGTCCTTAGCAAATTCATCCAAATCTGTGATTGGCTTTACCTTGGTCCGCTTTTTGTTCGGTGTAGATAATTTATTTTCAGACGTCCCTTCTTGACCAATTTTCTCGCGTGTTATTCGCGAAACAGTATTGTGGCCAATATCAAGAGCTTCGGCTACTCGTTCTACAATTCGATTCAGTGGTAACAACGGTCCATTATTTTGTTGTTCTCTTTCAAAGTAGTTTCGGAGGCGAACAACAAACTCTCTAGCTTGACTACCCAAAACAGTTTTTTTCGTATGCTTAGGCATGGTTATAACCAACAAATATAACAACAAACTTTAACAAATAAACCAACAAACTATAACAAATAACAATTTAACGAAAACAAACTGATGAAAAATGGATAATACGTGTCACATACAAGGCGGTAGCACTCGTACTGACAGCATCGCACGGGTAAACAAAATGGCCGACTCGGCAATGCGCCACAGAATAATAATATGCCACGAAAAAATATGAAATACCAGTTGTTTTGAATGCGTTTACGAAACATTTTAAAATTTTTGAACTATTAAATTAATTGAATAATTTGTATGAATATATTTTTCCTATATATAATTTTCGTGACAATAATAAACAGAACAACATTTATTTATGCTACGAGTATAATTAGTGATAAAAATTTAATTGCGAATCGTCACATCCCTAGTCACCTGGTATTGACATGAGTCACCCGCACCATGCTACAGCGCAAATAGTATAGTGGATCTTACAAAATATCCTGTGTGGGAATCAAACTTTTAACATTTCGTATGGAAGATTAATCAATCTACCATCTGTACTCTTATTAAGATACTTCATCATCTCGGCTCATATACGTCCCACTGCTGGGCTCGAGCCTTCCCAAAAATTGGTGCAATTGACCTTACTATACCATGCTGGTCAAACAGGTTGGTATAGGCTTTTGTTTCAAGTTTTCTTTCTCTGACCTAGGTGTTATATGCATATTATATTTCCGAGTCATCTTTTACAACATCCAAAGGCAAGACAGGGAGTGGTGGATAGGGACACGAAAAAGTATCGATACTTTTAAGTACTGGATGTACTTTTCTTTCAGTACTGATACTTTGCATTCAATATTTTTACTCAATTAATACTTTTCAGCAGGTATCCGTATCGAATAAATTGTAGAAATTATCCATTTTAAACTTGATTGTACGGCTCATGTTAATAATAACACCATCTAATACAAATGTAATGAACCTCTAAAATGTTGACTCAGTATATTTTCAGACATTCAATTACTTAAAAAAGCTCATCACGACATAGTTTTTATGAAAAGTACTCAGTACTCGATACTTTGCAGTATTGTTATTTTTGAATGATACTTTTTTTCGATACTACTCATAAGTACAGTATCAATACTTTCTATTCAATACCGTGTCCCTAATGGTGGATTGTATCCTTATTCTGTCACCACACGGATAAGATATATTAATAAGATACTTACTTTTCTATTTTCAGGCATTCTTATATGGATTTGAAGTTGATGATGCTCTAGCACTTTTAAGATTAGACGACCTTTTTGTGGAATCATTTGAAGTTAAGGATGTGAAAACATTACAAGGTGATCATTTAAGTCGAGCGATAGGTAGACTCGCTGGTAAAGCTGGACGCACAAAATTTACCATAGAGAATGTCACTAAAACTAGAATAGTATTGGCAGATTCAAAAATTCACATCCTCGGCAGTTATCAAAATATTGCATTGGCCAGAAGAGCGATATGCAATCTTATTATGGGATCGCCACCTTCGAAAGTGTATGGCAATTTGAGGAATGTAGCGAATAGAGTTGCTGAGAGATTTTAGTTGTAAATAAAACTTGTATTTATAAGAATGCTTTTATTTTTTAAATATTTGTTAACACTTTTTATTACACTAGCAGTTATGAATACTACCAGCCCTTAAATGACTCGTGGGTGTCGTAAAATGCGACTAAGAACTTTACATAGACCTTGGCCAACTCGATCCTATACTCTGGTCAATAATTACTAGCGATATCGAACTATCGATAGATCGAAAATCTTTATGATACCGTTACGGCCTAGCCACAAGGATCGGCGGTGCGAACGATGAAGCGACGCGCGAGGCTACCATTCGTGCGGCACCGTTTGCAGGCCACGGGCAGTCACGTTTAGGGTTGCCACCTTTTTTTTTTGTTTCAATAAAGTATATTGGTTAATAAATGAAGAAAAAATAAAGTATTTTGTGTCCAAATAAAGTACGTATTTCATTATTTTGCTTCAAAACATATTTACGATTATTTTTAGCCAATTTTAATAAATAATTTATCAATGCTAAATAAACAGCATCTTTGTACTTTATATTTATTTTATAATAAATAAATAATTTTATTTTTTTTAACAGATTCAAGGACACGTTGTTTATCTTGAGAATTTTTCCTAGAGAAATCAATTCGGGCGAAATAAAGTATTATCGCGTACTTTATCGTTCACATAAATTATAGAGTACAATTACCCGAAATAACGTACAATACTTTATAATAAAGTACGGGTGGCAACCGTAGTCACGTTCGCCGACGCGATTAGTAAGGAAATCCGACAGCAAAACGTCTTTATCGCGATTATCTCGATATTGCTTAGAAAGTAATAGTTTTTTGGTTCAAGACCTACTATTTCGAAGAGATTGTGGAGTACATATATAAGACTCGGGGTATAGATGGGTAGCAGACTTCTAAATAGCTGGTCTAGCTTGTATTTCAGCAATAAAAATCTTGGTGTTCATTTTTTTGCGGCGAAAACAACTAAACTCATTTAAGCAATGCACTATTCGCCGCGATTACCGCTCGACTATGTAGCTCGCGTCGTACAGATTCATGCTTTTGTTATGCTCGCCCGCCGCGCCGCAGGTCGCCCGTGCGATTCGCTTGGTACATTTCGCCGGTCGCCGTTGCGCGTGGCTTGATAAGTACATTGCTATGCGTTTATTTCAGTCGCTAGATGGTTCGCCGTTCGCACCGCGCGAATATTCGCATCGGCGAATGTCTCGGGGCCAGACTGTTGTTATTAATAGTATCGATAGTACAAAATGTGATAATACTATTACCAATTTGCAATAGTACTGATGCTATTTTCATTTCTGATAACTTTCGTATAGGTATTCCCACTATTGCCGCACTATCAATGGGCAACACTAACAATTATGTTCCGAGGCGTCTGACAGGTAGGAATGAGAAAAAATAATCGATTTTTATAAACATCGATTATTTTTTTGTAATAATCGATTTTTACAATCGATTATCAAAACAATAAAAATCGATTATTTACTATTCGAAATTAATCGGCCAGATTTCCTAAAAAAAAGGTCATCACGATTGTTTCATACTACATATATTAGAAAATTTGAAAATAAAGCCCACATTGCCTTAAAAAAACAAAAGGTTATGATACTCCTGTTGTGAGAAAAAACCGATTATTTTATAATCGATTATTTCAGAATCGATTATTTTCCCTCCAAGTCACATCTCTACTGACAGGCACCTAGTCGAAAAACTTGCCATATGTACGTTGGAAAAAGAAGACAGTGTCGAGCTTAGTAATTGGAATAAGAGCAGGGTGATGATATAGGTATTTTCTTTCGTGAATTATCATTGTCTTAATCAGCGTTCGTATTTGATTTTTGATTGCTCGACGTTTCGAACACAACAGTGTTCATGGTCACGGGCGGACTAAGATGTCTCACGTCCAACAAGTCATTGTTATTACAGAAATTTATAATTAATACCCGATACGGCAAATTAGTTATTAAAGTAAAATTTTAAAAAATAATACTAATTTAGCACCATGTCCCCTGAGTTTTCTTGTCGGGTCTTTGTTAGCGTGGCCGTGTTCCGATTCGGTGGTAATATACTACTTAGATTGTCAGGTCTTTAAATATAATTACCACTAATTTAATGTTTAATTATTACTAACCATAAACAATCAGTAAAACGCACTAACTTGTAACATCTTAATAATATTTTTGGAATGTGTTATAAATTTTTAATCTTAAATTTGGAGCAGTTCACGCGAAGTGGACAACAAAAAAATGAAGTTCTTAAATGCTTTCATACCGAGCATATTTGTAGTTTTAGAGGATATGATCATTGAACATGTCCATGTATAAATAAAACTTTTTGTACGGATTTTATCGACTTTGTATATGATTTCTGATTACCCGACGTTTCGAACATATTTGCAGCATTCATAGCTACCACGGGCGGACAGAGTCCGTAAAAATTGTTTTATTTATAATTTCTATATATTTTTTTAAGGTCTAGTAGTTAAGATAAATATACAATTCACTTGATCAACGGCAGTTTCCTTTTTATAAATTTTATTTTCATATTAAAGTATTAAGTACAGGTTATTATAGGTTCTTTACTGTAATTTATTCTTAACTAGCTTTTGCCCGCGGCTTCGCCCGCGTAAAATTTACTTGAATATTGAACTATTATCGCAAAGAATATTATCGGCATAAAAAGTATTACATTTCTTAATTTAAGAAATACTCTATCTACGTGTCAATTTTCATCCAAATCTGCTCAACAGTTTAAGCATGATTGAGTAACAAACATCCAAATATCTTCAAAAACTTTCACATTTGAATATTACTTCCAGCCTTATAGTTCAGATTCCCGTGCAAATACGATGATAAATATGCCTTTCCTTAGTCTCTGATAACGTACTTTTCCATTGGTGAAAAAAAAATATATATCAATCAAACACCCGCAGTTTCATTCACGTAGCCCTCATTTTCATGCCAATACCGAAATAAAAAATGCCTATGTTACTCGCTGATATTATAAATTTACATGGGTGAAAAAAAAAATATAAATCCCAGAAATATCAGAGATAAAAATTATGTTACTCGCTGACAACATAGGTAGCATTCCATTGGTGAAAGAATTTTAAAAATTTGTCGACATCCCCCGGTTTAGTTCTCGTTCCCGGGCAAATACTGGGATGAAAATAGCCTTTATATGTTATTCACTGATAATATAGCTTTTCATTAGTGAATTAATTTTTAAAACCATTAAATTCCCGTGATTTCACCGGCATTGTACCCGATCCCGTAGGAATATCAGGATAAAAATAGCTTAAATATGTTACTGGCTTAAAAATAGCTTTCCATTAGTGAAATAATTTTAAAATCGACCTAATTCTCAAGGTTGCTCCAACCACACCGGGATAAAATATAGCCTGGGATAAAATATAGTTTAAGTTATTCCTTATGTACGCCTGGTAGACCTGATGGTAAAATGTAATCAATATCGGTCCAGCCATTTTGAAGATTACCTGTAACAAATAGACAGACAGACAAAAAAATTTGGACCGTATTGTGTGAGCATAAATAAAACCTATTATTTTGATAGACAAACAGATGCTTGAAATTGATTTATTTGTAGAGATAGAAAATTGGAATAATATCTTGATTGTAACTTACTGTCTGGTAGCTGCTAGAAATATTACCACGCTTTCATTGTTCGTGGGTGTCGCAAAATACTACTAAGACAAAGATTTACATTGACCTGGACCAATTGGTGATGCCGTCTGGCCAACAATGTCATCCGCCAGGTCATAAAATGTTGCTGGAACCTTTGCAATATACCTACGATGGCAGAAGAGTACCTACATATCGCGTCGATCCAAAGTAATTAGGATAAGCGCAAGATAATGATGATATATCATTGGCTGGGTGTCTTCGACTATATGCGTATTATCCTTTTGGGGCAGCCCAAAATTGTTTCTTAGTGAGTTACCCCAAATAGCTTACCCCAAATAACCGATCGGTATACAAAATTTCACATTCTTAGGTTTAGTATCTTTGGCTATACACTTTCACCCTCTTAGGGGTTGAATTTCCAAAAATTCTTTGTTAGAGCTCGCTTATCCTTGCCAAAAATTTTTTCATAGTGCTTGGTACGTGAGCACTAAGAAAATCTTGGGGTAATCCAAGAAAGCCTGTACTAAAATGATCCTTCGTAGACTCAGTGATTTTGGTTAAACGCTGTTCACCCCCTTAGGGCTAAAATTGCAAAAATCTCTCTTTCCCCAAGAAAAGCAACTTTATACAAAATTCCATGTTTCTAGGCCTAATGATTTCGGCTATATATTTTGCACCCCTTTAGGAGTTGATTTTAATAAAATAATATCTTAGAGCTCACTTACAACAAAAGAAAGAGAATTGCATAGAAAGTTTTACGTTCCTAGCACTAATAGTTTAGTCTATACGCTTTTCACCCCCTTCAGGGGGTGATTGTCCAAAAATCCTTTGCTAGTGCTCGTATACCCCAAGAAATAAGACGATGTAAAAAGAAAATACTTTCCCCTATTTCAACCCTTTATACCTATTTTTCGCGATAAAAAGTAGCCTTATATCCTTTCTCAAGCTTTAGTACATATCTGTACCAAATTTTATCAAAATCGGTTAAGTGGTTTCGACGTGAAAGGCTGCTTTTCAACCCCTTAAGGGGGTGAATTTCCAAAAATCCTTTGCTAGTGCTCGTGCACCCCAAGAAATACGATGGTGTAAAAAAAATACGTTTCTAGGCCCAGTGGTTTCGGCTGTATGCTTTTTGGTATTTTAGGGGTTGAATTTCATCCCCATGTAAATGGAATTTCCAAAACGCTCGAGCGAATATTTATTTATTTATTATTAGGTGCCTTAATACAAAGATTCGTGGTTCTATCATCGAAAATGACGAATTTTCATACAAAATGTCATCCCCTATTTCAACCCCTTATACCCATTTTTTCGCGATAAAAAGTAGCCTATGTCCTTTCTCAAGCTTTAGTCCATCTCTGTACCAAATTTCATCAAAATCGGTTTAGACGTGAAAGACTATATGCTTTTCACCCCCTTAAGGGGGTGAATTTCCAAAAATCCTTTGCTAGTGCTCGTGCACCCCAAGAAATATGATGGTGTAAAAAAAAAATACTTTTCTAGGCCCAGTGGTTTCGGCTGTATGCTTTTTGGTATTTTAGGGGTTGAATTTCATCCCCATGTAAATGGAATTTCCAAAACGCTTGAGCGAATATTTATTTATTTATTATTAGGTGCCTTAATACAAAGATTCGTGGTTCTATCATCGAAAATGACGAATTTTCATACAAAATGTCATCCCCTATTTCAACCCCTTATACCCATCTTTTCGCGATAAAAAGTAGCCTATGTCCTTTCTCAAGCTTTAGTCCATCTCTGTACCAAATTTCATCAAAATCGGTTTAGACGTGAAAGACTATATGCTTTTCACCCCCTTAAGGGGGTGAATTTCCAAAAATCCTTTGCTAGTGCTCGTGCACCCCAAGAAATATGATGGTGTAAAAAAAAAAAATACTTTTCTAGGCCCAGTGGTTTCGGCTGTATGCTTTTTGGTATTTTAGGGGTTGAATTTCATCCCCATGTAAATGGAATTTCCAAAACGCTTGAGCGAATATTTATTTATTTATTATTAGGTGCCTTAATACAAAGATTCGTGGTTCTATCATCGAAAATGACGAATTTTCATACAAAATGTCATCCCCTATTTCAACCCCTTATACCCATTTTTTCGCGATAAAAAGTAGCCTATGTCCTTTCTCAAGCTTTAGTCCATCTCTGTACCAAATTTCATCAAAATCGGTTTAGACGTGAAAGACTATATGCTTTTCACCCCCTTAAGGGGGTGAATTTCCAAAAATCCTTTGCTAGTGCTCGTGCACCCCAAGAAATATGATGGTGTAAAAAAAAAATACTTTTCTAGGCCCAGTGGTTTCGGCTGTATGCTTTTTGGTATTTTAGGGGTTGAATTTCATCCCCATGTAAATGGAATTTCCAAAACGCTTGAGCGAATATTTATTTATTTATTATTAGGTGCCTTAATACAAAGATTCGTGGTTCTATCATCGAAAATGACGAATTTTCATACAAAATATCATCCCCTATTTCAACCCCTTATACCCATTTTTTCGCGATAAAAAGTAGCCTATGTCCTTTCTCAAGCTTTAGTCCATCTCTGTACCAAATTTCATCAAAATCGGTTTAGACGTGAAAGACTATATGCTTTTCACCCCCTTAAGGGGGTGAATTTCCAAAAATCCTTTGCTAGTGCTCGTGCACCCCAAGAAATATGATGGTGTAAAAAAAAAATACTTTTCTAGGCCCAGTGGTTTCGGCTGTATGCTTTTTGGTATTTTAGGGGTTGAATTTCATCCCCATGTAAATGGAATTTCCAAAACGCTCGAGCGAATATTTATTTATTTATTATTAGGTGCCTTAATACAAAGATTCGTGGTTCTATCATCGAAAATGACGAATTTTCATACAAAATGTCATCCCCTATTTCAACCCCTTATACCCATTTTTTCGCGATAAAAAGTAGCCTATGTCCTTTCTCAAGCTTTAGTCCATCTCTGTACCAAATTTCATCAAAATCGGTTTAGACGTGAAAGACTATATGCTTTTCACCCCCTTAAGGGGGTGAATTTCCAAAAATCCTTTGCTAGTGCTCGTGCACCCCAAGAAATATGATGGTGTAAAAAAAAAAATACTTTTCTAGGCCCAGTGGTTTCGGCTGTATGCTTTTTGGTATTTTAGGGGTTGAATTTCATCCCCATGTAAATGGAATTTCCAAAACGCTTGAGCGAATATTTATTTATTTATTATTAGGTGCCTTAATACAAAGATTCGTGGTTCTATCATCGAAAATGACGAATTTTCATACAAAATATCATCCCCTATTTCAACCCCTTATACCCATTTTTTCGCGATAAAAAGTAGCCTATGTCCTTTCTCAAGCTTTAGTCCATCTCTGTACCAAATTTCATCAAAATCGGTTTAGACGTGAAAGACTATATGCTTTTCACCCCCTTAAGGGGGTGAATTTCCAAAAATCCTTTGCTAGTGCTCGTGCACCCCAAGAAATATGATGGTGTAAAAAAAAAATACTTTTCTAGGCCCAGTGGTTTCGGCTGTATGCTTTTTGGTATTTTAGGGGTTGAATTTCATCCCCATGTAAATGGAATTTCCAAAACGCTCGAGCGAATATTTATTTATTTATTATTAGGTGCCTTAATACAAAGATTCGTGGTTCTATCATCGAAAATGACGAATTTTCATACAAAATGTCATCCCCTATTTCAACCCCTTATACCCATTTTTTCGCGATAAAAAGTAGCCTATGTCCTTTCTCAAGCTTTAGTCCATCTCTGTACCAAATTTCATCAAAATCGGTTTAGACGTGAAAGACTATATGCTTTTCACCCCCTTAAGGGGGTGAATTTCCAAAAATCCTTTGCTAGTGCTCGTGCACCCCAAGAAATATGATGGTGTAAAAAAAAAAATACTTTTCTAGGCCCAGTGGTTTCGGCTGTATGCTTTTTGGTATTTTAGGGGTTGAATTTCATCCCCATGTAAATGGAATTTCCAAAACGCTTGAGCGAATATTTATTTATTTATTATTAGGTGCCTTAATACAAAGATTCGTGGTTCTATCATCGAAAATGACGAATTTTCATACAAAATGTCATCCCCTATTTCAACCCCTTATACCCATTTTTTCGCGATAAAAAGTAGCCTATGTCCTTTCTCAAGCTTTAGTCCATCTCTGTACCAAATTTCATCAAAATCGGTTTAGACGTGAAAGACTATATGCTTTTCACCCCCTTAAGGGGGTGAATTTCCAAAAATCCTTTGCTAGTGCTCGTGCACCCCAAGAAATATGATGGTGTAAAAAAAAAATACTTTTCTAGGCCCAGTGGTTTCGGCTGTATGCTTTTTGGTATTTTAGGGGTTGAATTTCATCCCCATGTAAATGGAATTTCCAAAACGCTTGAGCGAATATTTATTTATTTATTATTAGGTGCCTTAATACAAAGATTCATGGTTCTATCATCGAAAATGACGAATTTTCATACAAAATATCATCCCCTATTTCAACCCCTTATACCCATTTTTCGCGATAAAAAGTAGCCTATGTCCTTTCTCAAGCTTTAGTCCATGTCTGTACCAAATTTCATCAAAATCGGTCCAGTGGTTTAGACGTGAAAGCGTAGCAGACAGACAGACAGACAGACAGACAGACAGACAGAGTTACTTTCGCATTTATAATATTAGTAAGGATAATTTATAACTATATATTTATATTAACAATAAACATTGGATTTTTTTTCAAATTATCGATAAATGCGACTGTTGAGCCCGAGCCGGCTCTATAATAAGAGGGAAATAGAACTAGTGCACCACGTTGGTCAGAGGGGTTAGTATAGTGTTTTATTTCGAGTTTTCCTTCTCATGCATAGATGTTATTAGCATATTTAATCTCTTAGCCGTCTTTTACAACGGGTGAAATAGAGTGCGATGAGTTGTATTCCTACTCCGCCACCACACGGAGAATATAATAAGAACCATATTGAAAATCTATGTATTTATAGTTGACCCAACAGACGTTATTCTGTTCAAAATAAAAATAAAAAATTAGTATTGAAATTATCGTGAGACTGATCCATATTATAATATCTAAAACGGCAAAAACACTCACGTGCTGAGATCGATTACGTCGACCCGGGTTTCGAGCATGTCCGATGCTCATCATCAGGGCGAGTGCGCAGCGGCGTCTGCGAGGCCCCGGCGTGCACTGCGCGATGCATATCGAGCAGCGCGCCTCGACACAGCCATGAGGGGTGCGGGGGAGGTGTACGCCTCTTGATAGTCCTCGGCGGAAACGTCGGACGAAACTTCACACCCGGAGTTAAGCGGCGTTGTTGGTATGTCACTCCGTGTGTCGTCACCATCACATACCACGCTGGTCACGTCACTCTCCACGCACACCATCACCTTACGACTCACGGCAGTATTAAGAGCTGGTAACCATGCTGACGACAGCTTCCATCCACCGTCTCTGTTGAAGGTCCGATGTCGGTTTATCTCTATGGCCTCACGTATTTTCCGCGGTCTGTAACGTCTCTCTGTGGCTAATACGGAGGCTTTGTCGAACCGAATGTAGTGCCTTGTATTCGCGAGACTGGCATGTTCTGCTATTGCTGATTGTGTCGTATCCATGCTCTTCATACTCCTGATGTGTTCAGTTAGTCTGGTGACGATGTTGCGTCCAGTTTCTCCCACATAACTCTTGCCACAATCACATGGTACTTGATAGACGCCTGGTACGCCCAGGTGGTTTTTGTCTTTCGGTGAACGAAGCATTTGCCGTATTTGGCCCGGTGGGCGGAAGAACGTTCTAATGTCGTATTTCCTTCGCAAGAGATGCCCGATTTTGTCCGTTATTCCTTTCACGAACGGTAAATAGGACGGAGAACGTTCCACACCTGTTAGCCGCTTACGTTCACTTGGCTTGGCCCATCAGCAGCATTGCTGCCAATTGTACCCGTTGTCCACTAGTGCCTTCTTTACGTGTTCGAGCTCTGCATCAACGTATTGGGGATCACATATTTGAAGAGCCCGGTTGATTAGTGATCTTGGTACTGAGGACAAGTGTGCAGGATGATGGTGAGAACTGGCATGAAGATATCGGTCTGTGTGCGTAGTTTTCCGGTGGACAGTGTGGACAGATCAGCGTGGTATGTGATGGTGACGACACACGGAGTGACATACCAACAACGCCGCTTAACTCCGGGTGTGAAGTTTCGTCCGACGTTTCCGCCGAGGACTATCAAGAGGCGTACACCTCCCCCGCACCCCTCATGGCTGTGTCGACGCGCGCTGCTCGATATGCATCGCGCAGTGCACGCCGGGGCCTCGCAGACGCCGCTGCGCACTCGCCCTGATGATGAGCATCGGACATGCTCGAAACCCGGGTCGACGTAATCGATCTCAGCACGTGAGTGTTTTTGCCGTTTTAGATGTTATAATATAAAAAAAAATCTTGAAAGTGACAATAACGCCACCTACCGGACCGGATCCAATTGTGAATCTAAACTATTTTCGAATCCCCTTAAACACATAAAAAATTTCATCAACATCGGTGCAGCCGTTTAGGAGGAGTCCAGTGACATACACAAGAAATATATTTGTATAAACATAGAGATGAGAGTTTAATACAAGAGTCCTACAGAAGTATCTTATACTTGAAGTGTCTGGGTACGCGAGACAACACCAGACGTGCGTCGTAGCTAAGTGAGGCAAAGGTCCAGGGTTCCGCCGCGCTCCACTCAGCACAATAAACGGAGTCTTCATGTTGCTCATAAGACTGAAGGACACCATCTTCTAGACTGAAATAATTAAAATATATATATTTTTTATATGTTGTATCAGTTTAAGGAATAGGCGTAACAATTTTTTGAAGTGAAACTTCTTTAGAATCGTTGTGATTTCAAACTCGATGAAACGAAAAAGCGAGTCCATAGAGACACAAACACTTAAATGTATAGGATTCAACCGGCGAGAGAATGAGATAGAACATATTCGCGTAGCGGCCCCACTAGCGTCTACTAATATACGATTTACTACTTACGAGTAACGATTAAAATTTACGTCTTAGAATAATAACGTATAGAAGGATAGTGTCATTACTTCGAATGTTCGAAACATGAATCTGAAAATACTAATGGCGCGCAGACGATTACACACGTACACAACTATACAAATTAAGAAATCAAATTTTGTTTTTATTAACATAAATCGTCGAAATACTTTTAAAAGTAATGTTAAAAACCTTTTTAAGTTTTTCAGATGTGTTATGACACCATTTGAATGCACAAACCGTCATAATCACCTATTTATTTTTTAAGAGTTGCGTACTTACGTGCAGTACAATGACTTGTACATTACGGAATGATTCCGGCGTAAGCTCCATTAGGCTCCAATTGAAATGCTTCACTTTTTGTGCACGAACTTACCTTCTATACGTTATTATGCTAAGATTTACGTATTTTGATTTACGATAAAGGAAAACATGTGGGACCAAAGAAGTTTCACTTCTGACATCCGTACTCTATACGCACGCTCTTTTTTTATCTATGGTCCCTAATACAGCTTATGCTTAAGGTTACAGTATGTCAAAACACCTTACTTATCTGTGGGAGTACTAAAAATTGTCTTAAGGGTAACCAAGAGAATTGTTACGTGTACTCTTCTGAGGAGCTTATAACACCAACTGCGGTCGTCAGGCCGCCTAGGATTATTGAAATAATCCCTCTTGGGGATGGTAGATTTAGACAGGCAGATTGCTTAATGGGAGTAAAGAACATCATCATCGTCATTTCTTCCTATTGCCGTCCACTGCTGGACGTAGGCCTCCCTCATGTTATGCCAAAGAGTGCGATCCTGTTCCGCCTGCATCCAACGACGCCCAGCAACTTTCACCAGGTCGTCGGTCCACCTAGTGAGAGGCGTTCTACACTGCCTCGTCCGGTACGTGGTCGCCACTTCAGAATTTTGCTGTCCACTGCTGGATGTAGGCCTTTTGCATAGAACACCATAGTCGAAGATCCTGTACCGCCCGTAACCAAAAAACCTTAGCGGCTTTTGCCGAGTCGTCCGTGAATCTGGTGAGGGGCAGACCACACAGCGTTGGCTCTTACGTGGTCGCTACTTTTGAATCTTTCTTCCCCAGCGGTTATTGGTTTGTTGAGCGATGTGGCCTGCCCATTACCTCTTCAGGAAAATAGTATGTTTCGAAACTAGGCATACATGATTTAACAACTAACATTTTTTTTTAAATACACCAATTTTTCACCACCCCTCGGCTCATCTTATCTCTAAAAAGAATACAATTCGCCACTTCTCGGCTCATCTCATCTCTCAGCGTACAACTGCTGAGCGGGAATCTGCTTCACAGTAGGAGAACTGACCTATTATACCACGCTGACAATTTTTGTATGGGTGAATTCTCGTGCGTTCGCGTCACCGACATGCTTATAGCAGTATATCTGTAGCTATACAGCTGACAGACGGAATTCAAAAACCAGATACTTTTAATTGAAGATCCAAAAATAGCTGCTGTTTGCTCATAATAGTTTCACTTCTGTCTGCAGTCTTCTTGACTGCTTTCTATTTTTTTTTCTATATAATATATCGCACGTTTAATCCAATACCGTCACTAAACGAAATTTTTCGAATAACTGTTTTTAATGCCATCTATTTGCTGAGCAGTAAATTTATATATTGCTTCAATTCCTATACTTTAATTCTACTTAACTTTTTAAATTTTGTCGAAAATGGAAGTATCACTAATATTTTAAATGATTTATATCCACTAATTAATATTTATTAATATGAAAAAAAAAATGTGTTTTATTAAAAATAATAGTTATTAATGAAAAAAAAAAACAATTACAATGTAAACTCTATATAACGACACTCAAGCGACTGAATTTTTTGCCGTTATAGAGAGTTGTCGTTAATTGGAGTGAAAAATAATTGATATTATTTTACTATTCTAATATTTATTTACTAATAGTGTAAATTTTACAAACATAAAAACAACTATGATTAAGATAACGTTTAACGACCTTATGACAGCCCAGTGGCCGAAGGGCTGAAGTAAACATGTGCAAGTTTATCACACAAAAAACAAAAGAGAATTTTTTGCAATATTTCGTAGGTTAGTTGAGGTAAACATGTGCTAGATAATAAAATAACAAAACAACAAAGCAAAGAACGTACACAGCTGCAGTTCTTCTAATTTTGGCAATTAAGAAAGTACTGCTCATTGCTAAATAATGCCGTATTGTCGTCGTTATTTCGAGTGCATCTGATGTTATATAGAGTGTATCATTGTATGGATTATATGACAAACCAACCAAAATCAAGTTATTTCGATGTTTTAAGGAGTTTGTCATTAAATCGAGTGACGTTATGAAGAATTTACACTGTATTTCTGAAAGCTAATATACCCTTATTTATATCAGTTAATGTTTGTCATATATCTTTAAATAGATCTTCTGCACAATTTGCTTATTTATGATAGTGACGGCATTGGAATAAAGGTGTATGGAAACTTACACTTGGCTGAGCTTCTTGCCATCATCATCAGTATCGCAGCAAACGCTAGCGGCTGCCGTGAGGAGTGCGCGTGCATCCGAACTGCCCGTCAGTAACAACTGCTCGTGATAAGTATTATAACGCACTGTCCATACCCTGCGGATAAAAAAATCACATAGAATACAAACAGAATTAATCTGATAAATTCTAAACGAGCATTTATTGAAGTGAAACTTCTTTGCGCGCATGAGGGTAAAATGTTTATCGATGAAACCCAATTTAGTAACACGAAAATGTGGGACTTTTTGTCCAAGAGGGAGAGAGCAATTGAGACCGATTGAGAGAGAGTGAGAAACATAACACGAAGCACATAGTCATGGAGCGAGAATAGGGAGCAAGTGAGTGCTAAACATAGCACGAAGCACATATTCATGGAGCGAGAATAGGGAGCAAGCGAGTACGAAACACAGCACGAAGCACATAGTCATGGAGCGAGAATAGGGAGCAAGCGAGTGCTAAACATAGCACGAAGCACATATTCATGGAGCGAGAATAGGGAGCAAGCGAGTACGAAACACAGCACGAAGCACATAGTCATGGAGCGAGAATAGGGAGCAAGCGAGTGCTAAACATAGCACGAAGCACATATTCATGGAGCGAGAATAGGGAGCAAGCGAGTACGAAACACAGCACGAAGCACATAGTCATGGAGCGAGAATAGGGAGCAAGCGAGTGCTAAACATAGCACGAAGCACATATTCATGGAGCGAGAATAGGGAGCAAGCGGGTACGAAACACAGCACGAAGCACATAGTCATGGAGCGAGAATAGGGAGCAAGTGAGTGCTAAACATAGCACGAAGCACATATTCATGGAGCGAGAATAGGGAGCAAGCGAGTACGAAACACAGCACGAAGCACATAGTCATGGAGCGAGAATAGGGAGCAAGTGAGTGCTAAACATAGCACGAAGCACATATTCATGGAGCGAGAATAGGGAGCAAGCGAGTACGAAACACAGCACGAAGCACATAGTCATGGAGCGAGAATAGGGAGCAAGCGAGTGCTAAACATAGCACGAAGCACATATTCATGGAGCGAAAATAGGGAGCAAGCGAGTACGAAACACAGCACGAAGCACATAGTCATGGAGCGAGAATAGGGAGCAAGCGAGTGCTAAACATAGCACGAAGCACATATTCATGGAGCGAGAATAGTGAGCAAGCGGGTACGAAACACAGCACGAAGCACATAGTCATGGAGCGAGAATAGGGAGCAAACGAGTGAGAAAAATCGAGAGGGGGAGACAGAGAGAGAGAGAGAGTTATTCTATTAATTATATATATATATATATTTTTAATATTGACAAAAACATTCGGCACCAAAGAAGTTTCACTTCTGATTTCTGATGTTTACGCGAGTATTATACATTTTAAATAAAACTACTTTACGGATTTTATCGCGTTTGTATTTGATTTTTGATTACCCGACGTTTCGAACACTTTACAGCGTTCATGATCACGGGTGGACTAAGATGTCTCACGTCCAACAAGTCATCGTTACTGCAGAAATTTTTTTATAATTATCTACTTTTACGTTTCACTTCTAATATGCGTACTTTGTACGCACACTGTTTTTTTTCATCCATTCAGTCTTATTTATCATCAGAACTCATATCGACTGCTAAGCTCAAGGCTCCAAAATAGGAGAGAAATTGGCCTAGTATACCGTGCTGATCAGACGCGTTGGTATAGGAGTTCATTTCGATATTTCCTTTACTCGCATAGGTGTTATATCCATATTATATCCTTTAGTCGTCTTCTACGATATCCACGGGCAAGATAGGTGGTGAATCGTATTTTTACTCCGTCACCACAAGGAGAACAGAAACACATCGCGTTTTAAACAATTTTTATAGACTGCTGGATGGAGGGGAGCAAATTAAGCATTGCCAAGATACACTTATACAAGCTTTGTTATAGCAATATGGCTCGGCATTTCGCATGCCTTCTTACAATTCTAATAAAAAATATGACTGCACTGATGGCGTAGTGTTATAAATATTTATAACTTGAGCTAATGGTTAAACAAAAACGTAATAATTATTTTAATGTGAAAAGTAAGCTAAGGGTTTATTGTCTCAAACGAATAATATTAACTACTTTATAGAGAAACATTATTATAATACAGCAAGTTTGTTTACATACGAATGTCAATATGAAACGCGTTCGGAAATCATAAAGCGCGGCACATGACATAAGTATATATATATATATATATATTTAATTATAAGTATTGTATTTTGGTTCAATTACTACTTTACATTGATTAAAACTGTAGTTATAATTATTTCGTGAAGGTTTTTTATTTTTACACTCTTTAAATAACTGAACAAATTCCATAACATAAATTTTTAAACGTATTATTCGGTCTCCTTCGTTCAATTTGTTACTCTGTTCTAGGCATTGTTTAAAGTATAGCTACGTCATGCTATCGAGTTAACTGGAGTAAGACTTATGGGTTCGTGCTGCCGACCACTATAGTTAAAGTATAGTGAGTAGTTGAGGCGACACAGTTACTTGACGAAATTCTTAATTGTTCGTGATAGAGGTACCGATCTACTGTTCAAGTGTCGTGGATTCAAAACCCATGTAGGACAACACTTTGTGTGATTCACAAATTGTTGTTCTTTAATAAGAACTAATGGGTTCCGTACCCAAAGGGTAAAAACGGGACCCTATTACTAAGACTTCGCTGTCTGTCCGTCCATCTGTCTGTCACCAGGCTGTATATCAAGAACTGCGATAGCTAAACAGTTGAATTTTTTACAAATTATGTATTTCTATTGCCGCTATAACAACAAATACTAAAAACGAAAAAAAATAAATATTTAAGGGGTGCTTCCATTCAACAAACGCGATTATTTTTGCTCTTTTTATAGGTGATGGTACGGACCTTTCGTGCCGTAGCCGGTTTATTTTTTTTATTGCAGACGATGGCACACAGGCAAACAGTACACTTGATGGTAAGTGTTGCTGCCGCTCATGGACTTTTACTAAGTGGCTGCCTGCTGTCCACAGTGTGCTCCTGCCACTACCAAACCTGCCACTGTTCTGTTCTCAGTTTGGATATAATTTGTGTCCGTTAATTACATGTTTTGTAAAGTTCCACACAATACAAGGATTATTTCTTAGTGCAGAGTGTAGTATTTTTAAACACGAAAAAATATCATACCAGTGTGAATGATCAGTTCTACTGAATATTGGTTCCTTCCCATTCCTATAGTCCCATATGTTGAGAGCTGCGTCATCGCCGACACTGGCTAAGTGGAATTGCCTGGAAACAATTACGTATTTTAATAAATCTTTAATACTTCATTACGTGTACTGAAAAAAGGTTCTTTAAAGAGGAAGATGTCGAAACCGAAATCTATTTGTTCTTAAAATTCTGTAGCCATAATGATTCTTGATGTTCATGCGAATATTAGACATTTCAAATAGAAGTATTTTTTCTAATTATATAGCGTTTTTACATCTGATAATCTGTAATAACGACGACTTGTTGGACGTAAGACACCTTAGTCCTCCCGTGACCACTGAAAAGTTTTCGAAATGTTGGGGGCTCAAAAATTAAATACAAACGTGATAAAATCCGTAAAAAATGATTTTATTTCTATCGCCACTATGAAATATCAAAATTCAACTGTTGACTACTTTTTATGGCTAACTAATACCAAATTAAACACATTATATTTATTTGTGAAAACAACATAGTATTTATTTTCAAGCACACAACAAGCATTTCAATTCTATCAATTAGACAGAGACAGTAATACAAACAATGTGACGCCAAAATTGCAATTATCATTATCCGTGCCTTTTTTTTTGGGGTGGGTTACGATCGGCGCACTCCTCGCACCACTCCGTCCGGGGCGACAGAGGGGCGTAAGCACGCACACCCGTAACCCACCCGTGACACGTCGTCGCCTTCGTCGTTGGGCCGACCACTGGAGCAGGGTGACTTGACGTCAGTGGTCGGCCCGACGGAATACGCCCTTGAGGGGTACCCTCCCATCGACCGACGTCCCCCCCTCGGGGAAGACGTCGGTTTTTCCACACGCGGTCGGCCTCTCGGCGGGTGACAGACCAATTCCCCGGTCCGGTCACCCACGCCCTCATCATTATCCGCGCCTGCCTACAAACACTTCATTATGTGCGAGAAAAGGCTAGAATATGTCCCTACTAATTATGAAGGATAATTAATTTTTTTCTGTGTGATGATGCAGTAAGAATACAATTCAACACTCCCTATCTTGCCCATGGATATCGTAAAAGTCGACTAAAGGATATAATATGTACATAACATCTGTGCAAGACATGAAAAACTCGAAATGAAACCCTATACCAACATGTCTGACCAGCATGGTATAGTAGGTCTACTTCCCTCCTACGGCCTAGTAGTGGGACAAGTACGAGTTGAGACGACGAATACATTTGTAATTGGTAAAGCTGTTAAAAGCCTGACAAATGCAAAATACACCAAACTTCCTACTGTGAAATATTCTCATCATATTTCAACTCACAAGTCCCATTGCTGGGCTCGGACCTCCTCCACAATGGGCGAGCAATTGACCTACGTTTTAGCCGGTTGATTTTATGTAATTTTCCTTCTCTTGTGAAGTATCATCATCATCACAGCTCATATATGTCCCACTATTAGGCTGGAGCCTCCTCCACATTGGGAGAGAAATTGACCTACTATACCACGCTGGTCAGGCGGGTTGGTATAGGGTTTTATTTCGAGGTTTTCTTCTCTTGCATAGCACAAAATATCCCTTAGTCGCCTTTTACGACACCCACGGACAAGAATGTATTCTTATTCCGGTGGTGAATTGTATTCTTATTCCGTCACCACACGAAAAATGAAGAGTATTACCTACCTATTAGGATTGAAGTCCAAATCTCTGGCGAGTTGTCTATGCGCATTGTCTATGCTCCAAGAAGGCTTTGTGCAGTCTGTGCGTGTATCATAGCATTTTATATGCATATCTTGTAAAACTGCGAACTGACAAAAATTTTAAATGCATTATAAAATAAATAAAAACTTAAAACTTCTCCGTGTAGTGACTGAGTAAGAATACAATTCACCACCCCCTTTCTTGGCCATGTGGTATGTCATTCACGTAGTATGTAATTTTCCTTTTCGCTATGGACCTGACCCACTAGGCTTTGGGCCTAGCATTGGGCAGGTTTATGACAATGATTACACAGCAACAGTTGACAGCAGAATGGGAAGCCTAATGGATGGATAGACGGATGGAAATATTACTGTACCTGTGCATGTCCCTGATGAGGGTTCCATTTGCCGCTGGTAAGCTTCAGACGAGCGCTGGCTGTGGTATGACTAAGTGTAGCCCCCGTATTCACATCATGAACCCTGAGACTCGACTCGCAGACCACGCCAATGCGACTGCTATCGGTAGGATGCCATTCAGCGCAACGAATCTCCTCTTCCACTTTCTGTATATTTAAAAAAAAATATCTACATTTTTTTTATTGCCGATGGTGACAAACAAGCAGGCAGCACACCTGATGGTACGTGATTCTGCCGCAATTTGGATCTTTGCACAGCCAGGCCGTTGCCAACCGTGAAGAAAATACTATTCTTAAACCTCATTTAAAGAAGGAAATGTCATAGCGCTCGGAAAACACAGCGGCAGGTAGTTCATTCCAGAGCCTGCACGTACGTGGGAGAAATGATCGCTGGAAACATACAGTTGAAGACCATAACGTTGCTAGGTGAAATGGATGAACCCTGCTGCGGTATCGAGTGGTACGTTGGTAAAACGGTGACGGTGGTACCAAGTAAAACAGTTCCTCAGAGCACTCCCCATGAAAGAGCTGATAGATTACACTAATATATAGTTACCTGTTTTTGTAATGGTCACCTTTCCAGTCATAAATTAAGAATCTTCTTCCTTTTGAAGTTGGTTTTAAAGTATTTGAATACTAGCAACCCGCCCTCGCTTCGCTTCAGGTTCAGTCGTCTTAGTTAGTTCCGTTCCCGTGGGAATACCAGGATAAAATATAGCCTACGTTACTCCCTGATATTATAGTTTTCCATTGGTGAAAGAATTTTTTAAATCAGTTCGGTGGTTTAAAGGTGAAAGTGTAACACACAAACAAACTTACTTCCGCATTTATAATATTATAAAAAAATAGTAAGGATTTCTTGTGTACTTGTGTATACGGCACTGAACTCCTAAACGGCTGGATCGATGTTGACGAATTTTTTTGTGTGTTCAAGGGCATTCGAAAATGGTTTAGATTCATAATTGGACCCGGTAGGTGGTGCTGCTGTCGATTTCAAGGCGGATTTATTTTATTTCAACAGAACAACGTCTATTGGGTCAGCTAGGTATATATAATATTATAGAGATACCTCTGGCGTGATAGTTAAGAGTAGTTCCATATCTTCCACATGCCTGCTATGTATTGCGCTCAAGTCGTCCAAGTCTTTTGGTATCACCTGCAATTTGTATAATAAATTGTATAGATGGCGTAGCGATTAAGGTCATGTGTGTTTGCATGAGAATATGCGGGTAAGTATTGTCTGTGCGTGTGTGCGTAGATTGTAAGTATTTGAAGGTAATTAATTCATCTTCTAAAAATGATGTCCTTAATATATCAACAAATTATTGTTACTTTTAGAAAGTTATAGTTAAACTCTCTCCAGATTTCATTTGATTTTTATTTTTCCAAACACTTAAGTGTTCATGGTTCAACCTTTTTGATACATCTATAAAATCGGCCAAGTGCGAGTCGGACTCGCGCACGAAGGGTTCCGTACCATTGAACAAAAAAGGGCAAAAAGATCGCGTTTGTTGTATGGAAGCATACCTTAAATATTGATTTAATTTTTTTTTAGTATTTGTTGTTATAGCGGCAACAGAAATACATAATATGTAAAAATTGCAACTGTCTAGCTATCGCGGTTCTTGGAATACAGCCTGGTGACAGACAGACGAACGGACAGACAGCGAAGTCTTAGTAATTCCGTTCGGGGCGACGAAAGGACGGCGCGCAGGCCCATAACACACCCGTACCCACGTCGCCTTCGTCGTTGGGCCGACCACCAGTGCCGAGTTCCACACCTTGCTAGTCAGACTGCATAGTGTTTTATTTCGAGTTTTCACTCTCTTGCATTGATGCTATATGCATATTATATCCCTCGCTCGTCTTTTACGACACTGGCAAGAGACGAGGTGGTGAATTGTATTCTTACTCCGTCACCACACGGAGATACATAATATATTACTAGCAAATTCCCGGAGTAAAACCAGTGTAATGTCCGTTCCCATGCGAATACAGGGGTAAAATATAACTTATATTACACCCTGATAATGTAGCTGTTTTCCGTGTGGTGATGGAAAAAGAATACAATTCACCACCCCCTTTCATGACCGTGGGTGTTGTAAAAGGACTAAGAGATTATAATACGCTTAAAACATCTACGCAAGAGAAGGAAACCTTGAAATGAAACCCTATACCAAACCATCTGACCAGTGTGGTATAGTAGGTCAATTGCCCTCCCATTGTGGAGGAGGCTCGTGCCCAGCAGTGGAACACATATGAGCTGTGATGATGATGATAATGACGTATATGACGCTTTACCGCACGGAGATACGTAAGATATTACTAACAAATTCTCGCCGTATTACCAGTTTAATTCACGCTCGCGTAGAATTCAAATTCAAATACTTTATTATGCATAAAGCCCGCGGGGGCACTTACATATGGTCACTTTTTTACATTTTACCTTACGCTACTACCGGATCGGAACGCGACCGCACTGAGAAGATCCGGCAAGAAGCTCAGTGGGCTTGTCTTCTTTTTTATTCATTTACTATTTTTATTTTTAATAAGATAATGTACAACAACATGTCTATTAATAGCTCCAGTGTGATGCCTTTCGAACCATCATATAATACAGTTATTAAATTTAATAACGAAAAAGTACCATGGCTGGACCAGATCCCGCAAGCGGCACCCGATCACGAGTTAACCACTAGAGCAGCCATCACTCCCCTCAACCACAATGGAGGGAAGGGAGTGACCCGCTCCTCGTAGCTACCGCAAGCAGACCCTTCAGTGAGCATGACCAATACCATGTGCCACAAACATAAAACACAGATTAAATAACAAATTCGTTTGGCAAAACACGCTACGCTTTACAATTATATTAACAACAACAGAATAAACATGTAACACCTTTTGAAATAATGAGAAAATGCCTGAATGAGGAGCTGCAGAAAGAAATGGATAACATATAACTTATGTTACTCCTTGGTAATGTAACTTTCCATTAGTGAAAAATTCCTAAAATCAGTTTAGTGGTTTATACATTAAGGCATACAAAACATTGGCATTCATAATAACAGAATTACACTTACTTCAACAGTAGGTAGTTTAAATATAGACACTCCCATGGTACATTGCGAGGTGGCTGCATCATATGAATTATGTGTGGTTAGAAGAACAGCAGCATCGTGTGGAGAACAACGTAAGTGCCAAACTTCACCTATATCGTGCTTGAATACCTAATATAGAACAACACAAATATGAATTTTATGACATTATTTTTGATTGCCCGACATTTCAAATACTTTACAGCAATCGTGATTAAAGTGTTCGGAACGTCGGGCAATCAAATACAAATGTGATAGAATCTGTAAAATAGCTCATGAGAGACAGTACAATCCAAGGGCAGAATAAGATGATAATCACCACATTCAGTCAGCAGGCTAAAGGTTCATTTCCGTGCATCGCGGCCGATCGCGGCGGCGCGCGACAGTCGTAAGCGATCGGCCGAGCACGACCGATGCGACAATAGTCAATGTATGAAAATATATGGTGCCATTTCCGAGGTACGCGACAGTCGCGCGCGGCCAACGACAGGAATGGCGCTATACAATGTATGCGACAGCAGTCAATGTATGAAGATCGCTTACGACTGTCGCGGGCCGCCGCTATGCACGGCAATGAACCTTAAGGTATCATTTCATCTTATGAGTTTCGTATGTATATGCCAACTCATTTAGCCAGGGGGTGGTGAATAGTATTCTTACTCTGTCACCACATGGACAAATGAAACCATATGCCAACTCATTTGGCCAATGTGATGTGGTAGACTAAAGGTCCTTCATCAAAACATGTATTCCATATTGGGACCTTAATATACATATATGTAACCTAAGAAGAGGAAGAATATAAGGTAATAACCCAATATCTTATCTTAATATATATAAATTACCTGTCACGTTTGTCCGCGATGGACTCCTAAACTACTTAACCAATTTTAATCAAATTTGCACACCGTGTGCAGTTTGATCCAACTTGAAAAATAGGATAGCTTACATCTTAATTTATAGTCGCAATATTATTTTAGTGCAAATTATTTGTCTATTATTTGACATTCACAATTATCTGTTAACTCCAAACGATTTTAACAGATGGCGATATCTGTTGACTGGATTGAGTAAGTAATTTGAGTGTGCTCAAGGGGATTCGAGAATGGTTTAGATTCACAATTAGACCCGGTAGGCGGCGCTTTATTTGAACAGAACAATGTCTGTTGGGTCAGCTAATATTTTATAAAAAAAAAACGCGACTTCAAACAACCCTAAAAGCACTAAAAAGTTCAAAATCGCTTATCCGATTTCAATAACATTTTCATGGGACCATTTGGAAAGTATATCCTTTCCAACAAAAAAAGAATTTTTCAAATCGGTTGGCAAGTGCAGTCACTTGTGTGCGAACAAATATAAAAAAAAAACAAATACAAACATCCAAATTGAGAACCTCTTCCTTTTTTAGAAGTCTGTTAAAAATTAAAATTGATGCAAACAGTCAAGGGTTTGAATATGAATAATCTTCAACAATGGTCACCTTTGTATGCAAAGCACCAGTATCTTCCTCCAGTTCCACAACATGTATTTGATTGGCGTTAGGCTTCAGACTTTGTGTGCCTATTAGAAACCTGATTGCATCACTCTCTCCATATTGCGGTGATAAAGCTCGGGTCTGAAATTGTAAAAAACACATTGTTTAAAGGTAATCAAAGGAAGAGAGGTTTTAACAGCAGATTACTCCGACTGCTATGCTAGTGGTCCAAGAGGCAGAGGGTGGACATAAAGCAAGTTATAGTCCCGCACAGTGCTAGTTAAAAAAACTGGCTAAGTGCGAGTCTGATTTGAACATCGTGGGTTACATACAAACATGCAGGTGTAGTAAGTTTAAAATTATTAACAATATTTTTATTATATAATGTAACTAAAAATTTACGGCTTTCGCAATTTTTCCTCTATCTGTGCTGTAAGACGTTGCTTCGTACCAAATTTCAAGATTCTTAGTTCAAGGCAAGTAGCCTGTAGGTTTTGATTCCCTAGCAAATGTTGAAAATTTACAAAAAATTGCAGCATAAACTTGCTGTATCTTTTGATTGCCTTGGCTTAGAAGTTTGATTTTTTTCACATTTTTAAGGGACAGTAATCCTGAGTATTTGATATAAATTTCAGCTTGATACCTCCATGTGTTTCTGAGAAAAAGGGGGCTTGACAGACACACAGACAACAAAGTGATCCTATAAGGGTTCAGTTTTTCCCTTTCGAGGTACGGAACCCTAAAAAAGAATGCACTATAAAAACGGAAACCACTATACAAATTATGAAATCAAATTTTGTTTTTATTATCATAAATCGTCGAAATACTTTTAAAAGTAAAGTTAAAAACCTTTTTAAGTTTTTCAAATGTGTTGTGGCACCATTTGAATGCACAAGCCGTCATAATTACCTATTTATTTTTTAAGAGTTGCGTACGTACGTGCAGTACAATGACTTGTACATTACCGAACGGTTCCGGCGTAAGCTCCATTAGGCTCCAATTGAAATGCCTCACTTTTTGTGCGTGGACTTACCTTCTATATGTTATTATTCTAAGACTCATGCTTTATTGTTTTGTATAAAATTGAAATAAGTCATACCTGATGTTCGAGTCCGTAAATGATTGAATTGCCTTCTTCCATATCTTTTCTCTCTTTTAGTACTGTCTTGAAAGATATTTACGTTGAAATAATATTAAGTTATTTACATCGGCAGCTTGTTTTTACTTTTTAGTTAGTATTTTAAGAATAAATAACAGTTATCAGGTAGGTAAGACAGAGACCATTGCTTCACGATAGAGAGTAATGAGAATTCGAGTCTACTGATAATACTGAGGTATAATAGCTCCTTAAATTTAATTTAAATTAAAACTAATTATGAATGAAAAATACGAGAATACGAGAAATGCATTTGACGTATTTGACGTTGACAGAAATTGTCATTTTTTGGGTCGTTTCAATGCGTTCGGTAATTCAAAGGCCACATATGAATGTGAAAATGTCATGTAGCGCTTTTATATTCTTTTCATTATTTTAGTATTTTAAAGTGTTATATTCAATAATTTTGCTGATATTTTATGTAATATAATGCAGATAAAATTCTGAAATGTAGTGAAAATGATATAATAGCGACTTACGTGCACTTTGACATTCTGCCCAAATTTCCTGAGACGCATGACTTGGATATCAGCACTAAGTCATGCTAACGACTGACTGAAAGGCTAAGACTAAAGACGTAAATAATAATCAATATACTCGACACTGGCACCAATAGCTCATATTATTGTAGCTCATTGCCATTAACTAAGAAGAAGAAGAAGGCCACATAGTCATCTATTGTAATACAACTTTCCTAACAAAAAAAATAGGTAGGTCAATACACCACGCGGATCAGACGCGTTGGTATAGGGTTTTATTCAGAATCCATCTCTAGATGCCACATGCGTACATATCACGTAGTAGTCTTTCACGGGCAAAATAGGGGTGATGTAATAATAAATCACTCTTTCGTTCCCACTCCCTTTGTTACTACACATAAAACGGCGTGCTCATTTGACTGTCGCGTTATAATTCCAAAAGCTATCCATCATCGCTCTTACGACGGCCAAAGACGATAGGTCATCTTCATAGTTGCGAGAAGTTCAAGACGCCGCATTTACGAGGTTGCATATGACTCGAACATGTGCTGCATCCTATCCTCCTCGTAATGAGAGTGGTCGCAACGTGCAATTGGTGCTCTTCAAGCAAACGTATGCAGGTATTTGCCAAGGAGTCATGCCCCGATAATATTAACACCAGCCGGAAATAAAGGACTCCTTGGTGCTCTCCTCCAGCACCGGCCAGAGTGTATCTATCATTAAAAAATTGACTCGGGACAACACCAGCCGTGTAGTCCAACGGGCCGTGGCAGCTCAATAAGTATTATCTCGTCATGTGGCCACTGTCTCTCTTGTTGGAAGGTGACAAACTTTCATCGCCTCTGGGTTGCTTGCCAATACCATTCAGTGAGCACCTTCAAGGCCCACGGGGCGGTTCCAGTTAACGCATACGCCGCGTTTGCCAACATCGTGGGGTATTTACGTATAGGCCAGACCGGAAGTCTCTGTAGCCGAGTCTCTGTGGTTTCTACAGAAACCTAGAGTGGTAGGACCACACTGTCGACAGTTATCTGTCTACAGCCGCGGGCCGGTCCGTCCGGGGTAGTACCACACTCTCGCAGAAAATCGACGTCTGAGTAGTAGCAATTTGTTACTGCGCTTCGTTCGGTGAGCGAGAGAGCCGGAAGCCCAACTTTCTGAGGGTGTTTGCGTGTGGAGGGTTTTGGTAGTACTCTTGGTATAACCGAGCCTCAATGCACTCATTCACACTCCCTTCACTTTCTTCACGGTAGGCAGCGGCCTTGTAAGGATCCATGAGCAGCAGCAACACTTACCATCAGGTGTAATGTTTGCTCGTTTGCCACGATCAGGCGATCAGGAACTCCGCCTAGACTAATGTACAGTACAGCGCCATTCACTGGACCACCTTTCGTACAGCCGTCGGTATGCAATGACGGTGGGTTATAGCGCTGCGCGTTGTCCTTTCGTCGCCCCGGACGAAATGGACGGCGTGTGCGCTACCCATAGCCCACCAAGAAAAAGTATGCATTATATCCCAGACATGGTGTTCTCTTAACAAGTTCTAGATACAATCGCCCCAATGCCGATTCACAACCGCGGTTAGTCGCGGCACCGCCGGACGATACGTGTTCAGTGAAACACGGTACTTACGACCCCAAAGGTCGAGGCTCTGCGACATCTTTTTTTCTTCTTCCGTTCCTAAACGTTAGTATAGAACAGTATAGATCAATTATCCGTTTATTACAGAGCAGGAGAATTTTATCTACTAATATACCACGCTGGTCAGACGTGTTTTATGCCGAATTTGCCCAAAGATGTTATATGAGTATATATTATATCCCTTAGTGGTCATTTACGACACTCACGAGCATGAAAAGTGGTGGCAAATTGTATTCTTACTCCGTCACCACACGGAACCGCCACTTGCATTCAACGCTTATGAAATGGGCAATTACAATAAATAATTTTTATATAAGCTGAATTGTTCCCATAGCATAAATTGAGGTAAATTGTAAATTACAATAGAATACAAACAAAGAAAATTATACCGCTTGTAAATAGATAATTGTATAATTAAGATAGATGGTTTAACTGTCATGTCGTCAATAGAGCCTTAGGCTATTAATCATTATCAGTAGTTAGTCATGAAATATTCATAGTAATCATTATATGATAAACTAGCTCTATTTTTTAGAATCCCTGAATTAAATAAGAAATACTTCAAGATGGCTGCCAAAGAAAAAATTGCATAGAGTGTGCCATAAAGACTCACGATAGAAATAAAATCTTTTGTATTATAGAAACAAACATTTTAATTATTAAAGACTGAAATTGTGTACTAAATCCCATAATACCTTTAGTAATAACACAGTATAGCACTTATTTAATTATGGAAAATCAATGGATTTGTTGACTATCCTACACTTTAATCAAAAATAGGTTTTAATGTACCAGTTGAGTCATGAGAAATTATTGAAGTGAAACTTCTTTATTGGCGTTGGAAAAAAATGTACCGTCATATTTTTCGGTTACGCGTCACATTTTTTCGTTACGCGCCATCTTTTCCTCGTCCCCACCACGGTCGATTCGAATAAAGAGTACTTTCTCCAGTAGAGTAGGGATAGCATGTCGTTTAAGCGGACATAAAGGGATAAGGGTATAAAGGGATAAAGGGTTCGTGATAAAGGGATAAGGTGATAAGGGGATAAAGGGACAAAGGAACAAAGGGACAAAGGATAAAGAAGTTTCACTTCTGCTATGCGTACTTTGTACACACGTTCATTTTTTTTTATTTATTATTTTAAATTGGTCTTGCGATGGCTTAATGTCTCTTTGAAGATGTGTGGTGGTACCAGTCCTTATATTACTCATAGGTTTCGTTGACAGACAGTATTTTCTCAGGATCTGTCAACTTCATTTCAGCTTATCGCCGTCCACTGCTGGACGTAGGCCTCCCTCATATTACGCCACAAAGTACGATCCTGTGCCGCCTGCATTCAACGACACCCAACAACTTTCACTAGGTCATCGCTCCACCTAGTTGGGGGGCGTCCTACACTGCGTCTTCCGATACATGGTCGCCACTCGAGAACCTTTCTTCCCCAGCGGTTGTCGGTTCGTCGAGCGATATGGCCTGCCCATTACCACTTTAGCGTGCTAATTCTTCGTGCTATGTCGGTTACATTCATTCTTCTGCGGATTTCCGTATTTTGGATTCTATCTCGTAGATAATCCCGAGCATAGCCCGCTCCATAGCACGCAGAGTGATTTTGAGCTTGGTTATAAAGCCTACATTGAGAGACCACGTTGCCGTGGCGTAAGTCATCTCTGGTAACACACACTGATCGTAGACTATGTTTTCAGACACTGAGATATGTTGGACGAGAAGATCCTCTTAAGTTTCTCGAACACTTAATGCCGTCAACTTATCTGCAAATAAACTATATAATAGGTATGTACGTTTGAAATGAATTTAAGTGTTGCGTGATAGTGGCTACGAATACCACCAACCCTGACATTGCTTGTGGGTGTCGTAAAACACGAATAAGAGTTTTCGTATGTAGACAAAGTCGCCATAAAAATAAGTTGTATGTCCCTAAACAATGGATAAATTTATTCAGTGAGAATGTCTACTGTATGGCAAAACGCGTATATAATGAACTGCCAGACTCTTTTAAAGACCTGTGTTTAAGCAAATTTAAATGTGCAATTTTTAATTTCTTAATGAATAAGTGTTATTATTCAATTAACGAATTTATGGACGACAAACTTTAATAATGTTATTTAAAAATGTTTTTATAGATGACTTTGACATATCAATTGATTTCTATTTTATCGTAACCCATGACATTGTATTTCGAATTATTATTATTTCTGTTCATTTGACTGTTTTCTATTTCGATTTATCTACTAAACAACCTGTAATATTTGTCCACCGGAAACGGTAGAATATTTGAAACTTTATTTAAGATAACACTAACTAATATGACAATATTCTGACAAATAAATTATTTTGATTTGATTTGATTCATGGATCTGAGCTAACTCTATCTGATACCGTCAGGACAACAATCACGAGTACATTCTCTAGGACTCTCTCTGACGTTATGCGGCGGCCGGTTATAAAATTATTGCCAACGATTTTGCAATATGTACGATGGAAGAGTAGGTACATTTTGATTTCCAGTAAGTACCTACATAGTGTATTAGAATCCCAGTAGTTCACTGTACATAGTGATCCCAAGTAATTGGGACAAGAGCGGGTTGATGATAATAAAAACATATACAATTCGTAATAATAAAAATAACATCATCATCGCAGCCCACATACGTCCCACTATTGGGCTCGGGCCTCCCCACAATGGGAGGGAATTTGACCTACTATATGCTAGTCAGACATGTTGGTATAGAGTTTCATTTCGAGTGTCAAGCTTTTCTTATTTGGCTGTGCAAGTGATCTATACCAATAAATAAAATTGGAGTGTCTGTTTGTAATGTCAAAATAATAGACTTTTTTCATGCTCACACGGTTATTTGCACTATACAACGACCTATCGACCGACGTCCCCCCTCGGGGAGGATGAGAGAGAGGGTACCCCAAATAGGGGGTATTCCGCCGAGCCGACCAATGACGTCAAGTCACTCTCCGCTCACGCTCCGGTGGTCGGCGAAGGCGACGTGAATCGTGGGTGGGTTACGGATGTGCGTGCTTACGCCCCTCTGTCGCCCCGGACGGAGTGGTGCGAGGAGCGCGCCGACCGCAACCCAACCCCCTAAAAAAAATAAAAGGTACTAATTCATTATTTATTCTTATTTTAATGAAATAATTTTTAGGGGGGATTTTCATGTAATTGTGTTAATTTTAGGGGTTTGTAACTAAGATATAGGGATAAATATTTTACGGAGTTGGTAACACTGCTCATATCTAATACAAGTTGTATGGGCAGTCTCCACAGAAAAATTAATAATTTCTGTGGCAGTCTCCGTGCGCTTTTAGGCGAGCGCTTGGGCGAGATTTTTTTTACAAGGAGAAAATAAGTTTTAATAGTTTGGTAGAGGGCTGAAATTGTTTCGTCATAATTTAAAATTTTATTTGCTATATGTTTTTGTATGTTCAAAGAAAAAATATTAATATACCTAGTAATTTAAAAATAAAGATAACATTTGTAATTTTTAAATATTTTAATTTGGTGGTTCAGTGCACGAGCGCACTTAAGGTACAGCCGCCACTGATGATATGTAAATATTATATCCCATAGTCGTCTTTTACGACATTCAAGGTCAAGATAGAGAGTGGTGAATTGTATTCTTACTCCGTCACCACACGGGAAAACAATAACACACAAAATAACATGAAAATATAAATTTAAAATAAAATAAAAAAGAAAACAATTTAAGAGCGAGTCGCGGCAACAGCTATTGAAAATTATTCTTCTACTTGTTAGCTCACATTCGTCCCATATTCATCTGTTGTCCATGTTCATCTTACTCAAGAGAGCCTTCTGCAGATGAGAGTTGAGCCTGCAACATCACGCTGGTCAACAACATTGGCATAAAGTTTTCTCTGTTATCGTCGTATAAGTAAATATGCTTTAATCCTCCCTAAGCCCTAAAATCCCGTAAAGGAGTAACAAATTATTTTTCTTTTTCTATCTTAATGCATCCTTACAATTCCCACGGTAAATTATCAATATCGAACACCTGTTGCAACATTTGTCAAATAAGTGCTGAATTGCTTTAGTATTTTGCAAAATTGCAACCTACGAAACAAATAATGAAAATTATAATTAACTAGCTGACCCAACAGACGTTGTTCTGTTTAAATAAAATAAAAGGAAGGAGCCTTGAAATCGACAGGAGCGCCACCTACCGGGTCCAATTGTGAATCTAAACCATTCTTGAATCCCCTTGAACATACACAAAACATTTCATCAACATCGGTCCAGCCGTTTAGGAGGATTTCAGTGACAGTCTAGCGTACGTGTGTACACGTACGCTAGAAAGTTATATATAAAATAGAGTTGCAATGATTTCTATACGAATTAAATTCCAGGCAAAGGCTAATAAATAATATTAACCAATGGAATAACAGCCATTTTAATAAACAATCTTCATATTGAATATTTTGTTTTAGTACAATATAAAAACTATATTAAATTAAAAATATAATGATATACGCACGGCACGTTCCCTGAATGTCTGTAAATGAAACAAACAAGTTTTATGCGAATACCGAGCCGGCATAAAAATATGGTTATCGCTGCCGGTTATTATTTATGACGCGAATGGTTTTTCTAGTTTTCTATTTGATTAAATACCAACGCCTATATCAATGTAAAAACTGCATCAAAGTTTCTCGTTGAGTGTTATAGTTTCGATTACCAAGCCAGGATTTTTGTGAGATTCTAAAATTATTGTTATAATCTGAGATGCGAATTCCCGTGGGTGTCGTAAAAACACGACGAAAAATAAAAATGGGTGTCCGGGTGTCGTAAAATACGCTTAAGAGTTTTACAAGGATCGGGATCAACTTCATGTGGTACCGTCTCGTCAATTACATTTCCAAGGTGGGTCGACGTTAGACAGACAGCCGGTAATAAAACTATTGTTAAAACTTTCGCAATATCATCATCATCATCTCAGCCTATTTACGGCCCACTGTTGGACTCGAGCCTCCTCCACAATAGGAGAGAAATTAACATGCTGGTCAGACTGGTTGGTATAGGGTTTTATTTCGAGTTCTTTCTTCTCTTGCATAGATGTTATATGCATATTATATCCTATTGTCGTCTTTGACGACATCTACAACATAGGGAGTTTTGAATTGTATTCTTACTCCGTCACCATACGGATAAAGATGTTATGTACTAACTATCATCTACTTAGGTAAATAGGTCTAGGTAGGTAAGTAAGTACTCATCCTACCTTTCCTACATGATATATTTTTCTCGGCAGTCAATATCGTATTATTTTCTATCTAATGGTGTTTTAATATTTGTAATCTGAATTGGTAAGCGAGGATGTTCCCACGTCTATCTGGCACCAGTTCCGGTCCGTGTATCGCGTTATATCCGTTCCATGACCGCCCTATATGACTCATATACCTTGACTTAAGATAATAATTAAACATTTGGCTGTCATTTGTGTTCGTTAAATATTTACTTATAAATATTTTCCGTGTGGTCACAGAGTAATTCAAATCACCACTCTCTGTCTTGCCCATGGATGTCGTAAAATACGATTAAGGGATATAATACGCATATAGCATCTATGTAAGAGAAGGAAAACTCAAAATAAAATCCTATACCAACCTGACTGACTATGATATAATAAGGCCAATTTTTCTTCTATTGCGGAGGAGGCTCGAGCCCAACAGTGGGACGTATATGAGCTGAAATGATGATAATGATGATGAAAGCCTCGCGAAATGAGGATTTCTAGAGAATTGCGTTAAAAAAAATTTTAAATCATCCATCTACAATCATCTCAGCTCATATACGTCCCACTACACACCACGCTGGCCAAACGTGTTGGCATAGTTTTGTTTCGAGATTTCTTTCTCTTGCATAGATGCCACATGCATATCGCTTAGTCAGCTTTTACGACACTCACAGGCAAGAGAGGGGTTGGCGAATTTTATTCTTACTCCGTCACTACGCGGAAAATAAATACGGCAATTGATACTTGAATTGACTGACGTTTGGCTTGGTGCCAATATCCAAAGTGTAAAGTATAGGCATAGGAAATTTGGCTTTATGAATCTCTAATTTTTCAAAATTTTGTTCATTATGAATATCTTAGATGCTACATACATCAAAAATATGTGAAAAATTAAAAATAATTTAATAAAGAGAGATTTATCGATATGAACGTGGATGGACGTAAGAACCGCGGGCAACCCAAAAAGAGATGGATTGTGTAAATGAGGACATGCGTCTGAAAAGAGTGAGTGCAGATATGACGGCTGATAGGAGGTTATGGAAGGTTGTGTCGAGCCTATTTAGCGTGGGATGAGAGCAGGCAAATGATATTTTAAATAACGGGCTGTGCTCGGGATTTCTTTGCGAAATAGAACCCAAAAATATATGGAAATGCGTAGACGAATAGGTGTAACTGACATAGCACGAAGAATTAGCACGCTGAAGTGGCAAAGGGCAGGCCACATCGCTCGATAAAGTGACAACCGCTGGGGAGGAAAGGTTCCCGAGCGCCAGACTCACTAGCTGTACTGACGACCTGCTGAAAGTTGCTGGACGTCATTGGATACAGGTGCCACAGGATCGCACTTAGTGGCGAAATATGAGGAAAATTTACGTTCAGCAGCGGACCACGATTCGCTGAATGACGATGATGATGAAGATTTAAAATATGACAAATGTAAAAGATTACAAACCAAAAATAACATGTGGTATGGTAGTATTTCAATTTCTCTATCACTATAGAGGTGTCCAGTAATAAAAATATCTTAAGAGATTTCAAAATATCTTAGATTTATGTAAAGTCGGCCATTTGGCCAGATCTACAAGCAAACTAATACTAAGTTTTTTTGTTTTTGTAGCCATAACATTTGCTCAAAACAAATGAAAAAAATCCTTATCTTTTGTATTACACAACGCAAGTTATTATATAGATTCGGTTTTTCCATCCGATAATGTAAATGATTTTGCTATGGTTTTAACCTTTGCAAATATCTCTCGGACGGGGTGCACTCTATTAATCGCGCTATCTATCTATTCACTATCAAAATATTATTTTACTTGACTGTTATTTAACAATTTATAAGAGTGTTTCAAGTGTTTCAATTAGCCCGACGACGAGTAAAATTTTTTATTTTTTTTATTTCAAACGGTGGTAAGCGAGCAAACAGACAACTTGATGGTAAGTTTTGCTGCCGCTCATGGACTTTTCCTGGGCTGCTGCACAGTAGGTACCGTGAAAAATTTAAAGGGAGTGTAAATGTGTGCAATGAGGTACGATGAAACTAAAGGGATCACCAAAACCTACCACACGCAAATATCCTCAGAAAGTTGGGCTTCCAGCTGTCTCGCACACCGAACGAAGCGCAGTAACAAATTGCTACTACTCAGACGTCGATTTTGGGTTTTGGTGGTGTCCTTTGTATCACCGAGCCTCAATGCACGCATTCACACTCCCTTCAATTTCTTCGCGGTAGGCAGCGGCCTTGTAAAGGTCCATGAGCGGCAGCAACACTTACCATCAGGTGTACTGTTTGCTCGTTTGCCACCGTTTGCAATAAAAATAAAAACATGTCCTTCTATAAACGAGGTTTAAGAAGAGTATTTTCTTCCCGATAGGCAACGGCCTGGCTGGTCCCCTGGTATTGCAAAGGTCCATGTGCGGTAGTATCACTTACCATGGTGTGCTGCTTGGTCGTTTGCCACCGTTGGCAATAATGAAAAAAAAATATTTCAACATTCATCACTGCTCATAGGTATACGCCCCACCATTGGGCTGAAGCCTTCTCCACAAAGAAGACGAATTAATATAAGGTTTTATTTCAGGTTTTTGTTCTCTTACATGTATGCGTATCATATCTCTAAGTCAATCAAAACTATTATATTTATCTCATGGCGGTAGAAAATAAAATGGTGGATTTTAAAGCACGATTTTTAATTATAAATGCATATAAGAGTCCCTGTAAATAAATTTATTATTCGACTATATTTCAATAGTAAATAATGAAAACATTTTTTTTAATTCAACATTCTGTACTATCCTCGTATTGCACAGAACTTCACAAACATAATTAACGGACAGAAATTACATCCAGACTCAGGCCAACAATTTGAGGATCTCACAAAGTGCATAGGACTCGAACCCATGACACTGGCATAGTAGGTCGATATATTAACCACTACGCCATCTATACAGTTAAATAATTAGATACGACTCCTGCTGTTTACGCGAGTATTGCATTTTAAATATACGACGTTATATATATATATATATATTATAAATTTTCTGTAATAGCGATGATTTGTTGGACGTGAGACATATTAGTCTGCTCGTGACCATGAACGGTGCAAAGTGTTCGAAACGTCGGGCAATCAAAAATCACATACAAACGCGATAAAATCCGTAAAGTTAAAATAGATATGACTCAAATAAAATTCCCCAATTTTGTATTATAAGTGTTTCATTGAACTTGCATATAAAAAATCTAAGTTTTATTGCAAGCCCTAGATAATCTTGAGCTGTACCTATATCCTCAGGTAACCGGTTGCTAATAAAGATTAGTAAACCAGTAGAACCAGGCGCTGACCTGAACTAACGATGTCACTACCATGTTCAAAGCAAGATAGTCTTATTTTTTTAAATTACATATTAAACGCTTTTTTACGACTAGATAGGCATAGGTATAACAAAAACCAGCTAAGTGCGAGTCGGTGTCGCGCACGTAGGGTTCCGTACCATTATCTATAAAAAGCGCGTTTGTTGTATGGGAGCCCCCCTTAAAGATTTATTTCATTTTGTTTTTAGTATTTGTTGTTATAGCGGCAACAGAAATACAAAAATTATGAAAATTTCAACTGTCTAGCTATCGCGGTTCTTGAGATACAGCCTGGTGACAGACAGACGGACCGACAGATAGCGAAGTCTTAGTAATAGGGTCCCGTTACCCGTACCCTTTGAGTACGGAACTCTAGAAACACATTTTTTTATGCAACGCCATATTATCATTTAATAAAATCACATTTTTTTTTACACACTAAGGTTCTTGTTTCATTCTTTTTATTTTTTTTTATTTTTTCACAATCGTATAATTTAACGGACAAAAAGTGTTGCACTGCATGGGAATCAAACCCACTGGCATGGCAGATCGGTATTTTAACCGCTATACCATCTGTGGTAACGAACATGCAGATAAGATAGCAAACGACGCCGAGGAATATAATGACCTTTCTCCTTTCAAAATTTTTCCTCAAGATTCTAGCTCTCCTTGGACTTACCTTAAGAATTCTTGAAGTGATCTTTGGGAATTGACAGGTAAATCAAAAGGCTCACAGTATAAAACTATTCAAGTTAAAATGCCTTCAAAACCTTGGTTATGTAAATTTGTCATTTAAAAAGTTAAGGCTGGGTAAAAGGATAACTACTGGCCTCATTATAACGCATTTGGGGCATATCTATGTTCTTGCTTACTTAGCAAGAATGAAAATCCTAATCCACACTCTCATTAAGATGAATTTGGAAATTTAAATCATCTTTTTTCTCGTATATATTAAATAATAATTTCATACATCAATCAGTCTATAGACGTCCACTGTTGGACATAGGCCTTCCCACGAGAATGCCATTGGAAATGATCCTGTGCTACTTGCATTCAACGGTTCCCTGGGACTTTTCGCAGACGCGGCGTTCGCCCGTCGCCACTTGAGAACCTTCCCCAACGGTTATCGGTTCGATGTGACCTGCCCATTGCCATTTCAATGTGCTAATTCTGCGGGCTGTCGATTGTAACCGTTATTCTACGAGTTGCCGTTTTCCGGATTCTATCACATATGGAAATACCGAGCATAGTCCTCTTCATGGCACGTTGAGCAACTTTGAGCCTTTTTATAAAGCCGATATTTAGAGACCATCTTTCAATGCCGTATGTCATCTCTGGTAGCACACACTGGTCATAAACCTTTGTTTTCAGACACTGCGGAATATTGGACGAGGAGATCCTCTTAAATTACCCAAACCATGCCCAACCGGGTTAAATTCGTTGGCTGAGCTACGTCTCGAAATTGGATCTAACTAGATTGCTTGTCATAGGTAAATATAGTGATCTACAACTTCGAGAAACGCATTCCTAATAGGATACAGGACTATTCGCATTTCTTTAATGGACTCATTTTCTTTAATGTATCTACCTTTTCTCATTAATATCTATCTCCTTCGTTGCTCTTCTACCTTATAAATATAAGTGTTTAGCGTCTTTTATCAATTATAACAGCATTAAACTGTAATGTTGTGTAAATGCGTATTTAAATTTTTGTTGTACCTCCGTAAAATTTTCTCTTTAACCTACTTCTACCTTAATACGTCTACTCTACTAATCCTAATTGTTTTGCCATATAATTATACATTAAACCTTTCGCGAAAGACATTATAGCAATTTTTTTTTAAATAGTAAATGATAATTCAGAGACAAGAAAAAAAATCACATTTATGTAATTTTAATACTGCATCATATACACCAAGCTTGTTTGTATTAATCGAAAACAGTTCGTAGTTCGTTTGAATCTTGTTATTAAGAATTTCTTATGAAAATTGAAATATGCTACAGTAAACTCTAAATAACATCAACCACAATACACTCTTATTAGTTTATTAAAAATAAACTTTAAAAATATATATTATTAATAAACGAGTCTCTACGTAATTCTATTTTATTTATCATCCTACGTTACATTTTTCTTTGTAAGATTTATTATGGCTAAAAATCCACCTTCACAAATCGATTAGCTATTTTTTGATTGACTTATTATTATAATTTAAATATTTCAGTGTAGGCGTGCGGCTATTCACGCAATTTTATACAAACAACTGTAAAAAAATCGTAAAGCCAGGAATTTGATACATCAATATGTATTGACGCAGGTTCTATAAAAATCTAAGTAATGTCTTCTTAAAATAAGCACAGGCTGCCACTAGCTAGCATCAAAGAGATCGCGCCATAAAAAATTAAAAACAAAACCGGAGTTAGCAACAGACTGGCCACTGGCATCATTAAGAACAAGATTAAAGCTCAACGTATATTGACCGAACATGTTAACTTAATAATACTAAATTAATTTATTCATCATTAATCATCATCATCTTGCTCTTATCCCAATTACTTGGAGTCGACGCAATATGTCATCTGTTTTGACATATTGCAAAAAGTTTCGGCAATGACTTTTATGACCGGCCGCCTGCCTGACGTCAACCCTCCTTGGGAATGTAATCGTTGACCCAAATGGTACCAGATTAATTTATTATTGTTTTTATTTAATACCCTGAATTTGTAATTTTGTTTACTGTGGATAGAAACATGGGACTATGGTTATGAAAAAACATTGTAAGCAAGCTTACCATATAAGTAGGCTTCGAATGTGTCAAATTAGTTGTAATTTCTTTTTAATCTGCAAAATGTTACAATTAATTAAATAAATATCAACGTCATCTCAGCCTGTACACATCCCATTATTAGGCTTTGGTATCCTTTGCTAAATGACTGAAAATAACCGATAATATGCTGACGGACATATATATAAATTATTATATTTATAAATGTTTGTAATAACGATGACTTGGTCTGTCCGTGACCATGAATGCTGCAAAGTGTTCGAAACGTCGGGCACTCAAAAATCCAATACAAACGCGATAAAATCCGTAAAGTAGTTTTATTTCAAACGTGTAATACTCGCGTAAACATCAGAAATTATTAAGGTAATTTCTATACTTAATTAATCTATCTATATTTAATTTTCTTTGTTTGCACTGTGGTAGCAGCGACGTATACTACCAATCCTTACATTGCTCGTGGGTATTATAAAGGACGACTATAAGCTTTATATGGACCTGAGCCATCTTCATCTCATGCCGTCTGGTCAATAATTGCATTATTAATGAGGGGTGACCTTAGATAAATAACGTATAGAAGGATAGTGTCCCTACTTCGAACATTCCAAAAATGAATCTAAAAATACTAATGGCGCGCAGACGATTACACACATACACACGCACACCACTATACAAATAATGAAATCAAATTTTGTTTTTATTAACATAAATCGTATTTCGACGATTTATGTTAAAGTAACTTTTAAAAGTAATGTTAAAAACCTTTTTACGTTTTTCAAATGTGTTATTACACCATTTGAATGCACAAACTGTTATAATTACCTTTTTATTTTTTAAGAGTTGCGTATGTACTTGTAATACAGTGACATTGACATTAGGGAACGGTTCCGGCGTAAGCTCCATTAGGCTCCAATTGAAATGCTTCACTTTTTGTGCGCGAACTGACCTTCTATACGTTATTATTCTAAGGGGGTGACATTATTCAGTCGACCAGTCATTAAACTATTGCAACATATATTTACAATGGAAAACAAATTGCGTCGACCCTATGAATTTAGGATAAGATCAGGATGACGATAATGGAGAATTAAATTAATTACGTAGTCTTTCGCTATTTAAAATATATAAGCCCTTAGAAACAGAAACATTCTCTCCGTGTACAACGGCCTTTTGCAATGGAAAATGCGAATTCTAAATTTAAACTTGACAAACCAAAGAGAACAAGAGTTTTAGCCGTAAAAAGCGCATTAAAGTTATCGCAGAGCCTTTGAATCGGCGGTATTTTAGTTGATTTTGCAACCGAGGCATTTCGCCCATGCTTTTTATTTGAATGAATATAAAATTAAAAACGTTTTCTTGATAACACACTGGACGCTGTAGAGGATGAACGTTAGGTCTTGGTTTTATTGCAAGCGTCCGCCGCATATCGTTTCACAGAATTTAAAATGCGGTTGACAACTTGCTTTTTTTTTTTGTTTCATGGAACCTAATGTTTTTTTTATTCAAAATCATTAAAGAACACTAGTTCATTTACTAACAAATCTGTATCCAACTGGACCATTTGATTTTCCTAGTGAAAATTATTATATACATTATATATTTGTCGATTATTCTTAATTTAAATCACAAATAAATTTAAAGCTATCAATTGAATATCTTTTTTCAATAGTATTAGTTAACTATTTTCCTTGTAAAGATCAAGAGACCTAAACTAAGGAGACGTAATTAATAAATGATTATTCAATCTTCCGTGTGCTGAAAAAATCAAAGTATTAGATCAAGCAGAATTAGTTATTTTAATAACTTCCTTGTAATCATTAAATTTTACGTATGATGACGTTTTAAAAATTTAATACAAAACACCATCCCCTTTCTTCCCCTTGGGTGTCGTAAAGGACGGCTAAGGGATGTAATGTGGAGATAATATATACAAGAGAAGGCAAATTGGAATTAGAACCCTATGCCAACATGTCAGACCAGCATGGTATAGTAGTTCGATTTCCTTCCCATAGTGGAGGAACCCGAGCGAGTCAGACGTTATGAGCTGTAGTGATGAATTATAAATTATCCTTAGATTAATAACGTATAGAAGGATAGTGTCAATACTTCGAACGTTCGAAACATGAATCTAAAAATACTAATGGCGGGCAGACGATTACACACGTACACACGCACACCACTATACAAATTATGAAATCAAATTTTGTTTTTATTAACATAAATCGTCGAAATATTTTAAAAGTAATGTTAAAAACCTTTTTAAGTTTTTCAAATGTGTTATGACGCCATTTGAATGCACAAACCGTCATAATTACCTATTTATTTTTTAAGAGTTGCGTACGTACGTGCAGTACAATGACTTGTATATTACGGAACGGTTCCGGCGTAAGCTCCATTAGGCTCCAATTGAAATGCTTCACTGTTTGTGCGCGAACTTACCTTCTATACGTTATTATTCTAAGAAATTATCATTAATAGCTACTTTATTTAGCACTGCAATATTTTTTCGAAGATAAATTTAATTTCTACTTTAGCGTCAAGAATCGTAAAAATGACCTAAGAAATCACCAAGGAACCAACCAACACCACTGTTCTGGTAAATTTATACCACCAAGTCACTAATTTATAACGCCAAGCGTAGCGATTATGGCAATATGCCTCTTCTGTTACACATGAAAAAACTAGTTAATGATAATTATAAAGGCATAAACAAAAAAAACCGGCTAAATGCGAGTCGGAGTCGCGCACGAAGGGTTCCGTACCATTATCTATAAAAAGGACAAGAAAATTGTGTTTGTTGTATGGGAGCCCCCCTTAAATATATATTTTATTTTGTTTTTAGTATTTGTTGTTATAGCGGCAACAGAAATATATAATTTGTAAAAATTTCAACTGTCTAGCTATCGCGGTTCTTGAGATACATCTTGGTGACAGACAGACGGACGGATAGACAGCAGTCTTGGTAATAGGGTCCCGTTTTTACTCTTTGGATACGGAACCCTGAAAACTATTTTACCACGTTTTAATAAAAATCGAAGTAATAGGTGATAAATAATGCTGAATAAAGGAAAAACGTATCGACCAATAATATATGTAATATTGTGAAAGAAGCGTGTGGTACTTGATAAATCGGGTTCTCGAAAAGATTTAATTGGTACGTTTAGTTCAAAAATGGTAGACATGGCACAAAGCATATAGCTTTTTTCAAAATAATACAAACATTTCTCGTTCATTAGGTATATTATCCCTATATTAAGAATTATTTTTTATGCTGTGTGGTAGCGGCTTCGAATACTACCAACCCTTGCTTTGCTCGTGGGTGTCGTAAAAGACGACTAAGAGCCCTAGATTGATCGGGATCAACTCCATCTGGTACCATTTGGGTCAACGATTACATTCCCAAGGAGGGTTGACGTCAGGCAGGCGGCCGGTCTTAAAAGTCATTGGCCGAAACTTTTTGCAATATGTCAAAACAGATGACATATTGCGTCGACCCCAAGTAATTGGGATAAGAGCAAGATGATGATGATATGATTAAGAATTATTTTTCACATTTTAGGTTAATTTATCGTTAAGCGTTTAAATTTTATCAAATATTTTTATATTTTAATCGCTCTTACGGGCAGGCTAAAGCCTTTTTAACCATACTTCCTTGTCTTATGTAGCTTACAAATATTTTTCTTCACATATTATTTACCACTTCTTCATATTGAGTAGCTTATTAAGAGTCACCGTCCGTTAATAAGTCAAGTCGTTACCATTAATTAGGCCCTGAAAATCTAATTAAATATTTTTCTGGGAATTTCGGTAGAATACGAAAATACACGTAAACTACTCTCATATATCACATTCACCACACTTCAGCACTTTAACTATATTACATAAAATATCAGCAAAATTATTCAATATAACACTATAAAACACAAAGAAATGAATATAGGTACCTAATTCAAGAGTGAGACATGGCATTTCCATATTCTCGTCAAAACTCTTACAATTCCTACGCCAGAGTATAAACTATTCTTCTTTTTACGTGTTTTTGTAATTATCATTAAAAAAACTTAAAAGTCACTCTTTGACATTAAAAAGTGTGTATCAGTTTTTTTTAATTATATTTATCAGTCTATATAAATGCATCTTAAGAATGCTACTTTTATCCGTATTTAGAGTTATTAATCAATATGGATGGCACATTTTTATTAGTGTAATATTTTTATAAACTGCGATTAGTTACAAATTATTTCCTACGAAGAAACTTGTGTCATTATCAGACACTACTAGGAGGTCATACGGAGAGCAGTCCAAACAATACCCGCTTTAATTCACGAACTCCCAACGTATTTAGATCCTATTAAAAATAATCACAATTATAGATAATATACCAAGTATAATTTTGCTGTCAACGAAATCATATTTAGTCTTTATATTCATATGTAAAAGAGAAGTGGGGTTTGATATGAACGGTAAATTAATCATTGCTCAGGAGTATATCATTTGAATTGTAAGCGGAGGAGTGTCAGTCGTGGTTTGGTTTTGGCGGGTGACGGTTGTGTAGCCCGCTACGGTTAATTGATATAGTGTAGTGTTGCACAGTGCGATGAATTGGTCGATATATGTATGTTTTCTCGTGTTCTCGCTGTCGGCATACTGCGAAGCCGGGGGTGAGTTTTATCCTAAATAAAAAAATATATTTCTTTTTGGTATTGGTAATCAGCTAGTAATACCAACCCACTGTTGCTGATGTTAACTTACACTTTTCTTCAAAAAATATCAGATTCTTCACGTCTTTAGTTTCTTTATAGTCATTATCGGTCAGCAAATCAAATTGTTGCCTTAAATAGTGCTGTTAATGGAATCTTTTGCGAATTTTGGTGGAAAAATTGTTGAGCACTTTTATATTATGTTCACTACACCCCAGCAGTTTTTCCGCAACATTAAATTAAGTATCATTATTTTTTTATATAATTCGTTAAAACACTTAAGATATTGAATATAATACAAGACCACTATACAACTCTTTCACGTTCCCGCATCTCTCTCAATATATATTTTTTTGATATGCTTTTCAGAGAGAGAGGCAGAAACTACAGATCTGATATTTTTAGAGATACCTTGAACTTAGATCGCTGTATTACAAAGAACTTAACAGAAATCCATTTTCTAGGTTTAAATTACAGATAGACTCGGAGATATCATATATGGTATTGTCTGTGTGAGACATAATTATGAACAAGGAAGATCGATATGCTATTTGTGCAGTAAATTGAGAATAGTCTCTGGAACATGCTAAGGCATGTTCCCGTATCAATATCTTCATTAATTTCAAATATAAACTACAATATTTTAAATATTATAAGCACTATTATTAAGAGATAGCAATAGCACGTACATTGGCTGAGATGATGATTATAATGATGTAGATAGTGATAAAAAATTCTTTATATTTTGTGTGTTGGGACAGGGTTGCCCTATATCACCGAAGACAAGAACTCGGTTCAAGGTGAACCAAAGACAAGGATGAATTATTTTAAAGGTCTAAAACCATCTTCGCATTATTGCCCTTTTAACGAAAGCGATATGTGGTTGGATGGTTTCAAAATCTGTATCCGACAAATATATATATATATATATATATCTGTTTTTAAAGATTTGGGATTATGAATTTTCAGGTAAAACAGATATTATTCATCGTCCATCCGTTTAAGTTGAAGTTTTATACATACCGTACTTGAAATTATATCGTGTTTATGCAATGTATATTTAATAACTGAAAATTTAGGCTTCTAGTTGTATTAAACGAAGTTATAAGGGGTCGAAAATGGTCTGAATTGTTTCGAGAAAGGATATTACGGCATATTGCTGTGTCCCCAGATAAGCCTAACCACTAACTACACCTTTAAAGTAATGCATTTTACTATCGAGGAGCATTAAGATGCCTATTAAAAGCTCTTTTCATTTACATTCAATATTAGAGAATTTTCATCGTCATCTCAGGCCATATACGATCTACTGCTAGACTCAAGTCTTTTATCGGCGAATTCTGCGCGGAAAGAACTCCTTTATGGCGACACGATCTGCCGAAGCGGTGGGTAACGAGACCAGGGAATAGTCCGACATCGGCAGAGAGGTTGACCGCGTGTGGGCGACAACGGGCGTCGAGGATTAGCAGTATTCGAAAGGATATCCCACCGGGCTGGCCAGAGACAATAAGGAATTCAGTACCAGTAGTCGGCCCAATGGCGAAAGAGTGGGATTACGGTGGGTTATGGGGCCGCGCACCGGGCTTGCGTCGCCCCGGACAGAATAGAAGCCGTGCGTGTTGACCATAAGACGGGCGCCTTAAAAAAACCATGTACATAAAACTACTTTACGGATTTTATCGCGTTTGTATTTGATTTTTGATTACCCGACGTTTCGAACACTTTACAGTATTTTCTGTTTGTATACTTTTGAATGTATGTCTGTACACAGACTTATGTTGTGTAGACTTAAGTTATATAGACTTATGTACGAGGTAATTAAATATATATGTTTCCACGCACTATTGTTATAATATGCATAGTTATTTAGATTTAAGTAATTAAAAGTATTTAATTGTGACTGTCCGTGATTCCAATCTAGGTTCTAGCAGAATATCAGCGTTACTTCAACACAATGAAGTAACACTAGCTGAGCTAAGATCCTGTTTTGTCTCTCAACATATATTAAGTTAACTAAGCTTCAATTGTTTTTAATTATGAAATGTATGAGAGCAAAATAAATGTTTTTTTTTTTTCTTTCTTTCTTTTATTCATGATCATGGCCTGGGACCATGAATGCTGTCAAGTGTTTAAATCAAATAGAAAGGCGATAAAATCCGTAAAGTAGTTTTATTTACAATATATAATACTCGCATAAACATCAGGAATATCTTTGTGGAAAAAGAAAATCCGTAATATAGCATAAAATTTACCAATAAAGAATTATGTTATATTCTTCAAAATATATTGTCTATATACATAAGTCCCTATCCTTAATGGGCTCGAGTCTCCGCTGCAGTGGGAAGGAAATTGATTTATAATTTCACGCTGGTCCGACGTGTTGAAATGCGATTTTATATTGTACTAGCAACCCGCTCTCGCTCCGCTTCGGTTTCAAATTCAAATTCAAATTATTTTATTATGCATAAACCCCGAAAGGGCACTTACATATTGTCAGGTTTACAAAAGAATATACTACCATCGGATCGGAACGCGACCGCTACTGAGAAGATCCGGCAAGAAACTCAGCGGGCTTGTCATTACTTTTATTTTTTTTTTTCTTCTTACTAGTTATACAGTTGTGTACATGTTTTGTAAGAACTAGCTCCAGTGTGATGCCCTTCGAACCGCAAGACACGTAATATAATTTAAACGATTATGGCTGGACCAGATCCCACAAGCGGCACCCGATCACGAGTTAACTACTAGAGCAGCCATCACTCCCCTCAACCACTATGGAGGGAAGGGAGAGACCCGCTCCACGCAGCTACCGCAAGTAGATCCCTATGTGAGCATGACCAACACCACAATATGTTACAAACGCTGAAAATACAAAAATTCGTTAGGCAAAACACGCTACACTTTACAATAAAAGTTAATAGTACATTCGATTCATTCATACAAACAGTATATTTAAAATAACAAGGAAATTGCTGAATGAGGAGCTGCTCACAACCAATCTGTATTATCATCTACATACTCGTAATCCGAGATTTTATAATAAGCTTTTTTACAAAGTCTATTCTTGATGGCTTTTTTAAACTTTTTCATAGGCAGGTCTCGCATATCTTTAGGTAATCTATTGTAAAAGCGTATACATTGCCCCATGAATGATTTGTTAACTTTTTCAGTCGCCTTACCCGCGTAGTTCCCAATCCTGTGGGAATACAGGGATAAAATATAGCCTATGTTACTTCCTGATATTATAGCTTTCCATTGGTGATAAAATTATTGAAATCGATTCAGTAGTTTCGGATCTTATTCAATACAAACAAACAAATCTTTCCTCTTTATAATATTAGTGTAGATTTTTCTTCTCTTGCGTCGATGATATATTCAAATCATTTATTATGTATAAAACCCGCGGCGGCACTTACATATTGTCATTTTTTACATTTTTCTTAAAATTACCGCCGGATCGGAACGCGACCTCACTGAGAAGTTCCGGCAAGAAACTCAGCGGGATTGTCTATTTTTTATTTATTTTTCTAATTTCACTTAATGAAATTACATCTTACAACATGCTTATTAATAGTTCCAGTGTGATGCCATTTTAAATATTATATAACATAATTCACAAATATAATAATAATAATCACAAATATTATGGGATTATGGCTGGACCAGATGCCGCAAACGGCTTGAACAACCTGCTTATATCCCTTAGTTGTCTTTTACGACGCTCACAGAGAAGAGAGGGGGTGGTTAATTGTATTCTTGCTCCGTAACCATCATCATCATCTTGCTCTTATCCCAATTACTTGGGGTCGACGCAATATGTCATCTGTTTTGACATATTGCAAAAAGTTTCGGCAATGACTTTTATGACCGACCGCCTGCCTGACGTCAACCCTCCTTGGAAATGTAATCGTTGACCCAAATGGTACCAGATGGAGTTGGTCCGGGTCTTGCTCCGTAACCATACGCGGTATATAATTTACCATTAATTCAAAAAGGTATATGTGGACAGTGATTCAATATGCAAATTACGGCGATAACATTTGCATAAAACCTGAACTATAAAACATTTTCAGTTTCTAGCTCGTATTTATAAAATATGTAATCTACACTAATATTATAAAGAGGAAAAATTTGTATTTTTGTGTATGTGTATGTTTGTGATGAATAAACTCAAAAAGTACTGTGCCGATTTCAAAAATTCTTTCACCATTGGTAAGCTACATTATCCTTGAGTAACGTAGGCTATATTTTATCCCGGTATGTCCATGGGAACGGGAACTACGCGGGTAAGGCGAACATTCGAAGCGAAGCGAGGGCAGGATGCTAGTGAATTATATTTTTGTAATATTCATATTCTCCGTGTGGTGACAGAGTAAGAATACAATTTAACACACATTCACGTACGGGTGTTGTAAAAGATGACATAGAGATATTAAATGCAGATAATTTCTATGTAAGAAAAGGAAAACTTCACAACGTTTTCATCACGTCTGTCCAGCGCGGTGTAGTAGATCAATTTCCTTTACATTGTAGAGGAGGCCCCAGCACAAAAGTGGGACTTATATACAGATGATGATGAATATCCAAATCATCATCATCTAAGCCTATATATGTCGCCTCTTCAATAATAAGAGGGAAATTGACCTAACTATACCATACTGGTCAGACGTATTGAAATAGGGTTTTATTTCGAGTTTTCCTTCCTTTGCACAGATTTTATATGCTTATTATATCCCTAAGTCGTCTTTTACAACATCTACGAACAAGATAGAGAGTGGTGAATTGTATTTTTACACCGTCACCACACGGAAATATCCAAATAATCATTTTTATTGTCATTCATTGTTATATCATCATTGTCACCTGCCATCTAACCTCCTTACCACCACTTAGACTGAACGTCGGTACCGATTCCTTGATATCAGTGGCCCTTCCGGCAAGATGCTTATTAGGTACCTATTGACGCCTGATAAAGTGCTAGGCGTCACCCTCACGTAGTCGGAGTCTGTGCGTGGAGATGAACTAGCCCACGGTTCCTCCAACAGTGATCTACGCAAGAGAAGGACAATTCGATACCATTACGTCTGACCTATAATATATATAGGGGTATAACAATACCCCTCTTGTTGTAAAGTCGGCTTGAGTCGAATAGAGAAATACACAGGCACTGAGGTGATAATGATGTTTTAGTATTTTTCTCATATACGCAACATTTTGAAACGAGACTTACAATGCCATAATAAAATGTTTGTCATTTAATTTTTAACAATATAAAATCTCTATAAAAGTTTTATGCTTCGCGTTATCCTATGTTTGCAGAAAAAAAGGCACTAATAATAGATATAAAATATTAATTAAAAAATATTTTTACAAACAAGCTTTTATTTAAAAACCCTGGCTGTAGAAGAGCTGGCTGCACAAGAGTGCTTGTCAAGACTATTCAAACGAGTCCAAACTCCTCGACTCTTTTATCTCGTTTAGTTTAGGAGTTCCTATGGCCACCTTCCGATGCCATCTTGAGCTTCATGGTACCATATTATTGCATTGTCACCGATGTTACGTAAATAAACCAAATTTCAACCTAATCTAACGACAGGAAGCGGTTCTAATTTAACTCGCAACATTTGTCTCATACTAACAGGGCAACTTAAGTAAAAGCTTTTAAAAAGGTATTAAACATTGAAATTTTTAACTTCAACTTCTTATTATGGCTTCAGCGGCGTAGTGTTGCCACAAATTTGCCAATGTCGAGTAACATTGAGGGAAAACTGAGAGACACAAGTCGGTATTAGAAAATGATCGGTATTTGTGTTAAAGTATTATATTACATGATGATCATCATTATTATCGACTCTGTTTTTATTTCTAAAAGCAGTAATGGATCGAGGATTTGAGATTATTTGACAAATGGTCATGCTCACTGAAGTCTGCTTGCGGGTCACTCCTTTCCCTCCATTGTGGTTGAGGGGAGTAATGGCTGTTCTGGTGGTTAACTCATGATCGGGTGCCGCTTGCGGGATCTAATCCAGCCATAGTAGGTGCTTTTTTATTATATTGAATAACTATGTCATGGTTCGAAAGTCATCATACTGGAACTATTAATGGGCATGTTGTTGTATGTAATCTTATTTAAAAAAAATAAAATGAAGGCAATCACACTGAGTTTCTTGTCGGATCTTCTCATTACGGTCGCGTTCCGATCCGGTAGTAATTTAAGTTCAAATGTAAAAAAAGGCCAATATGTAAATGCCCCCGCGAAGTTTATACATAATAAATGATTTGAATTTGAATCTAATATTGTTGATTTTCATAAATTTTGATGAGGTCTTATGAAAAGGAGAGAAAATTAGTGATAATAATAGACATGAGTTAGTAGGGCGGAGAATAGGAGGAAGATAATCATAAAGGAAAATTTGAAAGTTTTATTATAACGCATTATCTAGTTGATATTTGCGATAGTGTGTGCGCGTATCGTAATAATATTGACTGGCTATCTTCAGGGTGTCCGTTTCTGATGAAATGTGCGCGTGTATCATAAAAAATTACTCTCATCACTTTTCACTAACCCGCTGAAAGAAGCAAAACTTCAAAGAAACGGCTAAGTGCGAGTCGGAGTCGCGCACGAAGAGTTCCGTACTATTAAATCTATATCTATAAAAAGGGTAAAATATCGCTTTTGTTGTATGGGAGCCCCCCTTATATATTTATTTTATTTTGTTTTTAGTATTTTCTGTTATAGCGGCAACAGAAATACATAATCTGTAAAAATTTTAAGTGTCTAGATATCGCGGTTCTTGAGATACAGCCTGGTGACAGACAGAAAGCGAAGTCTTAGTAATTGGGTTCCGTTTTTACCCTTTGGGTACGGTACCCTAAAAAATGTTCAACTATAAATGAACGTTGTCAACATGTCGTGTAAAGAAGACAATGCGAAACACAATTTGGTTATCATACGCAGCTCACACTGACAATTAGGCAAATAGGTATAACCTCAATAGAGAAAATTGATTGAATTAAGAGTTCTTATAGTAAACAACAGAATACACTTTACAGTATCTAATGATAGGCCCGGCAATGAACTTTTGACATCTTATAATCTTTTATCTTTATCGCAGACTCACGCCTTAAACTGACGTTAAACTTGTTATCCGTTCTTATAAGACAAACAAAAATATGCTCATAATTAAAGACTAAGAAAAAAAGAGCGTGCGTACAAAATACGCATGTCAGAAGTGAAACTTCTTTGCCACGTGTTTTTTATCAAAAAAAAAAATAAATAAAAAAGATAAAAAATATTGGACGCTACTCGTTCCTTACACTCGCGCTGGCCTGTAACAGGTATACTAGGCGCATGCTTTCGAGTGCCACGCATTCACTTACGCTCTGTCTCTTTCTATTCCCGTTGCGTTAAACGTTTAACACTTGTTGGAAGCCGCATTAGAAATTTCACTTCAATAAAGTAAGTTGTGATTGGCGTCTAGGTATACTACTAGGGACACGAAAAAAGGATCGATACTTTTTGATATCGAGTGCTTTCCCTTTCGATACCGATACTTTTGTACTCGATGCTTTGTATTAAATACTCAATAAGTACTTCTTAGTAGGTATCGTATCGAATTAATTATATAAATTACTTATTTTACACTTACGGCTTATGTTTACGGTAACGCCATGTAGTTCAAAGGTACTGAACCTTCTAAAACGTGACTTGAAATACTTACTACCATCGATTCACAGACGTTCATTCCTTAAAAAAAAAGCTCATCATGGGAATCGCGCAAACGTTTTTTAGTGAAATGATCAGCTTTTAAAAAAAATCATGCTTGTTTCATACAATTCATTATAAGTTATCACTTCGTCCTAGAACGTAGCTAAAAAATAAAAGCTTATCACGATATAGGCTCTATAAAAAGTACTCGATACTTCAAAGTATCTTCTTTTTTTTTATTGCAAACGGTGGCAAACGAGCAAACAGTTACACCTGATGGTAAGTGTTGCTGCCGCTCATGGACCTTTACAAGGCCGCTGCCTACCGCGAAGAAAGTGAAGGGAGTGTGAATGCGTGCATTGAGGCTCGGTGATACCAAGGGCACCACCAAAACCCTCCACATGCAAACACCCTCAGAAAGTTGGGCTTCCGGCTCTTTTGATCACCGAACGAAGCGCAGTAACAAATTGCTACTACTCGGACGTCGATTTTCTGCTCAGTGTGGTACTACCCCGGACGGACCGGCCCGCGGCTGTAGACAGATAACTGTCGACAGTGTGCTCCTACCACTCTGGAAATGACTCTATACTTTCATGAGTACGATACTTTCTTTTCGATATTACTCATGAGTATAATAACGATACTTTATATTCGATTCCATGCCCATAAATACTACCAATAATTACTTTACATATGAGTTTACGAAAAAAATTATTAAGACTTTTACATCCTTGGTTAAAAACTATATTTCCAAGGAGGATTAGTGTCAGGCAGATCGCCGGTTATAAAACTATGGCCAAAACTTTTGCAATATACAGGCTGTATCAGGTTATGGGGCAATGGGTGAAACGGGAATTAGGCAATGGTGGTAGGAATCCATGAAAAAAATTTGAAGGAAAAATATAAATTCGTAAAATACCTAAATGTCTGAAAGCATATTTCTACGAGCAGCGTGTGTTCCCAGTGATAACTTACGGCACTGTAATGTAGTACTTATAACCAAGCTCAAAGTGGTCCCTAAATGTACGACTTATAACTAAACTTAAGTCGCTATACTCGGAAACTCTCGAGTATAACCGACATAGCACGAACAATTTGTACGGTCAAGTGGGAATGGGCAGGCCACACCACTTGACAAATCGACGACCGCTGGAAAAAATGGTTCTCGAAGGGCGACCACGTATCAGACGCCGCAGTGTAGAACGCCCCTACTAGGTGGGCCTACGACCTAATGAAAGTTGCTGGCGTCGTTGGATAAAGGCGGCACAGGAGCACACTTTTTGACGAAACATGATGGAGGCCTACGTTCTGCAGCAGTGGACGAACATAGGCAGAATTGTAATGATTATATATTAAGTTTAAAATACTTTGACGTAATGAGAAGGCTATTTCTGTAACAAATTCTAAGAGATTGTATTTATAAATGTCAAATATTCTCAATTGGTTTGGTCACAAGACAGTAATTTAGATGTAGACATTAAAAAAAACTGTTACTAGATATAGAATGTTCGTGCGATGTAACAAATGAAAGCTCGATTGGTCCCAATTGAATGGAATTGGATTTATTAGCGAGGCGCCAAGCTGTGACGTAGACGATTCCATCTGTAATAATAATTGTTTATGGTTTCCATTTCTATGAAAAAAAAATCTAGCTTTGTAACTACTAAATCACTCAATCGAATGCCGCTTGCGGGATCTGGTCCAGCCATCTTTTCATTATATTTGATTTTATCGTTCGAGTCGACCACTGAAATCAAGGAACTCTGCGCTGGTGGTCGGCCCAATGACGAAGGTGACGTGCTATACGGGTGGGTTACGGGTGTGCGTCCTTACGCCCCTCTGTCGCCCCGGACAGAGACGGGCGAGGAGTGCACCGACCGTAAGCCACCAAAAAAAAAAAACCGTAAATAATTAAAACAACAAAGAATTTTTTTTAAATAATAAAAAATAGACAATCCCGCTGAGTTTCTTGCCGGATCTTCTCAGTGCGGTTCGATCCGGTAGAAAAATCTAAACAATGACAATATGTAAGTGCCCCCGCGGGGTTGATACATAATAACTAAATGATTTAAATTTGACTCATAAATCTCTTATAAATATTTAATATCAATAATCCTTAGAATAATAACGTATAGAAGGTAAGTTCACGCACAAAAAGTGAGGCATTTCAAATGGAGCCTAATGGAGCTTACGCCGGAACCGTTCCGTAATGTACAAGTCATTGTACTGCACGAACGTACGCAACTCTTAAAAAATAAATAGGTAATTATGACGGTTGGTGCATTCAAATGGTGTCACAACACATTTGAAAAACTTAAAAATGTTTTTAATTTAACATTACTTTTAAAGATTTCTGATGTTTACGCGAGTATTATACATTTTAAATAAAACTACTTTACGGATTTTATCGCGTTTGTATTTGATTTTTGATTACCCGACGTTTCGAACACTTTACAGCGTTCATGATCACGATCACTACGCGAATTCCTTATGAAGAAATAATTTGTGCTGTCGAAGATGTTCTGATTAAAAATACCGTGCCAAAGGAAGATATGGAGGCTATTCGGCAGGATGTCTCGTCCTTATTGCGTCGTAGCGGTCTACCCAAAAATAATCTTCCAAAACAACAATATTTAGCCTTAAAAAACCTACGGAATAAATCAGATATCGTCATCCTGCGCGCAGACAAAGGAAACGCGACCGTGGTTATGAATACGTCGGATTATAATGATAAAATTAACCAACTTTTGTCGGATGAAACAACGTACAAGAAGGTCAAAACAGACCCCACCAATGTCGTTCTAAAGAACACAAAGAAACTAATAATAAAGTACTCCGATACATTACATCTAGACGTGAAAAATCTAATACCACCATGCGTCAAACCACCTAAATTATATGGGTTGCCCAAGATACACAAATCAAATGCACCACTGCGACCAATAGTAAGTCAGATCGACACGCCGACTTATAAATTAGCACAGAAGGTTGCGAAAGTCCTCTCCCAACTCCGGGGACACACTAGTGCATTTGTGAAAGACTCTTACCATTTTGTCAGTGAAATTAAAGATCTACATCTCGCTGACAATGAAACTATGGTCAGTTTTGATGTCACATCACTCTTCACCTCTCTACCTGTGGAGGATTGCATCAAAACCATATCTAAGAAGCTATCTGACAATAATATGCCATTGGGATATGCGGAACTGTTACGTCAATGCCTAACAACTGGCTATTTAATGTGGAATGATGACTTCTACAAGCAAGTAGATGGAGTGGCTATGGGCTCGCCGGTCTCCCCTGTCGTTGCCGATATATTCATGGAGGACTTCGAGGAGACGGCCTTATCAAGCTCACCTGTCACACCCAGGTTCTACAAGCGGTACGTAGATGACACTTTCACAATATTACCCACGGACAAAATAACCATATTCCTAAACCATCTTAACTCCATTAATCCAAAAATTCAATTCACTATGGAACTGGAGTCAAATAACTCTTTAGCCTTCTTAGACATTTTGGTTATACGTAACCCTAATAACACCTTGAGTCATACAGTGTATCGAAAAGCAACACATACAGACAGATACTTGAACGGTGATTCTCATCATCCCCCTTCACAGTTAGCTACCGTGTGTAAATCTTTGTTGCAGAGAGCACGAGGAATCTGTGACGATGAACACCTGGCTGGGGAGCTGCAGCATGTCAAGCAGGTGCTACGTGCAAACAAGCTGCCAGTTCCTCGCCCCCGTCGCAGAGACCGAGTGAAACCACCCACAGTTGAGCGCCTTCCTGCAATACTACCTTATGTCAAAGGAGTCACTGACAAGATTGGCTACATCCTGAAACGCTCTTCCATTAAAACTTATTTTAAGCCACTGAAGAGGATTAGCCAATTCTTACCACCTGTCAAGTGCCAGATCCCTTTACAAGATGCAGGAGTATATAAACTTGACTGTGACTGTGGTCTCTCTTACATTGGACAAACAAAGAGATCCATAAGAACTCGGATCAAAGAACACATAGCCGATGTGAAGCACCGCCGGGACACTAGGTCTGCAGTCTGTGAACATAGCCAGGACCGCGCCCACCATAACATCAGGTTTGATAAACCACAAATCCTCGCAAAAGAACACCGATACCTGCCTAGAATGGTACGCGAGGCTATTGAGATTAAAAAACACAAAAATTTCAATAGAGAGGATGGCTGGGTGTTACCATCTAGCTGGGATCCTGTTATAAACATTATTAAAAAGAAATCCAAAAAGACCACCACAAGACTGCAAGACACCGTGAGCTCATATTGTATAGATTTGACCCACAATAATAATAACTAAAGATAATTTTATAAATTAAAACCTTTTTAGTAACATAAAGTAAGCCGCCTTCAAAATTAACTTTAATTTAGCATCATGTTACCTGAGTTTTCTTGCCGGATCTTTCTCAGTGTAACCGTGTTCCGATCCGGTGGTAGTATACTAGATTATTAGTTAGTTTTTAAATATAATTACTATTAATTTTAATGTTTAATTATTACTAACCATAAACAATATAATTTTTTCATATAGAATCATTTTCTTCTTACACTGGCAATAAATTTTGTATCAAAATGTGGGTCAATATTTAATAACTAATTTCTGTATCGGGTAGATAATTATAAAATTTTCTGCAGTAACGATGACTTGTTGGACGTGAGACATCTTAGTCCACCCGTGATCATGAACGCTGTAAAGTGTTCGAAACCTCGGGTAATCAAAAATCAAATACAAACGCGATAAAATCCGTAAAGTAGTTTTATTTAAAATTACTTTTAAAATTATTTCGACGATTTATGTTAATAAAACCAAAATTTGATTTCATAATTTGTATAGTGGTGTGCGTGTGTACGTGTGTAATCGTCTGCGCGCCATTAGTATTTTTAGACTCAAATTTTTAAAGGTCGAAGTACTGACACTTCTATATGTATCCTTCTATACGTTATTATTCTAAGCAATAATCCTATCCTACTAATATTATAAAGGCGAAAGTTTGTGAGTATGTGAAGATGTGAAAACGTAAAGATGTAAAGATGTTTGTTGATCTTTCACGCAAAAACTATTGAATGGATTTTGATGAAACTTCACAATAATATAGCTTACATATCAGAATAATACATAGGCTATAGTTTATCCCGATATTCCCACGGGAAGAGGAACTGCGGGTGAAACAGCAGGGTACTGCTAGTAATATTATAAATGCGATTATAATTTCTTTGTTACGTCTTATTATATCCATAGTCGTCTTTTACGACTTCCACGGGCAAGATAGGGAGTGGTGAATTGTATTCTTACTCCGTCACCAGACAGAATAACGTGTTGGTATAGGATTTTATTTTGCGTTTTTCTTCTCTTTCATGCACGTCATCTGCATAAATCCCTTAGTTGTCTTCTACGACACCGATGGGCACGAAATACGGCGGTGAATAATATAGGACAACACCCGTAAAATAATCCTTGTATTGCGGGGGACTTTACAAACACATAATTAACGGACACATATTACATCCAAACTTAGAACAATAATTTGTGGATCACACAAAGTGTTGTCCCGCGTGGGATTCGAACCCTCGATACTGACGTTATAAGTCGCTATCTTAACCACAACGCCATCTGTACAGTCTTTAACAATGCAAGAGGAATTGACCTACAATATCACCCTAACAAACGTGTTCGTATAGGATTTTATTTCGCGTCTTTCTTCTCTTGCATGGATGTTATCTGCATAAATCCCTTAGTCGTCTTCTACGACACCTATGGTCACGAAATACGGTGGTGACTAATATTCTTACACACAACAAATAACTTCAGATTCTTAATATATTTAAGTTGGTTGCAATCCCTGGATAGGTTTTCCTCCTTACTTATCCTGCATTCCAGTACAGAATTGGAAAGACGTTCTTGGAAATATTTATAATTTTACCTTGAAATATAGTTGTCATGCAACCACCGTAAACAATAGCGTTGTTGCATTTCGTGAGAACTTCTATCTTCTCTGTAAAATAATGCGTTATTTTTACGCGGAAGCAAAGTAAATTGAGCTTTGAAATCCACAAGCAGCTCATATACGTCCCACTGTTGGGCTCGAGTCTCCTCCGCAATAGGAGGGCAATTGACATTACTATATCATGCTGGTCAGACAGGTTGGTATAGGGTTTTGTTTTGAATTTTTCTTCTCTTATATAGATGTTATACGCGTATTATATTATGCGAGTAAGAGAGAGGGTGGTGAATTGTATTCTTACTGCGTCACTAAACGGAGAGAGTATTGTATTCTTAATTTATTTATGAAGGCAACTCGAAACAAAACCCTATACCAACCTGTCTGACCAGTATAGTATAGTAAGATCAATTTCCCACCTATTATAGAGGAGCCTCGAGTCCAACAGTGGGACGTATATGAGCCAAAATGAAAGTTTTACTACAACCACTAGTAAAGATTACATGCTATCAGATCAAGAGGTGGATTCAAAGATTCAAATGTCTAATAACGATTTATGCTCAGTGCAGACTTCGTAAAAATTACAAACAAATTTCTTCTAAAATTTTGTAAAGTGAAGTTGTACTATGTAACTGTAATGGGGTGATGATAATAAAAAGCGTCTCGGCATGCGCATGATCGCGGTGACGTCACCACGATAACAAGATTGTCTCCAACATATATGAATGAACGCGACCCTTGACCTCTGATAACGAATGACGTACGCTTCTGTCACGTCTGTTCGTGTCTCTTATCAGCATTCAAGGGGGAGGAGTGAAGGGATGTGCCCCTGCCTATGTAGAATATAAAAAAATTACTTTAAATATCAAAGAGAAGTTAGTTTATATTAAATATTGTTTTATTAAGTACTAGCAATCCGCCTTCGCTTCGGTTTCAGTCGCTTTACCCGCATAGTTCCCGTTCCCGTGGGAATATCGTGAAAGAATTTTTGAAATCGCTACGATGGTTTAAGCGTGAAAGCATAAGAAAAATTACTTTCGCATTTATGATATTAGTAAGGATTGTATATTTGATAACATCTGTACGTAGCAAGAATACAATGCACCACCTTCCCCGTGGATGTCGTAAAAGACGACTAAGGAATATATGCAGATAACATCGATGCAAAAGAGCCTATTCCAACACGTCTGACTAGCGTGGAATATTAGGTCAATTTCCCTCCCATTGTGGAAGAGACCCGAACCCAACAATGGGATGTATATGGGCTGAGATGATGATGATGATGATATTTAAAAAAACAACACTTGATACATGAATGCTATGAATTTTTAAATTACTAGAGATGTGTCGACTATGACTTTGATCGACTAGCCAATTAATCGGCCCAGCTGATCACGATTTTGGAGATATTCGGCAATTTCCGTAACTATTTGGACGTCAAGGATTCGGTACATTGTACTCAGTGAGCTGAACACTAGTAAGTGGTCAGCCTACCGAGTACAAGTGTGATGTGGCTGTAATATTGTTATTGTTCATTAAAGTGATAGAGCTTAATCAAAATTTAAACATGTCAAAAAGAAAGTCTTGGTCATAAAATATTTTTCTGGCCATTATATAATCATCATTATCATCATCATCTTGCTCTTATCCCAATTACTTGGGGTCGACGCAATATGTCATCTGTTTTGACATATTGCAATGGCGATGACTTTTATGACCAGCCGCCTGCCTGACGTCAACCCTCCTTGGGAATGTAATCGTTGACCCAAATGGTACCAGATGGAGTTGGTCCGGGTCAATCTAGGGCTCTTCGTCGTCTTTTACGACACCCACGAGCAAAGCAAGGGTTGGTAGTATTCGAAGCCGCTACCACACAGCACCATTATATAATCATGAAAGTAAAGTAAATGTAACCAATGTCAAATTCTTACTAATATTAAAAATGCGAAAGTAGGTTTGTTTGTTTGTTACGCTTTCACGCTTAAACCACCGAATCGATTTCAAAAATTCTTTCACAAATGGAAAGCTAAAATATCAGGGAGTAACATAGGTTATATATTAGCCTGGTATTCCCACGGGACCGGGAACTACGCGGGTAAGGCGACTGAAACCGAAGCGAAGCGAGGGCGGGTTGCTAGAAAATAATAATTTCTCGTTGTGATCGAAAAAAAGCAGCATACTTATAACCGTATTGAATCTAATTTCTCCCATATACATTTTAATGAGAAATACATAAAGTAAGGAGCCAGATAGTCGGCGCTCTTTGCCGAATAGTCGCTGACTACGATAGCAACCGGATAGTCGGCTTTTCTTTACAAATTACTTGTCTATAGTAGCAGGGTTTTGAATGGTGAGTTGTTATGTAGTAAAGGAAAAAAACATCTTTTTCTTCCTGTGGTGACAGAATAAGAATATAATTCACGATCCCCAATCTTGCCTGTGGGTATCATAACAGACGATTAAGGGTTATAAAATGCAGATAATATCTGTGCAGAAAGAAGGAAAACTTGGAATAAAATCCTACATCATGCTGTCTGACCAGCATGACATAGTAGATCAATTTCCCTCCCATTGTGGAGGAGGCTCGAGCCTAACAGTGGGACATAAATATATGGGCTGAAATGATGATAAATAATGATGATGAAATGAAAAATAAACACAATTTATGTTATTCAAAAGTGAAATAGTTAAAATATCTCCATTTTATTATGACATACATACACTGTTTTTTTTTATTTAGTTCGACAATCGTCAGAAGTTTTTTATTAAGAACTTGTTCTAAATCAGCTTGTGTACAGGAAAAGATTTAAAAAAAGATCGACCTAATCTTTTTCGAAATGTTATCGGGGAAAACCTCTTTTAAACTAATAAAAATTTACAAATTGATCTTAAATATTTTAAATAAAACTGCTTTACAGATTTTATCGCGTTTGTATTTGATTTTTGATTACCCGACGTTTCGAACACTTTACAGCGTTCATGGTCACGGGTGGACTAAGATGTCTCACGTCCAACAAGTCATCGTTACTGCAGAAAATTTGATCTTAAATGATAGAATATAGTCTAACATATATAAAAATTTATAACACGTAACATGGGGGTTACTATGTGGGCATCACTTATGTAGTAGGTGGAGCGAGGATAAAATCGCTTATTTCTAAAATTTTAATGACATTTTTTTATTGCTTTAGGAGCTTTAAAATGTCTACCCGAGGCCGCAGGTGTCTGGACCAGGTAATTAGTCCGCCACCAGCCGAGAGGCCGACCGCGTGTGGCAAGATCGACGTCCTCACCGAGGGGAGGACGTCGGTCTTGCTCTCTCTCCCTTTGTTACAGAACTTACATTAAAATCTTGTTCCGACATTATCTGACATATTTTTAACACGCTTTTATTAGTTTCACTTGTATGTATGTATCTATGTATGTAACGGAATCTTTGAACGTCATTTTGCTCCACTGAACGAACAGATTTTACTTAAACCTTGCAGAATCGTCGAAGACCCGTGACAATGCAATAAGTCGATCAAAATAGGCGAATATCCTGATTAGATTCGCCAGGATTTAGAAATTTCCAATCGTATCCTTTGCATAAGAGCAAGAGAGATAGAACTAGTGTTGCTAACTAACACATGCGCAAAAATTTAAACTTCTATGATTCGGGCTTGATAGCCCGAACTTGTAAGCGTGTTTTTAGTTTTTTTTTAACTATAATTTTCAATTATTCTAAGTATTATTTTCTATTAAAAACCAAGCATAATTTATTCATCTGTAGGGCCATGCGGGCCACGTCTAGTACATATTAGCTTTGTATTGAGGCTTAACGGCTTAATAAGGACACTTAAATTCGCCCCTGGTGCGCAGTCATATAGTGTGACCCACAGCTCGAACGGAACAACTGTATGTCGATTACATGTTCCAAATAGAAAAACTGAAAAATCAGGGCGGCGTTTAACGTATTATGCACTTGAATTAAGAACCTACCTTTTATTGAAGTCGGCTTATCATCATCAGCGTCGCATTTCATCATGTATACATTCCACTATCGAGTCTAAAACTCCATGGAGAATTGACCCATTCTAGACAGACGAGTTTTTGTTAAGGTTGAATTTTCGCGACTGGGGCGGCGTAGGCGCGAGTATTTGCGCCTCATGCCGCCCTAGCCGAGGCTGCGGGTGACTTGACCGGGGATTAGTCCGTCACCCGCCGAGAGGCTGACCGCGTGAGGAAAGAAAAAAAACCCTCCCCCCTCGGGGAGGACGTCGGTCGATGGAAGGGTAACCCAAATAGGGAGTATTCCATCGGGCCGACCACTGATGACAAGTAACCCTGCTCCGGTGGTCGGCCCAACGACAAAGGCGACGTGCACATGGGTGGGTTGCGGGTGTGCGTCCTTACGCCCCTCTGTCGCCCTGGACGGAGTGGTGCGAGGAGCGCGCCGAGTGCAACCCACCCCCAAAAAAAAAGGTTGAATTTTCAGGTTTCCTTCTCTTGCTCTTATATCTATATATACGTAAACTTACATAGGTAAAACAATTATGGTCAATATTTTATAAATAAAACTACTTTTACGGATTTTATCGCGTTTTGATTTGATTTTTCATTACCCGATATTTCGAACATGACCATGCACGCTGAAAAATTTTAATTATAATAATCAATATTTGATTTACCTACGTCAAAAAAAAAGACGTTTGAAGAACGGTATCATTATTTTTTGTGTTCGAACTCAACACTTAGAGAAATATAACTAACTGTTGGACCTAAAAGAAAAAAAAACAAGAATACGTCTTTATCAGCATAACAACTTATCTATGCTCTGTTTTCCCGTTAGGTATGCGCTGAATTTTATTCTATTCTAGGGACTCCCAAACGGTGGCACGCGCCTCACTTGGGGGGCGTAGAATGATCCAAGGGGGGCGCGTAGGAATTTGTTAAAATTCTCGTGCCCAAAATTTTCGACGCTGTTGGGCATAAAGAACAAGCAAAGAAATAGACTACGTGTCGAAAATGATCTACGTTGTGCACTGACCAATATGAAGCCAAGGATTCACCAATTGGCTAATAAAGTGCAGGCCCAATGTTCTCACTAATTATTTTATATTTGAGTCATTTGATTATATACCACTTGCTATTTAAATGAAAATAAAGTCTATTGACATTTTCATCCTTTGTTTTTTTTTATCGTAGTTATAGTAGTAGGGACAAAGGTGGCGTAATATTTTAGTATAAACGTGAGTGAGACACATAGGGTAAAAGGCTGGAAATCCCTGTTCTATTCCGTCAACACACAGATAATTAATTCGGTTTGCATAATTTACAACAAAAAGCAGCCGATTTCTCATTAATGCCATTGTCAAAACTGGACCAAATTAAAATGAGCTTTTAAAAAAAGAATCATAATAATCTGCTCGGGATTTCTCTGCGTGATAGCATCCGAAATACGGAAATCCGCAGAAGAACGGATGTAACCGACATAGCACGAAGAATTAGTACGCTGAAGTGGCAATGGGCAGGCCACATCGCTCGACGAACCAACAACCGCTGGGGAAGAAAGGTTCTGGAGTGGCGACCACGTAATGGACGACGCAGTGTAGGGCGCCCCACCCCCACTAGGTGGACCGACGACCTAGTGAAAGTTGCTGGGCGTCGTTGGATGCAGGCGGCACAGGACCGCAATTTGTGGCGTAATATGAGGGAGGCCTACGTCCAGCAGTGGACGACGATAGGCTGAAATGATGATGATGATGAATAATCTGTTCAACAAACCGAAAGTTCTGAAATAACAAACAAAAAAAAATACAGTCGAATTGAACCTCCAGAACCTTCTCCTTTTTTAAAATCAGTAAAATCAACAACCATTACAATTTAATAAATACTGAGAACAAATAGGTACAAATATTATTGCTGACGAGATTCCAATTACTGTAGAAATATTTTAATTACGTTATTATCATCTTACCTATGGCATTCCTTTAACTTGACACTATTTCTCAAATGAACAATGCATATTTTTTTACAATACAATAAAATTAATCCACATTGCATTTAATAATAGATAATTTTCATAAAAAGTAGAACTGCAGTTGTTTCATTATGTTTTTGCCGACTCATTTTTTATTTATTTAGAATTACCTTGCATTAAAAAAATAACCTTTGTATTGAGGAGGACTTAACAGACATTATCGACAGTCATTTATCCGTGTGGTGACGGAGTAAGAATACAATTCACCACTCCATATCTTGGCCGTGGATGTCGTAAAAGACAACTAAGGGATATAATATGCACATAATAGCTGTGCAAGAGAAGGAAAGCTCGAAATGAAACCTTATGCCAACATGTCTGACCAGCATGGTAGGTCAAATTCCCTCCAATTGTGGAGGAGGCCCGAGCCCAATAGTGGGAAGTATGTGGGCTGCAATGATTACAGACATAATTTAACGGACACAAATTACATCCAAGGAACTGTTTGACTTGGTATCACCGTCACCATTTTACCAACGTACCACTCGACATTGTAGCAGGGTTCATCCATTTCACCTGGAAGCGTTATGGTCTTCATCTGTATGTTTCCAGCGATCATTTCTCCCACGTATGTGCAAGCTCTGGAATGAACTACCTGCTGCTGTGTTTCCCGAGCGCTATGACGCCCTTCTTTAAACAAGGTTTAAGAACAGTATTTCTTCACGGTAGGCAACGGCCTGGCTGTGCCCCTGGTATTGCAAAGATCTATGTGCGGCAGCATCTTATCATCAGGTGTGTTGCTTGCTCGTTTATCACCGTTGGCAATAGAATTGAAATCCAGATTCAGAACAACAATTTTTGGATCACACAAAGAATTTCCTACGTGCAAATCAAACCCATAGCCCATGCTAAGTCCGTAACTTAATCACTACGCTGTCTGTACTTAGTTTAGTAATTAGTTTGTTCCTGTAATATTTAATGATTAAGTTTCTCTTAGACATTTAATTTAAAACGGACCTACAGAGCCAAATGCCTCAAATTCAACTCTAATTAAGAACTTTGTGATCAATCCACAATATGTTGTTCTGAGTGCAAGTGTATTGTGTCCGTTAATTTTATATTCCGAGAGGTAGTGGCGTAAAAATATAATTCACGACCTACTCTCTCACTCGTAGATGTTGTAAAAGACGGCTAAGACGGCTATTATATACAGAAACCATCTATGCAAGATCAGGCAAACTCGGTGTAAAACCGTACGTCTGAGCAACCTGTACAGTAGGCCAAAGTCCCTCCTATTCTGGAGGAGGCTCCAGCCAACAGTGTGTCTTGTATAGGCTGATATGATGATGAATTGTATAGTCCGTCGCAAAATAAGGGTTACTTCCTTAGTGCAGGATGATGTTCTTATAAAACATACTAAAATATTCAGTAACTTATTGAAATATGCAGTGCCGGTGCATATTTCAATGAGAAATATGCACCGGAGGAGGGTTCCACAGGAGTTTATGCCTCCATAGATCTTGCTACGAACTCCAATCGTATCCACGGTGACTTTATTGGAAATAGTAGTCCAACGCCGCCGTTATCAAGCGCAGGTATTCCTGTTTCCTCTAAACCTGTGAGTCAAGTAGAAGCAACGGAGGTTTCCTTTTATTCTGCTAGAATCTATGCTTTTGAGAATACAATTCCTTCGTTTTTATCATATTGTAAGTAATGGACGTGGAGATATGGTATAAGGATTTAAATAAATGTTACACGTAACTTTTATATTCCATGTGATAACGGAGTAAGAATACAATTCGCCACCCACTTTTTGAGGGGAGTGATGGCTGTTCTAGTAGTTAATTCGTGATCGGGTACCGCTTGTAGGATCTAGTCCAGCCATAATTGTTTGAATTATATAACGTACTAGCTGACCCAACAGACGTTGTTCTGTTCAAATAAAATAAAAAGAATTCTCCTTGAAATGGACAGCAGCGCCACCTACTGGGTTCAATTGTGAATCTAAACCATTCTCGAATCCCCTTGAACACACACAAAAAAATTCATCAACATCGGTCCAGCCGTTTAGAAGTTCAGTGACATACACACGTACACAAGAAATATATATATAAAGATAACTGACCCAAAAGACATTGTTCTGTTCAAATAAAATAACGCCACCTACCGGGTTCAATTGTAAATCTAAACCATTCTCGAAATCACTTGAATACACACAAAAAATTTCATCAAGATCGGTTCAGCAGTTTAGGAGGAGTTCAGTGACATACACACGTACACAAGAAATATATATATATAAATATAATATATATATATATATATATATATATATAAAGATATTGTGGTTCGAAGGACATCACACTGGAGCTACTTACAAGACATGTTATATTTACACAATTTTATATAAAATAAGAAAAAAAATTATAGACAAGCCCGCTGAGTTTCTTGCTGGATCTTCTCAGTAGCGGTCATGTTCCGATCCGGTGGTAGTTTATTTTTTGGATAATTTAAATTAATTCTGTTAACTTGACAACTTTCTGTGTGGTGACGGAGTAAGAATACTATTTACCACTCCCTATCTTGCCCGTGGATGTAGTAAAAGACGACTATGGGATATAATATGCACATAACATCTGTGCAAGAGAAGGAAAACTCGAAATAAAACACTATATCAACATGTCTGACCAGCATGATATAGTAGGTCAAATTCCCTCCCATTGTGAAAGAGGCCCGAGCCCAACAGTTTGAGGAGTGGTAGGACCACACTGTCGACAGTTATCTGTCTACAGCCGCGGGCCGGTCCGTCCGGGGCAGTACCATGCTCTCGCAGAAAATCGACGTCTGAGTAGTAGCAATTTGTTACTGCGCTTCGTTCGGTGAGCGAGAGAGCCGGAAGCCCAACTTTCTGAGGGTGATTGCGTGTGGAGGGTTTTGGTGGGGCCCTTGGTATCACCGAGCCTCAATGCACGCATTCACACTCCCTTCGCTTTCTTCGCGGTAGGCAACGGCCTTGTAAAGGTCCATGAGCGGCAGCAACACTTACCACCAGGTGTACTGTTTGCTCGTTTGCCACCGTTTGCAATAAAAAAAAAAAAAAAAAGGAATTAGGCTGCGATGATGATGCTGATGAACTTGACAATATGTAAGTGGCCTTTCGGGCTTACGCATGATAAATTATTTGAATTTGAATTTTGCCCGTTTGTGCCCTAAAAGACGATGAAGGCATATGATATGTAAATAACATCACTGCAGGAAAAAATTCGAAATAAAGTCCTATACCAAACCGTTGGCGCGAGTATCTGCAACTAATGCCGCCCTAGCCGAGGCCGCGGGTGATCGGACCGGGGAATTTAGTTCGTCACCCGCGGAGAGGCTGACCGCGCAACGGCTACCGACATCCCAGAACGTCGAGAGGTGAGAGTACCCGAAAGGGTATTCCGTCGGTCCAACCACTGACGACAAGTCACCCTGCTCCGGTGGTCGGCCCAACTACGAGGTTTTTATGGGCCCGCGCGCCGTCCTTTCATCGCCCCAGACGGAATGGACCACGCGTGCGGTTGCCATAGCCCACCCATAAAAAAAAACCAAACCGTTGGACTAATGTAATAATAGTAGTATATTCCTCCCATCGTGGAAGAGACTCGAGCCCAGCCCGGGAACGTTTATATACGATCTGAAATGATGAACAGTACTGCAACCATCTGCGGCAATATTAATAAGCAATAGCTTCTTTTTTTTTATTGCAAACGGTGGCAAACGAGCAAACAGTACACTTGATGGTAAGTGTTGCTGCCGCTCATGGACCTTTACAGGGTCGTTGCCTACCGCGAAGAAAGTGAAGGGAGTATGAATGCGTGCATTGAGGCTCGGTGATACCAAAGGTACCACCAAAACCCTCCACACGCAAACACCGTCAGAAAGTTGGGCTAGCTTCTGCTCGCGACTTCGTCCGCGTGGTATATATACTTTGGGCTAACGCTAACTTTAACCTAAGACTTTGTTTACGTAGAAGGTGAAAATATTTTTGAATAACACGATTCTGTCGCACATGATTTTTGCAAAAATTTAGCCGTTTACGAAACATTCTTCATTGGTGCTCCGCTCCTGTTAGTCTTAGCGTGATCATATATAGCCTTTCTCCATAAATGGGCTATCTAACACTGACATTTTCAAATCGGACCAGTACTTCCTGAGATTAGCGCGTTCAAATAAGCAAACTCTTCAGCTTTATACAATAGTACTAGCTGACCCAACAGACGTTGTTCTGTTCAAATAAAGCGCCACCTACCGGATCCAATTGTGAATCTAAACCATTCTTTCTCTCTCTTGAGCACACACAAATTACTTACTCTATCCAGTCAACAGATATCGCCATCTGTTAAAATCGTTTGGAGTTCACAGATAATTGTGAATGTCAAATAATAGATAAATAATTTGCAATAAAATAATATTGCGACTATAAATTAAGATGTAAGTTATCCTATGTTTCAAGTTGGAGCAAACTGCACACGGTGTGCAAATTTGATTAAAATCGGTTAAGTAGTTTAGGAGTCCATCGCGGACAAACATCGTGACAGGAGATTTATATATATTAAGATGTATATTATGTAGATATATTATTTGTATATAATTAAGCTTAACACCGATAGCCGCCTCGGAGTTCAAATTATAGAGGAAATTGAAAACTGTCAAAAAAGAGCAAATAACAAAATAAATATTAAACAGCTAATATGTCTGACAAAAACAAAAATGTCCAAAAAGTAATTAACATAACTATGGTTGCCACGTTTCGGTGAATTAAATTAAAATTTCGATTTTTATTGAGACTTTACATATTTATATAAGAAACTAGCTGACCCAATAGACGTTGTTCTGTTCAAATCTTATAAAATAATAAATTCTCCATAAAATCGATCACAGCGCCATCTACCGATTGCAATTATTAATCTAAACTAAATTCAAATCATTTAATATGTATAAACACCGCAGGGGCACTTACATATTGTCATTTTTTTACAATTTTCTTAAAATTATAATAACCACCGGATCGGAACGCGACCGCACTGAGAAGATCCGACAAGAAACTCAGCGGGATTGTCTATTTTTTATGTATTTTTCTAATTTCACTTAATGAAATTACATCTTACAACATGCTTATTAATAGTTCCAGTGTGATGCCATTTGAAATATTATATAATATAATTCACAAATATAATAATAATCACAAATATTATGAGAAAATTATGGTTGGACTAGATCCCGCAAGCGGCCGGCCGCAACTATTCATCATATCCATCAGAAGAATCATACAAAATATTGTCAAAATCCCATCCGCTGTGCGGGGTGTACCCAAACCATAGCTTACAAAAAAAGGGATATGATATTCAGATTATATCTATTTTGATTATAACTCTATGCCAATATTTTGATGAAAGAGAAGGAAATCTCGAAAGTAAACTCCATGCCAACTGACCAGCGTGGTATACAGCAGGTATACTTATATACAGATAGTTCTCGTGTACGTGTGTATGTCACTGAACTCTTCCTAAACGGCTGGGCCGATGTTAACGAAATTTTTTGTGTGTATTCAAGGGGACTCGAGAAAGTTTAGATTCACAATTGGACCCGGTAGGTGGCCCTGTTGTCGATTTCAAGGAGAATTCCTTTTATTTTATTTAAACAAAACAACGACTTCGGGTCAGCTAGTATTATTACGAATTAGTCCGTCACCCGCCGAGAGGCCGACCGCGTGAGGAAATACCGTCCAAAGTCCTCCCGAGGGGGGACGTCGGTCGATGGTAGGGTGCTCCTCAGGGGATATTCCGTCGGGCCGACCACTGACGATAAGTAACCCTGATCCGGTGGCCGGTCCAACGACGAAGGCGACGTGGTGTTCAGGTGGGCTGCGGATGTGCCTGCTTACGCCCCTCTGTCGCCCCGGACGGAGTGGTGCGAGGAGTGCGCCGACCGCAGCCCACCCAAAAAAAATAGCTAGTATTATTATGAAATTATAAATAGTTAGGTCAACCCTAATGTCTGCTACCATATTAAAGCTGCTTAGATACATAATAAATACAGCGTCGGGCAAATAAATGTGACAGGTCGGTGTATAAATTTGCAATCGTTGGAATATTTTGTGGTGTGATTTCAAGAGTCCCGTTACATCGCTGTTGCTTAGTATGCCATGCATAATGTTGGTTCGTTTATCTTGACAAGTCCTGAGTGCAAATCAGGCCAGTAATATTTGTACAAATTATTTTATTCTTTTTCATTCGTGGCTTTTACTCTTGTTAAGAACGAATTTGATATTTAGTATTGTGTTTTGGTATTTTTTTTTGGGTTGGGCTACGGTCTGCGCTCCCGTCGCCCGGCAAGTCCGGGGTATCAGAAAGGCGGCGCGCGGCCCCATAGCCCACCCTATAGCATGTCGCCTACGTCGTTGGGCCGACCACCAGTGCAGAGTTCCTTGACTTCAGTGGTTGGCTCGACTTTGTATTTCGCCATAATGATAAAACAAATTTTAACCAAATTCATAACTAACTAGCTTCTGCTCGCGACTTCGTCCGCGTGGTATAGATACTTTAGGCTAACGCTAACTAACCTAAGACTTTGTTTACGTAGAAGAGGAACTTATTGTTTAATAATACGATTCTATCACACATGATTTTTGCGAAAATTTAGCCTTTTATGCAGCGGAAGCTTTCAAAAGAAAAAAGCCCGATTTGGAAACATTCTTCATTGGTGCTCTGCTCTTATTGGTTTTAACGTAATGTTATATAGCCTATAGCCTTCCTCGATAAATGGGCTATCTAACACTGAAAGAATTTTTCAAATCGGACCAGTAGTTCTTGAGATTAATGCGTTCAAACAAACAAACTCTTCAGCTTTATATATTAGTATAGATATAGATTATGTGTCAAAATATTAAAAAATAATTAAGATATTATATCTTATACTGAAAAGCAAATATTATAAATTTATTTCGACCAAAATTTGGCGTTGTATCTGTCCGCACTAAGATTTCCGTTTAAAAAATGCCCAAACTTCGGCAGGACATAATCCATTAAAACATTATGGGGATAATTGGATAAATAAAGTACATTTAAATGCAAACTAATCAGATAATTATTATTATTAAATATTTTGATACATACATAATTATTCTATGTGGCGACGGAGTAAGAATAGTTTCATACAACTTCTAATTCGGACAAGATAGGGAGTGCCCTAACTTACCCGTGGATGTCGTAAAAGACGACTGAGGGATATAATATGCATATAACATCTATGCAAGAAAAGGCAAGCTCGAAATAAAATTCTATACAAATTCGTTTGACCAGCGTGATATTGTAGGCCAATATGCCTTCTATTATGGAGGAGGCTCAAGTCCAGCAGTGGACATATATGAGACGAGATGATGATTAATATCATTATAGAATTGTATTTTCAAATGATTTAACTATTTATGAGACCGAACGATGGTATACGTAGGGGTCATATCAATATTAAAATACCTTAGGTGTATTGGCGTCAGGCACCTGGTTCACCGTTGATCTTCGAGTATTATCGCCTATTTCGCGTGTGGTGCCGGAGTTAAGAACAATTCATCACTCCCTAACTTGCCCGTGGATGTCGTAAAAGGCGACTAAGGGATATAATATGCATATAGCATCTGTGAAAGAGAAGGAAAATTTGAAATGAAACCTTATACCAACATGTCTGACCAGCATGGTATAGTAGGTCAAATTCCCTCCTATTGTGGAGGAGGGCCGAAGCTAACAGTGGAATGTATGTAGGCTGCGATGATTATGATTAGCGCTTATTCTTTCATTTTCTTAAGAAATAAGATATTCTGAGCTGCTTGTTATATATTAAATTAAAGAATTTAACTATCGTTTATATTTTGATAAAATTCAAACTAACAGTATACTCTTTAAATATATCTTTTACCATTTATCTCATAGGACTTCGTAGAAAATGAATTCCTCAGAAGATAAGTAAAGATATAAATAGTAAATTAATTGCATCTGTTTTGCATTTGACCGTATATTAATAGAATCTCAACTCTACAAATGTTATTAACACTTGACTAAAAATAGATTACAGTAATGATATGGCATCTATATTTACCGGGATTCCTTGTCGGTCTATAAATAAATTATTAACAACCTTTGCTATTCTATTTAAAGTCTTTACTATAAATATGTATTTGAATATGGATTCGTATTTTTATCATTATCATCCTAATCCCCAATGACCCAATTACTTGGATTCGACTCTCAATCTCTCTCTCTCTTCCTTAATTTTTTTTTTATGCAAACGGTGGCAAACGAGCAAACAGTACACCTGATGGTAAGTGTTGCTGCCGCTCATGGACCTTTACAAGGCCGTTGCCTACCGCGAAGAAAGCGAAGGGAGTGTGAATGCGTGCATTGAGGCTCGGTGATACCAAGGGCACCACCAAAACCCTCCACACGCAATCACCCTCAGAAAGTTGGGCTTCCGGCTCTCTCGCTCACCGAACGAAGCGCAGTAACAAATTGCTACTACTCAGACGTCGATTTTCTGCGAGAGCATGGGACTGCCCCGGACGGACCGGCCCGCGGCTGTAGACAGATAACTGTCGACAGTGTGGTCCTACCACTCCTCAATTGTATATATAATATTAATAGTACATATTGCAATTATTTTAAGAATAGTTTTATGACTGGCCGCCTGTTTGACGTCAACCCTTCTTGAGAATGTAATTGTTGATCTAATGGTATCATATAGAGTTGGTTCGAAAAAGATGGTCGTCTTTTATGACACACCACGAACAATATAAGTGTTGGTATTATTCGTAGCAGCCACCACACAGTTTTATTCGTTTACAATCTCAATAAAATTATATAAAAGATTAATCTATATATATGAAAGAAAGTCGTGTTAGTTACACTATTTATAACTCAAGAATGGCTATACAGATTTGGCTGAAAATTGATGGGGAGGTAGCTTAGAACCAGGAGAATGACATAGGATACTTTTTATCCCCTTTCTTTTTTTAATGGTGTTTACTAGATTGTGCCAATAACTCTTTTATCCCGTTCGATCGCGTTCCCGTGTTACTTGACATGAATTGTCAAACAGAATACAAGTCACTATGAAACGTAGTATAAAAAAACGCATTTGATATGTAATAACAAAATGCAAATGACAGCTAAACGAAATTTTGTCTATGGTTAAGTTTGGTTGAAAATTTGATAATTATAATTTGGTCAGAAATCAATAATGAGGAATTTGTGTTCTCTTTGAATCATCATTAACAATGCCGCGACCAAAACTATCGTAAGTTTCCCGACAAAACTGTAATGGTTCTTGAAGAAGTTCTTCCATTAGAGACTATATTTTCGGCAATTTAGAAAATATATTTACAAAAATATATGGCATTACAGAGTTCGCCGGGTCAGCTAGTAATTAATAAAATAAAGATAAAATTAGTAATGCTGTAAATACACACAACACATATGTATATCTGTATGTATATCTCTATTCTAATTCGTTCGTTTTAAGTGAAATAAATATAAAAAGGTACAGAAGTTTCAGACCGATATAAAAATTAGTAAATAAGTAATTTAATTTGCATGAACATTTAAAATAATTATAATAGAACTAGCAACCCGCTCTCACTTCGCTTCGGTTTCAGTCGCCTTTCCCGCAGCGTAGTTCCCGTTCCCATGAGAATACCAGGATAAAATATAGCCTATGTTACTCCCTGATATTATAACTTTCCATTGGTTAAAGAATTTTTGAAATCGGTTCAATGGTTTAAGCGTGAAAGCGTAACAAACAAACATCCTTACTTTCACATTTATAATATTAGTAAGGATATATAATTTTAAAACAAATTTTAAAAGTGGCCGTCTACAACAATCATTCAGACTGTTGGGTTTTTTTGAGTCTTTTAGCTCTAGAATAAATCCATCAGCATCGTCATTACGGCTCGTATACGTTCCACTCCTAGGCTCGAGCCTCCTCCACAATGGAAGGGCAAATCAACTAACGCTGATCAAACGGATTAGTACAGGGTTAAATGTCGCGTTTTCTTTCTGTTGCATAGATGTTATATGCATATTATATTCTTTCATGACACCCACGGTTAAGTTAGGGCACTCCCTGTCTTTACCGAATTTGAAATTGAATGAATTGTATTCTTACTCCATCACCACACGGACCTTATTATTTAGTAATAATCTAAATTAGGCTGGTTACTATATTTATAGTACAACTAGCAATCCGCCCTCGCTTCGCTTTGGTTTCAGTCACCTTACCCGCGTAATTCCCGTTCTCGTGGGAATACCGGTATAAAATACAGCCAATATTACTCTCTGATATTATAGATTTCTATTGGTGAAAGAAATTTTGAAATCGGTAGGGTGGTTTAACCGTTCACCCGCCGAGAGGCCGACTCACCCGCCGAGAGACCGACTCACCCGCCGAGAGGCCGACCGCGTGAGGAAAGACCGACGTCCTCCCCGAGGGGGGGACGTCGGTCGATGGGAGAGTACCCCAATAGGGGGTATTCCGTCGGGCCGACCACTGATGTCAAGTAACCCTGCTCCGGTGGTCGGCCCAACGAAGAAGGCGACGTGGTTTTCGCGTGGGTTGCGGGAGTTGCGTGCTTAAGCCCCTCTGTCGCCCTGGACGGAGTGGTGCGGAGGCGCGCCGACCGCAGCCCACCCACAAAAAAAAAAAAGGTGGTTTAAGCGTGAAAGCGTAACAAACAAAACTTACTTTCGCATTTATAATATTAGTAAGGATAAATGTAAAATAATAAAAATTAAATTTAGTGTTAGTGGCCTGCAGTGTACTAGGTATATACCTGATGTGTGGGTGAACAAGTTCGAGGGCATTACCCGACGAAGTAGATTCACGACATAACACTCTGTAATATGTATTATAGCATCGTTTCTTGTCTATAAATCAAGTATACGGCCATTGCTAATTTATTTATAGCTTTGAAAAATATAATTTATAATTATTATTTCCATCGCCTTGTTATATTATAGCTGATATTATAGCTTTCCATTGGTAAAAGAATTTTAAAATCAGTTCGATGGTTTAAGCGTAACAAACAAACTTACTTTCACATTTATAATATTAGTAAGGTTAAAAACATATCTTAAATTAACTCCATAAATTCACTGCACAGATGGCGTAGTGGTTACGATAGCGACCTACAGCGCCAGTGTCGAGGGTTCGTATCTCACGCAGGATAACACTTTGTGCGATCCACAAATTGTTGTTCTGAGTCTGGATGTAATTTGTGTCCGTTAATTATATATTTGTAATGCCCCCGCAATACAAGGTAATCCTTGGTGCGGAGTGTAGTTTAAAAAAATCCTCATGGTGACGGAGTAGCCCCGACCACTGATGACAAGTCACATCTGCTTCGGTGGTCGGCCCAACAACGAGGTGACGTTTTATGGGCCCGCGCGCCGTCCTTTCATCGCCCCGGACGGACAGGACCGCGCGTGCGCTTACCATAGCCCACCAAAAAAAAAAAAAAAATGGCGACGGAGTAAGATTTCTATTCACCACTCCCTATCTTGCCCGTGGATGTCGTAAAAGACGACTAAAGGGTGAAATATGCATACAACATCTGTGCAGGAGAAAACTTGACATGAAACCTCCTATTGTGGAGGAGGCTCAAGCCCAACAGTGGGACGTAGATACATGGGCTGAAATGATCATGATGAAATGAAAGATAAAAACAATAGTGAAATAGTTAAAATATCTCCATTTTATTATGACACACTGTTGTATTTCTTTTATTTAGTTCGACGGTCGTCAGAAGATTTTTATTAAGAACTTGTTCTAATTTAACCTTATACCGATACGTCTGACCATCGTGGTATAGTAAGGTCAATTTCCCTCCTATTGTGGAGGAGGCTCGAGTCCAACAGTGTGACGTGTTATCTTTTAAAAGATCGACACGAAACTTGTCTCATTGCTTTAAATAAGTTCTTTTAGTGTAAGCTGCAATGTGATGATATTCGAACTGGATCACAATTTTCAGAATTATCATCATCATTTCAGCCTATCGCCTTCCAATGCTGGACGTAGGCCTCCCTCATGTTACACCACAAAGTGCGGTCCTATGCCGCCTGCATCCACTGACAACTTTCACCAGGTCGTCGGTCCACCTGGTCGTCCTACACTGCGTCGCCTGATACGTGCTTGCCCTCCAGAACCTTTCTTCCCCAGCGGTTGTCTGTTCGTCGAGCGATGTGGCCTGCCCATTGCCACTTCATCATGCTAATTCTTTGTGCTATGTCGGTTACACCCCGTTCTTCTGCGGATTTCCGTATTTCGGATTCTATCTCGCAGAGAAATCCCGAGCATAGCCCGCTCCATAGTACGCTGAGCGACTTTGAGCCTTGTTATGAGGCCTACTTTAGGGACCTCATTTCCGTGCCGTAAGTCATCACTGGTAACACACATTGGTCGTAGACCTGTGTGTTTCAGAATTATAATGAAGGTTATTATCGCTGAATCATATCATGCAAACGACATCCGAACACGAGTTACCTAAAGCAGCCTAAGTTTGAAAGAGATTAAACAGTAGCTTAAATAATTTAAATTTTATTGAAATAATTCATATAATAATTTTAAGTCTGGGCTACGAATACTACCTACATTTACATTGCTTGTATCGTAAAAGACGAGTACGAACTTTATTTCGACTCTTTATGATGCCGTCTGTCTCAAGGAGCATCTACGTCAAGTAGGCGACTGGTTATATAACTATCGTTGATTTTACTTACATAAATGACTTGTGAATATACTTGAGACTTTTATCATCATCATTGCAGCCCACATACGTCCCACAGTTGGGCTCGGGCCTCCTACACAATGGGAGGAGGATTTAACCTACTATGCCATGCTGGTCAGATATATTGTTTTTCATTACGAGTTTTCCTTTTCTTGCACAGATGTTATATGCATATTATATCCCTTAGTCATCTTTTACGATATCCACGAGCAAGATAGGGAGTGATGAATTGTATTCTTACTCTGTCACCATAGGGAAACTTTATATAGTGTTTATTTTAGATACTAATTAAATTCGATGTGACAAACACTTGTAATGTTATATGTCTAACCAAATTCTCTCAAAAGAGTTCGTCACCTTTTAACTGTCCCTTCTGCCTTTTTATGTTACAAATGGCTATGTTACAAAAACTATTACCAAAAATTTTGCAGTATTGGATCGAACCCAGCTAATCAGAATAATGATGATAATGTTAATCGTATTACTTTAGGCGTTACTTAAATTTTAGGTATCGTTGGTGAAAGTATGTGACTCATATTTTTATTCCGTCATCATACGGAAATTGACCTTTATACACATTTACTGATATCATTTAGTAGAAACGTAGTAAGGAAATAAATAATTGTTTATCAATGAATATTATCTAATATATATAAACACAAAGCAAGATCAAATTCCATATAGATGTCTATAACTATTTATCTCTAATACAAATATTTTTGTCCTTTCCTCTTTGATCCTTCACCATCATCATCGTCACCATCATTGCAGCTTATCGCTGTCCACTGTCAAATATAGGCCTCCCTCATATTACGAAACAGAGTGCGGTCTTGTGCCGCCTACATTCAACGACGCCCAGCAACTTTCACCAGGTCGTCGGTCCACCTAGTGGGGACGTCTTACACTGCGTCGTCCGATACGTGGTCTCCCCCAGCGGTCTGGTCTCCCCGATTGGTCTCGTCTTCCCCAGCAGTTGTCGGTTCATCGAGCGATGTGGCCTGCCCATTGCCACTTCATCGTACTAATTCTTCGTGCTATATTGGTTACACCCGTTCGTCTGCGGATTGCTGTATTTCAGATTCTATTTCGCCGAGAAATTCCGAGCATAGCCCGCTCCATAGCACGCTGAGCGACTTTGAGCTTGGTTATGAGGCCTGCATTTAGGGACGATGTTTCCGTGCCTTAAGTCATAATTGGTAACACACACTGGTCGTAGACCTGTGGCTTTAGACACTGAGGTATGTTGGCTGAGAAGAGCCTCTTAAGCTTCCCGAACATTGCCTACTGATCCTTTTTGCGCGTAGTAAAAAAAAAACGATTAAGTTGAGAAGAAAAACTTGAAATAAAACTATAGCAATCCGCTTGTACAGCGTGGCATAATAGGACAAATTGCTTCCTATTTTAGAGAAGCCTCGAGGCGAATAGCGGAATGATGTTGAGATTATGAGAATGAAAATAAAGTAACCTGTTTCAAATCTTATAATATCGGAGTTTTTATTGTAAGACAGGTTTTGAGATTTTTTGCTATAGTCAAACAGCCTGCAGAAAATCTTTCTACTTATCAAGTAGGTATTGCATGGGCAAAAATGTGGAGAGTTAGAATAGTAGCTAAACCTTGAAATAAACCATTGAAAAATACTACTCCGCTTTAACATAATCCACGGGCAAGCTAGGGGGTGTAGATTATATTCTTATTCCGTCACACTACTCTGTGTTATTAGGCTCTAACTTATTAAATAAAAACAAATAACTAATCGCCATTGTACTATTAGGTAGAGTCCCTTTCGATTCACGGAAAATGAGGTTATCTAGGGTGAATCCGGCGATAACGTTTTACTACGAAATGTTGTAATGCGTTATTATGTAAATATTTATGTATTTTATTTATGATGATTCAATTATTGATGCTATAGTTTAGTGACATCATTCATTTATTTACTTGGAAAATTTCAATGATTTCTGATGATTCCGCGAGCATTATATTTTTCACTAGCAACCCGCCCTCGCTTCGCTTCGATTATAGGTTATAGTCGTTTTACCCGCGTAGTTACCGTTCCCGTGGGAATACCGGGATAAAATATAGCCTAGTTTACGTCCTGATATTATAGCTTTCCATTAGTGAAAGAATTTTTGAAATCGGTCCAGCCGTTTTGAAGATTACTCGGAACAAACAGACAGACAGACAGATAGACAGACGGACAGACAAAATTTTTTTAGTTGCTATTTTAGGCATAGGTGTCACGCAAATAACCGTGTGAGCATGAAAAAAGCCTATTATTTTGACATTACAAACAGACACTCCAATTTTATTTATTGGTATAGATTATCATTTTAAATAAAACTGTTTTACGGATTAAATTTGTTCAGGTGCCCATAAACGCTTGGCGAGAGGCCGACCGCGCGAATAAAGACCGACGGCGACATGTCACGGGTGGGTTACGGGTGTGCGTGCTTACGCCCCTCTGTCGCACCGGACGGAGTGGTACGAGGAGTGCGCCGTCCGTAAGCCACCCCCAAAAATAAAAAATAAGTGCGTGTCGAAGTCGCGCACAAAGGATTCCGTACCATTATCTATAAAAACGGCGAAAACCTCTTTTATAGTATGGGAGCCCCTTTAATTATTTATTTTATGTTATTTTAATTAATTATATTTAAGGAGAACATAAAACTAAATATTCTGTGAATAGTTCGCGTCTACTTGTCACCGTTATTAGTATCGAGCAAGAAACGGTAAAAAAATCAAGTTTGTTGTATGGGAGCCCCCCTTAAATATTTATTTTATTTTATTTTTAGTATTTGTTGTTATAGCGCCAATACAAATACATCATCTGTGAAAATTTCAACTGTCTAGCTATCACCGTTCTTGAGATACAGCCTGACAGCGAAGTCTCAGTAACAGGATCCCGTTTTTACCCTTTGGGTACGTAACCCTAAAAACAAAAAAAGGTACTCATAAACGCTTACATTTTAAATAAAACATTTTAAATAAACTATTTTCAGGATTAAATTTGTTCAGGCGTTCATAAAAGCTGTAAAGTGTTCGAAACGTCGGGCAATCAAAAATCAAATACAAAAACGATAAAAGTCTGGAAAATTTTAGTTTTCATCGTAATGAGACGAATCCATTTGATGCTTTCTGCTCAACATTACATTCCCAAGGCGATTTGACGTTAAGCAGATGGTTGGTTATAAAACTATTGTATTTTTTTTTGCAATATGTCCATCCATCCATCAGCGCATAGACATCCACTGCTGGACATCGGTTTCCCCAGGCGAATGCCACTCAAATGGATCCTATGCTACTTGCATCTAACGATTCAGCGCGACTTTCAAGATATCGTCAGTCCACTTACTAGGGGGCTGTCTTATGTTGTTGTCTTGTGTCTAATGTTGTTGCTATGTGGTGTCATACGATTCATTGTTACCACTCGAGAACATTTCTTCCTCATCGGTTATTAGTTCGACGAGTTATGCGGTCTGCCCATTGCCATTGCAATATGTATGATGGAAGAAAAGGATATAGCGGGTCGACTCAAATAATTGGATTAATAGCAGAGTGATGATAATGATTAACCTTTTATTGTGTAAGTGGACAGCTCCACATAGCTTTTTTAGCTTAGATAAAAGAACACAAAACCTTATTTATTTGGGATATTTTAAATAAATTATTAATATCCTACAAAAATTATCTGTCTCTACAGCTTCGGTAACTTAGATTAAAGAGAATAAAATTATTGGTGTAGGTACCTTGCGCATTCATCACGTCTTTATTTAAAGTTATTAATGATATTCACACAAGGCAGTTTAATGACTATTTAATCAGTGGTTTTGGCAGGAATGTCATGTGGTGTTATTGTATTATATTCAATATCTTAGTGTTTTAACTGGTCATATTAAATAATTTTGATGGCATTTTCTGTAATATGTGGCTGTTGGGATGTAGTGAATATGATATAAAAGTGCTACATACCTTTTTATTGCCACCAAAATTCTCAGAAGTACATATATCTTCTGAGAATTTTGGTGGATATAAGTGGCCATTACACTGTTGAAGGCTTACTTAATAAAAGTTGACGGTTTACTTAATTAAAGTACTTAATTAAGTTGAAGGCTTACTTAACTTCACTAACTTTATTTTTTTTTTGTGGGGTGGGCTATGGTCAGCTCACTCGTCGCCCGGCTCCGTCCGGGGCGACAGAGGGGTGCGGCGTGGCCTCATGACTCCCCGGGGCACGTCGCCTTTGTCGTTGGGCCGGTGCAGAGTTCCTTGTCTTCAGTTGTCGACCCGACGGAATATCTCGGCCGAGGGTTCCCTCTCCTCTCGACGTCCAGAGTCAAGAGGAGACACGCGGTCGGCCTCTCGGTGAGTGACAGACTAAATCCCCGGTCCAGTCACCAGCGGCTAATTTGACTTACTGACGACCAATTAATAACATGAAACTGATAATTTATTAAAAGTGGCTCGTATTAGTAGCTGATTTCCAAGAAAAAAAGACTGTTTATGATCATCTTACCTCATAAAATACATCGCATTGCTGAACTTGAGCTTTCTCCATTTCCTCCAATAGTAGGGATTTTAACCTACTATTTGAGCAAATGGTTTGAAATAGGATTTTATGAAAGCCCGCTATATCTGAGGGCGTTTTCCATGTGGTGGGTTTTGGTGATACCTTTAGTATCATCAAACTTCAGTACGCAGTCATACTCCCTGCACTATCTTCATAGTAGGCAGCGTCTAAATAAAGGTCCATTGAGCGGCAGCGTGACTTGCTCAGAGTGTGCTGTTTGCTAGTTTACCACAAACAGCAATAAAAATAATACGAATTTTCCTTATTTTGCATAGTTATTAGATAAGATAAGATATTTATTCGTCAAGAATATGGTATAAAGATACTTACTAGTCCTGCTATCCTACTAATATTATAAACGCGAAAGTTTGTATGTGAAATGTGAAGATGTTTGTTGCTCTTTCACGCAAAAACTACTGAATGGATTTTGATAAAACTTAACAATAATATAGCTTACATATCAGAATAACACATAGGCTATAATTTATCTCGATATTCTCACGGCAAGAGGAACTGCGAGTGAAACCGCAGGGCGCTGCTGGTATCATAAATGCGAAAGTAAGTATATTTGTTTGTTACGCTTGCATAATCCTACTATCCTACTTCCTATCCTACTAATATTATAAACGCGAAAGTTTGTGAGTATGTGAAGATGTTGATGCTCATTCACGCAAAAACTATTGACGAAAAACTTTCACGCTTAAACCACTGAACCGATTTCAAAAATTCTTTCACCAATGGAAAGCTATTATATCAGGGAGTAACATAGGCTATATTTTATGCCGGTATTCCCACGAGAACGGGAAATACGTGGTTAAGGCAACTGAAACCGAAGCGAAGCAAGGGCGCGTTGCTAGTAAAGATATAAAATGTAATTACAAAAATAGAACACCGACATATTCGCCTTTAAAAGGCATGCGAATTTTGAAGATTACAATAAAATGTTTATAAGAAATAAAGCTTAATTTAAGTTTTATGCAACAAAAATCATTTAATGTATAAAAGCACTTTTCAATAAGCCAAGTCTTGAGTTTGAGTTTTAATTTATTTATCGGTATTTCCCTAATAACTTGTGGAATATGATCGTAAATTCTTTATTGACATGTGATAACTATTTCTTGACTGAAGGATGCTTTTTCATAGTTCATACCTTAACTTGGTAAGTAGATCCTACCCTCCCTTAAAAGTAGATCCTACTTTCAGAAAACCTTCGCTAATGTTTGAAAAAAATTGAATTATTTTTAACAAACATACCGATTATCTGCATATATATTTAGTTGTCCTTTGCTGAACTTACGAACAAGATGAGGTGTAGCGACTTATATTACTCCCCCATGCCACACGGAAACATTTTTAAAATATTATTGGAAATAATAGCTCTTAGTATTATATATGCACCTAATATTTTCTTAAAACCATAAACGACAAGAAACACTCTGTATTTTCTAATCTATTAATGTTTGAGGAAATAACTCCGACTTAAATTTCTAAGAACCATATCGGACGTGTATTAACAAAATGTTGTTAGTTTATTAATTAACAAACTATATATTGAATGGAATTAATTAACGTTAACTTGTGCGCTAACTTTTCCGTGTGGTGACGGAGTAAAAGTACAATTCACCACTCCCTCTCTTACCCGTGGGTCTCGTAAAAGATTACTAAGGGATATAATACACATATGACATCTATGCAAGAGAAGGAAAGCCATAGATAGGGTTTGGTTTCGAGCTTTCGAGCCAACCTGTCTGATCAGCATGGTATATAAGGTCAATTTCCCTCCTAGTGGTAGGACCACACTGTCGACAGTTATCTATCTACAGCCGCGGACCGGTCCGTCCGGGGTAGTACCGCGCTCACACAGAAAATCGACGTCTGAGTAGTAGCAATTTGTTACTGCGCTTCGTTCGGTGAGCGAGAGAGCCGGAAGCCCAACTTTCTAAGGGTGTTTGCGTGTGGAAGGTTATGGTAGTGCCTTTGGTATCACCGAGCCTCAATGCACGCATTCACACTCCCTTCACTTTCTTCGCGGTAGGCAGCGGCCTTGTAAAGGTCCATGAGCGGCAGCAACACTTACCATCAGGTGTACTGTTTGCTCGTTTGCCACCGTTTGCAATAAAAAAAAATATTACGGAGGAGGCTCGAGCCCGCAGTGGGACGTATTTTAGCCGAAGTGAATGATAATCATGAACTTGTGCGTATAGCTATTGCTGTTTGGTGCGGCTACAATTACTACTGTGGACAACAATCCACAATATGCTATCCTCTAACTGTAGAATTTCAGAAGACTTAACCGTTTTCGACGCAATGTGTTTGTTGTTTTCCAGTGCATTTATCTAAAATCAGCTATTAGGCATGGGATTTCTTACGGGAGAACAAATAGATTACACTGGGCAGACCTCGGCATAGTCAAGGATATTCGATTTTTTCCGTCTTGCAGTGACATAATCGGCAAACAATTATCTATGCCGACATCTATAGAAAATGAGGCATTGATAAATTGTATTCTCTGTTACCATACAAAAGAAAAATTATTAGAAATACATTTATAGACATTATAAAGTCTTCTCACCAATTCTTATTTTTAGGTGAAGACGATAAAAAGAAACCATTTTAACACACCAACCAGGTAAGTCTCGTAAGTCAAGAGACTTACCCGGTTGGTGTGGTATCATGGTTTAAGTTCTCACCCCTTGAGGAGGTAATTCATGCCCAACAATGAGATTTATATGATTATAGAAGAAAGATTTTTTGACATAAATATCGGCGCGTCAAATATGATCGCCGGCATTATTATTGAAACCAATTGTTTGTCGCTATTAATAGAACTGCAATAATTGCGAGGGTTAAAGGGCAACTTGAGTACGATCCGTGCTCCGCCCGAAACGTATCACGTGACGCAGCAGCCATATTGGAATTTATGGCGCGAAATGAAACGTCAAATTTTTTCATGCGTCAATTAAACTGTCATAACAATCTACTGGACTGCTTAGAATAATAACGTATAGAAGGTAAGTTCGCGCACAAAAAGTGAAGCACTTCAATTGGAGCCTAATGGAGCTTACGACGGAAACGTTCCGTAATGTACAAGTCATTGTACTGCACGTACGTACGCAACTCTTAAAAAATAAATATATAATTATGACGGTTTGTGCATTCAAATGGTGTCATAACACATTTGTAAAACTTAAAAAGGTTTTTAACGTCACTTTTAAAAGTATTTCGACGATTTATGTTAATAAAAACAAAATTTGATTTCATAATTTGTATAGTGGTGTGCGTGTGTACGTGTGTAATCGTCTGCGCGCCATTAGTGTTTTTAGATTCAAATTTCGAACCTTCGAAGTATGGACACTATCCTTCTATGCGTTATTATTCTAAGCTGGACTGTAACTCATTTCGTATTTATTTACGAAGTATTGGGGAAAAATAAAAGTAACTATCATAAATAATTTTTCGTATAACTTTTGCCCCGAGGGATATTAAGTTCTAGTTTTTGTCTGGGGTCAGCCGTAGTTTTTAGGGTTCCGTACCTAAAAGGTAAAAACGGGATCCTATTACTAAGACTTCCCTGTCTGTCCGTCCGTCTGTCTGTCTCAGAAACTGCAAAAGCACAAATTATGTATTTCTGTTGCCGCTATAACAACAAATACTAAAAACAAAATAAAATAAATATTTAAGGGGGGTCTCCCCCCTTATGGGGTATAAAAATCTTGGTCACTTTATACAAACCCTTATAATAAGAAGAAAGTTTAAAATGGAATGCCTATTCCGTTCTCATATTGTCATAAATGTCTTTGCTTTCTTTTTTGGGGTGGGTTGCGGTCGGCGCACTCCTCGCTCCACTCCGTCCGGGGCGACAGAGGGGCGTAAGCACGCACACCCGTAACCCACCCGTAACACGTCGCCTTCGTCATTGGGCCGACCACCGGAGCAGTGTGACTTGACGTCAGTGGTCAGCTAAATATACCCTAAAGTTTTAGTTTGATATACACAATTAATTTTATCTTTTATTTAATTTCAGCTTTAAGATGTCCACCTGGTGCATTAGATCCTACGTGCACAGAAGAGAAATCAGAAGTTGACGTACCAGGTTGGTAAATTGATTTCAGTTTTGCAATAATATTATATTACCTAAGATATTTTTCGAACGAGCAAACAGTACACCTGATGGTAAGTGTTGCTGCCGCTCGTGGTGCTAGACCGCTGCCTATCGTGAAGAAAGTGAAGGGAGTGTGAATGCGTACAATGAGGTTTGGTGAAATTAAAGGCATCACCAAAACACAGCACACGCAAATACCCTCAGAAAGTTGGGCTGCCGGCTCTCTCGCTCACCGAACGAAGCGCAGTAACAAATTGCTACTACTTATAGTCCATAAAATATAGGATGATCTCTGTGACAGTTCTACCTAGTATTATCACGCTTACGAAAAAGTCCATTTTTTATCGATAAAAGTCCATTTTTTATTTTTATTATTATGATTTTCTATTATAATTAAAATACAATCAATGAAAATCTTTTTGAATTTATTTCAATCAAAACTGTTTTGTGATTGTTTTAATTATTCAAAAGGTCAAGACAATCAAGGTCTAGCTCACTATTATCGTCATCACTGGAGCGTTCCTGCTAGAATATTTATTATTTTTGCCAAAATAGGAGCAGTCGTTAGATCAATTGATCAATTACGACTGTTTTATAAATAAATATGTCTAGTTTATTGACAATAATGCGTACATAATATTATCATTTACTCTGAGACAAAAAGTAGTTTTTTAATGTTTAATTAATTCAATTTATGTATTTTATAATGTAACTGTCTGTTTTAATTGTAAAATATATGTTGAAAGTATTATATAGGTACTCTTTTATGAATAATTTAATAAAGATCGGTTATCGATTTACGTATATCGACTGTCCCATCTCTTTTTTATTTTCAGTCTAGTGTGACTATACGTGCGTAAGCGTCCTTTATGTATAAAATGTCTACTAGGTATTTCAGTACTTACGAGGTACATTTTAGGCATGAATATTAATATTTTTATATTTATAATACTTAGCAATTCAGTTGCAATAAAACTGGCACGAAAAGAATGAAAATGTATTTGATACAAAATGAAATTGTAAACATGTCGCTTGTTCAAACTTACTTCGTTGGTTTCGTTGACATCTGTCACAGAGATCAAGCTATATTTTATGGACTATAGACGTCGATTTTCTGCGAGGCTGTAGACAGAAAACTGTTAACAGTGTGGTCCTACCACAAAAAAACTGTATATCAGTTTAAAAACAGAAAGACATAAGTAACTGGACTGTCTTGCTTATGCCTATTTAAAAAGGCTTTATATTATTTCAAAAATATATAAAAAGTTTTCTTACTCAAAAGTCTTTAAGAGATGAGAAAGGTATAGGCGTAATTCTAAAATCTGATACTGGCGCGTTAAAACAGATAAACACTTCAGTGATTTCTACACTAATATTATAAAGAGGAAAATTTGTATTTTGTGTGTGTGCGTGTGTGTGTGTATGTCTGTGCGTGTATATTTGTAATGAATAACCTCAAAAACTATTGTGCCAATTTCAAAAATTCTTTCACAATTGGAAAGCTACATTCACCCTGAGTAACATAGGCTATATTTTATCCCGGTATTCTCACGGGAACGGGAACTACGCGGGTAAGGCGACTGAAACCGAAGCGAAGCGAGGGCGGGTTGCTAGTATTATATACAGCACATATTGATGGCATGCTACGAAATTCTTGTATGGGTTTGACTTCAGAATCTCCAGACAGTGCGCCCCCAGAAGTACAATGTCTGATTGGCACCGAATGGGAGAGCAACTGTCATTACTGCCGATGCTCCGACTCCGGTATTGCCGAGTGCTTGAAGCAAGATGTCTGTGATAAAGGCATCTTTGGTAAGCATTCTAAAATAAAGATATTTACTTATTTCATTTTATTGCTAGTTGAAATTCATAGGGGCGTGAAGACTCTTGTCTTTATGCAGAGATTCAAGAAAAAGGCAGTAATGTTTTATAATAAACTGTCTTCAATATTCATTGAAAGTGAAACTATTTTTAACATGCTTTTATTAATTTCACCTGTACGTATCTATGTATGTAACGGAATCTTTGAACGTCATTTTACACCACCTTGAACGAACAGATTTTATTTAAACTTTGCACATTCGTCAAAGGACCATGACAATGCAATAATTCGATCAAAATAGACGAATATCTTGATTAGATTCGCCAGGATTTAGAAATTTCTAATCGTATCCTTTGCATAAGAGCAAGAAAGACAGAGCAGGTGTGCGAACTACACATGCGCGAAATTCGAAACTTTTAGGGTTCGGGCTGTCAGTTTGTAAGCGTGTTTTTTAGGTTTTTAAACTATAATCTTCTATTATTACGGATTTTATCGCATCTGGATTTAATTTTTATTTGCCCAACGTTTTAAAAACTTTTCTTGTGATGTTCTCCCGTGACCGAGAACGCTGAAAAGTGTTACTGTAAATAATGTAAAAATACTATTAGCTCCCCATTTCTTGCCGTGGGTGTCGTAAAAGCCGACAAAGAGATCATAATATATAAGTATACAATATCTATGCAAGATAATGAAAACACGAAATATAACTCTGTGCCAACTCGTCTGACCAGCGTGATATATTTGCCTCCCATATGAATGAGGCTCGAGGCCAGCAATGGAACGTTTATAATAGTTACAGAGTGTTTAGTGGAAATGTTTAGTGGAAATCATACACTATTGTCGCTGATTTATTTACGAATATTGTTTCAGCGGAACCAGCACAATGCAAACCGAATACAACATTCCAGCGAGACTGTAACACTTGCGTGTGTCTCGATAATGGACTTGGACTTTGCACATTGGAGTTCTGCCGAAAATCTTGTAAGCATAATGATTCAGATATTTACGCGAGTATTACACAATGTAAATAAAACTATTTTACAGATTTTATCGCGTTTGTATTTGATTTTCACTTACAGCTACACTTTACAGTGTTCATGAACCATGTGCGCCCGTGACCATGGACATTGTAAAGTGTTCGTAATGTCAGGCAATCAAAAATCAAATACAAACGCGATAAAATCTGTAAAATAGTTTTATTTACAATCTATGCAGTTATGTCATCGTCATTAATAACTTATCAACGTCTTTCAGACATAGAACTCTCCACAGTGAGGAAATAACACCATAATTGCTAAACGTTTCAGGTAGATTAGCGATCGCAGTTGGCTGTAATAATTTACCCAGACAAGCGCTGTTGTTGATTTCCTTAGTTATTAGGATTCTGTACCCAAAGGGTAAAAACGGAACCCTATTACTAAGACTTCGCTGTCTGTCCGTCCGTCTATCTGTCACCAGGCTGTATCTCAAGAACAGACAGACACGGTTGAAATTTTTACAAATTATGTATTTCTGTTGCAGCTATAGCAACAAATACTAAAAACAAAATAAACATTTTAGGCTCCCATATAAAACGCTACTTTTTATAGATAATGGTACGGAACCCTTCGTGCGCGATTGCGACTCGAACTCAGCCGGTTTTTTTCTTATAGCTAATTTTTGCGACACCCACTGGAGAGGGCGACATATTGTATTCTGGGAGACACTGGTAATAGAAAAAGAATAAAAATATTGACAATCATTAAATCTAAACGTTTCATAGTAAATTTGGAATGTGACACTTATTCTGCTCATACAGCGGCCGTAAAAGTAAGAAAAATCTTACTTAGGAAGCGTAATAGTCAATTGATATTACTCAGACGTCGAGTTTTGCTGTAGGCAGAAAACTGAACAGCATGATCCTACCATTTATTTCCTGTTTTAAGAAATAAATTATCTGTTTTAGATAAACCCGTGGAGACTCTAGAATTACTGGAAGAGAGCGACAGTAAAAAGGAAATTACAGAAAATGCCGAAAGCGTCGATTCAGTAATACCGGTAAGAATATCTAAACAAATTCAACCGTTGAATAACTAAAGACCGTTATAAGACACGGAATATAACTTAAGGGTGTTTTTGCTAATAGAAAGGCACATTTGTGTACATGTACACACCTACTTTGTGATGAAATAATCATTGACTTTTTTTTTGGGTGGGTTGCGGTCGGTGCGCTCCTCGCACCACTCCGTCCGGGGCGACAGAGGGGCGTAAGCACGCACACCCGCAACCCACCCACGTGCACGTCGCTTTCGTCGTTGGGCCGACCACCGGAGCAGGGTTACTTGTCATCAGTGGTCGGCCCGACGGAATACCCCCTATTTGGGGTACCCTCCCATCGACCGACGTCCCCCCCTCGGACTTAAATAATCATTGACTGCAGAACACTGGTTTCGGTCAAATTAAGGTCTCGTGTTATTGCTTAAATTAACTAAATAGTATTTTACATTTAAACGGTTTTAATAAAAATATTATAATTACACAATACTAAAAATAATCAATCACAATTTTGGCAGAACATAAAAATACAGGTAAATCATATTCATTACACTTATCATTTTCTCTACATTACATAGGATACCAGTAAAACTATTCAATACAACACTATAATTTAAAAAATTCAAAACCTTTTTTATAACCCTTTTAAACACCACTGATATAGTTATTTTTTAATTACTGAAATGTTGTTATTTAACTTCATTATCGTGTTATTTTAAATACTAGCAAACCACCCTCGCTTCGCTTTGGTTTCAGTCGCCTTACCCGCGGCGTAGTTCCCGTTCCCGTGGTAATACCGGGATAAAATATACCCTATGTTACTCCCTGATATTATAGCTTTCCATTGGTGAAAGAATTTTTGAAATTGGTTCGGTGGTTTAAGCGTGAAAGCGTAACAAACAAACAAACATCCTTACTTTCGCATTTATAATATTATTTTAAATTTTAAATATGACGAAATAACTTATTCTTAAAAATATTAATAAAACAAATAAATAATAACATATAGTATTTTATCATTTATTTGTACTTTAATAATTAAAATTTAACATCTGTAACTACATAACTCACATTATATATACAATAACAAAACTCACATTTCAATACGTTTGATTATTACAGTAATAATATATTAAATTAATAGGAAAGTGATTAATACCAATTAAAAACACACATTTTGTTCACATTTATAATTGTGTAAATTTTGCATTATAAATTTATAAAGGTAAAATTTTTAGATACTAATATCAAATAATATTTGTTTATTTACGTTCATCGATGTTCGTATACTGTCATCGATTTGGTGAATTAGCACATGGTAAATAGCACGGTGAATGGTACGCTATGATTCATTTAAGGTAAGTACACATTTTCATTGATTAATGACACTGATTTCTTTAATAATTTACTTAGAATAATAACGTATAGAAGGTAAGTTCGCGCACAAAAAGTGAAGCATTTTAATTGGAGCCTAATGGAGCTCACGTCGGAATCGTTCCGTAATGTACAAGTCATTGTACTGCACGTACGTACGCAACTCTTAAAAAATAAATAGGTAATTATGACGGTTTGTGCATTCAAATGGTGTCATAACACATTTGAAAATCTTAAAAAGGTTTTTAACATTACTTTTAAAAGTATTTCGACGATTTATGTTAATAAAAACAAAATTTTATTTCATAGTTTGTATAGTGGTGTACGTGTGTAATCGTCTGCGCGCCATTAGTATTTTTAGATTCATGTTTCGGAGCACTGACACTATCCTTCTATACGTTATTATTCTAAGATAATTTACTTAAAATTACTTTAAAATCGACAAAAGGAATTCATATCAAAATGTTTATGTGGAAATCGCAACAGCGTTTATAGAATTATGTAGTGATATTTTAAGTTTACTGAAGACTATTTTAAATTTACTGACAATCTCGTGCGGTGGCAGAGTAAGATTACAATCCACCATTCTCTATCTTGACCGTGGATGTCGTAAAGGCGACTAAAGTATATATAATTTGCAAATATCGTCTATACAAGAGAACGGAAACTCGAAATAAAATCCTATACCAACATGCCTAAGCAGCATGGTATAGTAGGGTCAATTTCCTTCTTATTATGTGGGAGACTTATAATAATAACGTATAGAAAGATAGTCCCTACTTCGAACATTCGAAACATGAATCTAAAAATACTACATGCGCGCAGACGATTACAGACGTACACACGCACACCACTATACAAATTATGAAATCAAATTTTGTTTTTATTAACATAAACCGTCGAGATAATTTTAAAAGTAATGTCAAAAACCTTTTTAAGTTTTTCAAATGTGTTGTGACACTATTTAAATGCACATACCGTCATAATTACCTATTTATTATTTAAGAGCTAAGTACGTACGTGCAGTACAGTGAGCTCGTACATTACGGAACGGTGCCGGCGTAAGCTCCATTAGGCTCCAATTGAAATGCTTCACTTTTTGTGCGCGAACTTACCTTCTATACGTTATTATTCTAAGGTGGGAGACTCCAGCCCTGCAGTGGGGCGTATATAAGCTGAGATGATGATGATAAAATTTATCAAATAATCCATTGATAATTTGACCCGTACGTAAAAGAGAATGTAAAACATTTGTAAGGAAACAGGTCTTTATTAAATGCCGTACGTAACTATGTCTTTTAACTACTAAAACGAGAGTTTTTGTTGTATTAATTTTAGTAGTAAAACAATTCAAAACCACCAAAATACTGCTAATAAGTACTGTGAAATCTATTTAAAAATACTATAATGAGATTCGGCCTTCCTATTTACTGCTCTTTTTTATATAAATCTTAGTCATAGCAATAGATACAAGTTTTCTGCACAATCATTATAGCTTTTGGCTAGATGGTGGGGTATTATTTCCTATAATCCTATGTAGGGATACAATTCAATATCATCGGGTTTATACCTATTTTTATTAATATAAATTAAATGATTAACAGTATTCTTACACCGTCAAAATAGAAAACTTTCATAGAGTCAATGCAGACAAGTTGATTGCTGAAAAAAAACATTCAAGAATTTTTTTTTTCTTTTATGAGACAAAAGGAATGTTTTCGCATTGTTCGCGATAAGCTAATGAAAATAGAAATTTTTATACTCTTATATGGTCATATAAATCTATGATTTCAATCGTGAACTTTTAGATTCAAAATATTCATGATGGGAAGAACTTTCTGGCAATTAATCATGACATGTTAAAAAGTTCAATGATTTGTAAACCACACGAGGAATTCACGAGGGATTGTAATCCTTGCAAATGCGCATCAAACGGCTTGAGTTACTCTTGTACGCAGAACGAATGCCTGGAGGTTGATATGAATAAAGAAGTCGAAGTATTCATGCAGAGCGAGGTAAGTATAATGATGGGATAAGAATACATTTGTCGCCACCTATTACTTTTTTTATTGCTAACGGTGACAAACGAGCAAACAGTATACCTGATGGTAAGTGTTGCTGTCGCTCATGGACCTTTGCAATGCCACTGCCTACTGCGAAGAAAGTGAAGGGAGCGTGAATGCGCGCAATGAGGTTCGATTAGGGATGTGACCTGGAGGGAAAATAATCGATTTTTTGTTCGCTAAAATAAATCGATTATAATATAATCGATTGTTTTTAAAAAAATAATCGATTTTAAAATAATCGTTTTTTTGTGGCAACAGGATTGTGATGACCTTTTTTTTAGGAAATGTATATGAAAACGATTCTATGAATAATCGCTTAATTACCAATAGTAAAAAATCGATTAATAATCGATTTTTCTCATTTTCATAATCGATCATAAAAATTGATTTTTACAAAAATATAATCGATTAATAATCGATTTTTCTACAAATCGATTATTTTTTCACATCCCTAGGTTTGATGATACTAAAGGCACCACTAAAATCTACCACACGCAAACACGCTCAGAAAGTTGGGCTTTAGGCTCTTTCGCTCACCGAATGAAGCGCAATAACAAATTGCTACTACTCGGACGTCGATTTTCTGCTCAGTGTGGTACTACCCCGGATGGACCGGCCTGCGGCTGTAGACAGACAACTGTCAACAGTGTGGTCCTAACACTAGTGCCCATAGGAGTTATAAAAAATAAGGAGGGATCATCAGGTCAATGGGCAGCAGAGATCTCTTGAGGAATGAACTTTACTGCAATCGCCAATCCGCTTACACTCTTCACCTTGCTCTTATTCGGTAATAGTTTTATGTCCTACCATTTATTCACGTCAATTTTCCTTGGGAATATAATTGTTAACCAAAGAGCATCCGATGAAGCTGATCCAGGTCAATATAAAGTTCTTAAACATCTTGTACGAGACCCATGAACGAAGTAAGGGTTGGTATAATATATATTTCATAATATAATTGCCGTGTGGTGACGGAGTAAGAATACCAATCACCGCTCCCTATCTTGCCCGTGGATGTCGTAAATGACGACGTAGGGATATAATACGCATACAACATCTACGCAAAAGAAGGAAAACTGGAAATATAACCATATACCAACCTGTTTGACCAGCATGGAATAGTAAGGTCAACTTCCGTCCTCCTGTGGAGGAGGTTTGAGCCCAACAGTGGGAAGTATATGACCTGAAATGAATATAATAATATTATTCATTATATAATTTAAGGGCGAGGATCACATTGAGCGACACTCTGTATGCCGCGCTCGGAACACATTCTATATCGGCTGCAACACCTGCCATTGCAATACCCTTGGAACTGATTACACCTGCACAAAAAAGTTATGCCCAATACCTGCCGATGTTGAACTATTCCATGAGCTAAAAGTAAGTGTATCTAATTACAGAATATACACTATTGTTCTCGTGTGTTAACGAACCAAAAACAGATCACCCAACTCTGTCATCGGTCTCTTTTTTTTTCATAGATACACACCTGGCACTAAAGACATAGGCCTTTGTATTACAGCGCCTTATAGCCTTGTATTATAGCTCACAACCCATTTCACCACCCCATTTATTTGCCCGTGGGGGTCGTAACAGACGACTAAGGGATGTAATATGCATATAACATCTATGCAAGAGAAGGAAAACTCAAAATAAAATACTATACCAACCCGTCTTACCAGCGTGATATAGTAGGTTCAATCCCATCACATTATGGAGAAGGTTCGAGCCCAATAGTGGGACGTGTATGAGCCAAGATGATGTTGATGATGATTATACGGGACTTTACAAACATTGTATTATCCTTCGTGAGAATCGAAGCCACGACACTGGTACTGAAGATCAGTATACGCGCTATCTATACAGCGAGTTAGTTTCAAATTATCCAGGCGAGTATTACTGCTCATTTTAATACGCTTTTATAAGCTTCAGACGTATGTATGTTAGTATGTAACGGAATCTTTGAACATGATTTTGACCCCCTTCAAAACGTCGGATTAACTCGAAATTTGGCATACTTATTAAGGGTCGATGACAATTCAATATTTTAAACAGTTTGCCCCGTTATCTTTACTAGGATAATCAGGTTTAGCGATTTTTTTTATAAGTGTAAAGCGTATTTTTTTAGTTTTTTTGAACTATTTTCTATTCTTGATACCCTTGGCCAATTTTTACGACTCACCCACCTCAAAAAAAGGATAGTGAAATATTTCGTTCTTAGCCCGTCACCACATATGTAATAATCACCAGCTTGCTCTTATCCCAAGTACTTAAGGTTGACGCAATATGTACTCTTCTATCATCGTATATATTGCAATAGTTTTATTAAACGACCGCTCCCTTTCCCCCCCGTCAACCCTTCTTGAGACTAATTGTTGAACAGACAGCATCACAAAAACTTGGCTCAGGTCGATGGTCTTAGTTTTCTTTTACGACACCCACGAACAATGTAAAGGTTGATAGTATTCGTAACCGTCATACAGTAATGTAACAATTTCCTAATGACAGATGACGTAATGGTTAAAATATCGACTTTCCGATATCCGCTCCCCACGCAAGAATATTTTGAATCTATTAATCTGGATTTTTTATCGTTTTCGTTTTTGTAGCTATTCAGTTTTCTTTCAGGATATCAAACCAGCTATGCCATTCTATACCGATGATGATTCAGAACTATTGAAAGCATAAATTTATTTACGAAAAATAACCAAAGTTATTGTAGAAATTTTTTAAGAGCTATCTATTCAAGAAAAATAACGAAAGTGATTGGAGAAAATTTCTAAGAGCAATCTATTCAAGAAAAATAACCAAAGTGATTGTAGAAAATTTCTAAGAGCATTCTATTAAAAAAAAATAACTAAAGTGATTGGAGAAGATTTCTAAGAGCAATCTATTGAAGAAAAACAACCAAAGTGATTGGAGAAAATTTCTAAGTTCAATCTATTCAAGAAAAACAACCAAAGTGATTGGAGAAAATTTCTAAATTCAATCTATTCAAGAAAAACAACCAAAGTGATTGGAGAAAAATTCTAAGAACAATCCATTTACGAAAAGCAAATTGGAGAAAATTTATAAGTACAATCTATTCACGATAAATAACCAAAGTGATTGGAGAAATTTTCTGCGTTTCATTATTTTTTATTAAAAATACATTCTACAAAATAGCTCTTTACAGTTTTTTATTAAGTCAGAATATTTAAAAACGGGTTAAAACGAGTGTTTTTTTTTTAACTTGCATGTATACATATAGAATTTCTTTACGAGTGATAAATGCTTGCCACACGCGTGATTATAATGCACACCTATCAGAATACCATTCCCATCGTCCTACCTTTAAACCAGCGTGCCCTGGCGCATGATATTCAATTTGTCTTCTTTATTTATTTTATTATTGTGTTCAAAGAAACAACATTATGAGCTCATTTATTATGGGTGAAACCTAATTTATATATTATGGGAGATGTGCCCTTACATATATTCATATTATTTAATAAGTGCAATAGGCTAGAGCCATTGCTTGATTTTGGTCAGGCAAGAGTAGAGTACACCTAGTGAGCATAGAAAATATAAGTATGAGAGCAACAAAAGTTAATTTCTATAAACATTTCTAACTAAAAGTTAATTACATATTTACTTTGAAATCTTGTACACATACACTAGAAATCACTGGGACGCAGGAAACTCAGGGCGCCATAGTTATTAAACAAAATAAATTGTAACATAATAGTGTCATTTTTTTAGGATTGCATTTTTATTTGTTTCATATTGCGCAAATTTTATCAAAATTGTGCATTTATTGTGTTTATAGAACTTAAAATATTGGTTCATAATATTAAAGTAAACATGAATGAACGAATTTATTACTCATAACCTTCCAATGATTATTTTATATACATTGTTAAACATTCATTCTTATAAGGTAATAAATGACACAGAATCATTTAATACTAAATGGTTTATTAAAATGTAAGTAAAAACCCGATTCTTCAATGAAAATGAAAAATGTTGTAATTTATGCTTATTATTCGTTAATAAAGAAGAAACTAATCTAAATAAAAAAGGGACCATGAACACTGTAAAGTGTTCGAAACATCAGGATGCTAACAATCAAATACAAACTCGATAAAATCGTAAAAAGTAGTTTTTTTTTTTTATTGCAAGCAGTGGCAAACGAGCAAACAGTACACCTGGTGGTAAGTGTTGCTGCCGCTCATGGACCTTTGCAAGGCCGCTGCCTACCGCGAAGAAAGTGAAGGGAGTGTGAATGCGTGCATTGAGGCTCGGTGATACCAAAGGTACCACCAAAACCCTCCACACGCAAACACCCTCAGAAAGTTGGGCTTCCGGCTCTCTCGCTCACCGAACAAAGCGCAGTAACAAATTGCTACTACTCAGACGTCGATTTTCTGCGAGAGCGTGGTACTACCCCTGACGGACCGGCCCGCGGCTGTAGACAGATAACTGTCGACAGTGTGGTCCTACCACTAGTAAAAAAAGTTATATTACAATACATAATACTCGTAAAATAATCTTCAAAATAGCATATAAAATATTGACGCTTATGCAACTGAAGAAAGTCCTTTGCAAAATAATATATTATAACTCTATTGCATCTGTTAGGATAGCATTAAAAATGGATTGCCTTGAAACTGATTGCAGCGCCACTTACAGATCTTAATGCATTGTTTTAGGTGGTCTAAAAATATGTTCACACTATTGTATTTCTAATAAAACTGATTTGGTGCACATCGGACTTACAAATTTCTATTCTTCCTATTAAGATAAAAATAACCTAATACCTGATGTTTGTTGGATTCGAGTTTATCGGGTTTCCATTTGATTTATACTTGCCCTATGTGACGAATACTTTACATTCATGGTCGTCCCCTGATTTAATGTGATCTGTAAAAATAATCTTTTCTTAATAATTTACTATATAGATAACAAAGTCATCCATAAACGCAACAAAACCCCAAGTGTGTGTGGCTAAACGCATGTTTGTGAAAGACTGCAACACCTGCTGGTGTAATGATGATGGAACCAGTTACTTTTGCACTCGAAAAGTCTGCGTGCCCCTCCTGCCTGATGAAGAACCGGATCTTGGAGGCATTCCTGCTGAGGTTAACATACTTTGATGTAGTAATTTCCAGATCTTGGTTTTTAATTTTCTGAAGCGTAGGATATGTTAAATGTTAGAGTAACCCTGAAACGTAGATTTCTTTCTTTTTAATTAGAAGACAATATGCTACACTAAGGAACAAATCCTTGCATCGCAGGGGATTTTAATAAATTACAATTATACAATAACACTCAAATAATTATTTGGGGATTGCACAATGAACGTTCCTGCATGAAGTAGATTTCCACGCCACTTATTACGACAGATAAGTTATATTTAGTCAAAGTTTAAGGTTCGGTCAAACAGCAGACAGGGCGGGACGTTGCCAGAATGGCGATGTGGCAAGGATACCACAGTGTAAACGTGATGATCTTATTAAAGTTGCGCTGGCCAACCCGCCACGTTCGGCATGATTTGAATTCCCTTTCCTATATTAATTAAGCTAGTCCACAGACAGCAAGCAGCTTCATGAGGCGAGCGCGAAGGTCACATCTAGCGAGGAACTGAGTGTCGACTTTTTGATTTGCTCAAAGATGCCTCAGTCGTTTGCTGCGCGCTCTCTGGAGCAAAGTGCTACTTTGTGCTCGTTCGATTATCATTATGTCATTAATATGGATAAAGATGTGTATTTAAAATTGAACCCTATCTATGGTGTAAACACATGGCTATGTAATGCAAGTGATATTTGTTATGCATAACCTTCTGCTTAGAATCTGGCTAAATATTGTAGCTGTCGTTCCTGTATTAACTTTCAATTGAACATTTTGCTCGGCCTTACTGCACGTGGGCGATACGAAGCTGCCTCGCTCGTTCGGAGATCATTTTCTCACGCGGCAAAAACCTCGCGACGCTGCTCGCTGTGTGGACCCAACTATTTGGATATTATAATTACTCACTTCAAGCCAGCGCGCGTCGCCGCTCCACCCCGTTCGTTGTTTGATCCAACCTTTTGTGATGATAGTCTTCTGAATCCTCTCTTGAATTTTCTTGATCACTGATGTAACTTTATTAGACTTTGTTTCTAATCATAATTTTAAAAGTTATGCAGTTATTCTAAAGTGAAACTACTGATACGTTAAAAGTTATATTTAAAACGAATGCAAAGTATGTATGTTTGCTAGGATCTACGTGTGACTAAGAAGAAATGTCAGCCAAACGAGGTGTTCGAAATAGACTGTAATATGTGCCGTTGCAATCCAGATGGGATGTCCTATGCTTGCACCCGAAGAGCTTGCGAGGAGACTGAAGAGAAAGAGGTGTTATAATATAAATTTGAGAAAATTAAAAGATTGGCTTCGGTGTTGGTTGTGATATTGGCTTTGGGTGGTGGTTATATTAAAGAATGATGTTATAGCTATTGTTTTATTTTCATATTAATGGTGGTGGATATTACTAATTTTACTTCAATGACTTTTAAATAGGATGATCTTGATATTACGTGATTCCCTTTATTGAAATCAAATTTGTATCTTTTTATAATTATACTACCATAAAAATGTTATGAACATAAGATTTTTTCATGATAGTGTAATTTTTCTAGTCTCTCATTTTATCCGACGAATATCCGATATATAATTGACAAAAGTCGAAACTTGGTTCTAAGATCTGCAGTCACATATAACCAATACACCTACATGATTTTGTTTAGGATAATAAAACATAAGAACAAGATACAAGAAATAAGTTGTGTATACCAGTGAGCATCAGCATTGTCACTATCGCAACTACGGTTGTTATGTTTTATCACTTATGTAAGATTCAAAATTTAAAGCTAATTTTTAAAATAGGGTGTAATGAATGTTGATATTTAGATTTTTACAATTTGTGCTCACAAACGAATACTCTTGTACATTGGGTATACGTTGTTAACGAACATCCGTTGCAAGCCTTACCAGAATTCAGGTTTTGTTTACAAAATAAATGATACCCCGTATATAATCACTCAGGAAATTATTCGGATACAAGATCAACCTAGATATGTATTAAAAGTAACACAACTTAAAAACGACTTCGTTATTAATCTTTATCTTTTTATATTCTAGAAAATCACACTATCCAGAAAAGTACGGTCATTTACCACGGTAAGTATTAATAAAAGTGTTCCTCTTTCTTTTTAATTCTTGTATGTGTGTCATTAGGGACTTTATTCTGGCGGCGTATTTTTTATATTGTCGATGCCAGCTTTTTGGAATTTCTTCTCATTGATTATAATAGTATTCTTCTACTTTTTAAGCTCTAAAGTCATTGTTTATCAGCAAGTTAAGTCGTTGCCTATATTCTGTTATATTTGATTTGAATAACATGTCCAATCTCATTTTAATATGTCATTGGAGAAACAGCGACAATGAAACATTGTATTATTTAACTTACATGATTAGATGTGTTCCCAGGAATTCAATTTTATTTTTAACTCGCACACACATGGGTAGATAACATACCAAAGTTAATGTAAAATAAATGTTTTTTTTGTGTAGTCGGACACGCAAAAAGCCTGCCAACCAGGTCAAGAGTTTCGTCTGGACTGCAACCAGTGTCTTTGCGATAACAGAGGTCTAGCCTTCTCCTGTACCAGAAATGACTGCAGTTCTCTCAATAATCATCACGCGAGTAAAAGAGGTTGGCTCCTTTTGACTTTTTAAATTAGCAAACTCCGTGCTTACTGCTTACTTACTTAATGAAAAAAAATATTAACAACTAGCTGACCCAACAGACGTTTTTCTGTTCAAATCTAAAAAAGCAGTAAAAGGAATTCTCCTTGAAATCGGTACCACGCCCGGTTCCAAGGGGTCGTACCAACTCAGAAACCTTCGTGGGCTCATGCAAAACATTTTTCTGAAGATCATCACATGATCAAATGCATAGTTTACGATTCTATAAAGGACATACAAACAAACATTAATTTTTATATATATTAATTACTTTTAAATAAACTTATTGAAAGTCTATGAGAACATCGCATTAAGAACTATATTCCGTGACTGTAAATTCTTTACAAACAAACATAAATTATTATCATTATCATTCTGCGCTTATCCCAATTACTTGGGTCGATGTAATATGTACTCCTCTTCCATGGTATATATTGCAAAAAGTTTTGGCAATCGTTTTATGACTGTTCGCCTCCCTCCACCAGACCAGCCGGCATCAGATGTAACTAGCCCAGGTGATGTAAATCTTTTAATTGTCTTTTACAACACCCGGAAGCAATATATGGGTTGATAGTATTTACACCATACCAGATTTAGAGCAATAATTTATGGATCTAAGTTTTCTACCTTTTTCATCAATGTTTCTGTGATCATACCCCTAAAGACGAATAGTCTTTAGCGACAGCTCAAGGTGTTGAATTGTATTCTTACTCCGATATCCGATATGTTGTATTAATTTTCAGATGTGACTGAACATATAGTTTCGAAGTGTCAACCAGGCAGTGTATTTGATCGTGATTGCAATGCCTGCAGATGTACTGAGGACGGTAACCATGCCGTTTGCTCTATCAAAAGCTGCAAACAGAAAAACGAAATTGAAAGTGATGTCGATATAGACGGTAGGTAAGGCATTTTCAATTAATATTTTATTCAAATTTAAAATGACACAAAAATATTACGTATTTTACACAAATTAATAATTTGGTAAGGAGGAAAGTGATCTTTAGTATCCAAGCGCTCATGATCATAAGCAAAAAACCAGCACATAGTCAAAATAAAACACAAGTCGTGCGACAGGGTTTAACCATGCCACCATAACATGTAAAGCGGTTAGTAATATTAGCACTGCATAACAGAATATATAGCCTTTTTAGGAATAAAATCAATGAACAGAATACGAAACACGAATTAGGAATAGAGTGTATTCAAGATTAGTATTTGTATTGGTCGTACAAGGCTCACCTTGCAATTGATGCCACTTTGCGTGATTTAGTATCACATATAATTTAACCATACCAATAAATCGCTGATATTATATATATCGCCATTACACTAATTGTAAGTATGACATCTCCACTACACAACACGTCACTATTTAATACAATACTTTTAAATGCAGCGAACAGCTCAACGGTTCAGCAACAACTAAACTCTAGACACGACTGCCATCTTATTTTTTACAATATTCAAAATTGTTGTCACTTAAATATAAAATACAAAGTACCGTATTACAATACAATTATGTGCAGCATATTTTTAGATTGTAACAGTAGTCAGTGGCAGACTAAGCTCTTTGGGTCCCATGGTAGCAACACCAAATAAAAGTAAGTGTTGTAAAGACTTTTTCAAATCACTTATAGCAACAAGCACTTATTCAAATCACTTAGCAATCTCAATATATCTTTCTGCGTTTGTAGATGTTTTACATCTTAAATGTTTCCAAATCTCGACTTGTATCTCGCAGTTTAGTTTCCCCCATAGATCGGAACTTTAGAAAGCGCCAGCCACACTAGTCAAGTCTATCATTATTGGTAGTATCTTTGACAGCTACCGAAAGAAAACGTACCTTTTTTGCTGTGTATACCCAGGAAAAATGATCAGGCCTGATCAAATATGAACAGGTCTGATCAGACCTGAAATTAGATCAGATCAGGCCTGAACATGTCTGATCAGGCTTGAAGCGTTAAATAGGCTTAGATTTAATGAGACATGATCAGACCTGATCAGGTTTAACGTGTGTTTAACGGTGTGTTTAACGCCCCAGGCCTGATCATGTCTGATCCGGCCTGATTAGGTCTATTCATCAGCTATTATTCATAGAACCAATTCTTGAAATTATTTTTCACCCGTCTTTAAATGAGTCCATTCAATATCATCAGTGAAACATTTTCGAAATTGGGTTACTAATGGTTCCATAAACGTATTTATTACTGGTTTACAATCTTTATGGTACCAAAGACCTATTGTCGTCAAATATAACTCTCGAAGATATTCGGGCAGTACAGCTATAAAAAAAAGTGAGCAAAGAACATTTTTGCCTGGGTAATCTATTTTATTCGACATTAAAATAAGATATTTCTATTTATATTTTTCAACAGATCCAGGCTTTCGCTGCAACCCCGGAGAACAGTTTAAACGAGATTGCAAAGACTGCACCTGCTCAGCGGATGGGAAAAGTGTATTTTGTACTCTTCGTCTATGTGATGAAGATTTAACTGGTGATATGGAACCACACTCTAATTAAAACTACGACTAAATGCATAATATTATTTTCAAAATTATTAAATGCCTTTTCTAATTTAAATAGATATTTGATATATTTTGGTAGTTTTTGAATGTAAACATACTAGGTAACATTTTGCTGTAACATTGAAAAGGTGCTTCCGTATTTGTGGGATATTTTTAAATGAAATGATTTTTGAAGGCTTATTTTAAATCCGATTTAAGAATCCACGAATATTTTGGTGGAAATGGACAATAATAGCTAAACATTTTACGTTTACTGTCCTATAGATTCGTTATTAGTTAATCATAATTTACTTAAACAGTTTAATATTATGATATGTGAAAAGTTTAAACATAGATAATATTCAAATTAATTTTGAATTAAGAATCCAATATTTCCTTTTATATATTAGTTTTTTGTAACACCAGTGAAATATGTGTATTTTCAGCACCTGAATATTTCACTTCGATTTTATTTTTTTATTTCTTTTAACGACATTAATAACATAACGTAATCTTTTTACATAATTAGGACAATCAAATATTTGATTGAAATTGATACAGGACCATTAGCGTCTTTATATATTATAGTATTTTAAGTATTTTGTGACTAATTATTACTTAGCGTGTAATTTGAATGAAAGTGTAGCTACATATTTCATTGTGTACAATAGTCTTAATTAGAATTATATTAAAATAAAGCTGTAACAATTTTTAGTATGCAGTGAATAAAATTACTGGATTAGGGATTTGCAGTATTTAATATTTTTGCGATAATTTCAACAGACCTGATTGTATTGGCTTATAGAATAATAACATTTATTAAATATGTTGTAAGTCGTATGACTCCAATATGAGTATTTACTTTTATGTTCTTATCATCATTCAGGTATTATACAGAGTATTTTCATTTTTTGTGTTTCATTTGATCTTCGTGATATTCATCAAAGCTTTTGATCAATTTTAATTCAATTAATGCATCGTTCCTGGTGACTATTTATCCGTATTATCTCAAATATACTTTTTATTATTTTTACATAACAGATAAAATTTATATTTCTAGATATACATCGATAACTTCAGGTTAGAACAGGTCAGAACAGCAGTCAGAGTAGCATTTTTAGCTCAAAGCAATCTCTATGAGTTGATTCCGAATCATCATTTGCTTACAGCCTGCCTGCTCTAAGAAATTTAAAGTTATACCGAAAGTTTATACTGCTGTTCTTTCAGAAGTAAGATAAGTATTTTCAGATTTTACTAGACAGCATTTAATTAGATTCCTAATTATTAATATGGAGCTAATAAAATGTTGAATCAAATACCAGGACAGTTCATCGGACTGCCCGACAAAAAATTAAAATCATTCTATATGTTTATATTGTTTGATTTGTCTGATTAATCATTCAATAACATATGAAACACGTCTAAAACTACTAGTTTGGATGATTGAAATTGGATTAAAAGGTGGACTTTAAACCAACAACATTTATAACACTCAAAAACAGTAGCGATATTTTGCTAATACATATATTGTTTCATTAATTCTCCAATGGCTCTGTTATACTAAATGATTCAAGATTATTTATATATATATATAATGATTCAAATCGCATTATAAGACCTAAAAAAGAAGAAATCTAAAAGTGGCATTAGGAGCGTGAAATTGTTTTGTTATGGATGTTCGATGGGGAAAGGTGAAAGGTGTAAGGTATGACAGGGGTTATCTATATGGCTGTGGATGGACGTAAGAATCGTGAGAATCCCAAAAAGAGGTGGAAGGGTTGAGTAAATGACGGCATGGATATAAAAGACGTGAGTGTGGATAAGATGGCTGGGGTTTATGGAAGTTAAGAATGTGTCCACTCCACTTAGTTTGAGAAGAGGAAAGATCTGTCGAATGATGACCTAACTGGCTTTATTGTGTCATTGAATATTTTTAAAGAAATTGATGAATGTTATGATACCGTTTCATGTACAGGTACAACGCCACTTAAAATCCTTTTCTCATAATCGTGCGGTAGATTCGAATTATAATAATTAAATATTTTTAGCTAATCGGTAATAATTTCGCTTTTCTTAGGTTAAATTGGCATTATGTATTAAATGATACGTAATTAAAACTTAAGTGATTTTTTAATGAAAATAATCACGGAATGATTAAACGAGTTTATTTTACAAATGTGTTTTATTTATAAACTGATTTTACATATTTTTATAAAAACGTGTTAATTAAATATTAGCTTAACTGTGATGCCCTTCGAACCCAGATATAATATAATTCTCAAATATAATGCAAAAGATTATGCCTGGACCAGATCCCACAAGCGGAGCCCAATCACAAATTAATTACTAGAGCAATCGTCACTCTCCTCGGCCACCCTGGTGGGAAGATAAAAGAGCGTTATGAATTTTTCAGGACACCATTACTAATTGCGACACTTTATATTCTTATCTCGACGACACAAAAGGATAATAAAGTAACCGGGCAGTTGTAACTCAAATTACAAACAATAAAACTCCTTTTTAATGTTATTACTCATTGAATGTAAAACGATTTAATCATTTTTTATGGCTGATAATAAAGTAATTAATTACCTAACAGAATTGGGTATATGAATTTGTCAATCAACTGGGCGCTTTCAAAGAAGAAGTAGCCAATAATTGGTGCCAGTATGCTGTTGTGTACTTCTATTATCGTTCACTTAATATTTTTGAAGATTTCAGATGCAAATTTATGTAGGTATTTTTACATTATTGTTTTGTTGAACAATAACATTGTCTACCAACCTGCATTGCGCAAGGTAGAGCACTAAGACCTATATCCCTCCCGGAGGACTAATATGTTATATATGACTGCATATATGGCGTAGTGGTTAAGATAGCGACTTACAGCGCCAGTATCGGAGGTTCGAATCCCACGCGAGACAACACTTTGTGCGATCCACAAATTGTTGTTCTGAGTCTGGATGTAATTTGTGTCCGTTAATTATGTTTATAAAGTCCCCCGCAATACAAGGATTATTTCCTTAGTGCAGGGTGCTGTCTTAAAAAAAAAAATGGTATGGTATATTGGGCAAGTAAAAAATGATTGATTTGCTTCTACTTCGCATTTTCTTCTATTACACAATGTCTCTTATTTAGTGTTATTGTATATGTGTAAAAAAATTAATATGATAACACGAGATTTGATAGAACAGCGTTGAAAATAATGAACTACGGTTATTTCTCCGTGTTAGTTTTACAATCTGTTTATACCTACAGTGTTTTGAGCGATAGAGATTGTAGTCGACAATAGATTTGGTGAGGTTGTATCTAGATTTTTTTATTGTTTATTATGACTGTAATGACTCTCTGATGTGAACAGTAGTTCACATGAAGACGAACTTGTGTTTTGTATAGCAGAAAATGCTGTCTCGGTGTGAAATACAACATGGCTCAGTATAAGACCCTCAGCTTTCTGCTTGTCAATTTGACTTTGTCCTCCAAATGATGCCCAAGTTGGGCTTTGCTCGATTTTCCGACGCCGAGGTATTAACTTGCGGCAATTTGGAGAGCAACTCCTTGATACTGAGGCACCGTGACAAAAGGAGCCTTCTCACGCAAACTTTTATCTGTACGGGTCTGAACTGGACTAAGTGCCGCTCACCCCATTCACAAATTAAGAGTTGAGATGTATAATAGCAGAATCAAAATATCTAAAAGAAGTTCAGTGATAAAGCCTCATTGAAGTCGAAAATAAACTTATACACTTTAGATTCCCTAATGATTTCATACGATAAAATCATCATCTTGATTAAAATTATTGAATGAAACGTGGATAAAGTTGGTTTCTGAGTGGATTAGTGCAAGCGATGAAGAAATGCGTACCAACGGATATAGTACATGGCCCATGCCATGACTGCGTCTGCACACTTGAGGGTTGAGCGTGTGTTCAACTGCCAACGGTGACAAGGCACCGATGTTGTGTTCGGTAAGTTAGAGTAATAATATATTGTTTAATAACAGCTAAGCACAACACTATTACTGTATTCTAACAATTTTGTATAAAGCCTAGCCTAGATTACCATCAAATTCTTAATAAGCAAGAAATAATTGATTTAACTGAAGCGTCTATCGATGTAATATTTAATATATCTCGCATACACAATATTTTTAAAATTTTTGAGCTATTAGCCCTTGAAACTAACCCTTTTGTATACTTTGTGAATAAATTTGAAATTACACAACTTTTGTTTTCATCACCTTCTACATAAATTATAATTAATAAGTTTTGATTTTTAATTTATTTTATTCTTATATTGCAGAGCAATCAAAAGGAAAAATGGAATGCAAAGCTGGCCATCTTTACAGAGATAACACAGTTTTGTGTATTTGCGGCAATCATGGCTACTGGCAATCAGATAATTGTCAAAACATAATATTCAAGTTTCTATACTCAAGAAATAGTCGTATACGCAAGTCCAACTTGCGTACTAACGTCGTTTGTAATCTAGGCAATTTATATTTAATAGAGTGTGAAATATGTCGATGTGATAAAAGCGGATTTATAGATGTGAAAAGCTGCACTTTTAGAAATTGTTTTGAAGGACATAATGGCCATTCCTGTCAATTTGGAGATTATCTTAGAATGGATAAAGAAATCTGCAGGTGTAGCGATATAAATGTTTATATTGATCGCCTCTGCATCCCTATTGATAACAATGATCAGATATAGAAAGTCAAAAGCGATGATATATCAAAGTTAATCGATATTGGCAGATCTTAAAGGAGCGTTGAAAAAGTAATAAATGGCGGATGTAATTCATAACTTATATACTCTGTTGATTGTAATCCCTGTGTATGTGTTGACAATAAACGTGTATGTACCAAGAAAGTGTGTCAGCTATCCGAAACTATGGCTGTAAGAAGTAAAAATTTACATGGGAAAATGAAAATTCCGTTTGAGTCCTTGCCTGAACTGAAGTCTTTTGGCGATTTGTGTGAGCTGGGAAATCTTATCGATATAAATGCAATATTTGCCAATATTCAAAAGAGGGTTTACTTAATTGCGCAACTATGATATGTTTAGAAGACTATCTTTTAGATGAGAATGCTCTTAAAGCTCTACTAGCTCAAAAATAAATAATAGAGTGAAAAATATAAGATTACTACGCGGATTACTACACAGATATAATACGCAAACACATCAGATTAACATCTATGCAAGAGAAGGAAACCCTATACCAACCTGTCTGACCGGCATAGTATAATAAGGTCAATTACCCTCTTATTGTGGAGGAGGCTCGGGCCCAGCAGTGGGACGTATATATGAGCTGAAATGATAATGATGGTGATAGGATTACTCCAATTTTTGCAAAAATTTGCAGATTCAAATATTTTCAGTTTTCAAAATATGCTTTTTAATAAAACTATTTTTACATATTTTATCGCGGTAGTATTTTATTATTGATTTCCCAACATTCCCAATACCTTTCAGCGTTATTTGTTACAGTAAGAGGTTCTCCCTCCTCAAAAATAAATTTTTATTTATTTTTTTTAACCTTAAAAATCAGTCGCGTGTCTTCAGACTTGGAGACTAGTCAAGCAGAATTGCCTAACAAATTTAAAATAGTCATTGTGATTACAAACTCGCACACTAAGTTATAGCAATTATTATACTAAAAGCCGGAGGTCAGTCGTAGTGAGGGGAATAGACTGTCACAAGCAGAGGTTGACCACGTAAAGACTATGCCTAAGCGAGTATCGGGAAGGGATGATACACGATAGGGTAACCCGCCGCGCAACGGACGTCAAGGATTTGGTACCAGTGGTCAGTCTAATGGCAATGGAAAGGTAATACTGATTTTAGGGCTGCACGTTGCCTTTGGTCACCCCGGACGGAGCGGTCGGCGTCTAGATCCCATCAAAAACATAAACGTAAAATGAGAGCGAAGTTCAATATTACGATATATGCCTTAATTGTTGATTTCAACTGCAAAAGGAATGAGAATTAAATGGGTGCCAAGTTCAATGGTCAGTCCTGAAATTTATATAGAATAACACAAAATATTTATTTATATATATATATATATATATATACACGAGTATATTAACGCTTACGGTATGACTTGGCTAGCTCGAATTTCGTAAAATTTGAGATGTTTATTTGAAATAGTTTTTGAGTTATGAGAAAACAAAAAGTAGCTCCAAATAATTCGGGTAATATTTCACACTGTAGCGCTTGCCTTTCTGTTAGCATGAACTTTATCCAGCTCAAAAAAGACTATTATCGTGATAGCTAAATAACGTACTTTATACGGTCTTTTCTAATCTGATTAAAGTATTAACACATGCTGAGCCTCAGATTTATTGGTATAAAAATAAGAAGATGACGGTTTACTCAAATTTCTTGCTTCCCTACTAATACTATAAATGCGTTTGTTTGTTTGTTACACTTTCACGCTTAAACCACCGAACCGATTTCAAACATTCTTTCACCAATGGGAAGCTATAATATGAGGGAGTAACATAGGTTATATTTTATCCCGGTATTCCCACGGGAAGGAGAACTACGCGGGTAAGGCGCCTGAAACCGAAGCGAAGCGAGGGCGAGTTGCTATTTAAATATATAAATCTTCTGTTAGATTATCTTCACTATTTGAAATTCAAAGACATTTATAAAAATACTGGCCCACCCAGCGAACTTCACACCGCCATAATTTTTTTCGTAAATATATTTTCTAAATTTCTGAAAATATAGTCTGTAATGGAAGAAAGAATGGAAGAAGTCCTGGATTCAACATATTACTGAGTATTGATTTCTGTCAATATTATAATTATCAAATTTTCAACCATACTTAATCATAAACAAAATTATGTTTAGCTGTCATTTGGGTTTTGTTATTACATATCAAATGCGTTTTTGTTATAACCACGTTTCATATTGACTTGTATTCCCTTTGACGTTTTATGTCACGTCACATGGGACGTGATCGAACGGGATAAAAGGTATTCTACGTCCGTCCCCTGGTTCTAAGCTACCTCCCCACCAATTTTCAGCCATATCGGTACAGCCGTTCTCGAGTTATAAATAGTGTAACTGACACGACTTTCTTTTATATATATAGATTTTTGAATATTACAGCTAATGTGACCAACGCACATGATGATATTTTAACTCAAAATTGCGTTAACGGTACAATATATAAGGTTGATTGCAATACATGCATATGTAATAACAACAAATTAATGTGTTCGAAGATGGCTTGTATTGGAAATAGTGACCACAAATTCAAGTTGAGGACTAGAAGAGAGACCATAGGTAATTTTTTTATGTTTATTGGAAAAGCGAGCAATATTGGAAACGGGTTTTGTTGCTAAATATCCATACAAATATTACTTACTTTTTTTAATACGGTAATATCTATTTTTTTAATTCATTATTCCACTATGCTCTAGAGTGTCGTATATAGGGATTGCAATCCGGCGTCATTTTCAGTCCGGCCGGATCCGACCAGATTCCCATCGATCCGGCCGGATTGATCAGATTACGATGATTTTCATTTTTCGGTTCAAAATGAACAGTTAGTAACTTAACCAAGTGACATTGTTCTTAATATAGGTAGTTTATAAAAAAATAAAACAGAATGTCCCTAAATTAAACGTACAACGGTAAGTGGGTGGTAGATGACTTTATGACAGCTATGAAGCGCTTCCAACAAGAAATATCCGATGCCAAAACTAGCCTATATGTCGTTATAGTACTTGAAAATATCGTACAAGGCTGATTTTTCACCGTTCTTAGTAATATGCTCATATCAAAAATAAAAGTGACATGGATTTTTTTTTATTTTTTTCATAGCTGTCATAAAGTCATCTACCACCCACTTATACTGATACTGCCTATATCGCCACGCAACGGCTGGGCCGGCGCGCACCGCACGTTTTATTTTTCTAATATCTTTGAAGATATTTGTTTAAACTGTATAGAGTAAATGACACAAATATTTTACATTAATTTCCGTTCTAACAAACATATTTATAAAGATATAGCTTAATACGATATGGGCTAAATAAGCTTCACAAAAATTAATTATTTTTAACCCACAATTTTAACAGTAAAAGCAGTTATTCTAGCGCGGAGTTTTTTTACAGATTTTGATACGTTCTTTAATAAACTATGTTACAAGCCGAGCCTGCCCGAGTGTAGCGGGTGTGCATGACCATGGTGATATTGCTGATTTATTTTGCAAGCACTTTACAGTGCAATCACCTCTAACACGTGTGTCGCCGTTGCCTGGGTTCGATCCTGAGACTGTATACCACGAGCAGCTCGTAACATTTACCGTGGAACAGGTTACGGATATTATTAATAGCATGGTGAGAGGGAACTCTCCTGGGCGCGATGGTCTCAGTATCGAGCACTTGCAGTACGCTGGTAATCATTTACCACGAATATTATGTATGTTTTTCGATTTGTGCTTAAGACATTCTTATATACCTGAAAAAGTAATGCGTACTATCGTTGTACCGGTTATTAAAAATAAGACTGGTGACTCGTCTGCACTGTCGAACTATAGGCCTATTTTTTTAGCTAGCTAAAGTACTGGACAGTCTGCTTGCGCGCATACTCGATAAACATCTATTCATTCATGACGCGCAGTTTGGATTTCGACCCGGTCTTTCCACAGACAGCGCCATATTTTGCCTTAAGCAGACTGTGCAGTATTACACGCTTAGGAAAACTCCAGTGTACGCCTGTTATCTAGATTTGTCAAAAGCGTTTGATCTGGTGTCATACGATATTTTGTGGGATAAACTACAACGGAATACATGTGTACCCTATGAGGTGACATCATTATTTAAATATTGGTACGATAACCAATTAAATCGAGTTAAGTGGGCCGACGCATATTCGGCAGAGTATATGTTGGAGTGCAGGATGAGGCAGGGGGGCTTAACCTCTCCAGCGCTCTTTAACCTGTACATGAACGGTCTGACTGAGAAGCTCAACAGTACCGGTATAGGGTGTCACATTGGTAGTATATGTACTAAAAATATAAGCTATGCTGATGACATGGTGCTGCTGAGCCCATCCGATCGGGGCCCTGAGGAGATTAGTCAGCATATGCGAATCCTATGCTGAGGCTCACGGGCTCAAGTACAATGCATCTAAGAGCGAGCTTATGATATTTAAATTTTGACAGTAAACTACTGTCACAAACTGTGACAAAAAAATACTTTTTTTGTGTGACGTAGAAACCAACTAAGAAAGGATTTTTTGAAATTCAACATCTAAAGGGGTAAACCGCAGTAGCAAAGTTTGTATAACGAGAAAAAAAATCTTCATCGACTTTCATTAAATTCTCTACAAATATTCTGTAACAAAAATAAATTAACACGTGTTTCAGAATTTTTTAATTTGCACCGTGTAATGGCGTAATCTACATTAATGTTATAAAGAGGAAATGTTGTATGTTTGTTACAAATAAAGTGAAAAACAACTGGATGGATTTTGATAATTCTTTCACCTTTAGAATATTACAGAATGCCTGAGTAATATAAGCTATATTTTATCCCGGTATTCCTACGGGAACAGAAACTACGCGGATAAGGCGACTCAAACCGAACCGAAGCGAGGGTGGGTTGCTAGTACCTATATAAATTCAACTTTATTTTCGTTCCTAAGTTAAGATTAGACAACGAGCAAATAATTAATATCTAGTAGTGTAGGTAACTAGTAAAATTTTAACAATGTAACGAGTAGCTCAATCTTCCTGATTAGAGAATTCACTTTCACAGGTAGATCAATTATTTTAGTAACTTTATGAAATCTAATTACATAATTTTTACCTTACCCCATTAACTGAGATAACATCACAATATTTATTAAAGTATTTAGGAATGCTAACAAACAAGTCTTATATTTATGACAGACACCATCATTATTCATGATTTAATGAATCTGTCTAATGAATGGCACAATTATCACAATAATGAGTTCAACAGCTCTATTATTTTGCAACAAATTGCTAGCACCGGATCCGGTCGCTGGATCCGGTATATTGGTACCGTTTGCCGGATTGCAATCCCTAGTCGTATAAGTCCGCGGGTGACTGGATCGGGGAATTAGTCCGTCACTCGCCGAGAGGCCGACCGCGCGAGGAAAGACTGACGTCCTCCCCGAGGGGGGGACGTCGATGGATGGGAGGGTACTCCTCAGGGGATATTACATCGGGCCGACCACTAACGACAAGTGCTTCGGTGGTCGATCCAACGACGAAGGCGATATGGTGTTACGGGTGGGTTGCGGGTGTACGTGCTTACGCCCCTCTGTCGCCCCGGACAGAGTGGTGCGTGGAGTGCGCCGACCCTTAAGAAAAAAAGGGTGTCGTATAAGACGACTAAGAGCTTTAAAATGACCATTTTTTTTTGTGGGTGGGTGGCGGTCGGCGCGCCTCCGCACCACTCCGTCCGGGGCGACAGAGGGGCTTAAGCACGCAACTCCCGCGACCCACCCAAAAACCACGTCGCCTTCGTCGTTGGGTCAACCACTGGAGCAGCGTTAACTTGTCGTCAGTGGTCGGCCCGACGGAATACCCCTAATTGGGGTACCCTCCCATAGCTTTGAAATGACCTGAAGCAACTCCACCTGATATGATCTGGTCAAAAATTATATTCCCAAAAAGGAAGACATAAAACTGTTGTCAAAACTTTTTGCAGTATATATGAAGGTAACATGCGTATTGCATCGACCCTAAGTTATTAGGAAAAGTTTGAAATGATGATGACAATACGTTATGTTCTTCAATATCAACATCGTCATCTTAACTCATATATATATGTCCCACTGCTGAGATAGTATTTCCAGGAGAGAAATTGATCCACGCTGGTAAGGCGGGTTGGTATAAGGTTTTATTTCGAGATTTACTTCTCTTGCATAGATGTTAACTATATACATATTAAGTATATTCCTTAATCGTCTTTTACGACGATCATTTTATAGCCGGCAACTGATACCAGATTCTTGTTTTCGGTAGCCTGTGCAGCATGTTCTAGACCTAGTTTATACTAGGGAATAGACTAATTGATGAATGAGCGATCGTAGATTAGCATAAGCATCATGAAACGTGATTTACATTTTTGTTTCAGCATACCAAAAGGCAATGGATATTAAAGATCAATTAGAAAGTACAAGTGACTTAGAGTTCAGCACCTTGCCATCACTACCTCACTATGCTTCAAAATGTATACCATCTAAAAAATACAAAGTGGATTGTAACGTATGCCTTTGCAACATAGATGGCATTCTTATTTGCGATGATAAAATGTGCATTGATCTAAAAACCACTCATCGAATCGAAGCGAAGAATATGTCCGGTAAATCGGAGTCGTTATCGAAGACTAGACTTTATAGACCTTTTAATATGTGGTGACGAGTAGAATATAGTATGTTTATGCATATGGGAGTCATAAAAAAGCCAAGAAATCTTCATGAAATTGGGCAGCGGTAATCTCCGTATATCAACTCACATATGTCGTACTACTGAGTATGAGCCCCTTCCTAAATGAGGAGCAAATTGATGTGGGTCATTTGGATGAGTGTGGACTCATCAGACTCGATGGTATAGAGTTTTGAATTTTCTTTCTCTGGTTATTTCCTAACGTTCTTTAATCATCTTATCAATAAGGAGCGATGGTGAAATATGTTCTTATTCTATCACTACACAGCACCTATTAATACCAGCTCCAATCGTCAATCCACTTGTTAAATGTGACAATTATAGCGTTACCCCTTCGTGGGAAGGTCTATATCCAACAAAGGACGTCGATATAGACGTAATTCAAAGTGTGCCAATAAAACACTGAAGAATGTTATTTTAAGACGTTTCAAGTAAGGTTTAATATAATAGCCGTTTTCAGCAATAAATCCTAAATTGTAAGTATCTACTCTATTGTAAGACTTGGCGATGAACTCCCCTGAACGAAGACACCCGCGCCGAGCTCCAGTCCACGAGAGCCTGCCTGAGCCGGCCAATTGCTTGGCCGACTCCACCGGGCACTCCACCCAGGCAGCACCGATGCCGCCTGGACCAGGGCGGATGGCGCCAATTCGGACGGTGTCCACGGGACACCCGGTTTTCGAGACGATGGCCTCCCGGATGTCATCCACCGTCACGGAGTCGTCCAGACCCGCGATGTGCAGTTCTGCACACTTTACGGGTCTGGCGATTCTGACGCCACCCTCCTCTGCGAACAGACCCCTCAGTTTGGCCACCATGCTATCGGCCGTCTTGGCGCCCTCGGCCCCAGGGAACTCTAAAATCCGAGCTCCTGTCCGGGCCTTGCCAGTCCAGGCTTCGACGCCTCCTAAATCAGAGACGTCAAGCTCCCTCCGAGCGAGACGTAAGACGGCCTCATAGCTGAGGCTGCGGTAGCGGCTTCCCGGCAGCGGCTGAGGTCCGGTCTTGGCAGGAACCGGTGCCACCTTCCTCTTCGCGGCGGGCCCTTTAGACTTCGGCCCAGCAACGGCCGCAGCAAGTGGCAGCCGAAGACGAGGCTTCAGAGGCAGTCTTGACTCCAGAGCCGCCATGCGCGTATCGAGCATTCTGCCCACGACATCTACTATGGCGCGCATGGTCTATCTGGCACGCCGTTCACTGCGGGCAGCGGGACCGCTTCGGCCGGCTGGGCCCTCTGGGGACCTCGCCGCAGCGCGAATTGGCGTAACGGGGCCGGCGGGGGCGGCGGCAGGGCCCGCGCTTGTCGACGGCGCAGTCCTCGCCAGCTGCGCGACCTGGCGACGCAAGTCGGCCAAGGCTTGGCCAACTCGCGGTTCGCCTTCTGCACCGCCACAGCTCTTTCTGTAAGGCCTTGTTTTTCTTCTGCATGCCTGAAACCTCACCACTAAGGCAGGCGTTTTCGGCCTGCAGAGTGGCCACATTGGCAGCTGGGGGACCGCCACCCACAGCGGGCTCAGCAGCCGCCGTGTCGGTGGGAGGGATGTCCGCTAACACCCTTATCATCCTTGTGGCAGTCGCCTCATTTGCCCGTTTATGGGCCTCGGTCCCCCGTGCTATGCTGATCGGCGATGGAGTCGCCGACCTTGCAGCCACTACCGCGCCGCCTCGCCCCCTGCGAGAGGGCGGGACTTTGGGAGGAGGCATGATGGTGCCACCCTCGCTCAGGGGGCGGTTCCGCACCTGCGAGGGGAGGACCTCCTCCCTGACCACTAGAGATATGCTGCCGTCCTCGGTGTCCGACGGGTCTGCGGTAGTACTGCCGCCCTCGTCAGCGGTCGGAACGGCTGCCGCGGCCTCCTTGGCCAGCCACTCCTTCCTGGCCAACTCGCGCCTCTTGACACTCGAGGCTTTCCCCTTTCCCATGTTCGGGTACTTCTTCCGCTTCTTCTTTTTTGGGTCAGAGATTCCAGAGAGCAGTCCAAGAAATTGTCTCTCGTGCCCAGGGTACACCACGCGGAGGTTTCTGGCGTAGTACCCCATATGATTATAACCTGCATGAATTCTTAAAAAAAATTGCAGCGTGGATAATCGCGACAGGACTAAGGTTTAAATGTGTAAAACTCGCGTAAACCTTAGATGTCATTATAGTAATAATGTAATTTATTATTAACCCATTTAGTATTACGGGGAGTTTGTCTAATTATAATAATTATTAAAGGTAAGCCATGCGTAAAATATTATGATACGAAGTGTATAAATTGCCAATGTAAGAATGGAACAAGCAATTGCGTACCTATAGAAAATTGCCAACTAAAGAACGAAACACAAATGTTGACACAAAATAGAAGAACAGAACGAATCACCTTCGATTATAAAGAACAGCAATGCGTTCCTAATGTCGTTTACAGGTACGTAGCACGCATTTTCCAACTATTATGGTCACATGAGCAATGTGTTTTGCCGTTATAAGTTTGCCTGCGATGATTGCATATAGAAGAAATTCAAAAGTTATGATGAATATGCGACGAGACGATAATGGATAAGATAATGAGTGAACTTAGAAGAGAAAGTAGAAAAAGTTGGAATATTGCATCAGTTTTTTTTTAGGGGGTAGGTTGCGGTCGGCGCGCTCCTTGCACCACTCCGTCCGGGGTGACAGAGGGGCGTAAGCACGCACTCCCGCAACCCACCCGCGATGCACGTCTTCTTCGTCGTTGGGCCGACCACTAGAGCAGGGTGACTTGACGTCAGTGGTCGAAATATTGCATCAGTAATGAAGAAGTTGAGGAGTTAATTCTTGGTGTGACGGAACTGATGAGACGGGGCGAAAGTAATGTTGTGACTAAAGTTCTAAATTATGAATATCGAAGGTTTTAGGGGTAATGAAAAACTAATATGATTAGATGGGGAGTAATCACAGGTATGACGTTTGATAGGGCTGTATGGAAGAAGAGGACATATTGCGTCGAGCCCAAATGACTTGGATAAGAGCAGCGTCGATCGAACGTAATGCAAAAGTTTTGATATTAGTTTTATGATTGTTGACTTGCCCGTCCTCAACCCTCCTTAAAAAGGTAAGTGTTGACCAGACGGCATTAAATGAAGTTTGCCCGGGTCGATATAAAACTCTTAGTCGTGTTTTACTTGAAGGCAATTTAAGGATTGGCAGTATTCGTAGCCATCACTCAGTAAGTCCAGTGATAATGATTTTTATTTCCAAACAAGAGATTAATTAAAATAGCAGCCTGCAATAACGGCAGTGGTGATATTTCTTGGTAAAAATTTGTAATTTAAATTGCCAATCATAACCTCCTTAGATTCCAATTCTAGGTTGGTTAGCAATGCTTTTAGCATTACAGAATTTTTCTGCACCAACCAAAACTATATAGCGAACTAGGAATGCTTACTGCTAGGAATACTTGCTTGAAAGTATAAAATTTGTATGTCCAAATGTGTATGTCAAAAGCTCGATTAATAGAATTTATTATTTCCCAGAGAGAAATGCAATAAATGCTACTGCCAACCAGACAAAACCCTTCTTTGTACTAGAAAGATGTGCCTTAACTACAAGCAAGTTTTGAAATTGGAAGAGCAAAGGAACCAACTCATGTAACAAGGTCTTTGAAATAATAAATACAGAGTACTTTATTCTTTATAGGGAATCCCTTCTCATTCATTCATTGTACGTGCGTATATAAAGTTATACGTATAAAATAAAAATAAAATATCTGCCATATTACAAATATTCATTAATTTGTATTTATTATTAAATTTCCTGATGATATTCAAAGATTTGTATTGTAGTCCATCTTGATTAAATTATTTAAAAAACGTTTTTATTCGATTTTTTACTTTCCTGAAGTTTTGTTTTATCATAGTTATAGAGCCTATCTGTGACCATAAATACTAAAAAGTATTTTGTCGTAATAATTAATAAAATACTAAGAAAATTTATAAAACACTTATGAGAATAATGGCACAATTTAAAAATATATCAATGTTACTTACTATATACTTAAATATGTTTCTATATATAGATCACCAAAACCCATCACACGCAAACACCCTCAGAACGCAGAACATCGGGTTCTCTCGCTTACTAAAGGAAGTGCCACTACTCAGACGTCAATTTCCTGTTTTTACAAATAGTTGTATTTCGTATAATGCTATTATTAGCCCCTGTGTCATTTTATAATATTAAAAACATGTTTTTTTTTTTCAAATACTAAATATATTTTAATATTGAGATATGTTCAGAAGCAAATTTTATCGGCTGAAATATGATTTTCAATCCGTAACCAGGTGGGTGAAAGTCGCTCTTACTGGGGATCCTCCACTATAGTAAAATAATGAGGCTCAACAACATCAAAATTTGTTTTTAAATTAAATGAATCCATTATTTCATCAAGTCATACTTGGTAATAATAAATTTGTTATCTAGAATCTAGTATTTAACTATACGGCTATGATTACAAAAGATTAAAATTTTAATTTTCTTAAATCTATATAAACTTTAGTATGTATTTTTGTAAGATATTCCATATAATTTCAAATGAACAAATTTATTTTCACGGCATAAGATTTCTTAAGTAATTATTTTAGACATATCTTTGGTATCCAAAACTTTATTCTTTGTTAGACTATGTTGTTAGTTATTATATTTATAACATTGTTGACGAGTGGACCATCTGGTACGGACATAATTGGTAAGTGTTTCAAATTTTATGGTGGTATTGTATGTATGTCCTGGAATTCTGCAATCAATATTTCAGCTTCTAAAATTTTCACTAACGTTTGGTTCACATGACAATGCACGATCAAGTTCAACGCATTAAAATATTAATAGATTGCAAATATAGCATATGAACATGATTACAAAACATAAAAAAAACTAAAAATAGTAGAATATAATTTTAAATAATGATAAAATATTGAGACATAACGGTATTGTTACACAATAAAAATATTGAAATATACCCAAAGTCAATTCACAGTCAATTCACAATCATACGTATACAGAAGTACTATTTTAAATTTATTTTGTTCAGTAAGAGTTATATGATTTTAAGAAACTTAAAATGAAATGCTTATGTTGGCTTGATTATTTTTTTACAGTTGCCTGCGTTCCGAATACTTATTTCTTACTTAATGACCAACTTTGCTATTGCAACAGCCTAGGACAATTAAACAAAACTACATGCCATATGATTAACGTCAGACAATTATGCTATCCTGGACAGATTATTTTGAAGAATTGCAAACAGTGTATTTGTCAAGATAATGGAAATCTTCTATGTACAAATACAGAGTGCACTGATAAAAGAAATCATTCTCGACCCTCTCCAAGAAGTGACTCTAAGATTTGGTGCAATCCGTTCCATTCTTATTATTTTAATTGTACTCTTTGCATTTGTCCTGCCTCTGGTAAGTTGTCTGAAGCTCGTTGCATAACAGATTCGTCTTGTACTCTCAAGGGACTACACATTTCCCCGGAGACAATACTGCAAAGCATCTGCATACCAAAAGTAATGTACTTATTTACCTGCATTCATTGCTTGTGCTCGGATGATGGAGTATTTCAAAGAAATAAATGCATTGACACTTGCCTTACATCATCCATATCTACAAAACGATGCAAACCTAAAAGTTTCTACAAAAAAGATTGCAATATTTGTTTTTGTCCTGAAACTGGTACATCTGACGGAAAGGTATGCTCTAACTCAACTTGTAGTGAACATCCAAGGCTAATGACCTTAAATTCTTTAAGAAATAAGGCATTATCATGTACACCTCATAAATTTACTAAGCCTAGATGCATTTACTGTGAATGCAGGGCCGGTTTTGTTAATGAAGAGGCTTGTTTCGAACAAGCGTGCTTAAGAATTGGTAATTATAATTACGAGTCAATTAAAAATAGCTGTAGCCCAGAAGAAATGGTTCTTATATGTATGGAATGCTTTTGTCCGTATAAAAAACTGACTACGGTAAACTATTGTACCAAAAATTGCTCGTATCGTAATAAACTCGCTATTTTAGAAACCATATTAAAAGAAAATACTCAGATGATCGATCGGAATATTATAAAAAGTGCTTCAGCAACGAGGATTTGCGAACCTGACTCGTTATTTCTTGATCAAGGAAGATACTGTTTGTGCCCTATTAATGGAAGCGCAACCTCAGAATATTGCACTTCAGTTTTGGAAAATAATACATTTATATTCAAATCTTTGCGGCCATCACTTAAAATATATTCTAATATCACATGCGAGCCACACACTTTTGTTCAATTCGATTGCAATTCTTGCTATTGCACTAAAAGTGGTACAATAGATCGTAAATGGTGCACGTATGATAATTGTGAAATCGAGAACAAAAATTATAGGAAAGATTCAACGAAAATGTTAAACGATACCACATGCTCACCTGGTTCAATTTTAAAAATTAACTGCAACTTCTGTATTTGTGGCAGCTCTGGCCGTTTAGCAGATATAATTTGTACCAATAACTCTTGTAACCATTATCTTCAAAACACTGATAGAGAGTTTGAGTGTGAGCCCTCATCATATTATATTGTGGACTGTAACATATGCATCTGTCCATCTGATGGTATCAAAAACGTAAATAAATGCACTAAAAATCGATGTAACACCTTCTTTCGTCCGGGTATTTGCTCCCCCGGCAAATTATTTAGTGAAAATTGTAACATTTGCATATGTCCACCAAACGGTCTGAAGAAAAATAAAATATGCACTAAAAAGACTTGCTCTAAAAATGATATTGCGTTGGATAAGATTTTCAAAATATCATTAAGTTTGTCAGGAAGTTACGCAAATTATAGTCAGAATGAAAGGCTTTGTTTACCTGGGGAACAATTTGAAATAGGCTGCAAATTATGTATGTGTCCAGACATAGGATTGAGGTCACATGCTCTCTGCACCAATGAAATATGTGACAACCAGACTACCGTAAGTTCTGTGTTGATTATAGAATAATTTAATTCTATATATGTATGTACGTCTATTACCTTTATTTTTTCTTGGTTTAATTCATTACGAAAGGTCACCTTTTCTGTTATCTATACACTTAAATAAAATTGAAGTGTCTGTTTGTAATGTCAAAATACTGGGCGGTTTTACGCTCAAACGGTTATTTTCACGACACCTATGCCTGAAATAAAATTTAATTTTTTTGTCTGTTTGTCTACCTGTAGGTCTGTCTGTCTGTTTGTTGTAAACTTCAAAACTGTTGAACCGATTCTGATAACATTTCAATGCCAGGTAGCTGTCTATATAAGGAGTAACTTAGGCTGTATTTTATCCCAGTATTCCCACGGGAACGGGAACTATGCGGGTAAGGCGACTGAAACCGAAGCAAAGCGAGGGCGGGTTGCTAGTTTAATTATATTTTAATATCATTTTCTTTATATAAATTTGGCACATTGATCTTAATTGAAATAAAAATACTAATCTGTACTGAACGGAATAACAAAATGGTGTATTATATTTTTGATATATTTTTGACAGAAAGCAATTTGAAATTGAAATTAAGATCTATTAGGGTGTAGGGTACATTAGTAGGGGTACATTCTATTACTATTATTATTCGAATATTGTCAAATAAATCAATCGATCTGTCCAATATCAGAACCCCGAAAGCTTTCAAATGGAACTACACAATCGCTTCCAATGTCCGGACGAGTGCGAATCTCCGAACGATACGTACAACAGGTTCGTGGAAACAGACCACGCGGTTGGGTCGAAATTTTTCTAGGCTCACTGGGATAATAGACCTAAAAAACTATCTGACCAGACTCTCAAGCTCATGGAGCGGAGAAAAGAAATGACTGTGCAGTCTGCAGCCGATTGGTCCGAACGTAGGCAGCTGAATAGGCAGATCTCCAGGTCTGTGCGTCGCGATATTCGCCGATTTAATACGCTCCGTATTAAAGAAGCGATAGAGCGGAATTGTAACTCAAAAGTGTTCGCACAAGACCTGTCTATTAGGCAAAGCCAAATGACTAAGCTGAAGACCGATGAAGGCACTGTCATTTCATCGCTAAGTGAGATCTTGGGAGAGGTCGAAAGGTTCTATGGACAGTAATATAAATAGTCCCGAAATCCTGTTGTTACTAGCGATGAGTGTAGAATAGACGAACCCGTTAATTCGACCGTCGACGAGCAATAAACGAATGGACGGTTCATCAACGATGAACGGACTATAGTCGAATTCGACGTATAGTAGAGCGGCTAATTTGCAGTCTACATAATATTCATAGACTGTCAACGCGACGAGGACATGTGAACATAGTCGAATAATGCGTCGTCGACGGTGCCCAGTCTACGTCTACAGGGATCAACATACCCTATTATCAACTCATTAGCTGTAGATTTAAGGTTTAATTTTGTTTGCATGGACGTATCAACGACGCTCCGTTGAAATGACAGTTCATGCAAATAAAATTAAACCTTAAATTTAGAGTGTATGAGTTGATAATAGTATTGGATGTCAGTGCGAAGACGAGTTAAGTTTGCACTTGTAAAACAAAACTGTCTGTGCCGCTGATTTTGCGTTGAAAATAACACTAGGTATATAGGTATATTCAATTTGTTATAATTGTTATTGACTTACCTCGCGTAACTTTTTTGGTCAAAAGATTGATTGAATGTTTACGAGTGTAAATAATAGTTTATTTTGTACATACATATATTCAATTATTGTGAATAGTGAAGATTTATAAAGACGTTTAGAATTTTCTTTCTGCTGTTTTAGTGAAGTAAGGTACCTACTTAGTACGTATTAATATTAAGTAAACTTTTAAGTGCAGCTAAATATAATGGCAGCACGAAATTCAAGTGAATTGTGGTATCACTTTGAAAAGGATGATTCTATAATAGTGGAAAGGCGATTTGTAACCTATGCAAAAAAAAATTGGCGTATAAATCTACTACGGCAAATTTAAAAAGCCGTTTACACAACTCGCTGTTTCGCAATTTCATTTAACTGGACTACATTAAATAACAAACATCGAAATAATCGTCGCGTCAACGAAGTACGAACGTCCATAAAGGAAATAATAGACCGTCTAAATTCATCAACTAGTCGATAAATTTAACTAGTCCATCGACTAGTCCATGGACGAAAATGGACGGTCTAGTTTCATCTACGTTAAATGCGTCGACGACGCACCTCTAGTTGTTACCTTGGTACCAGATCCAAGCTAATTCGCCACTATACCGAAGAAATCGCGGACATCAGCTTGTACGAGATCAGAATGGCTCTAAAACAACTACGTAACGATAAGGCACCGGGAGATGACGGAATTACGCGCAGAACTTCTGAAGGCAGACGGCAAGCTGGTCTTAAAAGCCCTTCAAAAGCTATTCAATTCTGTTATCCTCGGGGGTGACGTTCCAGAGTCGCGGACCAGGAGTGTGGTGGTGCTGTTCTTCAAGAAGGGTGACAAAGCTTTTCTAAAGAATCACAGACCCATCTTACTCCTGAGCCACGTTTACAAATTCAGCAGTTCAAGCAGTCATTACCAATCGACTCACGTGCTAGCTCGATGACTTCCAGCGGTCCGAACAAGCCGGCTTCCGAAAAGGCAATAGCACTATAGACCATATCCTCACTCTTAGGCAGATTATACAAAAACCGAGGAGTATAATCGGCCCCTATGTTTAGCGTTTGTGGAGTGTAGCGATTATGGGAAAGCCTTTGATTTGATTCAGTCGAAACTTAGGCGGTGCTGCAGTCCCTTCAGCGGTGCCAAATCGACCATTGTTATATTGAAATGTTTGTATAGGAACGCCACAATGTCATTCCGTATCCGGGATAAGAGTACGAAACCAATCCAGTTGCAGAAAGGCGTCAGACAGGGAGACGTCATCTCTCCGAAACTGTTCACCACTGCACTGGAAGATGTCTTCAAGCTTTTAGACTGGACTGGACTCGGCACCAATATTAACGGCGAATACATCACTCACCTTCGATTTGCAGACGACATCGTCGTTATGGCAGAATCCATGGAGGACCTTGGCACCATGCTCAATGATCTCAGCAGGGTATCCCAACAAGTGTGTTTACCAATGAACATGGACAAGTCGAAAGTCATGTCAAATGCTCATGTCATTCCTGTACCGGTCTTAGTTGGCAATGCGATTCTCGAAGTTGTTGATCATTATGTTTACCTAGGACAAACAGTCCAGTTAGGTAGATCCAATTTCGAGAAAGAGATCAGCCGACGAATCCAATTCGGTTGGGCAACGTTCGGGAAACTTAAGAGCATCTTCTCGTCCAACATACCTCAGTGTCTGAAAACACAGGTCTACGACCTGTGTATGTTACCAGTGATGATTTACGGCACAGAAACGTGGTTCCTAAATGTAGGCCTCAAAACAAGGCTCAAAGTTGCTCAGCGTGCTATGGAACGGGTTATATAAATAAATTTTAAAATTAAGACATTTATTAAAAATATTCGATCGGCGGAAGTATATCCTATCCCACTATGACTCTTATTCTGTATTTCCTTCTAATTTGATTTTCATGTTCAAACATTTAATTATTTGAACTTCTAGGTAAGAAAGGTGCTTTAAAAATAGGTTAAGACCCTTTAAAAATAGGTTAATTTCTGTTCTATTCTCCGTTAAAAAAAATAGTAGGAATAAATTCCATAACTCAAACATGTCTGAAGATCAAAATTATAGAGACACAGTTTTATAATTAACAATTTCTTGGATTTAAATATATAAAAATCTACACATGTAATTTATTACATATAGCCCATCACTGCCATAAATGAGGAAGATGAGGATGAGGAAACAGATCACTTCAAAGAAGATAGAAAAAGTAATAAGCAATTACCAATTGGCAAATCCTCTGGTCGTAGAATTTTGGACACCTTACCTGAAAACTGCATGGATTACAATATTACGGAGAGTGATGAAAGAAAAAAATGTACACCAGGTTCGGAATATATAGTAAGGTAATAATCATCCCCTTTGCTTTTATTATTCATTTATCATTCTGTACATTTTGATGTTGTATGATAGCGGCTTCCGTGTGATGACGGAGTCAGAGTACAATACAACTCCCCTATCCTGCCCGTGGGTGTCGTAAAAAGGACTAAGGGATTTAATATACACATAACATTTATCTTAACGTCAAGTAAGCGGGCGGTCATCATCGGTGCCGACCTGACACTGCCGACCGTCTTTAGCGAAATGCTCGGCAGCATCAGGAACTGGGACGCGGTCGCCGCCTTCTGTGAGGTCATCTCACGGAAGGAGGCGGCGGTTCGTGCGCGAGAGGAACTCCTCTTCGGTGACACGTTCCGCCGCTGGCGACTCGGGCGGTGCAAGCCCTAGTACCTGCGCCTGATGTCGTCCTAGCCGAGGCCGCGGGTGATTGGACCGGGGACTTTAGTCCGTCACCCGCAGAGAAGCTGACCGCGCGACGGCAATCGACGTCCCGGGATAAGGACGTCGAGAGGTGAGAGTACCGGAAAGAGTATTCCGTCAAGCCAACCACTGAGGACAAGGACTCGGCACTGGTGGTCGGCCCAGCGATGAAGGCGACGTGGGTACGGGGGGGTTATGGGCCCGCGCGCCATCCTTTCGTCGCCCCGGACGGAATGAACGGCGTGTGCGCTTACCATAGCCCACCAATAAATAAAAACAAATTTTTGTGGGAAGCTTGGGTTCACCATCAGAAAGAAAACTTTAAAAATCTCTATCGATCCCATGTGTGCTACCAAAGTTATTTAGGGTCAAAGTTCAAGGTTTGAAGTTTGGATTTTTCTTGATAACGGTAACTTTTATCGAAAAATTACTTCAAATTAATGTTGTAGATCTGAAAATTCTCTACAAAAATTGTCGTTATGTTTTTTTCTCTAAGAGTCACTAGTTCCGAGATATCACGATTGTAAGAGTAACGTTATACATGATATGCACATATATGCCACGTATGTACAATGTCAGGTAATCAACACAAGTAAAAGTATTTGAGTCCCTTTTATGTATACAATACAAATAATATTGTATACATAAATACTATTTGTATTGTATACATAAAAGGGTTACAAATAGGGTATTTTGTATACATAAAAGGGATACAAATAGGGTATTTATAGTAATTAAACTATACAATTAACCCAAGCTGCCCACAAAAATTTGGCTCTGTCGGCATTTTTCTTATTTGACCACTATTTTTATGTCTAACTTGACCGGACTACTTTGTGTGTATTGATTTATCGAGCGCCCCACGATTTTTCACAATAATACAAATATTATTCGTTCATTATTCCTATATTAAGAACTTGTTTTAACTTCTTAATTTGATTTATCATTTGAGCGTGTTTTTTAGCTTTTTAAACTACATATGTATATTTATTTTTCACTTTTTAGTTCGGAAAGTAATTCCGATGAGCTACGCATGCGCAGAACACATGCTTGCTATATCTCTCTCGCTCTATCTCATGTAAAGCTTTTGTGAGACAATTACCTGATGATCATAATCAGGACAATAGGACAATCTTATTGAATTATATCATCATCACCATCACAGCTAAGAAACGTGCCACTGCTAGGCTTGAGCCGCTTTCGCGATAGGAAGGAAATGGACCTACTATACCACGCTAATAAGACCTGTATAGAGTTTTATTTCGAATTTTCATTCTCTTGCATAGATGCTATCTATATATTATAATCCCTTAATTGTCTTTTACGACATCCATGGGCAAGAAATTAGTGGTAAATTGTATTCTTACTCCGTAACCACACGAAATATATTATCACCAAACGATATTATCAACGATTCTTGATAAATTTATAACGTTTATAAAATTGGACTACTAAATGGGTCAGTTCAAAGGTTACAAAGAAACAAATATATAAGTGAAACTAATAAAAGCGTGTTAAAATTATATCCGAGTACGTTTTGTTAAAGGTGTCGTATTTGCATTTGTCCTTACATGGGTTATATCAACCACTTCTGTCGACCGATGCCAGCTAACCGCTACTGTGAACAAGCCTACCCTGGCTTTAATTTCTTACCAATGGGCAGAAGGAACGAAGGTAATGGTAATTTTTAAACCTACACTATTTTAAATTAAAATTATACTTTATTAGCAATTTGCCGCGGTTTCATCCATATATTGCTCGTTCCCGTGTGAATCCTTACTAATATTATAAAAGCAAAAGTAAGTTTATTCGTTTGCTTCTTTGTTTGTTACGCTTTCACGCTTAAACCACCGAATCGATTTCAAAAACTCTTTCACCAATGGAAAGCTATAATCAGGGAAATATATCAGGGAGTAACATAGGCTATATTTTATCCCGAAATTTTCGCAGATAAGGCGACTGAAACTGAAGCGAAGCGAGGGCGGGTTGCGAGTATAGATTTAAATTTAGCTAATATACTCACAGATAATGTAGCTTCCTTAGCGATTTCGGTGTAAACGCATAACAGACAAACAAATAAAGTAACATTTATAACATCAGTAATTTTGCAATACTTTCTTTTTTTGGGGGGGTGGATTACGGTCGGTGCTTCTGTCCGGGGTGACAGAGGGGCGTAAGCACACACACCCATAACCCACCCGCGACACGTCGCCTTCGTCGTTGGACCGATCACAATTTTGCAGTACTGCAGTAGGTACAGATATAATGAAATTGTTACATTTTACAGTCAACTCGACGAATACTACAACCAGCGTTTTAAAAAGGGAGTTTCCAATCAGAATACATGCCCCACATAATCACACAGAGTATAAATGCAACGATATGGGTCGTATACAAGACTACTGCTATATTTGTGAATGTAAAAATAATATCATTATACAAGAACATTGCTTCAAAAACGATGCCGAAAACTGCACTGAGGTCTCCATACCTAGTTTTCTTAGAATAGAAAATAAATTGTGAAGTAATATTTTTTTCATTGATCGATTGCTCATTTATTTATATTAAAAATAATTAAATCAATAATATATTAAGTTTCATGTCATAACTAACAGTCATCATGTAAATTCATTAGATATTTGAAATAAATCTATTTTGTAGTAATTTTTTTTTTGGGGTGGGTTACGATTGACGCACTCTTCACCCGACTCCGTCCGGGGCGACAGAGGGGCGTAAGCACGCACACTCGTAACCCATCTGTGACACGTCGCCTTCGTTGTTGGGCCGACCACCGGTGCTGGGTGGCTTGTCGTCAGTGATCGGCCACACGGAATACCCCTGAGGAGTATTCTCTCCTCGACCGACGCCCCCCCTTCGGGGAGACGTCATCTATTTTGTAGTATAACGATGACTTGTTGGACGTGAAACACCTTCCATATTCCAACGTCCTTCCATGACCACGAACGCTGAAATGTTAGAATCGTCGGTTTTAAAATCAAATACAAACGTTACAAATACGTAAAAATAGTTTTATTTTAACTACTTGCTACTTAAAATAACAAATAGGCCTATAACGAGGTAAGTTTTGTTTGCAACTTTCTACAGGATGGACGTTTTGGAAATTTCTGATGTTTACGCGAGTATAACACGTTGTAGGTTTTACTTTTATCCGGGCGCACTGTCCGCCCGTGACAATGAACGCTGCAACGTATTCAAAACGTTGGGCAATCAAAAATCAAATACAAACGAGATAAAACCCGTTAAGTTGTTTTAAGTACTACCCGTACAGATAAAAATGGGATTGTAAATGGCGGCCAATTATGACGGTACTGTCAGCATACACGGAATCTATAGCGACAACCCGAAATCCTTACTAATATTATAAATGCGAAAGTAACTCTGTCTGTCTGTCTGTTACGCTTTCACGTCTAAACCAATGAACCGATTTTGATGAAATTTGGTACAGAGATGGACTAAAGCTTGAGAAAGGACATAGGCTACTTTTTATCGCGAAAAAATGTGTATAAGGGGTTGAAATAGGGGATGACATTTTGTATGGAAATTCATCATTTTCGATGATATAATCATGAATCTTTGTATTAAGGCACTTGATAATATATACATAAATATTTGTTCGAGCGTTTTGGAAATTTCATTTATATGGGGATGAAATTCAACCCCTAAAAGACAAAAAAGCATAAAGCCGAAACCACTGGGCTTAGAAACGTAATTTTTTTTTACACCGTAGAATTTCTTAGGGTACACGAGCTCTAGCAAAGAAATCGCGAAAAAATGGGTAAGTATAAGGGGTTGAAATAGGGGATGACATTTAGTATGCAAATTTATCATTTTCGATGATAGAATCATGAATCTTTGTATTAAGTAAGGCACTTGATAATATATAAATAAATATTTATTCTAGCGTTTTGGAAATTACATTTATATGGGGATGAAATTTAACCCCTAAAAGACAAAAAAGCATAAAGCCCAAACCACTGGGCCTAGAAACGTAATTTTTTTTTACACCATTGTATTTCTTGGGGTACACGAGTTCTAGCGAAAGATTTTTGTAAAATCACCCCTAAGGGGGTGAAAATCGTATAGCCGAAACTATTGGGACTAGGAACGTGAAACTATGTATTTCTGTGTACTGTGCGATTCTCTTTCTTTTGTTGTAAATGAGCTCTAAGAAATTAGTTTTTGAAATTCAATCTCTAAGGGGGTGAAAAATGTATATCCGAAATCATTAGGCCTAGAAACTAGGGATGTGAAACAATAATCGATTTTTATAATAATCGATTATTAATCGATTTTTTTTGTAATAATCGATTTTTACAATCGATTATCAAAATATTAGAAAATCGATTATTTTTATAATAAAACTAATCGATTATTTCAGAGCCAGATATCCTAAAAAAAGAAGGTCATCAGTTCATCACAATACTGCGTGCAGTATTTCATACTATATTAGAAGATGAAGCTCACATTTCCTAAAAAAAAAGTCATCATAATCCTGTTGGGAAAATCGATTATTTTATAATTGATTATTTATTTTTAATTAATCGATTATCTTATAATCGATTTATTTTGAAGAACAAAAAATCGATTATTTAAAAAATCGATTATTTTCCCTCCAAGTCCTACTAGAAACGTGAAATTTTGTACAAAGTTGTCTTTCTTGGGGAAAGTGCTCACTAAAAAGAGTTTTTGCAATTTTACCCCTAAGGAGGTAAAAAGCGTATAACCGATATCACTGAGCCTAGGAACGATCATTTTAGTACACGATCGGCTTTCTTGCGTTACCCCATTATTTTTTCTTAATGCTCGCTTATCAAGATTACTTTGGATCGACGCAATATGTAGGCAGACCTCTGCCATCGTAGATATATTGCAAAGGTTCTTTTAGCAACATTTTATGACCAGCTAGCTGCCTGCCAGACGACATAGCTGGCTAGATGGCATCACCAATTGGTCCAGGTAAATCTTTGTCTTAGTAGTATTTTGCGACACCCACAAACAATGAAAGTGTTATAATATTCCTAGCCGCTACCAGACAGTAAGTTAAAATCAAGATATTAATCCAGTTTTCTATCTCTAGAAATAAACAAATTTGAAGCGTCTATTTGTTGTCAAAATAATAGGTTTTATTTATGCTCACACAATTATTTGCACGATACCTATGTCTAAAAAACCGGTCAAGTGCGAGTCGGGGTCACGCACAATGGGTTCCGTACCATTATCTATAAAAAGGGAAAAAATTGCGTTTGTTGTATAGGAGCCCCTTAAAATTTATTTTGTTTTTAATATTTATTGTTATAGCGGCAACAGAAATGCATAATTTGTAAAAAAATTCAACTGTCTAGCTATCGCGGTCCTTCAAATACAGCTTGGTGACAGACAGACGGACGGACAGACAGCGAAGTTTTAGTAATAGGGTCCCGTTTTTACCCTTTGGGTACGAAACCCTAAAAACGGCTCAATTTTTTTCGTCTGTCTATTCGATACGGGTAATCTTCAAAACGGCTGGACCGATACTGATAATACTTTACTACCAGGTCTACCAAGCCTTACATAAGGAATAACTTAGGCTATATTTTATCCAAGGCTATATTTTATCCCGGTGTGGCTGGAGCAACTGTGAGAATTTAATCGATTTTAAAATTATTTCACTAACTGAAAGCTAATTTTAAGCGAGTAACATATTTAGGTTTTATTCCGTGTGGTGACGGAGTAAGAATACAATTCACCACCCCCTCTCTTACCCGTGGGTGTCGTAAGAGACGACTCAGGGATATATTACGCATATGACATCTATGCAAGAGATGGAAAACTCGAAACAAAACCCTATACTAACCTGCCTGACCAGCATGGTATAGTAAAGTTAATTTCCCTCCTACTATGGAGGAGGCTCGAGCCCAGCAGAGGGACGTGTATGAGCGGAAATGATGATGAAATGATGATGAACATATTTAGGCTATTTTTTATCCCAATATTCCTTCCTACGGGCCCAGGCACAATGCGGGTGAAATCGTGGACATTTAATGGATATAAAAATTAATTTACGAATGAAAATCTACATTATCAGCGAATAACAAATAAAGGCTATTTTCATCCTGGTGTTTGCCCGGGAACGAGAACTCTGCGAGTGAAACCGGTGGATGTTGACCAATTTTAAAATTCTTTCAACAATAGGAAGCTACGTTATCAGCGAGTAACATAGGCAATATTTATCTCGGATATTTGTATGGGATTTGTTAGTACAATTTTTTTTCACCCATGTAAACTTATAAGATCAGCGAACAGATAATACAGAACAGACTGTTATATCAAAATTATTTGAAAAGTTACTTTTAAGACGATTAAAGCCTATTATAGGAGATAGGAAACTGATTCCCAATTACCAATTCGGCTTCAGACAGAAACATTCTATAATAGATCAAATACATAGAATCACCAACGTCATAGAAAAAACCCTAGAAGAGAAAAAGTCTGTTCCACAGTGTTTCTGGATGTAGCTCAGGCGTTTGATTAGGTGTGGCATAAGGGTATTATATATAAGTTAAGGAAAATGCTCCCAAAACAATTTGCAGACATATTAGAATCCTATCTAACAGAGAGGACATTTAGAGTGAGACAAGAAGATACTTACTCTAGTCTCAGACAAATAAAAGCTGCAGTACCATGGAGAAGTGTCCTTGGCCCTGTTTTGTACCTATTGTACACTTGTGACATTCCAGAAATAAAAAACAATGTTATTGCAACCTTTGCAGATGACACCGCCATCATGGCAACAGATGACACTCATAAAGAAGCCGTTGAGAGAGTACAAACTGCCATCAACACCATCACTGATTGGACCAATAAATAGAGAATTAAACTAAATGAGTCCAAATCAACTCGTATAGACTTTTCAAATAAAAAACCAAATTATACACCGGTATACATTAATGGCCGCATTGTGTCATATGAAAATCCGTATTTTCATATGGTACAATGCGGCCATTAATGTATACCGGCCAATTTCATAATACTTGGGTATGACGCTTGACGCAAAGCTTCGCTTGAAGGCACATGTCAAAAAGAAACGTCAGGAGGTAGATCTACGCTACCAGAAAATGTACTGGCTACTCGGTAGACAATCAGTATTATCAGTGTACAACAAAGTACAACAAAGTACTTCTGTACAAACAAATACTTATGCCTGTATGGGCGTATACGGCATTCAACTTTGGGATTGTACAAAACGCACCAATGTTGATATAATCCAAAGATTCCAAAACAAAGTACTTCGGAGTATAGTAAACGCTCCCTGGTACATTAAAAATGAGGACATCTACCGTGATTTAGGAGTGGACCTTGTTACTAAGGTTATAAAAAAATATGCCGAAGCACATGAACAGACTAATACAACACGTAAATGTCGAGTTTATCCTGCTCCTCGATATCACGAACATAGTAAGGAGACTGAAAAGAACTAAGCCTTTTGAGTTAGTTTAGTGAAATTTTCTCGCTCGATAGCTATACTGAGTAGACGTGTGTTTGGTTATTTAATAAAATATTTTTAAGTAAGTTAAACAATATTGAACAACAACTTCTAATTCTTAAAGTGCAGTTTAGTAAATGGTTATACTTTAACATTATCAAGGACGCCGACAGCGTAAGCTCAAGAACACGGCACTCTACGGCCCCCTTCACCCCCTTGGGTAAAAGAGAACATTGCAGATTTTTTGTCCCGCTCATTGCGAATCTACGAAGCGATAAGCAAACCTCTCGTATAGACATCGTTGTTGTGTGGTACAAGCCATGAACGTAAAGCACTCTCCTCCCGCACGAAGCGGCTCGTTGACTAATTTATCAACGATAACTAAAGAAGTAGTGGGACTTCAAAACACTGGTAGAAAACGCAAACAACCAGAGCAATGTTGCAACTGTGCTCAAGAAATGCAAGGATTTCGTAAAGATATTATCACGTTATTGGATAAATTTGGAATCACTCAAGATGAAACCCTGAAGTGCATGCGCGAAAATATGAGTGAAATGAAAGATCAATTGAACGAAATAAGAGCAGCTGTTACTAATCTAACTACTGAACAGAATTCTATAAAGACTCAAATATCGGATTTAGTGATTAGAAATAATACAACTGAGAATAAAGTGGAAGTTCTTGAATCAGGATTGGCTGATCTAAAAAAGGACCTGTCTACTAATAAATCTACATTTGACATAAATGAAAGTATTATACAAGAAGTACAAGAACGCACACTTAGAGATCATAATATTGTTATGGTGGGAATACAAGAGAGTAGGGCAGAAAACTTAAAGGCAAGTTATGATTCCGACTGGACCAACGTAATTAAAATCATAAGTTCATTAATAGATGACTGTCCTAAGCCTATCAAGATATTTAGATTAGGCAAATACAACCCCACAATGGATAGAAAAATCAAAATATGCTTTGAATCGCCTCAGATAGCAAAATCACTATTGCGTAACAAAAATAAACTGCCAGCTGGTATCAAAATATACTCAGATACTACCCCAGGACAACAAAGTTATTTAAAAAATATAAAACAAGAATTAGAAAGAAGAATAAAAAATGGTGAAGATAACATAACAATAAAATATATAAAAGGCAAACCATGTATTGTAGCAAAAAACCGTCCAAAAACTACTAAAATATCTTGATAATCCTAATATAACCTATCAAGTAGCCAGTGATTATCAACATTTAAGCACTGAAAAATCAGCTTTAAACTTTTTCTATGCTAACATCAGAAGTATTTGTAAACCCGGTAAACTCGATGAACTGAAATGTATACTGCAATCCTTTATAAAATGTATACACGTTGTGTTACTAACAGAAACGTGGATAAGATCGGAGCAACAAGCACAACATTTACAACTGCCGAACTATACACACTATTATAATATTAGACCTAAAATCATCGGTGGAGGTGTTTCTATTTTTGTTCACAACAACTTAAGACATGAGTTGACCTCGTCATCCTTTATCGATGGTAATAATTATCTATCGATACAGCTTAATAGGTTTGCATTAGAAGTTGGTGTTTTGTATAAGCCTGGCCACTCTAACTTCGGTGATTTCCTTGTAAGCTACGAGTCACAATTGCTGCAGAAGAAGAGATCCATAGTCTTCGGTGATACTAATGTTGACTTACTGATATCTGATAGCAAAACTAAGCAATACAGTGCTATGTTGGAGGAGTCTGGATTTAAAATATTAAATAAAGTGGATCCAACACATTGTACTCGAGAGACATCAACAACTAAAACAATAATTGATCATGTTTCAACTAATTTAAAGGGAAACTTATTTCATTTTGGAATAATAGACTCTTCTCTGTCGGATCATAAAAATATTTATATTGAATTAAAAAACGTACCACCACCACCAAAACAAAGAATATGTTACGAGGCTATAAATTTTAAAGAATTATATGAACAGGCAAAATCAACTGAAATAAAAAACAAAGATCATGACTTAACTGTGTTGGACCAAATCATTAAAAAAATTGTAATAGAACATAAAATAAAAAAATATAAAGTAATTAATGAACCGCAAAAAGAGTGGATAAATAGAGACATAATAACTGAAATCAAAGAAAGAAACAATATATGGACAAAATTAAAACGTAATCCTGAAGACGATACGTTGGCACGAACTTTTAAAGCTGTGAAGGAAAAGTTAGTTAGAACAATACGAAATACGAAGAACAAATATTTTTACGGAGAATTCATGAAATGTAAAAATAAACCCAAAAAAATGTGGAAGTTAATTAATATGCTCTCCTTAAACAAGATTGTTAATACTTGTGCTTTCCCCAACCTTATCACTGAAAACGGTATAGTAGTTTCAGAACCTACACAGGTATGTGAATTATTTAACGATTTTTTCGCTAGCATAGGTACACAATTAGCCAACAAGATTCCTTTAAAATATCACAACAATGATACATATACACTGCCTAAATCGGTTTCAAGTACATCACATAACAGTCTCAGTGAATTTCATCGTTGCAGTATAGAAGAAATCTCTAAAATTATTGATAGCCTTGACTTGAACACAAGTACTGGCATTGACGACATTAGTACCAAAGCTCTAAAATGTATAAAGAACTTAATTATCAAAAATTTAACAGATTCCATTAATAACTCATTAAAAAGGGGATATTTGCCAGAAATATTAAAAATTGCAAAAGTCTATCTACAAAAATGGAAAAAAATCGGATCCTGGGAACTATCGACCTATTTCGGTGCTACCAGTACTATCAAAAGTCCTAGAAAAGGTTATGTATAGTAGGATAGACGAGTATCTAAACAGAATTAACTTTTTATATAAACATCAGTATGGGTTTCGCTCAAAGTCTAACACAGTTGGCGCAACTATAGATTTAGTAACTACAATCAAAACTAAAATTGATCATAAACAAGTTGCAATCGGAGTTTTTATTGATTTAAAAAAAGCTTTCGATACAGTTTCTCATAAATTACTTCTGAAGAAGCTATGGAGTTTTGGAATTACTGGTACAGCGTACAAAATGATAGTGTCATACTTAACTGATAGGTATCAGGTTGTCAAGATTCAGAACTATCAGAGCAGGCGCCAATCTCTAACATGTGGTGTTCCACAGGGTTCAATCTTGGGGCCTTTGTTGTTTCTAATCTATGTAAATAACATCTGCCAATTAAACCTACATGGTCAACTTTCCCTATATGCTGATGACACCTGTCTATTTTATTTTGGATACAGTCTTAATGAAATCATTCAACAAGCTCAAACTGATTTAAATACTCTTAATCCGTGGTTCCAGTGCAATTTGCTCACTATTAATATTTCCAAGACTTCCTATATAATTTTTAGTGCTAAAAATAAAAAAACTACCTCATCATAATATTTTAAACATTAATGGTGAAAATATTCAAAAACTTAGCCAGGAAAAGTATTTGGGATTATTATTAGATAAAAACTTAACGTTCAAGTCACACATTCAATATATAAGAAATAAACTCTCATCTCTTGTAGGCGCATTATACAATATGGCCAGATGCATCCCAGAAAATGCCCGAAAATTAATCTATAGTGCTTTGGTTAAACCTCACCTGCTATACCTAATAGAGATATGGGGTAGTGCAGCTAAAACTAATATAAAACCCATAATAAACTAATAAAATAAACTAATAAAAATTTTATATCGTTACAATTACTTAACATCCTCGGCAACTATTTATAAAGAACCCAAAATCATGTACATTCAGCAGCTCTATACATACAACACATGCATACTAATATACAAAATTATTAATAAGCTCATTCACGCACATATTACTTTCACAACCAAAGACAAAGTAAAAAAGTACACAACGCGTCGCGCAGACCATCTATTTCTACCAGGAATACGTACAAACTATGGTAAAAACACGTTAACTTACGTGGGAGCACAACTATATAACACTCTTCCAAAGGAAATCAAACAGGCGAAATCACTGAGCTTATTCAAAAAAACACTTTCAGAATATATATACATTAATTTCTAAAAAGTAAATAAGCTTAATACTTAGACCACTGTTTATGTTAGCTGCATACCAAATCAGTGAATCCGTCTTTATTATTATTAATCAACTACCCACATCGAGCTATTTGTTACTGTATATTTTTAATATTCTCGTGTAAGTGACAATTTGTCGTAATGAGAATAAAGATCTTTAAACCGAAATTAGTGATAAGTAGTGCAGTGAGTGCTATTATCCTTAAAGAACACAAGAACAACGTGTATTTTATTATTATTAGAGACAATAAGAAAAGTGCCAATGGACACATTCTTTACTCTGTAAGTCTTAGCAAATTACTTTAGATTTAAATTACTTACTAGCCTCATAGCTGGATTGTAATTATTATGAGGTAACTGTTAAGTTATATCATAATTAGAAAAAGAAAATAGGGGCTTTTGTGTTATTGTCCTTACCGGCGAGTGTGAGTATAGATAGCAGCAATATGTGAGTGAGAGGAGAACAGTAGCGACGCCATTTTCAATCCCAATCTTTAATTGTGCGAGTAATACATATTAATTAGACCCTAAAAATAAGTCGGTCAGATTCCCTCCCATTGTGGACGAGGCCCAAGCCAGTGGGACGTATGTGTGCTGCGATGATGATTATTTAATATTTAAACTACGTGTGTATTTGACTACAATGTATTTGGCTGGAGGTAGCACAGGACCGCATTTTGTAACAAGCATGAGACAGGCCTATGTCCAGGAGTAGATGGTGGTAGGCTGTAATATTGATGGTGTACATACACATATCTCTAATATTGTTTGCTTGATCAAGGATTTAATACTCATGTCTAATAATTGGACTTTCATATAGACTGAGGAAGAATAGGTACTAGAATTACTCCAAGCTATACAATATAATTCAAAGAATATTAAACCGTTTTACTACCTTAGTCAACGAAGCAACTTTATCTTCTTAATCATAATAAAAACACCATTGAAGTACCTACTGAAGTAATTAATGAATACTCTGATTAATTAACGAATGTCGCTTATTTGCTTTTTTTTCGATTATTTCAGTATGTAAAAGGGTAGTAACATGATCAAAATTTTTCACGTCCTAGTTTTCTGTGTTTTAATTTGGGCAGTTACATTAAGTACTGGTAAGAAGTATAAATACATATTTATTCGAAGTTTTATTGATCTCCATTGCAAAACAGCTGTGTGACCACTATAGTAGTGGTAGGAAAGTAACACTCAATTTCTTATTCGATACGACACCCTTTTATGATTTTTCAGAGTTATTTCTGAAAATTATAAAATGATGCATCTAGGCATTTTGAGGATTCTGAAAGATTTCTGTAAAAAATAACTGCTTGAAGATGTGAGAAATTCGTGTCTACAAATAAGCTGTGGAAACAAATATTTATGACAGTGGATATAACGAGTAGTCAATACCCAAAAATATCTTGATAATTCCTCCATGCCTGTCTTGTGATTATCCCTTTGCATTGGGGACATCAGATTGCACCTGGCAAATGAAAAAAGTACCATAACAGCAAATTAGAAACTTGATCAAAATACGATTCATTATCGCAGCCCAAATACATCCCACTGTTGGACTCGGGCCTCCACAATTCGAGGGAATTTATCCTACTATACCATGCTGGTCAGACATGTTGGTATAGGGTTTCATTTCAAGTTTTCCTTCTCTTGTACAGATTTCATGTGCATATTATATCCCATAGTCGTCTTTTACGACATCCACGGGCAAGATAGGGAGTGGTGAAGTGTATTCTTACTCCGTCACCACACGTAAAAATACGATTAAAATTTATGAAATCATTATGATTGATATTCATAGTGGATCACGTAGAAGCTAAGTATCAATTACTGCTCATGATCATTGCTAGAAATACAATTTTCTTTTTTTGGGTTGGGCTACAGTCAGCGTACCCACCGCGCTCGGCTACGTCCGGGGCGACATATAGCACGTCGCCTTCGTCGTTGGGCCGACCACCGGTGCAGAGTTCCTCGACTTCAGTGGTCGACCCGACGGAATACCTCCACCTAGAGTATATACAGAAATAAATACATCACAGGCAAAAGGAGCAGAAATACCTCTTCTTTAATGATATATCATAGCTAATTATAAAATATTCAGCTTGATGGTCTTGTTGACGTCTCGTGTCAGCTGTGAATCAGGTCAGCATGGATGTTATTCTTCTTAACTTGTTACAAGCCCGTATCCTGCGAGATAGTAGCGTTCAAGAATGCGACGATCGCATCTTAGTTTCCAACAGCGCCCCAAAAATAGCCGGCAGCGTAGAGTCGACACCAAAGTTTAGGTAGGAAACCTATTTTGCGGATCATATTCCAAGCACGAGAATAAAGAAAACAATCATAAACAAATTCCTTTAATCAATCATATGTCGTTTCAGATCAATTCCATCATAAAATAAAAGCCTGTCGCATTGGAGATGTGGTTCAAAATGAATGCAACAAGTGTTTATGTACTTCAAGAGGCATTTTTGATTGTATATCCACACCTTGTGATGAAGCAAAAGGTTAGTCATATCAGGCCATATATATATGCTTCTATTGGATTCAAGCTTCTCTGTAGTTGGAAAATTGATCTACTATATCATGCTGGTCAGGAGGGTTGATGTAGGGTTTCATTTCGAGCTTTTCTTTTCTTGCAGTGATAGTTATAATCTTCTACACTAACTACAAAAGCGTTGGTGGAGTATATTCTTATTCAGTCACCACACAGAAGAATGTATTGGTAATTTCCATCACTGATTTTCATAATTGTCTGTATGGTGACGGTTTAAAAATACAAATCAACATTACCTTTCAATTTGTTGCGAGCGTCGTAAGAATCTAAGTGACAAAAGCAGATAATATTATCATTCGTTTTAATAAAGATAATTCAAAAAGGCTATAGATTTCTCAGACTAATGAACATCTGAGTGAACTGTCAAGTTAACTGTGAAATTAGCTTAATAAGTCCAAGCATCATCATCATATCCCTATACACTTCTCATTGTTAAGCTCGGGCCTGCCCCGCTAAAGTAGAGAAATTAATCTACTATATGACTTTAGTCAGACCTGTTGGTATAGGGTTTTGTTTCGAGCTTTCCTTTTCTTGCATAGATATTATATACATGTTATATCTCTTAGTCGTCTTTTACGACACCCACGGGCAAGAGAGTGGGTGGTGAATTGTATTCTTACTCTGACACCACCCGGTCCAATAAGTTCAATAGTGTCATTGTATAGGTGAAATATAAATGCAAAGAAATCAATAAATACAGTGGTATCAATAAATACATAATTATAGAATTAGAAATACTATCATATTATATATTAAAGCATTTTTGTCACATATTGTTTGTTTGGTTTGCTGACGCCGTAAGGACGCTGCGTGACGTAAATAGGCAACAAAGCTCGAATCCAAAAATGGGATAGAAAAGCGTAGCTGTACCTAAATAAAGACAAAAATGTGTATAATTCTCGTTATTCATCTTAGTAAAACTAAGACTAATGTATCCAATGTATTGCTTAAATATGGCATTTTATTTTAACAAACACTTTTTATGTGTTTATATGTCACATTCTATAAGTTTACACTTTCACCTACGTCTAAATAAATTACGTTAGTAAATATAGAATATATTTTGTATCTATTTCAATCTATTTTTAGATCTAATGTGGTCAGACGAAGATTCCCATCAAGCGTGTTCTCCTAATCAATTGTATGTAAAAAACTGGACAACGTGTATTTGCACTAATGATAGCAAATGGCCACATAAAAGCTGTTATAAAACATTTCGATTATTACCACCAAAAAATGTCCAAACACGCAAATGTGAACCAAATACCTACGTTCAGATCGATTGCAATGTATGTAGATGCGGTCCCAATGGGGAATTCATTAAAAGCAAGTGTACCAAAAATAATTGCACAAATGATACTCCTCGGAATACTCGCAAAAATAGTATGAACTCTGTAATTAAAAATAATAGTGTGTACAGTACCTGCAAAGTGAAGACTTGGTACTCTCTCGCTCCTTGCCAATTTTGCTATTGTGTCGATGAAAATAAACTGGTATGTAATACTGGTAATAATGACAATGATAACAATCTCGTAATTGATAATTACGATTTACATACATGCGGTAAAGAATTAATTAGGGAAGCTGAACAACTTATACCTAATAATCATACATTTTTAAGGAGTGTTACAGAACCTTACTTCTCATCGGAAGAACAAGTTACAACTGCTAAAAATAAATTGGCAGTAGGAAATAATGTTGATATGATAAAGGAAGAGAGCAGTGAGAATAACTCAGCACTTAAAAGTAATATTGATGAATACGATAGTGATTCTCAAGAAAATGAGCGTTTAATTTCTAATACAACTATGGTTGGAATGACTTATCATTTCTCTAATGACAGTCAAATATTAACCAAAAAACATACACCTATGTTAGACAAAGATGAAGATTCAAATAGTAACCAAGACAGCTCTGAAGAATATTCAAATGAAATTGCTTTTGATATTAATCCTCTCATTATACCAACTAAAATAAATAATTTAGTAACTTCACACAAAACATCGAATAACGACAAAATAGAGCCAAAAATAGACACATCAGGCAATTATAAATCTACAGAAGTTCAAGATCAACAATATTCAGGCAATACATTGCATGTAAATGTTTCTAGTATATTGAGAAAAGTTTTTGAAATGGCTGCAAGGAAATCGATGGTATCTTTGAGTTCGTCGACAAAATGTGTACCAGGAACCACGACTACCAATGACTGCAATGTATGTTTTTGTTTGAAAAATGGAAAATTGCTCTGTACTACTAATAAATGCAATTAAATTTTAATGAATAGTCCAATTCCTTTCAGTATCAAAAAAAGATAATTATATCCCAAACTGTGATTAAGAATGTCAAATAAAATTGCTTTAAAAAGTTAGTTTTTACGTTTACTAAAACCAGATAAAAGATATTCACGCGAATAGTTCAACCCTCGCCCACTATGTGGTTTTGCTCAGTATATTTATGCCCCGGTATGGTGACGAGTTAGGAACACATAATATCGCCACCCCTAACTTTGCTGTGGAAATCGTAAAAATGATCCACTTGTGAGATCTTTTTGGGGTCGGGGGAGTAAGCGGAAACCTTTTCCTGGGCAACATACTCCGGGCAACTCTTTACTGCAATTATGGCAAAAACCAATGCAGGAGGGCTACGCCGAATGGTGATGTTGTTTTCTGCTAACATTTCTTAATCAATTAACACTATACCCTTTTTTTTTGGGGGTGGGTTACGGTCGGCGCGCTCCTCGCTTCACTCCGTCCGGGACGACAGAGGGGCGTAAGCACACACACCCGTAACCCACCCGCGACACGTCGCCTTCGTCGTTGGGCCGACCACCGGAGCAGGGTGACTTGACGTCAGTGGACGCAATACCCCTTGAAGAGTACCCTCTCCTCGACCGACGTACCCCCCTTCCCCCTCGGGGAGGACATCCGTCTTTCCTCACGCGGTCGGCCTCTTGGCGGGTGACGGACTAACTCCCCGGGCCATTCACCCGCGGCCTCGGCTAGGGGTTATCACTATATCCTAGAATGATTTCCAAATCTGCCTCGATTAGTACATAGATATTTTCAACGTGTACGTACAATTAAAGAAAACATTTAGACGACGTTATTTTCATTTGCTAATAAAACTTCAAACATAAAACTAAAATTAATTAGTTATGCATTTTTCAATCAAATATTTAGAGAACATTAATTTGAAATGAAATGAACCTCGATTCTTGGAGAATGGCAGTAAAGATATTTATTTTATTGTTTTCCTGCGTAGCGATGGTGCTCTCAAAGACATATCATTCACGTAAGTCTTAATTATAACTATCTAACAAGCGTTATTTTACTATAACTTCTTTACTTAATGTTATAAATGCGAAAGTAAGTTTGTTTGTTTGTTACGCTTCCACACTTAAACCATCGAACCGATTTCAAAAATTCTTTCACCAATGGTAAGCTATAATGTCAGGGAGTAACATAGGCTATATTTGATCCCGATATTTCCACGGCAACGGGCACTACGCGGATAACGCGACTGATACCGTAGCGAATCGAGGGCGGGTTGCTAGTCTTATATAAAAACTAATATACATTACGTTTCATTTAAAAACTCATTTAGATAGTTTTTGAAAAAGTAGTAATCTCAAAATTAATATTCTACTAGCTGATTCCTGATGATGATGATAATCATAATGATGATCCAACATACGTTGTTTTGTAATACTCTAAAAATAATTATAAATAGGAATCTTTTTTGTTTTTTTTTTTGAGATGGGTTGCGGTCGGCGCGCTCCTCGCACCACACCGTCCGGGGCGACAGAGGGGCGTAAGCACACAACTCCCGCAACCCACCCACGATGCACATCGCCTTCGTCGTTGGGCCGACCGCCAGAGCAGAGTTACTTGTCATCAGTGGTCGGCCGGACGAAATACCCCCTACTTGGGGTAAATAAATAGGAATCCTAAACCATTATTGAATTTATTTCCGTGTGGTGACGGAGTAAGAATACAATACACCACCCCCTCTCTTGCCCATGGATGTCAAAAAATACGACAAAGGGATATAAAAATGCAGATAACAAGAGAAGGAAAATTGGAAATAAAATCCTATAAGAACACGTCTGGAAATAAAACCCTTTTTTTTTTTGTGGGTGGGTCGCGGTCGGCGCGCCACCGCACCACTCCGTCCGGGGCGACAGAGGGGCTTAAGCACGCAACTCCCGCGACTCACCCAACTCCCGCGACTCACCCAAAAACCACGTCGCCTTCGTCGTTGGGCCGACCACTGGAGCAGAGTTAACTTGTCATCAGTGGTCGGCACGACGGAATACCCATATAATATAATAATAAACGCATAAAATAATTTAATTTAAATTGGGGTACCCTCCCATCGACCGACGTCCCCCCCTCGGGGAGGACGTCGGTCTTTCCTCACGCGGTCGGCCTCTCGGCGGGTGACGGACTAATCCCCGGTCACGTCACCCGCGGCCTCGGCTAGGGCGGCATGAGGCGCAGATAGTTGCGCCTACGCCGCCCCAGTCGCCGGCGGCGGATCTCCTCATCGAGGCTGCGCTCCTCGCGCAGGCGATCCGCCGCCTCCTTCCGCGAGATCACTGTCTCGCAGAAGGCTGCGACCGCGTCCCAATTCCCGACGCTGTCGACCATCGCCCTAGCGATAGCCGGCAGCGTCAGGTCCGTACCGATGATTGCGACGAGTTCACAGCGCTGCACTGCCCAAGCCGCGCAGGCCTCGAGCGTATGGCGCGCCGTGTCCTCGTCGCAATCGCATGGTGGCAGGACGGTGTACTCTCCCTCCTAACGACCTTGTGCAGGTATTTGGCGAAGCACCCATGCCCCGTCAAAACCTGCACCAGTCGGAAGGAGAGCACCCCGTGCCGCCTATCCAACCACTGCATCAGCACCGGCCGGAAGACCTCCACGGTTCGCACCCCGAACCGAGGCCTCTCCAGCCGGACTGCCCAACGGGCAATGACGTCTCGACGGACGTCGACGCGCCAGGCGGTGAGATCCCTTAACGAGACCACACCGCCCTCCGCTCGCACTCCCGTCACACCGCTCGCACCCCCGTCACTTCGCTCGCACCCCCATCACTCCGCTCGCACCCCTGTCACGGAAATAAAACCCTATGACAACACGATATAGTAGATCAAATTCCCTCTCACAAAGTAGGAGGCCAACAGTGAGACATTTATGGGCTGAGATGATGATGATTAAATGGCACACATCGATGATCTTGATCGTCTGTCATTTACCATTTATGTTCGAATTGAACTTATTATATTTAACTAGCCGACCCGGTGAACTTCGTACTGCCATAGTTTTTTTCGTAAATATATTTTCTAAACTGCCGAAAATATAGTCTGTCTATAACTGTCATTTGCGTTTTGTGATAAATACGTTTTGTTATACCACGTTTTACAGTGACTTGTATTCTCTTTGACGTTTTATGTCAAGTCACACGGGAACCCGGTCGAACGGGATAAAAAGTATCCTATGTTCGTCTCCTGGTTCTAAGCTACCTCCCGGGCAATTTTCAGGTAAATCGGTACAGCCGTTCTTGAGTTATAAATAGTGTAACTAACACGACTTTCTTTTATATATATAAATTTTAAAAAGATATGTTTCTTTAATATTTAAAACTAGCAACCCGCCCTCGCTTCGCTTCGGTTACAGGTTATAGTCGTTTTACCCGCGTAGTACCCGTTCCCGTGGGAATACCGGGATAAAATATAGCCTAGTTTACGCCCTAATATTATAGCTTTCCATTGGTGAAAGAATTTTTTAAATCGGTCCAGCCGTTTTGAAGATTACCCGGAACAAACAGACAGACAGACAAAATTTTTTTTATTGCTATTTTAGGCATAGGTGTCGTGCAAATAACCGTGTGAGCATGAAAAAAGCCTATTATTTTGACATTACAAACAGACACTCCAATTTTATTTATTGGTATAGATATAATTTGTTTGATATTTAATTTTCATAATGAATATTCGATGGTTTTCGTCGTGGATTCAATAATATCATAAACATCTACATAATGTTAGTGCTACTAAGTGCCCTCGTTGATTTTCTCAGCGGTACCCGAAAAATTATGGCACGAGCGTTGCTTCAAACATGATTTAGTCCTAAATGACTGCAACTGGTGTCGATGTGGGCGTAATCAACAATTCACGTGCACGGCACGAAAATGTGACCAAGTCGACATGTTCGGACATTTCAATGGTAATTTTAATTTCTATATTTATTTTATATATTAGAATCAACACCCGTGGACAAATAACGTATCGGTTCTATGAGAATCAAATCATAACTGCCACGCTTCGAGATCACGTGTTTTAAGTTGCCATTATAAGTTGCAGAAGAGACTACTGCTGTCCATACTGACGATGCCTCACCCGGTTTTTATGACTCTCATCGGCAATTATATGATGGTAAAGCTGTATTTTTAGACCGTCACACAAGCTAAGACAAGAAAACATATGTTTTACTGCTCCTCAAATAAATAAAATATAGTATTCCAAATTATATTAACTTTTTTTTTGACATTTTCTAACACTTGCTCCGATTAGTTTCTTTCCTTTTCGAGCTATAATTTTCGGTATTTTACTCTGGACTATGGAAAGACCACTCTCATCAACGTTAAATATACATGCAGCAGGGAAAGATTAGAAAGATTAGATATACGTGCAGCAGGGAAGTTATATCAGTCTGGATTATTTCAAGATTGTCGTAAAATTCGTCCATTCTTTCTTTAGTAAATCCATTTACTCGTGCTTGAAAAAATCCAGTTGGCTGTCTTTCTTATAGATAAAATTGCCTGTTGTCGTTTTAAAAACCCTTTTAGCCAGTATCGCCCAGCAAAGCCACCCTTAAAAAGATTTTTATATTATTTTTTGTTGCTGTGTGGTAGCGGCTTCGAATACTACCAACCCTTGCTTTGCTCGTGGGTGTCGTAAAAGACGACTAAGAGCCCTAGATTGACCCGGACCAACTCCATCTGGTACCATTTGGGTCAACGATTACATTCCCAAGGAGGGTTGACGTCAGGCAGGCGGCCGGTCATAAAAGTCATTGCCGAAACTTTTTGCAATATGTCAAAACAGATGACATATTGCGTCGACCCCAAGTAATTGGGATAAGAGCATGATGATGATGATTTTTTATTGCTAGTTGATATGCCAAACGGCGCAAATCCATTCTGGTCAGCCCATAAAACTTATTCTCCATAGCTAAGGCGTACTTCACCAGCAGGTTTTCAATATCTTAACCGAAAACTGGCCTTCGACCAATGACTTTGTTTGTTAACGTTTCAATCGGAGTGTCTTTATCATTAACAAATCGAAAAAGTGTTGACCTGGGCACATAGAATTGTTTAGCTGCCTTTAAATATCCCATTCTCTTATCTCTAACAGCGGCAATGGCAGCAGTCATTGCCTCCTTTTCCCATTGCTTTCTCTTATTATGTTTGTGAGGTGTAGCCATTTTTAAAAATAACATAATAATACTACTCATAAAAATGTGCATATAATTTGGAATATTCCAAATTATGTTCTCCTTCGGTATTCCAAATTAACAACATATCATTCTAACCTAAAATTCTATGTCACATTTTTAATTCTAGATATATTCACAAAATCATAGTAACATCACAAACTAACAAGGTCACTTAACAGTTTAAATAGTTATGATGAAGATTTAAAGTAAATGATTATCAATGATTGCATTCTTACCTAATTTTTTTTTAAAGCAAGCTCTCGTTACCTTCTGGCTGGTAGCTGGAATATCAAGATGGCGTCCTGTTTTTAATATTCAATAGCTTCTTGTGTCGTATGTCTTTATGTTTGCAGCAAAGAAGCACAGATGGCGTTTATAATTATTTAGATATTGAAGTATTCCAAGTTACCTGCAGTATTCCAAATATGCTGCAGTTCCTCTAATATTTTTAATGCTAAAATATAATATTTTAACTTTAAGAAAAGATAAACTTATTTTAATAATAAATTTAATGAATTCACAGATGCAATTTTAAAATTGGATGTAGGAATGCAAGGCAAAGGTGCTTGGCGTTCAATGGAGAATATGTGTGAACCCGGGCATCACTATCGAAAAGGTGAGGTACTCTGTGTTTGCACGGAGGATGGACTATGGCCCAATTCTGTGTGCCGAGACATATTTCAAGTCCTACATATAGTAGAGCCTACAAGATATAAGAAACCAAATAATCAAAACTGCTCACCTAATAAACTGTATCAAATTGGATGCAATGTTTGCTACTGCCCCTCTTCAGAATTGATCAACCCTGATCTTTGTACTAAAAGAAATTGCAATGATGATATCATGGATTCAAATTCAATATCAACTGATGCGACTAGTATTGCCACTGCCCAAGTCTATGCTGCCTGTATTCGCTCTAAGATGTATCGAATTGACTGCCATACTTGCGTATGCCTTCCTAATAATAGACTTCTTTGCGATAATTGTACTACAGTCAACTTTAATAGTAATCTTCTGACTAATAATTTACAGTTTTTTTTTTTTTTTTTTTTTTTTTTTTTTTTTTGGGTGGGTCGCAGTCGGCGCGCCTCCGCACCACTCCGTCCGGGGCGACAGAGGAGCTTAAGCACGCAACTCCCGCAACCCACCCGAAAACCACCTCGCCTTCGTCATTGGGCCGACCACCGGAGCAGGTTTACTTGTCGTCAGTGGTCGGCCCGACGGAATACCCCCTACGCGGGGTACCCTCCCATCGACCGACGTCCCCCCCTCGGGGAGGACGTCGGTCTTTCCTCACGCGGTCGGCCTCTCGGCGGGTGACGGACTAATCCCCGGTCACGTCACCCGCGGCCTCGGCTAGGGCGGCATGAGGCGCAGATAGTTGCGCCTGCGCCGCCCCAGTCGCCGGCGGCGGATCTCCTCATCGAGGCTGCGCTCCACGCGCAGACGATCCGCCGCCTCCTTCTGCGAGATCACTGTCTCGCAGAAGGCTGCGACCGCGTCCCAGTTCCTGACGCTGTCAACCATCGCCCTAGCGATGGCCGGCAGCGTCAGGTCGGCACCGATGATTGCGACGAGTTCACGGCGCTGCACTGCCCAAGCCGCGCAGGCCTCGAGCGTGTGGCGCGCCGTGTCCTCGTCGCAATCGCAGTGGTGGCAGGACGGTGTACTCTCCCTCCTCACGACCCTGTGCAGGTATTTGGCGAAGCTCCCGTGCCCCGTCAACACCTGCACTAGTCGGAAGGAGAGCACTCCGTGCCGCCTCTCCAACCACTGCATCAGCACCGGCCGGAAGGCCTCCACGGTTCGCACCCCGAACCGAGGCCTCTCCAGCCGGATTGCCCAACGGGCAATGACGTCTCGGCGGGCGTCGACGCGCCAGGCGGTGAGATCCCTTAACGAGATCACACCGCCCTCCCCGCGCACCCCCGACACCCGCCGATACAACTCGGCGAGCATTTCCGCCTCCAGGTCCCACGGGGGAGTCCCGGCCAATAGGCACGCTGCCTCCGTCGCAACCGTGCGGTATCCGCGGATGGCCCTGACCGCCATGACCCTCTGTGGTCGCCACAGAAGGGCCCTAAGTCGGACGGTCAAGGACCCCGCCCACACCGGTGCGCCGTACAGGGCCATCGACCGGATGACCCCCGTGTACAGCCGTCGGCACGTAGCGCTCGGTCCGCCCACGTTCGGCATTAGCCACGATAGGGCGGACGCCGCGCCGACGAGCCGCGGAGCGAGCCTGCGGAAATGCTCCCGGAACCACCATTGCCCGTCGAGCACCAGGCCCAAGTACCTCATATGGGCCCGGATGCTGATGTCAACCGATCGGACGGTGATCGAGACGCCGATGGGAGGGCTCATAAGGCGCCCATGGAACAAGAGGGCCTCCGTCTTGTCCAGGGCGACCCTCAACCCCAGCGCCTCGATCCGCCTGACGACCTCTTCGGTGCCATAGGTCGCCAGGCTTACCGCCTCTTCTAGCGTCCCACCGCGGGCTGTGACGAGCGTGTCGTCGGCGTAACAAATCACGCCCAGCCCGGGCGGGAGGCTCCCCCGCAACGCCCAGTCGTAGCCGATGTTCCACAGGGTGGGTCCGAGGACCGACCCTTGTGGGACACCGCACGTCATGGGCGTTCGCACAACGTCCCCTGCTCGGTTGGTACAGAGGACGCTGCGCCCCACCAAATAGTCTGCCACTAGCCGCCTCAGGTAAGCTGGCACTCCGTGATACCGGAGCGCCTCCCTGATGCAGCTGAATGGCAGACTATTGAATGCGTTGGCGATGTCTAGGGACACCGCCAACAGCACTCCCCCACCGGTGACGGCCTCAGTCGCCACGGCCCTCAGGCGCAACAGAGCCGCGATCGTCGAACGACCCCTCCTAAACCCAAACTGGGCGTCCGACAGATCGGGCCCCGTGCCGACGAGGTGCCGCTCGATGCGGGCAGCTACCACCCTCTCCAGTAGCTTGCCCGTGTCATCGAGCAGCACGATAGGCCTGTAGGCCGAAGGCGACCCCGGAGACCGTCCCGGCTTCGGCAGGAGCACCAGCCTTCCCTCCTTCCAGCACCCAGGGAACCGTCCGGACGCTAAACACGCGTCGAACAGCTCCCTGAGGCGGGGACCCAGGTGGTCGAGGACCAGGCCCAACACGCGGTTTGGAACACCGTCGGGCCCGGGGGCGGTGGACTTTGCGCACATGCGCGCCACCGCCACTCCCATCTCGGGTTCCGTGATGGGCGGAACACTGTCGTCGTCGGCCTCCCGGTCAGTGTCTGGCGGAGCCATGACCGGGGGCGTGTGTTCCGCCCGCCGCGGGAACAGGTCCTCGACGACCCGGGTGAGAAGGCTGGGCTGGAGAGTCTCGGTGAGGGGAAGGCCCCGCGCGCGGAGCTTATTCAGCACCGCGCGATAGGGGCGTCCCCAGGGGTCACGATCGAGACCGTCCAGCATCTCCTGCCGACTGACGTCCTTGGCGGAGCGGACGGCCAGCCTGAAGGCCGACCGCGCATTGCGGTAGCCCTCATACAGCAAGGCCTCCCGCTCCGCGTCGCGTTGCCGCCGCCGGCTGCGGGTGTAGGCCCTCCGGGCGCGAATGCACGCGGCCCGGAGATCCGCCAGCTCCCGGGACCACCAGTGGACCGCCCTCCTCGGGGGCGGACGCCGTACCCGGGGCATGGCCGCATCGCAGATCTGCGTCAACGCACTGCGGATGCGGCCAGCCTCGGCGTCCACCCCGTCCGACTGGTTGGCAGAGGACAGCCACGAGTAAACGATGGCTGTCTCCGCCAGCTGGTCCCGGTCTAAGCGACCCACAGCCCATCGCGGGAACGCAGGACGTCCATCCGCCCCGTGACCCCTGCTGGGCGTCGGGATTACCGGGGAGACCTCCATCCGGATATACCGGTGGTCCGACAAGGTCTCCACCTCCTCCACGACGCGCCAGCTCCCCACGCGTGCGGCGACCTCGGGGCTAGCGAACGAAAGGTCCACTATCGACCCGCCCCGTTGTCGCACGCACGTATGCACCGAGCCCCTGTTCAGCAAACAGAGGCCCAGTGCCGCCGCCCACTCCTCGATCGCCCGTCCTCGGTCGTTCGTCCGGGGAGACCCCCACGCCACGGACTTGGCGTTGAAGTCCCCCAAGACGAAGACCTGGCGCGATGCCATTCGCCGTAACGAGGCCTCCATGATGGTGAGGGAGGCCTCGAAATCGGTCACACTCCAGTTAGGGGAGAGATAGACTCCGAGGAGCGTAATCTCCCCCCAGTCCGCCGCGACGTATCCGACGCCCCTGTCCCTAAGGGTCAGAGGCGACGAAGGCCACGACGTGGAGGCGACGATTGCCACGGTGCCATCGGTGCTACCCAACCAGTTAGGCCGGGCGGGCACCACGTACGGCTCCGCGGCTACGGCTACTCCTATCAACCACTCCGCCATGGCTTGCAGGAACACGTCCTGCGCACCGGCGGTGTGGTTGAGGTTGGCCTGGAGGAGACGAATGGATACGGGGTCCATTAACGGTCCGTATCCATCGTCACCTCCTCCGCGCTGACGGGCGATCGGGCCGCGCTCGGAGCGGGGACTGGCCCGGTCGATGGGCCGTCCCGCCCCTTCGGGGCCGATGCCGGGGGTCTGCAGTCCCCAGAGCCCATGCGGTGTTTGGCAGGCCTATTGCCTGCCGCACACGCGGGGCAGTGGGGCACCGCAGAGCACGATGCCGCCTGGTGTCCGGTCTGACCGCAACGGAAACATAGCCCGCTGCAGTCAAAGCAGTTTTTGCATGTCGGTCGGGTATGCCCGACCGCCATGCATTTGTAACACCTCGCGGGCCGGGGCTCTAGCACGGTTACCCGCGCCGAGCTCCAGCCCACGAGGAGCCTGCCTGAGTCGGCCAATTGCTTGACCGACTCCACCGGACACTGCACCCAGGCAGCACCGACGCCGCCCGGACCAGTGCGGATGGTGCCAATCCGGACGGTGTCCGAGGCACATCCGGTACGCGCCATAATGGCCTCCCGGACGTCCTCCACCGTCACGGAATCGTCCAAGCCCGTCAGGCGCATCTCTGCGCACTTGACAGGCCTGGCGATTCGGACACCATCCTCCGGCCCGAACAGCCCCCTCAACATCGTGGCCAAACTATCGGCCGTCTTCGCGCCCTCGGCCCCAGGGAACTCGAGTATTCGAGCCCCTGTCCGGGCCTTGTGGGTCCTCGCCTCGACGCCCCCGATACCGGAGACGTCCAGCTCCCGCCGGGCGCGTTTTAGGACGGCCTCATAGTTGAGGCCCCTCTCAGCCGCCTCAGGCAGCACGGTGATGACCACCGCGGCCGTCTTCGGCGACTTGAGGCCCCTGCGCGACCTTTTCTTCCCCTTTCTGCCGGCTCCCGCCTGGGGAGCGGCGGCCACGGCGGCACTCTTGGCCGCCGCTCTCCGCTTCTGGCCGCGTGCCTTCCTGCTCCGCTCAGCCACCTGCCAGCCCTGTTCGAGCCTGGCAGCAGCGCTGAGCGCAGCAGGAGCGGTCGCGGGTGCGCTGGCCGGCGCCTGCGGTGCAGCCGCTGGCGCCGGTCGCGGCCCGGCCTTGGCGGGAGCCGGCACCTTGCCGGCCTTCTTGGCCTCCTTGGGCCCGGCCGCGGCCGCAGCGTAGCTCACCACGCGGCCACCCTGACAGGGCAGCGGGGTGGGAGCTGACGCTTGCGGCCGTCTCGCCCCGTCCGCGGCGAGCGGCGGTCGGAGGGGCGGCTCAGGCGGGAGCCTGGCCGCTACGGCGGCGATACGCGCATCCACCATCACCCCTACTCGGGCTAAGATGACGCGTACCGCCGTCTCCGACACGCCGTGCACCTCGTCGAGCGGCGGCTCCTCCCCCTTCCGCGGTCTCCCGCGGCCACGAGGCGGCGGAGGGACCACGACGAGGGGAGGAAGCGCCGAAGCCGCGACGGGCGCAGCCGGCGCAGCAGCCGCGACGGGCGCAGCCGGCACCACAGACGCCGACGACGGGCCCGCCCTCCCCGGCGCAGCCCGTTTCGGTGGCGAGGCTGGCACCGGCGGCGTGGCCGGCGCCAGGCGCGCGAACTGGGCCCGCAGGTCGGCCATCTCCTTGGCCAACCCGCGGTTCTCCCGTCGCACCGCCGATAGCTCCGTCTCCAGCTTGCGGTTGCGTTCCCGCAAGCCGGAGGCCTCCTCACTAAGGCGGGCGTTCGCGGCCTGTAGGGCCGCCACCTCGCCACCGTGGCCGGCCGGACCGGGGGTCCCTGGCCTCGCCACCACCGCCGATCCTCGACCTCTGCGTCCACGGGGCATAGTCGGGACCTTGGGAGGAGGCATGTTGGTACTCCCCTCCGAGTCGGTGTTCGAGCTGTCCCCGTTGAGGGGGCGCTTCCGGACGCTCGGGGGGAGGGCCTCCTCCCTCTTCTTCACCCTTGGGGATGGCGCCTCCGCAGCCTCCCTAACCCTCTCCTCGCTTCTCTTCGGCGACACCGACGACCTACGCAGAACCTCAACTGACGGCCCGCTACTCGCTACGGCGCATCCACCGCCCTCGCTACCACCTCGGCCGACCTGCATCCAGCCACCCTCCTCGGCGGACGGCTCCTTGGCACTGCCGCCCTCGTCCGCCGACATCTCCGAGGCCGTGTGTATTGCCGCCTCCAACGGTCCTGCGGCACTGCCGCCCTCGTCTCGCGACGGCTCTGCAGCAGTGCCGCCCTCGTCGCTCGGCAGCCTCGACTCCGAGCTGCCTTCCATCGTCTTGGACGGCCCTGCGGCAATGCCGCCCTCGTCCTCGGATCCGCTGCCACTGCCGACGCTCTCCTCCAGCGACGGCTCTGCGGTGGACTCGCTCTCCAGGCCCGACGGCCCAGTAGAGGCAATGCTGCCACCCGCCTCGCGTGCAGCAATGGCTTCTGCCTTCTTCCGCTCCCGCCTCGCCTTGGATGTTATGGCGCTTATGCGGGCTCGCGCAGCGGCGGAACGCCTCGGCTTCGTCCTCCGGGTCTTCTTTATAATAATAATTTACAGTTAAGAGAAAATAGCAATAATTATAATATTAAGAATAGTCTCTGTTTTGGTACCATACCCGGAAAGCGATTTAAAAATAAGTGTAATATATGTTATTGTGATAAGGAAGGCATACTTTTTTGTACAGTGTTCAAGTGTTTAGAATTTGATAATGAAATTTCGATACCACGGATTAGTTCCAAGACAGTGGATGCACCTATTGATGACTATAGATGCATTCCAGGTACAATATATAACAAAGATTGTAATACATGTCATTGTTTCATGATTGATGATATTAAATATTTTGGATGTACATTAAAATCTTGCGATGTAAAAGCTCCCAAAGACTCATTTCATTGCATCGAAGGTACGAAATATGAAAAAAACTGTTTGATTTGTCAATGCGTTAGAAGTATGGGAATCGAAAGAGAAATTTGCACTTACAACGATAAATGCTATTTAGATGAAGCATTTAAAAGGAATATGCTTAGACCTTTAAAAAGTATGCATGGCTATTGCGAGCCTTTGCATACTTATTCACAGGATTGTAATAGATGTATATGTTTAGGTGATGGTAAGACAGTTGCTTGTACTTCTAAAATATGTTCCAATAAGTTATCAAAAAGATCTACGCTTGTAGAATTCATACCATTTGTAGAAGAAGGTAATGAGTGTCCAATCGGACACAGTTATAAGTTAGATTGCAATATTTGCCATTGCTTATCAAACGGTAATGCTATTTGTACAACAAAGTTATGTAAATCAAACCAAATAAAATTACTTGCTGATTATTAATTCGACTTTTAGTCAAATCAACCACTTTATTTGAACACAAACCTTTATATTAGGTGAGAATAAGACTACTATATTATGCTGCTGAGGTTCTTTTTCCATTGCTATCAATTTATTATAGGGATAATATAAGGATATTCTTTAGTATTATTTTATTTTTATTTTTTTTGGTGCTAGCTATTGTCTGGACTGAACACTGCTATCGACTTCTTGGTCTCGACGGACAGCCCGATATGTGACCCTCTCGGGTACCTTCCTCGTCGATGCACCGGCAACATATAATACCGTTATGACGGTCATTATTCATTTTAGTTCATATACGTCCTATTGTCCTCGAGACCGTTCCACAATATGAGGTAAATTTATCTACTATACTATGCTAGTCAAACGAGTTGGTTACAGTGGTATTATGGGTTTTGCTTTTCTTGCATAGGTATTATCTACATAGGGCCCTTTAGGTGTCTTTTACCTAACCTGTGAAGAAGTAGAGGACTGATAAATTGTATTCTTACCGCTGTCATCATATGTTAAAGCACTTACCATTCATGTCTGTATGACCTCACTTTGCCGTCCCATTTCCCATGTTTTAGATTAAGGACACAATATGTCACCATCCCTCATCTTACAGTGGTAGTCTTAAAAACCCAACTAAGGAATAATTTGGAGAATTGGTAGGCACTTGGCAACCGCGTTGGTGTCATAAAATGAACAAGATACTAATGTTGCCTATTCTCCTTAAAATCTTCCCGAAGGAAGGGATATTTTAAGATTTCCATGAGGAATGAAGCAATGGTGACATAATATTCTTAGTGCGTAAGCGTAGACATTATTTACAGCCTATATAAGGCTAGGTTTCTGTTCAGTATCGACGACAAACACTAGCGACTCTTATATTCTTCGTGGATGACATAAGAGATGACTAGGAATTGTTCCGTGTGGTGACGGAGTAGAATACAATTCTCCACCCCCTGTCTTACCCGTTGGTGTCATAAAAGACGACTAAGGGATTAGTTATGCTATAACATCTATTTAAGAGAAGGAAAACTCGAAATAAAACCCGAATAAAATCCGTCTGACCAGCGTGATATAGTAGGTCTATTTCCCTCCTAATGTGGAAGAGGCTCGAGCCCAACAGTGGGACGCATTATGAGCTGAAATAATGATGAGTAAACCTGGTAATCTCCATCTAATGCTTTCTGATCAACAATACCATTCTGAAGGAGGGACGTCAGGCGGCCGGTCATAAAACTATTGACAAAACTTTTGCAATATATACGTTTAAACGATACATATTGTGCCGACACAGAGTAATTGGGATAAGATCAGGATGATGATAAGATAATACCAATATTCTTGGCAAATTGAAAGGTTGCTCCAAGAATCTGAGCCACCAAGACAAAATCCCTTAGTCGTCTTTTACGACACTCATGGTCAAAACAGGAAGTGGTGAATTGTATTCTTGCTCCATCACCACACGACATTGTGTGTCTACATTAATAATCAAAATCAAAACAAAAGTGTTTCCATTTCACAAATGCGTCACAAATGGTCCCTATGAATATACTGACGGATTGAACTAAACCCTATATCCACAAGTTGAAGCATAGGCGACGACTGGTAGCCACCTGTAAGCTACTATTACTACCTGGAAGCGGAAATGCTCGCCGGATTGTATCGGCGGATGACGGGAATGCGAGCGGAGGGCGGTGTGGTCTCGTTGAGGGAGCTCACCACCTGGCGCGTTGACGCCCGCCGAGACGTCATTGCCTGTTGGGCAGTCCGGCTGGAGAGGCCTCGGTTCGGGGTGCGAATCGTGGAGGCCTTTCGGCCGGTGCTGATGCAGTGGTTGGAATGGCGGCACGGGGTGCTCTCCTTCCGACTGGGGCAGGTGTTGACGGGGCATGTGTGCTTCGCCAAATACCTGCACAAGGCCGTTAGGAGGGAGAGTACACCGTCCTGCCACCACTGCGATTGCGACGAGGACACGGCGCAGCATACGCTCGAGGTCTGTGCCGCTTGGGCAGCGCAGTGCCGTGAACTCGTCGCAATCATCGGTGTCGACCTGACGCTGCCAACTATCGCCAGGACGATGGTCGACAGCGTCAGGAATTGGGACGCGGTCGCAGTCTTCTGCGAGGCAGTGATCTCGCAGAAAGAGGAGGCGGATCGCCTGCGCGAGGAACGCAGCCTCGATGAGGCGATCCGCCGCCGGCGACTGGGGCGGCGTAGGCGCGAATACCTGCGCCTCATGCCACCCTAGCCGAAGCCGCGGGTGACGTGACCGGGGAATTAGTCTGTCACCCGCTGAGAGGCCGACCACGTGAGGAAGGACCGACGTCTTCCCCGAAGGGGGGCGTCGGTCTATGGAAGGGTATGGAAGGGCTTGTGAATTGTTGAAGAATAAAAGAAATGTCACTTTATGTACAATACTATAATAACAAAACTTAGAACAAAATCATATTGTAAACAATTAAACAACAAAAATTTCAATAATAAAATCAAACTTAATTTTATTGATTTGTGCATTTACCTACATAAACTAAAATATTAAGATTAATACAATTTTGATACACAGTTCATTTAATTTTACTTAATATTTTCTGAATAAGTATCTTTCTAAAGATTTACCAACCAAATTACGAATTACGATATGATATGCGGCGCTGAAACTTAGTCACTAAATGTCGACCTTATAAAAAGGCTCAAAGTCGCTCAAAGTGCAATGGAAAGGGCTATGCTCGACATTTCTCTACGTGATAAAATCTGGAATACGGAAATCCATAGTAGTATGAAAGTAACCAAAATAGTCCGAAGAATTAGCACGTTGAAATGGCAATGGGCAGGCCACAACATACGACAAACCGACAACCGTTGGGGAAGAGGGGTTCTCGAGAGGCGTCCACAAATCGGACGACGCAGTGTAGGACGACCCCCTACTAGATGGACTGACGACATCTTGAAATTGAAAGTCACAAGGAACCGTTGGATGCAAGTGGAATAGGACCGTTCCAAGTGGCATTATCGTGGGCAGGCCTATATCCAACAATGGACGTCTACGGACTGATAGATGAAAATTACTTCATAATTAACTAATAAAAGTTGTATGCATACTGTAGACAGAGAATAAAATAGATGGGCCATTGGCATATCTTCTTTATATATATACTAGCAGACTCGATCACGCGTTGCTATGGCTAATGTTTTTGTTATATTACATTTTATTAAACTATTTAAGTGGAACTGTAGGAGAACATCTGTCATGGAGGTCGTCGTATTTTTTTACAAATGGCATCTATGCAAAAAAGCAAGTTAAAATCGTATATGACACATTTGTAGGTTTGACATAGCAGCGCCATCTATTAATTAATTACTCAATCCAGTCAACAGATATCGCCATCTGTTAAAATCGTTTGGAGTTAACAGATAATTGTGAATGTCAAATAATAGACAAATAATTTGCAATAAAATAATATTGCGACTATAAATTAAGATATAAGCTATCCTATCTCTCAAGTTGGATCAAACTGCACACGGTGTGCAAATTTGATTAAAATCGGTTAAGTAGTTTAGGAGTCCATCGCAGACAAACAACGTGACACGTAATTTATATATATTAAGATTTCTCGTGTACGTGTGTCATTGAACTCCTCCTAACTGGCTGGACCGATGATGATGAAATCTTTTGTGTGTGTTCAAGGGGATTCGAGAATGGTTTAGATTCACAATTGGACCCGGTAGGTGGCGCTGCAGTTGATTTCAAGGAGAATTCCATTTATTTTATTTGAACAGAACGTCTGTTGGGTCAACTAGTAACTCATAAAATAGCCATATTTATAGACCGGACAAACGTAATACTCATTAATTACTAGTAACTTTAATCAAACAAATTACATTTTTAATTAATGGGCTTTGTATTGATAAATAAAACAAACTTTTTTTTTCATTAACGTTAATTAGTTCAACACTCATCAATCAAAAACGCATATGCAGATATCATGTCTCTAACGTTTTTACTTATTTGCATACATCTATATATTCTCTTTTCAACAGTAGATTCTCTATCTACGATTTTGTTACGATACATCATTCTTCAAAAATATTGTATTTGAATCTAATTAATAGTTAGATTAATAATTGTTTTTAAATGACTATTAGCAAGAATTATAGTGTCCATAGATCCCATCCCTAAATTTTTATTAAGGACTTAATCGAGAAATATGTAAGTAGCCTACTAATATTATAAACACGAAAGTTTGTATGTATGTGAGGATGTTTGTTGCTCTTTCACACATAAACTACTCAATGGATTTTGATGAAACTTCACAATAATATAGCTTACATATCAGAATAACACATAGGCTAAATTAATCTCGATATTCCCACGGGAAGGGGAGCTATGCGGGTAAAAACGCAGGACGCTGCTAGTTTATAATAATTAGAACTTAGAATTTATAGATTTTAAGGCACCCAGAATAAAAACAATTTAAAATTTATACCATTAATGTATTCGTAATATATTTACCTCTAGTATGCCTACATGCCTTTATGAAGTTAAATTTTTCTATAAATTATTTCATAAATTCAGAGATTATTAAGGTAAACGCTTCACTATAGACCAAATACGTTAAAATTTACGCAATCCTAACAAAATTATTGTTAAATAGGACTAAGAGAAAATGGGGCCTTTTTTCTATAATAAATTGAATTATATAATATGTAACTAGGAAAATTTTAAAAGCGAATTGTTTCAATTAAATGTATCTTAGTTTAGAACCTAATACATTAGCACCGGCGAATTAAATTCAGTTTTATTCACTGCTTATATTTTAATAATATGATAAATTTGTAAAAAGTTATTTAATTAAGTAGATCTATTATGGTTTCTATTAATATAGAAGTTGATTTATTGAACTTGAAGTTGTGACTTATTTTTTTTTTTATTATTGGAATTACTAGAACTATAATCTTAGAATAATAACGTATAGAAGGTACCTAAGTCCACACACAAAAAAATGAAGCATTTAAATTGGAGCCTAATGGAGTTAACGCCGTACGTACGCAACTCCTAAAAAAGAGATAGGTAATTATAACGGTTTGTGCATTCAAATGGTGTCACAACACATTTGAAAAATGTGCCCACACACTGTGTTTTATCTTTTAAACATGAACTAGGCATACAAATAAAATGGGTGTAGTTTTAATTCTTTCTCTTTCTTCCTCCAAGTCACTGATTTTCCATATCTCGCTTTCCATACCCACATGTTTCAGTTATTAGTAATAACCACTTCCAAATTGCCGAAAATTAGACAACATAATTCTACAAAACTCCTAATAACGGGTTGGCATAGGGATACTAATCAATTATTAAACCAATTTGCTTCTTATTATGAAGACCCGTGCCTCATAATAGGGTCTTATAAGACAGAAACAGAAGTATATGAAGCTTATAAAAGAAATACTTGGAAAACAACGTGTGGTAATAAGTTTTCCCTCGCGTTTATAGTAATTACGAGAGAGTTAATTGTTAAAATAGAATTAACTAAATCTCTATTATGAATGCTGTAAAATTTAATTACTTTCAGTATAGGCCATGGTGGCTCATCGATTAGAATAATTGGAACGCGTACCAGAAATGCCCTAAGTTTAAATCCCGCCTGTAATGTTATTCTATTTCACAATAACCTTTAATAAAAAATCAAGCAAGCGCTGATAAATACTTAGCTAGTATTCTTAGGAATAAGTTTTTTTACTTTAAATAATTATATTATAAAAAAAAACCTATTTAAATGTACAATTATCAAACTTATTCACAAAATAGTATTTACAACAAATAATGATTTTTTTTTCATTGTAACCGTGCAGCAGACAATCGAATTTTATAAACTTTCATAATTTTATTTACGCTAGGAAAGATATTAAAAACAATACTATAATTTAATAGCAATATAATACGTGGTAGTGCTTAGGTTAATAGATTCAAAATCGCTTTGGCGTGCTTGCTCTCGTGCCTTTTAAGCGAACCGCTGTTGGACCGCCCAGATCCTTTATTTTAAGCACTTTATGAGCGAGACCAATCGTGAAGCTATCAACTTTTATTATTATATTACAAACATCTTCTTTAAAAAGCTATTGTTTGAAAAATCTATTAAATGGATATAGCTATAGTAAAAAAGGCGCGCAAATCGAAATCATAGACAAATAAATTCTACATTGCATTATACTTTTGGCAATAAACTATCAGATTAAGACAAAGATTTTTTTAGAAAATAGGTACTTTTAATGATATTTTAGGAAATTTGTCATTCACTTCGATATAAATACAATAAATTTATAACTAACTACAGATGCCTAAATTAAGAAGTAGTGATAGCCTTTTTAAATATTAGGCACGTTTTATTTATATTCTAAGAGACAAATTATACAGACAACATATATTAATAAGTCGGAATTTTATAATCTGTGCGATAATTTGTTAAATGTTGCGTCGTCAGTATACTTTGGCTCTTATTTACAATAGATAGTGAAAGGTTATATTATTTTTACCAATGTTGATTTTAATATTGGCATCATAGCATCAAACGTCAACCGCCGATGGTCATCCAGTATTTAGAGAAAAGAAATTTGCTGTATCACATACATCACAAAGCCCCAAAACATAGATTTGATTCGGATTGCAAAATTACCCGCGCAAAATAATACTCACCTAAACGCTGAATTATACTGAAACTAAATACATAAAATGCTGCAGTTTCATTTATAATATAGAGACTAATAAGAAAAAAATGTACAAAATTCGACCTCAAAAGAGGTAAAACGCTATATCAAAGCTTGACAAGCTTTCAAATCATATTTAACCGGTACGTTACACGGGATTTCTATGCGCACGAAGTCGCGAGCAAAAATTATTCTGTAAATAAATAGATTAGTTTATATTGAAAAGAAGTTTCTAAGAATAAGTGGTCATATTTGACCAATATTAAAATCCACATAGATATCCACAATTAATTCACATAAAGAAAATTCTAGATTAATTTAAGAGAAGCTGTCGTTGACCTGCCTGCAGCATCTGATAAAGGTGGCTCTTCGAGGTAATTCCCGGAGTCTAGCGGCTCCCACATACGTACACGACGATCGGAGTCCACCTAAAATATCTTTGACTGTAGCACCAACGTCCCCTCGATACTCTACCTCTACTGTTTTACCTGAAAAGGAAAACCACTTTTTAATATTTCTTTGATCTATCGGCTCATTGAGGTCCACCATCGGACATGGGCCTCTCCAAAGGTGGATTTATTTTATGCGTTTATTATTATATTATATGGGTATTCCGTCGTGCCGACCACTGATGACAAGTTAACTCTGCTCCGGTGGTCGGCCCAACGACGAAGGCGACGTGGTTTTCGGGTGGGTTGCGGGAGTTGCGTGCTTAAGCCCCTCTGTTGCTCCGGACGGAGTGGTGCGGAGGTGCGCCGTCCGCAGCCCACCCACAAAAAAAAAAGGTGGATTTATGCCATAATCGCCACGTTTAGTTGCTTTTTTATTGCTGTAGAAAACAGCACACCTTCCGGTAAGTGATACTGTCGCTTACGAAGCCGTTGCCTACCGCAAAGGAATCCAAAAGAGTGTGAATGTGTGCAATGAGGTTCGCTGATATTGAAGGCATCACCAAAATCCACGACACACAAACACCCTCAAAAAATTGGACCTCGATTCGCTATCTAAACGAAGTGTATGTAGTAACAAATTACTACTACTCAGCCGTAAATTTTCTGCCAGAGTGTGGTACAAACAGACCGGTCCGCGACTGTAGACAGAATACTGTTAACAGTGTTATCCTACGGCTATAATAGCCACAAATTTATTCAATACAAATTCAAATCATTTATTGTTGATAAACCCCGAGAGGGCACTTATATATTGTCAATTTCAACACAATTAAATTAAGCCAATAAACTACTACCGGATTGAAATGCGACCGCTTCTGAGAAAATCGGATAAGAAGTTCAATGGGCTTATCTATTACTTTTAATTTTTTTCCTACTAAATATGAAATTGTAGAACATGTTTTATAAGTATTAGCTCCAGTGTATCGTCCTTAGAACCGAAAATACGTAATATAATTCACATATATAATGCAAACGATTATGGCTGGAACAGATCCCATAAGCGGCACCCGGTCACAAGTTAGCTACAGCTACCATCACTCCCCCCGACCACTATGGAGGGAAAGGAGAGACCCGCTCCTTGAGTGAGACCCACTATTCACCAAGTGTGAAGATGCAGAGTTTAGGCAGCAGTGGTGGCAAATTATAGTTGTCAAACCAGATTTAGTCAAATCAGGAATCCAACCTCAATACGATTGGGAATAATAAAGTTTAAGAAGATGAGGATTGATAAGAACTCAGCATATTTGTATACCTAAAATGTCTTGTATATTAACTAATGGCACTTTTGAATTGCCCGTGGGTGTCGTAACAAGGCCACTAAGGTATGTCTTGTGCAAATAAGAACTATGCAAGAGAAGAAAAACTCGAAATAAAACCCTATACCAACTCGCCTGACGAGCGTGGTATGCAAGAGAAGAAAAACTCGAAATAAAACCCTATACCAACTCGCCTGACGAGCGTGGTATGCAAGAGAAGAAAAACTCGAAATAAAACCCTATACCAACTCGCCTGACGAGCGTGGTATAGTAGGTTAATTTCACTCCCAATATGGAGGAGGCTCAAGCCCAGTAGTGGGACATATATGAGCCGTGATATTGATGAATGCAGCATTATCAAATGTTTCTAAATACATTAAAAAAAAAACATCAGAATGTATTCTATTCAAAATACGAACCTTCAGAAGACCTATAATCGGCGACTTTACCGGTATGCTTGAGCATGGCCGTGGAAGAAGACATGCCGTAGAATAACTTAACCTTCCTTCCATCAGGATGCGTTACAACATCACCTCCGCATTGGTCGTGACCAGCAAACATTCCACCAGCCATCACGAAGTCAGCCCCAGCACCGAAAGCTTTAGCCACATCACCGGGACAAGTGCACCCACCGTCCTATAAAATAATATATCATCATCATTATCTCAGCCCATATACATCCCACTGTTGGGCTCGGGCCTTTTCTACTTCTTCTACTGGTAGGAAAATTAACCTACTTTACCAAACCAGAAGTGATGTCATTTTTTTTATGGGTGGGCTATGGTAAGCGCACTCGCCGTCCATTCCATTCGAGGCTACCAAAACACGGCGCGCGGACCCATAACCCACCTGTACCCACGTCACCTTCGTCGTTGGGCCGACCACCAGTGCCGCGTTCCTTGTCCTCAGTGATGAGAATTCTTTTACTAGGCAAAATTATAAAAACAACAAAAAAATTTAAAAGTTATTGTTTACCTAATATTTCACAAGAAAGGAAGCTTTGCTCCATGTCTCGCGCTTTGCATAGGAGGGAAGTCGAATCTTTCCAACTCCTCCTGCTTTTCTTTTCTAGTTAAATTTGTTGCGGGTCCCAAGACAATTAAAAGCGTTTCCCGGGACTTCCTGAGGGTCAAACCTCAGTGTCTTATACGGAGACCATTGTAGATCCTGGCTTACAGGAGTTACAGTGGTGGGAATGTGTGGTGGGATTAGTCCCAAAAAAAAAAGAAAGGAAGCGGTGACTTGTATTCTTACTCCGCACAGGCTATTATAAGTTTAAAATAAGTATGGATATTTTGGCAATCTTGGTTTGATAAAAGTTGTCATGCAGTCTGTCATTTCTAAAAATAAAAATGTATTCAAACAAGCACGCATGTGAAGCTGTCAGAAATAAAGATGAAGAATTTACTACATAGATAATAAATAGCTGATACCAAATTCTCGAGTATTATTGGATTCGATTTCAATGCAGGACAAATCTACATGCAATCCGCAAATAATTGTTCTAAAGCTGATGTAATCCGAACGTACGACATCCTTGTCTTTTCAGCCCATATGGGGTCCACTATTTCGGGTACTCCATCTCTTATAGAGATTTTGAGCACTCGTAAGAAAGGAGGAAAAAAAAAGGGTGGAAAATAATATTCTTAGTTCAAGTCAAAAATTTGCTAACTACTTTCATTTCTGTTAGTATTTTTTTTATATTGTAAAACATAGTGAATTTTTTGTTTTAGATGTAATTAGGATTTAAAAAAAAAGCCCTAAATGCACAAAAGTTATAACATAATCGGAAATGCCGGAATCGTAAAGTTCTTGTTGGAGTAGTATTAAAAACAGAGTATTTCATACTTACAGAGATAATATGTCCCTTCAGACCATGTGCTGCGTCCGCACATTCAATAACGGCAGACAACTGAGGGTAACCTACTCCAGTTTTGATCCTGGTCGTGCACACGGAGCCCGGGCCTATGCCTACCTGAAATATCAAAATATATGTTTACTACCAAACACTTCCTACGCCATGCCGGTACTCGCACACACGTCAATGCTTCGATACCAGATACCGGTATAATTCATACTTCAATATAATCATATTGAAGTATGAAATATACCGGTGTAAATATACCGGTGCAGCGGTGGTGACGTGACGTGACGTTCCGTGTGGTGACGGAGTAAGAATACAATTCACCACTCCCTATCTTGCCCGTGTATGTCGTATAAGACGACTATGGGGTATAATATGCATATAACATCTGTGCAAGAGAAGGAAAACTCGAAATGAAACCTTATACCAACATGTCTGACCAGCATGGTATAGTAGGTCAAATTCCCTCCCATTGGGGGAGGTAGCTCGAGCCCAACAGTGGGACGTATGTGGGCTTCGATGATGATGAAATATACCGGTATGATGATATTCATTCATCATCATATCAGCTTATGTAAGTCACACTGCTGGCCTGAAGCTTCCTCTACAATAGAAGGCAAATTGAACTACTATACCACGCTGGTCAGAAAGGTCGGTATAGGGTTATATTTTTAGTTTTCTTTGCTTGCGTAGATGTTATCTCCATATATTCCTTAGCAGACTTTTAAGATGCCTACGGGCAAGAAAGAAGGCGGTGAACTTAATTCTTACTGCATCCCCACAGATAAGAAAACATAATAATGAAACAAACTTATTAAATTATTGCATTGTCTTCGGTCCTTGAGTACACAAATTTTCGATTCAATTAGACGATTAAAAATAGATGAAAATCACGAACAAATATTCTATCTTTTTAATAAAATGTGTAAAGTTAATAAAATGCGTAAAAATAAGAAAGAAAATTAAAGAAGAAGAAACGTTTATTTACGTTTGCTCTCCTACAGAAATAAATAAGCTCAATCTTTATATATCCTACATAATAAATAGCTTACCTTAATAATATCTGCACCAGATAAAATAAGTTCCTCAACCATTTCACCAGTGACTACATTACCGGCCTGGAACAATAACAGGAATCATTAAAAAAAAAAAACAAAATTATGAAGTCTTCTAGTTTTTTTGCAATCGATATATATTGATAAAGAATGAAAATAAACTACAATTTAAATAACGTTAAAATATTGGAACGAAGTGCCTTATCGCGCGTTGCGAAAGGGAGCTAGACGGAAAAAATTAAGATCAAAAGTTGTAACGACACTTTTTGCTATAGTTGTAAGCCGTGCGGCATGCGCGTGTTTCTCTGTCTCTCTCTCTCTCTCTCATAGAAAGCAAGCCAGTTATTTTCGTTTCGTCTTTCCAATTAATATACAGATAATTCTCTTTACAGTAAAATTAATTAATAATTTTAAATAATTAAAATTAATTATTTATATAGTGTCTTTCTATTAATATACAGATAATTATAACTAATATAAAAAAATAAAATTTTATTACAATTTCTTCACTAATTAATCGAAAGGAACTTCGTTCCATCCGGATGTCCCTTGACACCTCTCATGTTTTTTTTAGTAGTCAAATCAAGGCAAATCTCAAATCCGCATTTCGAATCAAGAGTTAATTTATGGGTCTGTCAGGTGTCTTTTTACAGGTTGATGATGAGCCAGGCTTCCGTATGCCAGGCGCTTTGTGGAGCAAGTTTTTTAATTTTATTTATTCATACTATTAACTGAACTGATGGCGTAGGTCAAGATACCGACCTACCGAACCAGTATCGCGGGTTTGAATCCCTAACAAAACATAACTTTATGCGATCCACAAATTGTTGTTTTGATGAGTCTAGATGTAATTTGTATCCGTTGAGTATGTTTGTAAATGTTCCGTAATACAAGGATTATATCCTTAGTACAGTGTTATATTAAAAAAAAAAAGAAATTATGTGAGACTTTGGCGTCCCCTGAAACTGACGGCCAAGTTGTGTTACCCAGTTTGGCAAAAAAAATATATAGACGCTGTATCGATTAGAACGGAACACAGTTGAAAGGCCATTTTCAAGAAATTGAGTTCAAATTCTACGTAAGGTAATTATTTTTCTGTTTCCAAATGAGTTTTTATAAAAGAACATGGCACGATAAATCAAGAAAAAGTAATCAATAATTTATGACTGTAGCAGTTTACGACGGCACTGAAATTATGTAATTTCCAGATAAGTTATAATTCTTATTTCAAGCTTACAATAATAGTATGTGTAGGGTAGGCAGCTCGAACTCTCCTGACGTACTCCACAAAATGCTGAGAATAACCGTTAGCGACGTCCAGACAGATAAATTTCAAGTCCTTAACCGTGTTCAGAATCTCTTGTAACCGTTCAAAGTCAGCCTCCGCGGTTCCTGAACTCGCCGCTATAAAAATAAAACATAAAAAAATACATCAAGATCGTCATCATAACTCTGTTTTTATCCCAATTACTTCACCATCATCATCACAGCTCATATACGGCCCACTGTTAGAGTCGAGGCTCCTCCACAATGGGAGGGAAATTGACCTACCCACGCTAGTAAGACGTGTAGGTATAGGGTCTCATTTCGAGTTTTCCTTCTCTTGCGTACATGTTATATGTATATTATAGCCCTTAGTCGTCTTTTACGACACCCATGGGCAAGAAAGGGGGTGATAAATTATATTTTTACTCCATCACCACACGGAGCAACTACTTGGAGTGGACTCAATATCTACTTTTCTTTCGTAGTATGTATTGCAAAATTTGGGCAATAGTTTTATGATCGACCGTCTTCCTGATGTCAACCTTCCTTGCAAAAGTAATTGCTTTGTTGACGCCATCACATGGAGCTGGCTCAGGTCAGTTAAAAACTCTTACTTGTTTTACCACATTCTCGAGTAATATAAGAGTTAGTAGTAATCGTAGCTTCTTTTTTTGGGTTGGGCTCCGTTCAAGGCGACAGAAGAGCGACGCGGGGCCGACCACCGGTGCAGAGTTCCTTGACTTCAGTGATCAGCCTGACGGAATACCTCGAGGGAGTACCCTCTCCCATAGACGTCCCCTTCCCGAGACGACGATCGCCGTCACGAGGCTAGCCTCTCCGCGGTTGCCGGACTAAATCCCCAGTCCGGTCACCCGCGAGTAGTATTCGTAGCTGCCACTACACAAAATAAAAACATCAAGACGTAACTGCGTATTATTTTCTTGCTGATATGACTAAAGTGACCATACGTCCCGTTTCGAACGGGACAGTCCCGTTTTCAAGTGATCTGTCCCGTCGTCCCGAACTATACAAAAATGTCCCGTTTTACAAACAGAGCCTAATTGATCATTTATTATTCTGACAGGGACGTTTTTTTGTTTTCAGTCCATATTTATAATAGGTAACTAATGCTGACTCTTTACGCGTTCTTCATTTTTTAGCTTTACATTTCACAAGTTTACTTATGTTTGCAAGTGTCCCATTTTGATCAATCAATTCTTCAAGCGTCCCGTTTTGAGTTAAAAAAAATATGGTCACCTTAGATATGACCCGCCTCTGTATTTATCTAGTACACCACGAGGCAATATGTACTCTTCTTCAAATGTATATACTGTAAAAGTTTTTGAAACGATTGTATAACCTGCCGCCTGACGTCAGCCCTCCTTAGGAATGTAGTTGTTGACCAGACAGCATTAGATAGAGTAGTCTCAGGTAGTTGGCCCAATTCTTAATCATCTTTTACGACACCCATAGGTAATGTAAGGATTTGTAGTATTCGTAGCCGTCATCACACAGGAATTCAATGAAAACTATATATTTTTATTTATTTAAATTTCATGCACAAGTACATAGGCAGACTTAATGCCATAGGCATTTTCTTCCAGTTAACCTTTGGGTGATGACGAAATATTATAGTAGGTGCCATTTATATTGAAAATTGTTGAGATAACTACTTCTGTTTATGTTAAAAAAATATATACCTGTATATCTAAATAACAATAATATGGAAAATAATAAACCTTACATATATTTACATATAATACATACTCATAGAAATATATATATACAAATACACATATACCTACATGAATATATACTCGAAAATTTATGAAGAACAATCTGCCAAAAAATTAATATAAAACTTACGAACTCTAGATTTGAATGATTCACGTGTTTTGGATTGCCTGATTTTTATTGTAAACGGTGACAAACGAACAAACAGTACACCTAAAGGTAAGTGAAGCTATCACTCATGGACCTTTGCTAGACCGCTGCCTACCGTAAAGAAAGTGAAGGGAGTGTGAATGTATGCAATGAGGTTCGGTGATACTAAAGGCATCACCAAAACCTACCACACGCTAAACCCTCAAAAAGTTAGGAGTCCAACTCTCTCGCTCACCGAACAAAGCACAGTAACAAATTGCTACTACTCAGACCTTGATTTTCTGCGAGAGTGTGGTACTACCTCGGACGGACCCGCGGCTGTAGACGGACAACTGTCAACGAAACAACCAACCAACCACTATTAACTCTACGGATTTGGATTTTGGCGGAATCTGGAAGTGTCATGTGGTGTTTTTGTATTATATTCAATACCTTAGTGTTTTGACGTGTTATATTAAATAATTTTGATAGCATTTTATGTAACTATATATTACATAAAATGCTATCATTTATATATATTTTGATAGCATTTTATGTAATATATAGCGGCAGAACTGCTGAGGTGTAGTGAATATCATATAAAACTGCTATACATACCTTTTTGCTTCCACCAAAATTCTCAGAAGATACCCTTAACAGTGGCCATTACACCGTTGAAGGCTACAATTTGACTTACTGACGGACCATTACTGAGATGAAGATACTGATAATTTGAAAATTAAATTTTAACTCGACACTGGCAAAAATGGCTATATATTAGTAGCTGATTGCCAAGACAAAAAAAGAAGAGGAACTCTACGGATTTTATTGCATTTGTATTTAATTTCTCGAAGTTTCTAATACGTTTCACCGTTCATAGTCACCTCGTGACTAGTATATTTCACGTCCAACAAGTCATCGTTATTACAGATACAAAATCTAATCAAATAGACAATAAACGTACCCATTTGCTCTAAGCACTCTGGATGCTCCGTTGAGAATTTCTGCCACTCCTCAATCGTGTAGTATTTGTGGATGCATGTGAATAGACCGTGCTGGAAATAAAATAACATTTCTCTAAAAGATAACAGGTTAAGAAATAAATCCTTAAATAGCAGCGGACATTTTCTGCCCGTAGGTGTCATAAAAGACAACTAACGGAGTACAATATTTCCTTCTGTGTCTAACTCCTGCACCCATGTTAGAAATTGTAATAGGGTGTAAAATTAATTAATTAATATTGATCTTAAGTTACTTAATTAGTCTACCACCCGCAGAGAGGTGACGACCACGTGAGGGCGTCGCCTCGGTCACATTGCTTTTGTTGTCGGGGCGTCGAAGGTGTCGATACTCAAAAAGTAGACCGCCGGGTCCGCCACGGATGTCAGAGTCGATATCAGTGATCGGCCCAATGACGCGGTAGAGGGAATATGGTAGTTTATGTCGCCGAACGCCAACCTTCCGTCGTCTGGATAGATTGGACCATGTCCAGACTGTGAATTATCCTAAAAGAGACTCTATAAACGGTATTTCGCGGCGATCAAATACATACGTATGACCAGATTGCGAAAACAAGTCTGGGAGAAACTAAATTTATAAAATTTGTCATCATTATCATCAGCACAGTTCATATGATATATATATGACTGTTGGGCTCGAGCTTAATCCACAATGGGAGGGCAATTGACCTAATATACCACGCTGGTCAGAATTTTTGCTATAGGGTTTTATTACAAGCTTTTATTCTCTTGCATAAATGTTATACGCATATCATATACCATAATCGTCTTTTACGACAACAACAGCTTAAAAGGGGGTGGTGAATGGTATTCTTACTCCATCACCACACTAGAAAAAAAAATAATCTGTTTTAAAATGTATGTCTGTGCAAATCTAAAACAATCCTTACTAATATTATAAATGCGAACGTAAGTTTTTTTGTTTGTTTGTTACGCTTTCACGCTTAAACCACGGTACCGATTTCAAAAATTCTTTCACCAATGGAAAGCTATAATATCAAGGAGTAACATAGGCTATATTTTATCCCAGTATTCCCACGGGAATGGGGACTACGCGGGTAAGGCGACTGGAACCGGAGCGAAGCGAGGGCGGGCTGCTAGTATTAAGATATATTTCAATTGATTTCAATTCAATTGTCAAATGAAACCATTCTTGTCATCATCTGAACTTATACAAAATTTCATTAAAATCGGTCTTACCGTTTAATACTCCTACTAAACTCCTACAGTTTAATCACATACATGTGTACAGAAGAACTACAGATATAACGCCATAATATTTTATATCTTACCCTTAAATCATTATATTTTATTTACGTTAGAAATAATAATAATTGAAATCATAATCGACTGCACAGATAGCATAGTGGTTAAGATACCAACCTAAAGTGCCATTGCCAGGATTCGAATTTCACGTAGGACAACACTTTGTATGATCCATAAATTGTTGTTCTGAGTCTCGATGTAATTTGGGTCCATCAGTTATAGGATGGCGATCTGAGATCGATTAATCGAGGAATCGATTTTTCAGGACCAAGAAAACGATTTTATAAATCGATACGAAGCACTGAAAAAGAGCTCATCACAATCCTGCCAGAAACATATATTTAATCGGAGGAAAGTTCGAAAAAAAGATCGATAGATCAATTAATTGGAAATCGATCCTGCAGACCTCGATTTTCATGTGAATCGATTCTTTGGGCGACGATTCAAATCGATTCAAGAATCGATATTTTCACGAGGTTCGCCCATCCTTTATCAGCTATATGTTTGTTAAGTCCCCCGCTATACAAGGATTATTCTCATAGTGTAGGGTGTTCCCTAGCCGAGGCCGTGGGTGACCGGACCGGGGATTTAGTCCGTCACCCGCAGAGAGGCTAACCGCGCGACGGCGACTGACGTCCCGGGTCAGGAACGTCAAGAGGTGAGGGTACACGAAAGGGTATTCCGTCGAGCCGACCACTGACGACAAGTCACCCTACTCGGCCCAACGACGAAGGCGACGTGGATACGGGTGGGTTATGGGCTCGCGTGCCGTCCTTTCGTCGCCCCGGAAAAAAATCGGTTGTCTGTAAAGTCGGTTTACTGACGATAGTTGAACGTGACAAAGTCATAAGAAATTACTGATGGAATGGTTTCATTTTTCAAAAGAAAATTTTAATTTTATTTGTTTGATAGTTATTTTGTATGGATCAAGCCTTAAATGGAACGCCTCAGAGCGAGGTAACGCCGCATACGTCATGTTTTTTCGTGTGTGCAGCCGGATCCATCGAATTATAAGACGTTGTCACGTCAAAAAAATAGTGCAGGGTATTGTCGTTTAAAAAAAATATTTTGCCCATTAAAGCCGATACTAGAAAACTGACCTATAATTGTGCATAATAAAGGATGTGAAATTATAATCAATTGATAACAACTAGAATTTGCAACAACAATACTCATTATGCGTGTAACATAAACTTTTCTTTGTTTAACATAATATAAAAACCGTTTTTAAAACAGACTTCCTAGAACTTTATCGTAATCTAAATAGTTTTGCCGAAACGTTATGCACGCCTAGGTTCGTTATCTATACATTTAAATCGAAGAGGCTAGCCTTGCGACGGCGATCAGCGTCCCGGGAGGGGGACGTCGATGGGAGAGGATACTCCCTCGGGGTATTCTCGGGTCGACTACTGAAGTGAAGGAACTCTGCACCAGTGATCGGCCCAACGACGGTGACGTGCCATAAGGTGGGTTACGGAACCGCGCGTCGCCCCTCTGTCGACCCAGACGGAGCCGGGCGGCAGGTGCGCTGACCGTAGCCCACCACAAAAAAAAATCTGCCCTTGGGTGTCGTAAAAAACGACTAAAGAATATGATATGCAGATAAAATCAATGCAAGAGAAGGAAAACTCGACATAAAACCCTGTACCAACACGTTTGACCTGCTTGATATAGGACAATTTCCCTCCCATTGTGGAGGAGGCTCATGCCCAACAGTGGGACGTGTATGGGCTGAGATGATATTTGTTGTGATTTTTGTCTCATTGTCAGCTAATAGATGTACGCTAGTGCAGGACACAAGACTACACTGAAGTGTCATATACTCCTACAGCTGGACCCAAGCGTCCTCAGCAGTAAAAGGAATATTGAACAATTACACCATGTTTGTCAGACAGGTAGGCATAGAGTTTTATTTTGACACCAGCAATCCGCCCTCGCTTCGCTTCGGTTTTAGTCGTTTTACCCGCGTAGTTCCCGTTCCCGCGGGAATATCGGGATAAAATATAGCCTAGGTTACTCCCTGATATTATAGCTTTCCATTGGTGAAAGAATTTTTGAAATCTGTCCAGTCGTTTTGAAGATTACCCGGAACAAACAGACAGACAGACAGACAAAAATTTTTTAATCTGTATATTAGGCATAGGTGTCCTGCAAATAACCGTGTGAGCATGAAAAAAGCCTATTATTTTGACATTACAAACAGACACTCCAATTTTATTTATTGGTATAGATTTGCAAAGATATTTTCTGCTTGCGTCCCTTTTTTTTATGGGTGGGCTATGGTAAGCGCACGCGCGGTCCATTCCGTCCGGGGCGACGAAAGGACGGCGCGCGGGCCCATAACCTACCCGTACCCACGTCACATCGTTGTTGGGCCGACCACCGGAGCAGGGTGACTTGTCGTCAGTGCTTGCGTCCCTTAGTCGTCATTTACGGTCACCCAATGAAAAGAAGACGACTAATATATTCTTAATCTCGTCACCACTCGATTATGTGAAGAAGATGGAGATGATGAGAATTAAGACAGTAATGATATACTTATCTGTCTGGTGAAGGAGTAGGAATACAATTGACCACATTTTGCTCTTGCTCTTGGGTCGTAAAAGATGATTATAACATTTACGCAAGAGAAGAAAAACTCGAAATAAAATTCTATAGCAATACGTCTGACCTACTTGGTATAATAGGTCCATTTCCTTCCCATTGTGGTGGGGGCTCAAGCCCAACAGTGGGCCGTATATAAGCTATGATGATGATGAATACTTACTTTAGATAATTCCAGGGCCATTTCAAAAGTGCCCACCGTATCCATGTTGCTGGCCATCACGGGTACCCCCCTGTAAGTTTGACCGGAATTTCGAAAAGTGATGTCACGATATAGGTCAACCTGAAACAAGGATATGATTTCTAAATCAGATCAGAACTAGACATAATCTTACTCGTCTTATTCTTAAATACTTAAAAAATCCGACCAGGTGCGAGTCGGAGTCGCTCACGAAGGGTTCCGTATCTAAATAAACAGCGAAAACCTCTTTACTGTATGGGAGCCGCCTTAATTATCTATTTTATTTTATTTACTCTTAAAAAATGTATCCTTGACAATTCAGCGCGATAGTTACAAAATGGAGTTTTAGCGGGACGTGAAAGCATCATGTGGCGGTCTTTTATTATATCCAATATAATATTTCAACGTGTTATATTAAAATGTGGTTAAAATAATTTTAATAGAAAAACATTTAAATATTTTATAATTAATAGTAATAGAAAACTAAGCGGTCTAAAAACTCAACATAGGAGACAAATACTTATTCAAATAAACCGCTGCCAGTAGGTAACGTGCCCAGAATGCTGGCAGCATTGCCACGTTGGATGGCAATGCTTAACCTCTGTGCCAAGTAAAGCCCAGCATTCCCGTCACGTGTGTCATTCGTGTCGTGTCGTTTTATTTTATTTTAATTAAGTATATTTAAAGGGAACATAAAACTAAATATTCTGTGAATAGTTAAAGCGTGTACCTGTCATCGTTATTAGTATCGAGCAAGAAACGGTAAAAAAATCAAGTTTGTTGTTTGGGAGCCCCCCTTAAATATTTATTTTATTTTATTTTATTTTTAGTATTTGTTGTTATAGCGACTATAGAAATACATCATCTATGAAAATTTCAACTGTCTAGCTATTACCGTTCTTGAGATACAGCCTGGTACGGACGGACGAACGGACGGACAGCGAAGTCTCAGTAATAGGATCCCGTTTTTACCCTTTGGATACGGAACCCTAAAAAGCGCCAGCGTCGCCACCGAGCAGCGAGCGCCTCCACCTTCAAGTCCCACGGAGGAATTAGGGCCAAGAGATCACATACTTATAAGGATTACTTGTCGTAATTATTTTCTTATATCCCTTAGTCTTTATTAAGTTAAAAATATAATAAGTCACTGTCCGACTGTTACTTTCCGTCGTTAGAAATGGCGGGGGGATTACCAGGAAAAAATCAGAAGCACTCTTCTAAGAAATTTGTAACACCAATAGTGATCGGTAACTTAAATGCCGGTCTCAATTATGGCATTTTCCTTGATCAGAGACCAATCATATCCAACAGAATTAATTTTGCTTCATATCTCCCGCATTGCACAAGGGAGAAGTGGAATCAATCTCTTCCAAACTCCTGTTTAATTTTCCTAATTAAATTTGTTGCGAGTCCCGAGACAATTAAAATCTGACAGATGGCGTATTGGTTAAGATGATGACCTACCGTGCCAGAGTCATGGGTTCGAATCCCACGCAGAACAACACTTTATGCGATCCAGTGTTGTTTTGAGTCTGGATGTAATTTGGGTCCACAATACAAAGATTCTTTCCTTAGAACAGGGCGTTTGTCTTTAATTATAAAAAAAGGAAGGCGTCGCTCAGGACGCCTGGCAGATGTGAAACATCGAAATTATTTGTACAAGCATAAAAGAACAGTTTACGACAGGAACTAATATGGCATAAAGTATTAATAAAATATTACGATTTCTTTTTCAGAAAATGATGATTTTCATTCAATAAACATTTATTTTCATTAGTATAGGTATACGTTTAAATTAATAATTTATTTTGAGCTCACTAGATGGCGTTGTACAAAATTCTAAAACAGGTTATGGTTTCGTTACACAATTGTACATATATACGCCACGCGTGGCGTTAACACCACGACAACGACCAGATTCACCCTCGCCTATAGATGTTTTACATCAAAAAAAATTCTCGGTACTACTGCCTGAGGGTCAAACCTCGGTGTAATCTATGGTGATCATTGTGGATTCTGGCTTACAAGAGTTACAATGGTGGAAATTTGTGGTGGGATTAGTCCCAAAAAAATCCCTTAGTCGTCTCTTACGGACAAGATATTAGTAGTTAATTGTGTTCTTACTCCGTAACCACACGGCTAGTTAATAAACATATTCATTCATAATTTTCGGCGCATATACATCCCACTGCTGGGCTGGAGCCTCCTGCGTAATAGGAGTATGACCTAATATACCACGCTGGTCAGACAGATTGATATAGGGTTTTATTTCGAGTTTCCCTTCTTTTGCATAGACGTTATATGCATATTATATCTCTTAGTCGCCTAGACAGACTGAATACGATACGTTTGATAGATATGGCACTGAATTTAAAAGGTTTTACAACAAAAAATTATTCTTAAAACACATTTCAAGATCTATATATGTATATTTTATCTACAGGCGTTAGATAACGTATCGGCGACGTCCTTGAGTAAAAGATTCGCAAGAATCTTCGCCCGGTTATATTCTTTTATGTCTACCGTCTTGGCAGTTTGCCCAGACGGTTTATATACGTCAGAAAAAAAGACGACTGAGTTTAAGATGGCACTTTATATTGTATTTAAATTGAACTTGCGATTCAGTGGTTTTAGATATTACCTTCCCATGCTGATCAGATAGGTTGGTATAGAATTTTTTTCAGTTTATCTTATATGCGTATTATATCCTTTAGTTGCCTTTACAGAGTTTAAAGACATTCATATGCAAGATAGCGAGTAGTGAATAGTATTTTTATTCAGTCACCACACGAAAAAATTAATTGCACTAACCAGTAACTTCCTGAATTCTAGCTTTCTATTGAGGATTATTGGAAAAATTGTGCAGACAGGTCATTTTGCCTAGCCTTAGATTTGAACTCAACACTTAAATATAACTAAAATTATCAATATAAGAAAATTAATATTATTAAGTAATAAGAATAATTTTAACAAAAATAAAACTTCAATTGGACCAAATTGATTGGATCACATGGGAAGCACCACTTTTCAAATAAAAAAAATCCTTAAAGTCGGTTCACTGAATCAACAGTTCTGGAGTAACAAACATAAAAAAAAATACAGTCAAATGGCACCTCCTCGTTTTTGAAGTCGCTTCATCATCATTATCACAGCTCATATAGGTCCCATTGCTAGCTCGAGCTTCCTTCACAGTGGGAGGGACATTAACCTACTATACCGCGCTGGTCAGACATGTTGGTATAGGGTTTGTTCGATTTATGCAAACCCAACAAATTGCCAAAACGCACGTCCTTCAGGGTCAGCGTTTTGACTGAACGTTCGCACACACATTCATGCGAATCAGCGTTTTTACGATATGACGCGATTTTTTCCACCAATCAAACGAATACATACAGTCACGTAAATCATATATAACAGACGACAACTCAGGATTTCAGGAATTTCACAATGTGAGTTATCATTTCTGTAGAATCGTAGGGAGCCCACAATAGCCCCTATAGGGTTATATTTCGAGTTTTTCTTCACTTGATATCTATTTTATCTGCGTATTATAATCCTGTGGTCGTCTTTTACAACAGCCACGAACAAGAAAGTGGATGATGGATTGTATTCTTACTCCGTTACCACACGAAAGTCATTTCATCATCATCATCATCTTGCTCTTATCCCAATTACTTGGGGTCGACGCAATATGTCATCTGTTTTGACATATTGCAAAAAGTTTCGGCAATGACTTTTATGACACGAAAGTCATTTAACAATACAAATTTATTTCACAATGCCTTAAATTTGTAAGTATATCAATAATAGCCTTATATAGATAAAAAGAGAAAATTCAATTCCAGCTAGTTTCGGTTCAATAACTATGTGAAGGTCATCTATTGTAACGAACAAAAAGCAAAGTAATTGATCTCATTCACGCTCTTTTCTAATTAGGGCTCTATTCCCAAAGGATGCCAACGAAACCTTTCCACTAAGCCTCCGCTATCCATATGCTGACAATTAATGTCATCGTATCACTTAAGCCATAATAGATAGATTTATTTGCTACTAGCTTCTGCTCACGACTTCGTCCGCGTGGTATATATACTTTGGGCTAACGCTAACTTTAACTTAAGACTTTGTTTACGTAGAAGGTGAAAAGATTTTTGAATAATACGATTCTGTCACACAGAAGCTCTCAAAAGGAAAAAAAACACGACTTTGAAACATTCTTCATTGGTGCTCCGCTCCTGTTGGTCTTAGCATGATGATAGCCTTTAGCCTTTCTCGTTAAATTGACTAACTAACACTGAAATAATTTTTCACATCGGACCAGTATCTCCTGAGATTAGCGCGTTCAAACAAACAAACGAAGAGTTTGTTTGTTTGAACGCGCTTTATATACTACACTACAACTTTATATACCCGGCCACGCGTTGCTATGGCTAATGTTTTTGTTATATTACATTTTATTAAACTATTTAAGTGGAACTGTAGGAGAACATCTGTGATGGAGGTCATATTTTTTTACAAATGGCATCTATGTAAAAAAGCAAGTTAAATCTTATATGACACGTTTGTAGATTTGACATAGCAGCGCCATCTATTAATTAATTACTCAATCCAGTCAACAGATATCGCCATCTGTTAAAATCGTTTCTTGTTAACAGATAATTGTGAATATCAAATAATGGGTATATATATAAGTAATACAAATAATTTGCAATTAAATAATATTGCCACTATAAATTAAGATGTAAGCTATCCTATCTTTCAAGTTGGATCAAACTGCACATGGTGTGCAAATTTGATTAAAATCAGTTAAGTAGTTTAGGAGTCCATCGCGGACAAACAACGTGACACGTAATTTATATATATATTAAGATATAGATTAGTATAGATAGTTAAACCAAAGACATCAATTCTTCATTTTTTTTAATTGCAAACGGTGGCAAACGAGCAAACAGTACACCTGATGGTAAGTGTTGCTTCAACTCATGTACCTTTGCAAGGCCGCTGCCTACCGTGAAGAAAGTGAAGGGAGTTTGACGTTCGGTGATACTAAAGGCATCACTAAAACCGACCACACGCAAACACCCTTAGAAGTTGGGCTTCCGGTTCTCTCGTAAATCATATAAATTTTAGAAAAATAAATTTTAGCCAATCTTTAATCAATGTCCTTTTTCCATATGGTGACGGAGTAAAGATACAATTCTTATCCTTCGAATTTATATTCTAAGGTATTTTTTTTTTTGGGGGTGGGTTGCGGTCGGCGCGCTCCTCGCACCACTCCGTCCGGGGCGACAGAAAGGCGTAAGCACGTAACTCCCGCAACCCACCCACGATGCACGTCGCCTTCGTCGTAGGGCCTACCACCGGAGCAGGGTTACTTGTCATCAGTGGTCGGCCCGACGGAATACCCCCTACTTGGGGTACCCTCCCATCGACCGACGTCCCCCGCTCTGGGAGGACGTCGGTCTTTCCTCACGCGGTCGGCCTCTCAGCGGGTGACGGACTAATTCCCCGGTCACGTCACCCGCGGATATTCTAAGGGATAAGATAGGAATAACCGTGAAACAATACAAAAATCAATCCAAGGTTCCAAATCTCTTTTTAAATAACAACACGGAAGACGGAACTACAAACAGTTGTCTATGATACATATTGTCTTTGGCACGGGTTCCCATTCAGCCAGAGACATTGACATTAACATTGGCATGAATTTTCACGGTCTCGTGTATTATAATTAGTAACTCAGAGTGAAGATTGACTTAGGATTCGAACCTGAAAACTTATAGTCAGGATACTTAAGACTAGATGACTAGACTAACGATTTTTCTTCCTGATTAGGATTCCTTTGTAACCAATGAACCTTCTCTAAAACGGAAGCTAATTAAGTCTCCATTTTACATTTATTATACCATATTGCAAAGACGCACTTACATCATCATCATCACAGCTGGGCTAGAGCCTCGTCCGCAAAAGGAAGAAAATTGACCTACTATACCATACTGCTCATACTATACCAAAATTGACCTACTATACCAGGCTGGTCATACTATACCAAAATTGACCTACTATACCATGCTGGTCATACTATACCAAAATTGACCTACTATACCATGCTGGTCATACTATACCAAAATTGACCTACTATACCATGCTGGTCATACTATACCAAAATTAACCTACTATACCATGCTGGTCATACTATACCAAAATTGACCTACTATACCATGCTGGTCATACTATACCAAAATTGACCTACTATACCATGTTGGTCATACGAGTTGGTATCCCTATACCATTTTATTACAAGTTTTCCTTCTCTCGCATATATATTATCTGCATATTATATCCCTTAGTCATCCTTTACAACACTCACGGGCAAGGGGGTGGTGAATTCTTACTCTTGTCACCACACAGAAATATGCTTATCATATCCCTTAGCCGTCTCATAAAATAGCCGTGACAAAAGTAAATGTTATCACAAGTTTTTCTGAAACACTGAATGAATTCGTACACACAAATCCACATAAACAGACTAATTTACTACAAATCGGCTTTAAGTCAATTGAACAGATACGTAAATCTCTTAAAAGGTTACGCTCAGAATGACGCATTCATAAATTGCTTTTAGTGCAAGCAAAATTATAATAACGTTGTTTGTTATAAATCAGCCAGAGCCTATCCCTAATCATGACCTAATCATGACGTCGGAATATATACGTCACACCATTAGCAATATCTACTCTTAACGTTTAAACTAGTGATGTAACCTTAATAACATTTTAGTCGATAAAGTAATTTATTGTCATACAAATACTAATTTCTTCTTTTTTATTTGGACCATCTTACTAATATTATAAACGGAAAAGTTTGTGAGTATGTGAGCATGTGTTTTGCTCTTTCAGGCAAAAACTACTGAATGTAATTATATAGCTTACATGTCAGAATAACACATAGGCTATTATTTATCTTCCGCAGGCTCGCTCCACGGCTCGTCGGCGCGGCGTCCGCCCTATCGTGGCTTATGCCGAACGTGGGCGGACCGAGCGCTGCGTGCCGACGGCTGTACGCGGGGGTCATCCGGTCGATGGCCCTGTACGGCGCACCGGTGTGGGCGGGGTCCATGACCGCCCGACTTAGGGCCCTTCTGTGGCGACCACAGAGGGTCATGGCGGTCAGGGCCATCCGCGGATACCGCACGGTGGCGACGGAGGCAGCGTGCCTATTGGCCGGGACTCCCCCGTGGGACCTGGAGGCGGAGATACTCGCCGGACTATATCGGCGGGTGACGGGGGTGCGAGCGGAGGGCGGTGTGGTCTCGTTAAGGGATCTCACCGCCTGGCGCGTCGACGCCCGCCGAGACGTCAATGCCCGTTGGGCAGTCCGGCTGGAGAGGCCTCGGTTCGGGGTGCGAACCGTGGAGGCCTTCCGGCCGGTGCTGATGCAGTGGTTGGAAAGGCGGCACGGGGTGCTCTCCTTCCGACTGATGCAGGTTTTGACGGGGCATGGGTGCTTCGCCAAATAACTGCACAAGGTCGTTAGGAGGGAGAGCACACCGTCCTGCCACCACTGCGATTGCGACGAGGACACGGCGCGCCATACGCTCGGGGCCTGCGGGGCTTGGGCAGTGCAGCGCTGTGAACTCGTCGCAATCATCGGTACGGACCTGACGCTGCCGGCTGTCGCTAGGGCGATGGTCGACAGCGTCGGGAATTGGGACGCGGTCGCAGCCTTCTGCGAGACAGTGATCTCGCGGAAGGAGGCGGCGGATCGCCTGCGTGAGGAGCGCAGCCTCGATGAGGAGATCCGCCGCCGGCGACTGGGGCGGCGCAGTCGCAACTATCTGCGCCTCATGCCGCCCGAGCCGAGGCCGCGGGTGACGTAACCGGAGATTAGTCCGTCACCCGCCGAGAGGCCGACCGCGTGAGGAAAGACCGACGTCCTCCCCGAGGGGGGGACATCGGTCGATGGGAGGGTACCCCAATAGTATAGTATTCCGTCGGGCCGACCACTGACGACAAGTTAACGCTGCTCCAGTGGTCGGCCCAACGACGAAGGCGACGTGGTTTTTGGGTGGGTTGCGGGAGTTGCGTGCTTAAGCCCCTCTGTCGCCCCGGACGGAGTGGTGCGGAGGCGCGCCGACCGCGACCCACCCACAAAAAAAAAAAAAAGGCTATTATTTATCTCGATATTCCCACCGGAAGGGGAACTTCGCGGGTAAAACCGCAGGGCGATGCTAGTCAGCCAATAAAGCCCTTTACGTGTGACAGACTAAGAATACAATTTATCACTATCTTGCCCGTGAATGTCGTAAAAGACGATTGAGAGATATAATATGCTAATAACAATTATGAAAGAGAAGGAACACTCAAAATGAAATCCTATGCCAATACGTCTGACAAGCTTGGCATAGTAGGTCAATTGCTATCAGATTGTGAAGGAGGGTCGAGCTCAGCAATGGGACGTTATGAGATAAAATGACATATACCTACCCCAATAAAAGAAATGAAAGGATAGATACTCCAGTACAATAAATATGATTTTAATCTTCTTTTTCTTTCGTATTGGCAATAAACTACAATAGTATGAGCTATTGGTACCAGTGTCAAGTTATAATATTTTTCTAAATAGGTCTTTATTTTCTTCGTATTAGTTGTAGTCGTAGTGTGTGTGTAGTACTATTGCTTGGGTGATAACAACTAAATCAATGATTTCACAGGGAATTTTAGGGAACATGAAAATTCATGCATTCTATACGTCATATTCACTACAAATTTCTCTACTTTATCTATATATATAAAAGAAAGTCGTGTTAGTTACACTGTTTATAACTCATAATGGCTGTACTTATTTGGCTGAAAAAGTGAAAGTCTCGAACTAGACCCCTGGGACCCCACGGAGTAAATGATCCATGGGCTCCCCCTATCACACGGCGCTGAGTAAGATCTGTGCGCGGCATAATCTGCGACTGGATTTTCGGAAATTTAGAAAATATATTTACGAAAAAAATTGTCAGCTGGTATTTCATAAAATATCAGCATAATTATACAATATGTAAAACACCAAAGTCATTATTAAAATTAAAAAGCGCTACATGACATTTTAACGTTCCCGTCACAAACCCAAGGACAAATTTTTCATGATTCTAATCGCATCATCACCGAAAGTACTCTGTCAAATACTTGTTATATTTGCACAGATAACAGTCAAATAACAGTGACATTATAACAGATAAGATTACCGTCATCTAATTGAAGTTTGATTAATGTTTGCTTAATGTCATATAATTTCCCGGATCGTTCAAATACAACAGTTTTTTAGCGAGAATGTCAAAATGCCATGTGGCATTTTTATTTTTATTCATTAGCTTAGTGTTTAGAGGTTTATTGAATAATTTTGCGTATATTTTACGTAGTAAAATGTAGAGAAAATACAGAAGTGTAATGAATATGAGATATAATAGTATATTGCGTTGATTTGGTTGTCAGCACCCGATCAATACAACTCATATATACGTTCCATTGCTGAGCCCGAGCCTAATTCACAATAGGACATTGCCTACTATAACCACGCTGTTCAGACGAATTGGCATAGGGTTTTATTTAGTATTTTCCTTATCTTACCTAGATGTTACATATTAGGTATATACTTTAGTCGTCTTTTACGACACCTAGGCCCAAGAGAAGGGGTAGTGAATGGTATTCCTACTTCATCAGCACATTATATCAATTTCGTTAAACAATCCAACAGGCAACAATTATTATGGGACATATCTAGACGTTTTCCGTGTAATGACGGAGCAAGTATACAATTCATTACTCCCTATCTTGCCTGTGGATGTCGTAAAAGACGACTAAGGGATATAATAAGCATATAACATCTGTGCAAGAGTAAGAAAACTCAAAACATCAGCTTTTTCCTGGGGAGTGCTTCAGAGCAGAGGAACTGTTTGACTTGGTACCACCGTCACCGTTTTACCAACGTACCACTCGATATCGCAACAAGGTTCATCCATTTTACCAGGAAACGATATGGTCTTCAATTGTACGTTTCCAGCGATCATTTCTCCCACGTACGTGCAGGCTCTGGAATGTACTACCTGCTGCTGTGTTTCTCGAGCGCTATGACATGTCCTTCTTTAAAAGAGGTTTAAGGAGAGTATTTTCTTTACGGTAAGCAACGGTCTAGCTGGTATTGGAAAGGTCCATGTGCGGCAATATCACTACCATCAGGTGTGCTGCTTGCACGTTTGCCACTATCGGAAATAAAAAATAGAACCCTACTCTAACACGTCTGACCGTCGTGGGATATTAAATCAATTCCCCTTTCATTATGAAGAAGGCCTGAGCCCAACAGTGGGATAAATATAGTCTGAGATGACGATGATGATATCTAGACACAATAATTAATTAGATCTAGATCTTATGATCTACATATTGTGACAGAAGAACGGGTGTAACCGACGTAGCACGAAGAATTAGCACGCTAAAATGGCAATGGGCAGGCCACATCGCTCGACGAACCGACAACCGCTGGGGGTTGAAGAGAAAGGTTCTCGAGTGGCGACTACGTAACGGACGACGCAGTGAAGGACGCCCACCTACTAGGTGGACCGATGACCTAGTGAAAGTTGCTGGGCGTCGTTAGATGCAGGCGGCACAGGACCGCACATTGTGGCGCAGCACGAGGGAGGCCTACGTCCAGCAGTGGACGGCAATAGGCTGAAATGATGATGGTGATGATTGCGACAGAAACAGTTGATTATAGCCCCTTAACTATCATTATCGTTATTAACACCATAAACATTGTTCGCCAAACAGCAATATCAATGAATCTATAGACGCCCAACCTAGCACAATTAATTAATGTCTAGGTAGGTTGGAACACATACGTCAATAGCTTTAACCACGCCTTCAGAACTTAAAATATTAGGTAGACTTACTAAACAAAAATCTATTTCATTTTAGCTATTCTAGTGCTTAACTTGTGATCGGGTGCCGTTTGCGGGATTGTCAGCCATGGTACTTTATCATTATATTTAATAACTGTATAATATCATGGTTCGAAAGACATTACACTGGAGCTATTAATAGGCATGTTCTTGTATGTAATTTTACTTAAAGAAAACTAGTCTACTAACGTCCGAGGTATGTTACCTCAGTATCTGAAAACCCAGATCTATGAACAGTGGTTTAACCAGTGGTTTAACCAGTGATGACTGTTGACTGTTGATGATGACTGTTGACCAGCTGTTGGCTCGGCCCTCTCCGTAATGGAAGGGAGATTGAACTATTATATCGAACTGGTCAGAAGTGCTGCCATAGGACTTTATGTCGAATTTGCCCCCTCTTGTAGCGATGGTATCTGCATATTATATCCCTTAGTCATCTTTTACATCTACGTGAAGAATAATGACGTATAGAAGGATAGTGTCGGTACGTAAGCGATCAAAAACGTGAAGCCAAAAATACTTCATGCGTGCAAGCGATTACGGACGTACACACGCACACCACTATACAATAAAGTTGCCTTGTACGTAGTGACCTAGTATACTACGTCATGATCCGGCGTAGGGAGCCATTCTGGCTCCAATCTAAAAGCCTCAAATTTTTATTATTATAAATCAAATTTTTATGTTATTATTCAAAGTCTACGGGCAAGAGATAAGGTGTTGAACTGTATCCCTACTCTGTTACCACGTGGAATAATATTTATCACGAATATAATCATCTCAGCTCAGCTCCTATACGTCCCAATACTGCGTTTGGACGACCTTCATTGTACGAGGGCATTTTACCTACTATCCGTGTGGTGGCCGAGTATGAATACAATTCACCACCCCCTCTCTTGCCCGTGGATGTCGTAAAAGACGACTAAGGGATTATGTATGTAACATCTATGCAAGAGAAAAAAATCTTGTAATGAAACCAACTCCTCTGACCAGCGTGATATAGTAGGTCAATTTCACTCCTGTTGTGGAGGAGGTTCTAGCGCAATATTGGGACGTCGATAAGCTGAAATGAATACCAAGCTAGTCGGATCAATGGATATGAAATTATAAATATTATTAGCAGCTTTGTTCAACAACTACATAAAAATAACGTCATTAAAGCGCTTATTACACTACACGATATTCAGGGCCCTGAATCACTAGGGGTGCTGTACAACAGCTAAATAGTTCCATATATATATATATATATATGGAACTATATTAGAAAATATATTAGACGTGGGTCGTTGGCCGGACCAACTCCATCTGGTACCATTTGGGTCAAAGATTACATTCCCAAGGAGGGTTGATGTCAGGCAGGCGGCCGGTCATAAAAGTCATTGCCGAAACTTTTTGCAATATGTCAAAACAGATGACATATTGCGTCGACCCCAAGTAATTGAGATAAGAGCAAGATGATGATGATGATATGGAACAGTATGGAACAGTTTTCTGAACCTGTTATTTCGCTAAAACTGAAACAGGTGAAACAGGTCTCACTATTTAGCTGTTGTACAGCACCCCTAGTGATTCAGGGCCCTGAATATCGTGTAGTGTAATAAGCGCTTTAGTCATGGATTTCAGATTCTATAAGAGCGCTTGGAAAACCGAAGCTTTGTTGCTCCATTTGAAATAGAACTATTTTTACGGATTTTAGCGCGTTTGTATTTGATTTCCCCACGTTTCGGACATTTTTCAATGCGTAAATACGGGTGTAAACATCAGAAATCATTTTATTACTCTATTTGTTTACTGATAAATCTTGTTATTTTTTACGAAATTTATAATCATCTCATTTTCAAATCAACGTTAGTTAGACCTACCGCCAGCGAACTGAATTTGATATTCATTAAAATCACTTCGTTAGGAGCCATACATTAATTACGTGAGGCTTGAAAGGGAGGGGGGCAGGTTGAGCTGTGTGACAAAAATCACGAAATATCACGAGAAGTTTTGTAGTAAGATATCACGTGTATTATTTATTTTTTCGTCAAACGCGCGATTTTTAAACCGATAGACATGATGTCTAGACATTTTTATCATGGTCCTTAATTTCAGAATAAAATAAGATTATACTTTATTTAAAGATAATATTACCTGTATTTAAAGATAATACTTTAAAAAATCACGTGATTAATGGACGGCCCCCTACACCATATAATTAAGTTAGAAGTCCCAAATTGACCTAGAAACATTTTCTCCGATATTATTTGGCAAGAGAACCAAGTAGGTCTGCAAATAAGCACAAGTCTAACATAAAGAAGAAATTGGCAAACGTTCAAGAAGAAAGTTACATAACAAAACTGGGTCGTTCAGACAAATTTGCAATTCTGCGGTATTACTTACTTATTTTGATAAACAGTGATATTTTAAAGAAAGCATCCCTATGTAGTCCATGTGGTGAAGGAGTAAGAATACAATTCACCACTCCCTATGGCGCCCGTGGATGTCATAAAAGACGACTTAGGGATATAATACGCATTTAACAACTATGCAAGAGAAAGAAAACTATGCAAGAGAAGGAAACTAAACTAAGAATTATAAAGATTGGTAGTACAGTAAAAGTCGTTTAAGATGATTTCGCAGAGACCCGACCAAAAACGCGTCTTAGGCGGGAAAGGGAAAATTAGTATTGAATGTGATATTTAAAAATTACCTAATATAAAATGTTGTTTATTATTATTACGTTACTTAAATTAATCACTTATTTTAGTTTGACAAAAGATATTGAGGCATTAGCAATTACAAGATTTTCAACGTAATTTCATTTGCAGTGCGTCTTCGCTTTGATTCAAAGAAGATACATATAGTATAGGATCCCGCTATAAAACGACCTTCACCGAGATGTTTATTTGATGAAACTTATTTTTATTTAATTTAATATGTCAATAAATATATTGTATATGGGTTGCCAAACAAATTTTAGTCCAGAGTATGATTAATTAATAATTTAAAAAAAAAATTAACGTTTCTTCGGTTTGATTATTAGACAAATTCTATACCAATCGAAAGTATGAAGCCCATAGAATATGCAAACGTTAGATTGCTTATTCTTTTCCGGTCACAACTCTCGGGTAGCCAGGTATAAACACATAAATCGATACTAGCATTTTGCATCGGTCTGATCGACGTTTGCATATTCTATGACGTAAATCGTATTAAACGTGATCGTATTAAACGGGTTCTACTGTTTTTTACCAGGCACCACACGGCTACTTTAGGTCATTACCAAAGAAATTATCTTTTGAAATTTAACTAAGGAATTTTTAAGACGTGTCCTTGAGACTTTTCTTTGGATAATTTAGAGAAAAGTCCTCGTCTTACCGTATAATAATTTATCGACTTAGAAAAAAGATTTTTGTCGTGTAACTTGGTGATATCACGTCATGAAAATACGAACTATTTCGCGAAGTTACCGAATTGTCAATTAAGTAGCATTAAAAAGATAGCTATGGTATTTTCCATTGTGATGGAGTATAAATACAATTTGGTATCCCGTTTCCGAAGGTGATGCGTAAAAGACGGTTAAAAGATATGATATACTAAAAACATCGATGTCATCATCATCATCATCATCCCAGCTCACATACGGGACTGTTGGGCTCGGGCCTCCTCCACAATGGGAGGCAATTTAACCTACTATACCGTGCTGGTCAGACATGTTGGTATAGGGTTTCATTTCGAGTTTTCCTTCTCTCGCACAGATCTTATGTGCATATTATATCCCTTAGTCGTCTTTTACTACATCCATGGGGAAGATAGGGAGTGGCAAACATCGATGTAAGACGAGGCAAACTTGACATAAAACCCTATACTAACACGACAGATCAGAATGATATTGTAGATCAATTTCTCTCTCACTTTAAAAGATGCTCGGGCCCAGCAATAAGACGTAGTCACCACCCAAAATAAGAATTCGATACCAGTGATAATTGCGTAAGGAGGATATGGTGGGTTATGGGGTTTTACGCCGTCCTTTTCGCGGCCCCAGGTGGTTTAAGGCAGATACGATTCACAGTCTGTCCAAAAAAATCAACGGTATGTATGTACACGTAATGTTTAAACCATTGGCGATTTATATTGATTTGTATAAAATGATTAGATAATCGATATAGAAAGAAATAGAAAAGGTTTGTTTTTACATTTAAAGAAAACTAGTGGTCGCCGTGTGGTCGAAATTCGGCCATAATTCATTTTAATTAATTTTTCTGCTACACAATTTTCTTTTAATTTTGTTTATGTATACAATTATACAATTGAGCAAGTTGTATTTCACTAATCTTAATATATATAAATTACGTGTCACGTTGTTTGTCCGCGATGGACTCCTAAACTACTTAATCAATTTTAATCAAATTTGCACACCGTATGCAGTTTGATCCAACTTGAAAGATAGGACAGCTTACATCTTAATTTATTGTCGCAATATTATTTTATTGCAAATTATTAGTATATTTTTTGACATTCACAATTATCTGTTAACTCCAAACGATTTTAACAGACGGCGATATCTGTTGACTGGATTGAGTAAGTAATTTTTGTGTGCTCAAGGGGATTCGAGAATGGTTTAGATTCACAATTGGACCCGGTAGATGGCGCTTTATTGAAACAGAACAAAGTCTGTTGGGTCAGCTATTAACTAATATATAAGAACAAATCTCTACAGACATTGTCATCATAATAATGATTATTTGACATTCTGTTTGACCAGAGATTTTAACCGTAAACAAAAGTGTATAAGCGCGCGCATGGGTGCGTGTGTGTGTGTAGCGATTGCGTTGTAGTGTGCGTAATGCATTTTTTAATGAATTTAATGTATTTCTAATCCATTATTATATGAAATTTCAGTTTTATGCACTTCTCCTCATTATACACTTCAACTGTGCCAAATTTCATACCTGCCCATCCACGTAATTTTCGTAAAAAGGGGTACAAAGTTTTTGCTTCACGTATTAATATATAGATAGATACACTGAAAACATAAAAAGATTACAAAAAAGAAAAAACGTAAAAACAATATCCAGTTGGGCTCAATCGGAATGTAAATCCGGCAATGCAAATGTACCCTAGCAACTGATTTTTACCACAAGCCAAAGTTACAAACGAGGCACACTTAACTAGAAACACGATTCATCATTATCTCAGCCTATATAATTATGTCTCACTGCTGGGCTCAGGCCTTCTTCATAATGGGAGGGTTATTAAACTAATATACCACACTGGTCAGACGTGTTGAGTTTTGTTTCGAGTTTTCCTTCTTTTGCACAGATGTTATATGTTTATTATATTTTTTTTTGGGTCGGGTTACGGTCGGCGCACTCCTCGCCCGGCTCCGTCCGGGGCGACAGAGGGGCGTAAGCACGCACACCCGTAATCCACCCGTATAGCACGTCGCCTTCGTCGTTGGGCCGCCGACCACCGGTGCAAAGTTCTTTGACTTCAGTGGTCGACCCAATGGAATACCCCGAGGGAGTACCCTCTCCCGTCGACGTCCCCTACTGGGATAAGCGGCGACACTAATCCCTTAGTCGTCTTTTGCGACATCCACGGGCAAGACAGGGAGTGGTGAATTGTATTCTTACTCAGTCACAGAAGAATAACACGATTACTGCCTCCTATATTATTAGTAATTAACTAATTATTAATAATTTATCTTCTCATCTCAGACCACATAAGCCCCTCTGTTGATATCGACCTTTCTCCATAAGGGAAATTGACCTACTAATTCCACGTCTGACCAGCGTACAATAAGTCAATTTCGCTTCCATTATGAAGGAGTCTCAAGGCTTTTTTTTGGGGTGGGTCGCGATCTGGGCACTCCTCGCACCATTCCGTCTGGGGCGGCAGAGGAGCGTAAGCACGCACAAACGCAACCCACCCGAACACCACGTCGCCTTCGTCGTTGGACCGACCATCGGAGCAGGGTTACTTGTCATCAGTGGTCGGCCCGACGGAATACCCCCTAGTGGGGTACCCTCCCATCGACCGACGTCAAGACGGGGAGGACGTCGGTCTTTCCTCACGCGGTCGGCCTCTCGGTCACGTCACCCGAGGCCTCGGCTAGCTCGAGGCTGCGCTCCTCGCGCGCGCGACTGGCCGCCTCCTTCTGCGAGATTAGGAGTCTCATGGCAAGGTAGATAAGTTGTAATGATGATAATGAGGAACTGTTCATTGAATATCAAATGGAAAACAGAATATGTTGATGGTAGTAATACATTTAACATTTCCAAGCAGCATTTCCGAAACGTCCTTTGATAATATAGTTAGACAACATCTTAATTATATTCATTCTCATTTTAGCTCATATACGTCCCACTGTTGGGTTCGAGCCTCCTCCACAATAGGAGGAAAATTGACCTCACTATACCATGCTGGTCAGACAGGTTGATATAGGGTTTTATTTGAAAGAAAGAAAGAAAGAAAAAGCTTTTATTTTCACGGTCTCGACACACGGTCTCAACAATAGCAACACTCCTAAACACAGATTATGCTTAAATAAAAAAAAATAAAGAGTTGGCAATTGCATGTGTCGTGAGCGTGTCAACGAGGCGTACACTCAGCATGATGCTGCGTTGTGAGGGCACAACACGGCGCTGATTTTCAGTGTCAACCTCAAGTGACTTGCGTGGTCGATTTCGAGTTTTCCTTCTCTTACATAGATGTTATATGCATATTATATGCCTTAGTCGTCTTTTACGACATCCACGGGTAAGATAGAGAGTGGAGAATTGTATTCTTAATCCGTCACCACACGTGTGGCGTGGCGTCCGTGAAGGGTCCGCGTCCAGAGAAGGAAAACTCGAAATAAAACTCTATACTAACCTGTCTGACCAGCATGGTATAGTAAGGTCAAATGCCCTCCTATTTTGGAGGAGGCTCGAGCCCAACAGTGGGACGTGTATGGGCTGAAATGATAATGAATAATGAACCAATGGATTTGACAAATAAATAAAAGAGACAAACTATTCTAAAAAATATCCTCTCTGACAGTTATATATTTACCATTAGATAGGGACACGAAAAAAGTATCGATACTTTTAGGTATCGAGTACTTTCCTTTCGATACCGATACTTTTGTACTCGATACTTTGCGTTCGATGCTTTTACTCAATGAAGTACTCATTGAGTAAAAGTATCGAACGTAACGTATCGTATTTTGGCAAGTATCGTATCGACGACAGGACGTGGCCCGACGGCCTTGCGTAGGAGTGTCGAGGATCGAATGTCATTAGACGATCTCTCAGACACTCCGTAAAAGCGCGGCAGAGACCGCTGTTGGTTTTAGAGGGTATTCCGGTTGCATAGGCGACTGGCGAGTCCGACACACCCCCTCGTCTGTTACCGGCGGGGGGTAGTGCGTAAATTGCATTTCCAGAGCGTTAACAAAAAAAAAAGGTATCGTATCGAATAAATAGTTGTGAATATCCATGTGAAACTTTACAGCTTATATTTATGATAACGCCATCTAATTCAAACGTAATGAACCTTCCAAAAAATATTTTATTCCCTTTACAGACGATCAAAATTCCTTAAAAAAAAAGTCATCACGACAGATTCCAGGAAAAGTACGCAGCACTCGATACTTTGGCGTATCGATACTTTTGTTTCGATACTTTATTGAATACGATACTTTTTCTTCGATACTACTCATGAGTACAGTTTCTGTTCGATATCGTATCCCTACCATTAATTAGATTGTAGCGTATCTTGCTGAATAATTTTGTTTCTATATTTACCGAATACATAAAACGAACACGCTAAACCTCACCTTGAAAGTAAACGAGGTACGGCAAAACGTAAGCCAATTTTGCTTTTCTTGACTATTGTCTGCGTAAATATACGGTGAAAAGAGCAGATTTATTTACTACAGTCAAAATGTATGTCGTTTAGGGTTCCGTATAAATAGATTTGTTAAATACGATCACTTTTTCATAAATTCATCTGTTTCTAACCAGACGAATCGATTACTTACGCGTCGTTGAATACCGGCGGCACAACAATGCGTTTTGTGTTCTATGGTTTCTATCATATGCTTCTGCAAACTTCCAGCAGTAAACGGTCAAAGATAAAAATGCTACAACTTATCATATTCTTTAATAATATCTGAATAACCAAAACTTCGTGTGGTGAAGGCGTACAATTCACCACTTTTTTTTTTGGTTGGGCTGCGGTCGGCGCGCTCCTCGCACCTCTCCGTCCGGGGCGACAGAGGGGCGTTAGCACGCACACCCGCAACCCACCCGAACACTACGTCGCCTTCGTCGTTGGGCCGACCACCGGAGCAGGGTTACTTGTCATCAGTGGTGACAATTCACCACTCGCCCCTGGCTGTCGTAAAAGACGACTAAGGGATATAATATGCAACCTTACTAATATTATAAATTCGAAAGTAAGTTTGTTGGTTTGTTACTGGTTTCACGCTTAAAACACTGAACCGATTCCAAAAATTCTTTCACCAGTGGAAAGCTATAATATTCAACGTAGGCTATATTTTATCCCGGTATTCCCACGGGAACGGGAACTACGCGTGTATGACGACTGAAACCGAAGCGAAGCGAGGGCGGGTTGCTGGTAAAATATATCTGCAAGATATGGAAAACTTGAAATAAAGCCCTATACCAGTATGTCTAACTAATACGGTATAGCAGGTCAAATTCCCTTCTATTGAAAAGGACGCTCGAGCCCAGCAGTGGGACTTGTATGAACTGAGACAAAATAGACATTTTTTTTTTGTAAATTTAGTTTTTAATAAATATCATTATCTCAATACATACTAGGGCTTCCAATCGCGCGGGAAAATGGGGATCCCGCGCCATTTTCCAGTCTCGCATGATGCGGGATTACGGTCGCGGGATCCGCGGGATTTGTGGAACTGAAAAAAGCATACATGGAACCTCAAACTTAATAAAATCTCAAACTCAAACAGTGACATAACCTATATAAATTTACAGTTTAAAATGTGTTTCTTTTTAGGTTGATTTTTTAATTTTCTTTGTGTATTATTTGGTTTTTATTCAGTATTTGCTACTGTTTTTGGAAAGGAAAAACGGTGTACTTTGATTGATCTCATATTAATAGTAATAAGTACGTAAATAAATGTCGAGTTGATTAATATGTACGTAAATAAACATGGAATTGATTAATTCATTGTGTTATTTGCCTTATATAAATATGAATATTTTCATATGCAGGATCCCGCAAATAGCGAGATCCCGCGGGATTGCAAATTCATAATCCCGCAAATACCGGGATTGAATTCAGGCTGCGGGATTAGAAGCCCTAATACATACCACTGCTGAGTTCGAGCCTCCTCCACAATAGGAGGGATTGATGACCGCTGTGCAGAGGAGTTGGTATAGGATTTTATTTATAGTTATCTTTCTCTTGCAAAGTCAAATACAGCTAATTGTAAAAAAAAAAACAATTCAAGAGCATTCACTATTCGCATTTAAATCGCTAAATGTGTTTCATCAATTATTCAACTGATAAACTACTGCTCATTTAGGGATTGTACATTTGGTTTTCTTTTTATTCAAATTACGTCAGCATGCTTTAAAATTGCTTAAATTTCATTTGATGACGAACTAAATATGTCGTAACAGATGAATATATAAGCGGAGTGAATGAGATAGAAAACTTCCCGTATGGGGACAGGGTCCGGTGATTGAATATGATTAGTCCATCAGCCGTGGAAAGGCGTACCGCGCGAGGAAACTGCGCCGAAAATTTCGCTGTGGGGCGTCGCGTTGTCCTAAGCCCTTTTGTGCCTAAAAGGTATCCTACTGGACCGGCCACCGATGACAATGATCAGCTAGTAGTAGCCCGCCCACATATCGTAAGAGCAGGATCAGCGTATCTACGTATACAGCAGGCTATGAAGTCGTACGCTGTTAGTTTCTTAACTCTAGGCAGATCGAGCAGGGTGTGACCATGCCATAGCACAGGCTCAATGAAATGACAAAAGGGTAAGCGCTCAATGATCGCCATATCTTTCGTTACCGCCAATAACCTTTGCAATACGTACGATGAAAGAGGAATACATATTACGTCGACTCCAAATACAATGGACCCTCGGTAGTCCGACAAACGTTTTGCACGGCAGTGTCGAACTATCAAATTTGTTGGATTATAGTTTACTGCCTAAGACCCCTTATAATCCGGCTTTTTTACAGAAGATTACCTTATAATCCGACAGGTAGGTGTACGTAATATACAATGAATAAACTAAACTATCAACGTATGCTAAGTCGTACCGCTGTTGCATGTAGTCGAATTCAAACTAGGGATGTCACTTGGAGGGAACATAATCGATTTTTTAAATAATCGATTTTTTGTACTTTAAAATAAATCGATTATAAAATAATCGATTAATTAAAAATAAATAATCGATTATAAAATAATCGATTTTTCTCCCAACAGGATTATGATGACCTTTTTTTTTTGGAAAATGTGAGCTTTATTTTCTAATATAGTATGAAACAATCGTGATGTCCTTTTTTTAGGAAATCTAGCAGTGAATAATCGATTAATTTCGATCGAATTTCGAATAATAAAAAATCGACTAATAATCAATTTTTATTATTTTGATAATCGATTGTAAAAATCGATATTTTTTTTGTAATAATCGATTATTTTTTCACATCCCTAATTCAAACTAAACAATCAAATTCAAAATAAAAGCACAATAGTGATGGCGCGTACACGTTGTAACCTGTTATTATTATTAAAAAAAATCATACATTATTTACATAAACAAAATTGACGAAAAATTTTCAATAATAATTATAGATATGTCGGATTACAAGGGGCGCCGGATTACCGCGGGTCCACTGTAATTGAGACAAGAGGATGATGATAGTAAGTTTTATAAGTACTTGAAAATCAAATCTCTAAACGGCCAGTATTCCAAAAGTCTCTAACTAGATTAGTCTCAGAAAGTGCATAGGATTATGAATATTACTGGGTACTAAAAGATCATTACTTTCCATAACCCTCATCTTAGTACATATACGTTCCACTGTTGGAACTCGGGCCTCCTCCAGGATAGGAAATTGACCTACTGTACCTGGTCGCTGATACGCTGATCAAACGGGTTGTCATAGGCTTTTGTTTAGAGTTCTCCTTTTTTTGCATATTTACTATATCCCCTAGTCGTCTTTAACGGCACCCACGGGCAAGAGTGGTTGTGGTGAAAATAATTTCTTTCCTAATCTTATTACTTACTTTAATATTGTCGCCGAGAAGAGTCCATCGTCTAAATTCAGTTAGTAATCGCCGATTCATCTCTTCAATCATCTATAATTTATTTCAATTAACAGCCACAATGGCGGACGGATTTAATGAATTCTCTGCTAGCCAATAATGAGTAAATGCATAACAAAAAAATATTGATGCATAAGCCTGTGGTAAATTAATCATCATCATCTTACTTTTATTCCAATTACTTGGATTTAGGGCAATATGTATTCCTCTTCCATCGCATATATTTGGTAACAGTTTTATGACTGGCCTTTTTTTGGGGGGGTGGGTTACGATCGGTCGGCACCGATGATTGCGACAAGTTCACGACGCTGCTCTGCCCAAGCGGCACAAACCTCGAGCGTATGCTGCGTCGTGTCCTCGTCGCAATCGCAGTGGTGGCAGGACGGTGTACTCTCCCTCCTAACGACCGTGTACAGGTATTTGGCGAAGCATTCATGCCCCGTCAAAACCTGCACCAGTCGGAAGAAGAGCACCCCGTGCCGCCGTTTTATCCACTGCATCAGCACCGGCCGGAAGGCCTCCACGGTCTTCACACCGAACCGAGGCCCCTCCAGCCGGACTGCCCAACGGGTAATGACGTCTCGGCGTGCATCAACGCACCAGGCGGTGAGCTCCCTCAATTACTGGCATGCCTAACGTTAACCCTTCTTGGAAATGTAATTGTTGACTAAATGGCATCTTTGCAGTTGTCCCAGGTAAAGCTCTTAGTCATCTTTAACGACACCCACGAGTAATGTAAGCAAGACAGTATGCGTTAAATTTTAATTAAATACTTTAAATAAATAAAAAATCTTGTGGTGACGGAGTGAGAATACAATTCACCACTCCCTCTCTTGCCTGTGGGTGTCGTAAAAAGACGACTAAGGGATATAATATGTAAATAAAATCTATGCAAGAGAAGGAAAACTCGAAACAAAACCCTATACCAACACGTCCGACCAGCGTAGGTAGCGTAGGTATAGTAGGTCAATTACCCTGCCATAGTGGAAGAGGCCCGAGCCCAACAATGGTACGTATATGGGCTGAGATGATTATAATATCTATGTAAAAGAAAGAAAACTCGAAATAAAACCCTATACCATGCCGTCTGCCCAACGAATATTGGTATAGTAGGTTAATTTCTCTCCTATTGTCAAGGAGGCTCTAATCCAATGGTGGGACGTATTTTAGCTGAACTGATAATGATAATGATAATATTCCTATTGATTTTTGTTACATAAAAAAATAGAAAGAAATAAAGCATGCTTAAACAGCCTTTTGGAGTACAGACTTGTTTCGGTTATTAAAAGATATGTCCTCTGCAATGCGACACTTATATATTCATTAACATAAAAAAAAATTAACCATAATGTTTATAGACTATATTTAATCGAATATTAAAAACCTACACAAAAGAAACCTGAGAAAATTCAATTTATATATAAAATTAAAAAGAAATTTGCGTCTCTTCAAGGTCACTGAAACGGAAAGGATAGATTAAAATAGATTTATGGTATAATTTTGAGCCAACGTAAAATATTATATAAATTAATAAATACAGATTGAAAATACGCTTAATTTCAAAAGATCCGAAACAGTAATATAAAAGGTCCGTGTACAATCTGAAAAATCAGCTGTTATAAAGTATACAGCGAAACCTTAATACAATGTTGAAAATTAAACAAATAAATTGCACTTACGTCATTTCTGCTTCTTAACGTGCTTCTTTTAGGTCTAAGTAACACATCTTTAAAGTCCAGTTTAACTTCGTTTATAATGTTAGGCATTTTTCACAGAACACGAGTGTATTTTCGTAAAATAAACTGTATAATTAGATGAACAGCGCGCTTATTGCCGCGCGTGATATCGACTGGCAATTCTGGCAAATACAGCCATTGTTGCTAGACCACATCAATTAATTTTCCAGGAAAAATAAATTGTTTAGTGTTATGTATAATCGTGATAATGACTATACCCGATACCGATTAATTATATGAGACAATGTATTATTACTGACAGCATATTTACTTACAGATATTAATATAATTTAATTAAACATCGCCTTATTAAAACTTTTACAATTCAATCAATCTTTTCGTCACCAAGTGAACGTATCAAACATGTAAACATTAAATATAGCTTTAATGGTTGTTAAAATTATTTCAGTAAAATACTCAGTAGACCACATTTTTAGATAAACGCTTTTATTTCTTTACTAGCGAGGGTGGGTACCCTCGCTTCGCTTCGATTTCAGTCGCCTTGCCCCCGTAGTTCCCGTTCCTGTGGGAATACCTGGATAAAATATAGCCTATATTACTCCCTGATATTATAGCTTTCCATTGGTGAAAGAATTAATGAAATCGGTTCAGTGGTTTAAGCATGAAAGCGTAACAAACAAACAAACTTACTTTCCCAATTATAATATTAATAAAGCTATAAACAGACTGAGCATAAACAGATAACTTTAAAAGAGAAAAAACTCCAATCCGACCAGTGTGATAGCATATCCCATTATAAAAAAGTTCAGATCCAGATGAAAAAAAAAACAGAATATAGAGAAAGATAAATCATGTCATTATGATAATGCCTAACGAAAATATTTACTTATCTACTTTAAACAGATCAAACCAATTCCAACTATAACTATACATCTCTTTTTACGATAACTTTTATTTCAATTACCTAAAAATTACATTAATATGAGGAGAATTTCTAAGTTGACAACACTGATACACAATTCGTGACATGAACGTCACGAGGGCGCACCGAAATACTCGCTTTCAGCGCCTAGGTGAAGGTTAAAGTATGACCGACGCCAGTAACTATAGATAGGAAAAAAATGCCTCAATTTTTATTTGCAACTATTTAAATATACATAAATATATACATTTAGAATATTAATTTCTTGATCGTAAAACGAAGTTACTGTCACAATAAATGAATAACCAGCTGTTACAAGTTTACGCATGCGCAAAGCGGAAGTCATTCTTGCCAAAATTAAAATGACATTGAGTGTTAGTCAGATAAGACGTGTCTTCTCACTTTGCGCGTCTAATCTTAGGTTTTAAATGTCATCGGTCATCCTCAACCGAGTTTTACTACTATATTTTCTTATTAACCAAAATATCTCTATGATTTCAACTCAAATACGTCCGACTGTAGGCCTCGAGCTTCTTTCACAAAAGGAGAGAAATTAATCTACTATACCACGCTTGTCATCTGACAACTTGCCAACCCGTCTGGGTTGGTAAGTTTTATTTCGAGCTTTCCTTCTTATGCATAGATCATTATCTCATCATTTCAGCTCATATAGGTCTCAATATTGGGCGGAAGTCTTCTCCGTAATAGGAGAGAAATTGACCTAACCTATCACGCTGGTCAAATGTGTTGGTATAGCATTTTAATTCGAATTTCCCTTTTCTTGCATAGATGGTATATACGTATTTAATCCCTTAGTCGTCACGTAGGGATGTGACTTGGAGGGAAAATAATCGATTTTTTAAATAATCGTTTTTTTGTTCTTTAAAATAAATCGATTTTAAAATAATCGCTATTTTTCTCCCAACAGGATTATGACCTTTTTTTTAACAAATCTGGTAGTGAATAATCGATTAATTTCGATCGAATTTCGAATAATAAAAAATCGATTAGTAATTGATTTTTATTATTTTGATAATCGATTGTAAAAATCGATTATTAATCGATTATATTATTTTTTTGGAATAATCGATTATTTTTCACATCCCTACTTTTACGGCATCCACGGGCAAGATAAGGGGTGGTGAAATGGTGTGTCGTATTCTTACTCCGTCACCACACGGAAGTATTACTCTCATCAGCTCATACTCGTCCCACTGTTGGGCTAAGCCTCCTCCGCAATACGAGTAAAATGGACCTAATCAAGTCATACGGATTGGTATAGGGTTTTATGTAATTTGAATTTTTATTTTCTTACGTGATGTTATATACATATTTAATCCCTTAGTGATATTTTACGACATCCACGAGTAACATAGAGGGTGATTAATCGTATTCTTTCTCCGTCACCACACGGAAAATACACCTAATATTACTCTCATCATAAATTATTACAATGTATTCGGTTGTAGCGTTTCTATTTTAATTTTAATTCAACATCAGAAGAGCATCTAATAAATTATTTTTCGCAAATTCAAGATTTTTTTTTACCGTTTGGTGACGAAGTAAAAATAGCATTCACCTCCCCATTTCCGACCCTAGGGTTTCGTAGGATGACGGAGGCGTTAATATACAGATAACATCTGTGCAATAGAAGGAAAACTCAAAATTAAACCATATACCAAGCCGTCTCATCAGCGTGGTACAGTAGATTAAGTTCCCTCCCATTATGAAAGGGGCTCGAGTCTAGCTATACGTATTTGAGCTGTGATGACGGTAGTAGAGAACAATATTCTATGATTTTTTGCACATTTCCCCTGTGGCGACGGAACGAGAATACAATTCTTACATTTAAAAACCAACTAAAAGTATTACCAAGGAAATGGACAGCAGCTGTCTAATGAGAAACGTACAAACACCACGCTGTGATTGCCCACTAATGCCCACCCGCCTGCTAAGCACAGCGATTAGATCACAATCCCCTTTATAGAAAAGCCTATGTATAACATTGGTCGTCGAAGGGCTAATGAATAGATAAACACCATTCTTGTTTTCATAATTTATCTCTTAATAACTGCCATTAGGCGTGCAAACTTTCGGCTGGAGAGTCATCGGTACGGTGTCAGGACCGTCGAGGCCTGATGTGAGGTGCTGATGGAGTGGTTGGAGCGGACGCATGGGATGCTTTCCTTCCGACTGGTGCAGTTGCTGGCGGGGCACGATTGCTTCGGGAAGTACCTGCACAAGATTGTCAGGAGGGAGAGCACACCGTCCTGCCACCACTGCAGTTGCGACGAGGACACGGCGCAGCACACGCTCGAGGAGTGTGCGGCGTGGGAGGGGGAGCGCCGTGAACTCGTCGCGATTATCGGTGCCAACCTGGCGCTGCCGACCATCGCCAGGGAGATGCTCGACAGCTTCAGGAACTGGGACGCGGTCGCCGCCTTCTGTGAGGCCGTAATCTCACGGAAGGAGGCGGCGGATCGTGTGGGAGTAGAGCTCCTATTCAGCGACACGTTCCGCCGCCGGCGACTCGGGCGGCGCAGGCGCGAGTATCTGCGCCTAATGCCGCCCTAGCCGAGGCCGCGGGTGATCGGACCGGGGAATTGTCCGTCACCCGCAGAGAGGCTGACCGCGCGACGGCGACCGACGTCCCAGGACGTCGAGAGGTGAGGTTACCCGAAAGGGTATTCCGTCGGGCCGACCACTGACGACAAGTCACATCTGCTCCGGTGGTCGGCCCAACAACGAGGTGACGTGGGTACGGGTGGGTTATGGTCCCGCGCGCCGTCCTTTCATCGCCCCGGACGAACTGGACCGCTCGTGCGCTTACTATAGCCCACCCATAAAAAAAAGGCGTGCAAACTATTTGCTTAAGCTTCTAATTCGCCATTCAGGCTTTCGTAAAGATATTGTAAAACTCTTTAATGAATATGGTATTGAAAATAGCTGTATTATTTATATTACAATGAAAAATATAGTTGAACTAAAACTAACACTACCAAGTCTTATGTTACGACTAAGAGAGAGAGAGACATAGTCCTGGGCCAACTACATCTAATACCGTCTATTCCCAAGGGCTGTCAGGCTAGTAATAAAATTAAACGTTTGCAATATATATGAAGGAAGAGTCGTTTTTCTATTATGGACAACGTACGTAAAAAGAGGCGTCCTTCCTAATCGTTTAATGGCAATACTGCTTCACGAGTTCGTCAACTCTTTCAAAGAATCGTGGTGTCCATTTCGACTGCACAGATGGCGTAGTGGTTAAGATTCCAACCTACAGTACCAGTGCCAGAGGTTCGAATCCCACGCAGGACAACACTTTGTGCGTTCCACAAATTGTTATTTATTTATTTATTTATTTGGACAACCAAGAATTGCTACAACTAAAAATACAAACTTAATAAATATTATTATGAAAAATTAAACTAAGTTGCACAATTTTTAAAGGTGCCACATCATGCACAATAAAAAGGTATGTACATTATTTCATTACTTATAGCTAATTAATATAATGAGATAAAAAATAAGGGTAACATGGTAAGGAAAAAAAGAAAAAAATAATGTGGAAATATGGGGAGAAAAGAAATAACTAACTAAATTGAAAAAATAATTAACACTACGTCGCACTTGTACACGCACATAATATTTTTTTTTTCGTATCTCTGTATTCAATTACTTCCAGTACAGTTTTCGTAACAGTCTGAGTACGGTAATTTTAAATTTGGAAAACTTATCTGCAAATATATCCACATGTTGGTTTATAGTATTATATTGCCTACATAATCTAGAAATAGTAGAAACTTGCTTTAAATTAGTTTTTGCCCGGGGTTGTTGTAATAATGCTGGTTTAATAACGCGCCTAGGTGTGCATCTAGAAATATGCAAATAAAAGCATTGTAATAGAGCAGGACAGTCGTACTGATTTCTTAATACTTTATAGAGAAAGGACATGTCTAGCAATTGTCTCCGAACTAAAAAAACTGACCATTTTATTTTATTCTGTATATTGTGTCCGTTAATTATATGTTTGTTAAGTCTCCCTCAATACAAGGATTATTTCCTTAGTGTAGGGTCTTGTGTTTAAAAAAAAAGTGTGAAAACATACCTAAAATTCGTTTTGGAGAACAATTGTCTTTTGGGGGCGGTATGCTCATAAATGGTTTAGCGATTCGAATCTATTTATATATGTGTGTACCTGATTTAAATATGTATATTATCTATATTATTAAAGATGTGCTAACTATGACTATGGTCAATAATCGGTCGATTAATCGGCCCAGACGATCACGGTTTTGGGGAAATTGGCATATGGATATTGACAATAATGGGCTCGTATTAGTATCTGATTATCAATACAAAAATAATAACTATCAGAGATTCATTTCACTTGACATAAATGTCATCCTTTCATCATCATCATCTCAGCCCACATACGTCCCACTATTGGGCTCCGGCCTCCAATAGGAAACTGACCTGATTTGACGTGTTAGCTTAGGGTTTTCCTTCCTAATCTCACGGAAGGAGGCGGCGGATCGTGTGCTAGTAGAGCTCCTATCCGGCGACACGTTCCGCCACCGGCGACTCGGGCGGCGCAGGCGCGAGTATCTGCGACTAATGCCGCCCTAGCCGAGGGCGCGGGTGATCGGGCCGGGGAATTGTCCGTCACCCGCAGAGAGGCTAACTGCGCGACAGCGACCGACGTCCCAGGACGTTGAGAGGTGAGGTTACCCGAAAGGGTATTCCGTCAAGCCGACCACTGACGACAAGTCACATCTGCTCCGGTGGTCGACCCAACAACGAGGTGACGTGGGTACGGGTGGGTTATGGGCCCGCGCTCCGTCCTTTCATCGCCCCGGACGGACTGGACCGCGCGTGCGCTTACCATAGCCCACCCATAAAAAAAAGGGTTTTCCTTTCTAGGTGGTGAGTTGTATTCTTACTCAGTCCCCAGTTTTCGCACGTGAAAACAAAATACAGTATTTTCTCAACAAAACAATTTAAATATTCCAATTCTACGAATTCTTACCCTACGGGTATCTAATCAGTCATCGTTATGCATGATATATGAGGTTGCCTAGCAACGTTGTTGTTACTTGTGGTAACGCTATCTATGAGCAATATAGCTACTCCCAAGTTCCAATTCCAATAGGGGCCTATTGAAAACTATAAAATACTAATTTATCATTATCATCGTACTCTTATCCCAATAATTTTTTTTTATATATGTTCACCGATTACTCAAAGACGCCTGGAGCGATTTGCAAAATCTTTTTTTGTTTGATAGGGTATACTTCCCAGGTGATCCCATAGTCATCAGGTCAGTATCTGATGATGGTATCCTTGAGAAATTGGTGCAATTCTTAAAATTTTATAGGCAATTTTAACGTTTTTAGTTTACTGTTTGAAGTCGGGTTTTTTTGTTAAAAATTATAATTATTAATGTTTAGGTAATATTTGGGATGACCGAACTTAGCTTTTTGTTTCGATAAATTCATTATCCTACTCTTAACTCAAATATTTGGGGTCGATGCAAATGTTCTAAAAATATAAAAAATTATATAAAAAATAATAAAAAAAAAAATAAAAATAATATAAAAAATTCTTTCATAGTACATATTCCAAAGCTTTCGTCATAGTTTTATGACCGGTCGTCAGCTTGACGTAGTTCCTTGATAATATAATTGTGGACCAGACGGCATCAGATTGAGTTGGCCCAGTTTGAAGTAAAGCTCTTACGTCTTCCTTTACTACACCCACGAGCAATGCAAGGGTTGGTAGATTTAGTTCAATTTTAGTTGGTAGTTTTAATTCATTCGGAGGGAAGTCAAGATACTATATCACGCTATTTAGACGTATTGATATAGAGGTTTATTTCGACGTTTCCTTCTCTTGCATAGGTGTTACCTGCACATTTTAATCACTTTGCCGTCTTTTTAAAATCGAGCATGCAACAATGTTTATGCGCTTAGAATAATAACGTATAAAAGGATAGTGTCAGTACTTGGAACTTTCAAAATTTGAATCTAAAAATACTAATGGCGCGCAGACGATTACACACGTACACACGCAAACCACTATACAAATTATGAAATCAAATTTTGTTTTTATTAACATAAATCTGTAAATTAAGAGTTGCGTACGTACATGCAGTACAATGACTTGTACATTACGGAACGGTTCCGGCGTAAGCTCCATTAGGCTCCAATTGAAATGCCTCACTTTTTGAACGTGAACTTACCTTCTATACGTTATTATTCTAAGGTTTATGCGTAAGTTATTAAATAAAATACTTTATACATATTGAAATATTTATTCTTTATATGCTTCAGATTTAGTGGAGGAAGGCAAGTTGACCACGTCTTGAGTTGTCAGCAAATAAGTTACTGTAAAATGAAAAAATTTCCCTTAGATATAGATGTTCATGCTGGTCAAACAGGTTGGTTTTTCCTTCTCTTGGCATACAGTTTTCTTATATCACAAGTCGTCTTTTACGACACTCACGGTAGAAAGGGTATAGTGAATTATATTCTTACTCCGTCACCATACTAAAATAAATAAAGAGATAATTGATAAATAAAGATTAATGACATAAAGGTACTTGTAACCAAGCCAAACAAAAATCCTTTACAATAGCTCCCTATTATTTTCACCCTTTTCTTATCTACCCTATTGCGTGTGCCGAATCGTCAACCACTGCTATAAAAAAAAAATCTTATAAGGAATTTATGTCCAATATCTCTAAAATCTATCAAAACATTATATATTTTTAGCTTTTTAATCGAATAGTATTAAGACCTAAATCTATCAAAACATTATATATTTTTAGCTTTTGAGTCGAATAGTATTAAGACCTTACATATGAAATTGGCGTTTTGTACGGGAGGAATATAAAGTCATTTTTTTTTTGTAAAATATATTTAATTAATCAAAGTATGCACCGTTGTTATCTATGCACTTTTGCCATCTCATAGGTAGGTCATTGATCCCTTTACTAAAAAAACCATGGAGGACGAAAATCAATAAAGTCTTTGAAGGCGGTTTGGACTGCCGCATCGAAGTTTAATTTTTTCCTTGTAAGAAGTTGTCCAAATTCCGGAAAAACGGTTATCTGTTGGAGCAAGGTCCGGGGAGTACGGTGAATGTCGCAGACATTCCAATTGTAGCTCATCTAACTTAGTGGTTGTTTGTTGTGCAGTGTGTGGTCTTGCGTTGTCGTGAGGCAGCAGTGGCCTAGAGCGGTTGACCAATCTCGGTTGTTTAGCAGTTAGTTCTTCCTTCATGGTTTGCAGTTGCTGACAATAGATATCTGCCGCAATCGTTTGGCCAGATTTTTGAAAGCTATAGTGAACGACACCAGTACTAGTCCACCAAACACTCACAAGTAACTTTTTCCGAGTCAATTTTCGTTTAGGGCAGGATTTGGCTGGGTCTCCAGGGTTCAGCCATTGCGACGAGCGCTTCTGATTATCGTAGAGTATCAACTTTTCATCACAAGTAATGATTCGATTTAAAATCCCTTCATTATTGTGTCGCTTGAGCAAAGCAACACAGCAGTCAACGCGTGTTTGCAAGTTCGATTCATTCAATTCATGAGGTACCCATCGTTCAAGTTTTTTTACTTTCCCGATTTGCTTCAAGTGGATACAGTTTTGTCACTTACCCCGAAGCCTGCAGCTATCTCTGAAGTGCTTTGTGATAGATCCGCTTCCACAATAGCCTTTAATTCTTAATTTTCCACTTTGGTCTCCGGCCGTCCATGGGGTTGGTTCTAAAGGTCGAAATTGCCAGAACGAAAACGTTGAAACCCAAAAAGGTACCGTGCTTTCTTTTGCGACACCAGCGCCGTACATAACATTAATCCTTCGAGCTGTTTCTGCAGCACTGGTGCCACGGTAGAACTCCTACTCATAAATATATACATATATAACTCGTAAATATATTTCATGTTTTCCATTGTGCGGTAATAAGCGACAAAAGCGGAAAAACAAATGAAATGACTGTTTTCAAAACTCAAATGTACTGATGAATTTATATAAATTTGAATTTGGAATTCTTAACCAAAGAGGAGATATTTCAAATCAAAGTGGTCAGTACAAGAAAACGCTAATTTCATATGTAAGTACCTAATATTAACAATTGTGGCGATCGAATATTCTCTTACGAAGATGTATTTCAATTAATCTCTTTATCATCATCACCATCATCTCAGCCAACATAAGTTCCATTGTAAGGCTCCGACCTCCTCCACAAAGGGAAACTGATCTATATCACGCTTTTTTTTTCTAGCTGTAGATCATGGTTCGCGCACCGTCCGCGCCTTAAATATTGTATTAAATTTTAATATAATCGAACATCAATTAACCCAAAAAATTGTAAATCTCAATATTCTATTATTCATCAACATCAAGGATCATATTCATACCACTATTGGGCTCTGACGTCCTCCAAAATCGAAAGGAAACTGATCTGACTTATACCACGTTGATCAGACGTGTTGGTCACAGAAGGACATTTCAACCACCGTAAAGCATTTGTTTAGGGTGGTTGAGATTTCCTTATCTAGCATAAGTAGATAATTATCTACATATTATCTCTCTTAGTCGTCTTTCACGATACGCACAGACAAGAAAAAGGGTTGTATTCTTACTCTGTCATCACACAAATTTTTTATTGGATTCTTATATTATCCACTAGCAACCCGCCCTCGCTTTGGTTTTAGTCGTTTTACCCCCGTAGTTCCCGTTCCCGTGGGAATACCGGGATAAAATATAGCCTAGTTTATGACCTGATATTATAGCTTTCCATTGGTGAAAGAATTTTTTAAATCGGTCCAGCCGTTTTGAAGATTACCCGGAACAAACAGACAGACAGACAAAAATTTTTTAATTTGTATTTTAGGCATAGGTGTCGTGCAAATAACCGTGTGAGCATGATAAAGGCCTATTATTTTGACATTACAAACAGACACTCCAATTTTATTTATTGGTATAGATTTCACTTCTTTTGCATAAATGATATCTGCATATCATATCCCTTAGTCTTTATTAACCCACTAGCAACCCGCCCTCGCTTCGCTTCGGTTATAGGTTATAATCGTTTTACCCGCGTAGTTGCCGTTCCCGTGGGAATACCGGGATAAAATATAGCCTAGTTTACGCCCTGATATTATAGCTTTCCATTGGTGAAAGAGTTTTTGAAATCGGTCCAGCCGTTTTGAAGATTACCCGGAACAAACAGACAGACAGACAGACAGACAGATAAATTTTTTTAATTGCTATTTTAGGCATAGGTATCGTGCAAATAACCGTGTGAACATGAAAAAAGTCTATTATTTTGATATTACAAACAGACACTCCAATTTTATTTATTGGTATAGATGAACAAGAATGGTGCTAAATTGTATTTTTATTTCGTTTCTACACGTGAAGTTTATTATTTAAGTGAAAAATTGCAATGTACGTTTATTATCAGTTTCTTGTGGCGCCCAAAAATCGAACTCGTTAACGTGAGAAGAGAAAACAGCCTCCTTGTAGTTGCCATACCCATCGCATTCCACATCTGAGCCAGTTCTGCATTTCTCTCGGGCACAATCTGCAAAAAAATGAATACATTAACATAGTTTAAACTGTGCGTGGACGAATAATACCAAATCTTACATTGGCTATGATGTTTTTTTTTATTGCAGAAGATGACAAACGAGAAACACCTGATGGTAAGTGTTGTCATAGACCTTTGCAATACCAGCAGGGGCACAGCTAGCTATCCTAAAACTATAGCCAAAACTTTTGCAATATGTACAATGAAATAAGAGTACATTTTGAGTCGACTCCAAATAATTAGGATGAGCAGGATTTTATTTACTTTTTTTAAACACAACACCCTGCACTAACGAAATAAGCCTTGTATTGCGGAGAACATTACAAACGTATAATTAACTAACACAAATTACATATGGACTCAGAACAACAATTCGTGAATCGCACAAAGCTAAACAATTACTATCGCAAAGTTAACCACTACACCATCTGTGCAGCAAATTGACATACAGTAGAACCCGTTTAATACGATTACCCGCATAATACGCCATTTTGCGTCAGTTCCAGCAAATTCAGACATATTTTTTGGTTGTTTTATTTATAATAATATATAATAATAATAATAATAATATAACTTTATTCATCTCCACAAACAACATTTACAGACATGTTTTGATACATTTCTCAACGCTTAATACGATCGTCATCCCGTTTAATACCCCAACACGTGCCACTCAAATACACATTACCCCTTGCGTCAGCGGCCAGCGACTGACGAAATGACGACTGTCGAGCGACCCTAATGATCAAGAAGAAGTCGAGTCAACTCCGATTTTGTCACGCGCCCAGGTATTATCAGAAGTTAATGATTTAAGATGCTATGTAACTTCTTTGAATCAAGCGAAGACGCACTGCGAAAATTAAATTACGTTGAAAATCTTGTAATTGCTAATGTCTCAAAATCTTTTTGTCAAACTAAAATAAGTTGTTTCCTTAAGTAACGTAATAATAATAAACAACACTTTTTTATATTTTTAAATGTTTTATTTATTTTTTTAATATTTAAAAATGTATCTAGTAGTAAGTATATTAAATAAAGAAAATAAACACCATTTTATTTAAGTAATTTTTAAATGTTAAATTCAATACGTAGGTATTCAAAATAATAATAGAATATAATAAATAATAATGGCAGGTTTTTCTTGCCCGCAGAATACGCTTGCCCGCCTTAGACGCGTTCGACGGTCGGGTCCCTGGGAAATCGTCTTAAACGAGTTTTACTGTATTTTCCAATGACTTAGAAAAAAAACTAATAACAGAATTCCAATCTTATTCATATATTTTTATTATCACTGGAGTATAGACGTCCACTATTGGCCGCAGGCCTCAATACAAAGCGTATAAAATGATAATCAACGCTTGGCATGCGAGCTGGAGATAGAAACTGGATTTATAAGTTGCCGCTGTGCCGGCCATTCGCCTGATAGGTCAACCGATCTTTACGACTCACTCAGGGGATTTCAGCATCATCATCGTGATCATTTAGATCAATTTTCACTTTTAAGTCTTTTAACATTTGGCAATCAATATTATAATTTTGTGCGATCCACAAATTGTTGTTCTGAGTCTGGATGTAATTTGTGTCCATTAATTATATGTCCCCCGCAATACAAGCATTATTTCCTTAGTGCAGGGTGTTGTCTTAAATAAATAAATAAAAAAAAAAATAGAAATAGGACCACACTATTGACAGTTGTCTGTCTACAGCCACGGGCCAGTGCGTCCAGGATAGTACACGCCACATCATTTTGGCTCATATACGTCCCATTATAGGGCTCGAGCCTCCTCCAAATTAGGAGGGAAATTGACCTTACTGTACTGTGCTGGTCAGACAGACTGACATAAGGTTTTGTTTCGAGTTTTCCTCCTTTTTCATAGATGTCATATGCGTAATATATCCTGTAGTCGTCTTTTACGATACCCACAGGCAAGAGAGGGGGGTGGTGAATTGTATTCTTACTCCGTCATCAAGGAAAGTTGAATAAAAACTTTCAAAAATAAAACTGACCACAATTCATATTGGAGACTTCAACTCTTGGAACTTTGATACCTTGTATAAAAGAACCGTCTTCAAGTGCACAGTAACACACGAAGCGTCGACACTGGTTAAATTATGAAACATATTTAGTGTTAGTTTAGTACTAAATATCAATTGACAAGGTAATGTCAATTAAAATTAGCGGTATGGTGGCAAATATAGAAAAAAAATCATAGTACCTAAAGTAACAGTAATGAGTAATGTTAAATAATAGGTTACGTTCAACTATTACAAATAAAAATACTTTTTTGTCATGATACGTGATATTTATGTGATTTATGCGACAAATATAAAATAAGACTGTTTTAAGGATTTTATTGCATTTGCATTTGTATTTGATTGCCAACTTTTCAACGTTCATTATCAACTTTCCCCACTAACTTCACCTAGTCTTATAAAAAAATCTAATTTCAAATTAAAATATTTTAAAAACAGAATACTTTTTGATGTGAAGCTGATCGTTGGTGTGGCGTAAACGCCACGCTTTGACATGTACATTTGTGTAACGAAACTATAACCTGTTTTAGAATTTTGTACGCCATCTAGTGGACTCAAAATAAATTATAAACTTAAACACATACCTATAGTGTATACTGTATACTAATGAAAATAAATGAATTGAGTAAAAATTAATTGAATAAAAATCTTCATTTTCTGGAAAAAACATCGTAATATTTTATTAATACTTTATGCCATATTAGTCCCTGAAGTAATCTGTTCTTTTATGCATATATAGTTGTACAAAATAATTTAGATGTTTCACATCTGCCAGGCGTCCTGAGCGACAGCTCCATTTTTCAACATAAGTATATTTTTACTGATCAACTACTCAACCTCGGTATATTTTTTTACTGATTAATGTGAATTAAACTTGCCTATATCATCCGTCTGCATATTTTTACCTTTGCTAGGATTTGGACAAATTTTTAGCGTTAAAAATATAATACCCGAGAGACATGTGTTTGAAGATTGTATATTAGTCCAGCTGATTGCGAGAAAAGGATTGATATATCGCCACATGTTTGCAAAGATGCATCGATGGAATAAGAAATTATTAAGAAAAGAAACTTTATACGTAAAAATCTGATACATAAATATCAATCTAGTTGCAAATAGCATGAAGTTCTCTAATACTAAATGCAACAACCATCTAATTATCTTTCAACGCCCAACCAAGATAGAGCGAGAAATATATTATATTGTCACACCCTAAATTGTAAGTTACATAAGAAGACCCGCCGGGCTGGCCACGAACGATAAGGAACTCTGTACCGGTGGTCGGCCCAATGGGGTAGGGGAGGGAATATGAGGGTCATGGGGCCGCGCTCCGTCCTTTCTGCACCCCCAATGGAGCGGACGGCATATGCACTGATCATAGTCCACCCAAAAGTTACATAAAAGATGCCTAAGAGTTATAATATGCATATAACATTAAAAAATGGTCAACTCTTTTGAGTTTATTTTTTGAGTTTGTTTTATTTTTAAACCCCTATACCAACCAACTGGTCTGACCAGCTTGGTATACATACCACCATGTCGCCTTCGTCGTTGGGCCGACCACCGAAGCAGGGTTACTTGTCATCAGTGGTCGGCCCGACGAAATACCCCCTATTTACGCCTCATCGACCGACGTCCCCCCCTCGGGGAGGACGTCGGTCTTTCCTCACACGATCGGCCTCTCGGCGGGTGACGGACTAACTCCTCGGTCACGTCATCCGGGGCCTCGGGTAGGGCGGCATGACGCGCAGGTAGTCGAGCCTGCGCCGCCCCAGTCGCCCGCCGGGGGGGGTCGCTTCGTCGAGGCTGCGCTCCTCGCGCGCGCGATCCGCCGCCTCCTTCTGCAAGATCACTGCCTCGCAGAAGGCTGCGACCACATCCCAGTTCCTGACGCTGTCATCAGGGCTCATATAGGTACAGCTCGAGCCTCATCCACAATAGAACGTAAATTGACCTACTATACCATGCTGTCATGCTGGTATATATCCCTTATTCGTCTTTGCACCTGTCTGACCATGCTGGTCAGACAGGTTTATATAGGGTTTTATTTCAAGTTTTCCTTCTCTTAATCACCATCATCATAGCAGCCCACATACGTTCCACTGTTGAGCTCGGGCCTCCTCTACAATGGGAGGGAATTTGACCTACTATACCATGCTTTCATGCTGGTATATATCCCTTATTCGTCTTTTACGGCATCAACGGGCAAGATAGGAAGTGGTGAATTGTATTCTAACTCCGTCACCACCCGGAGAATACTTGTATGAGTATATATGGTATGTCATGTTCTTTTCTATTATAAAGGACACTAGAGCCCAACAATGCGTCACATAAGAGCTGAAATAGTGTATAATAGGGATGGCGATCTGAGATCTATTAATCGATTTTCCAGGCCCAAAATATCGATTATATAAATCGATACGAAGCACTGAATCGATTCAATGAATCGATACTTTACCCTAGAGAATTGTCGTTAGATTTTTTTTCTGCCCACTCGATACTAAGTATGTTAATGTATTATATTATATTATAAGACTAATACCACTTTCAGATTTCCTAAAAAAAAAAAAGCTCAACACTAATTTACTCTCCAGATTCCCTAAAAAAGAAGTCATCAGAAGCACGTCCAAAAGAAAAGATTGACAGATCGATTAATCGGGAATCGATCCTTCAGACCTCAATTTTCTTGTGAATCGATTCTTTGGAAGACAATTCGAATCGATTCAAGAATCGATCTTTTTCAGAAAGATCGCCCATCCCTAGTGTGCCTAATGCCGCCCTAGCCGAGGCCGCGGGTGATCGGACCGGGGAATTGTCCGTCACCCGCAGTGTGGCTAACCGCGCGACGACGACCGACGTCCCAGGACGTCGAGAGGTGAGGTTACCCGAAAGGGTATTCCGTCGGGCCGACCACTGACGACAAGTCACATCTGCTCCGGTGGTCGGCCCAACAACGAGGTGACGTGGGCCCGCACGCCGTCCTTTCATCGCCCCGGAGGGACTGGACCGCGCGTGCGCTTACCATAACCCACCCATTAAAAAAAATCCCTAGTGTATTAGAGCTGAAATAGTATATATTGCTAACCTGAACAGGTGCATATAACCAAAGTGGTGTACATTGCGGCGCATTGTAATGAAGATGACCATCAGGTCCATACTTCTTCTTGAAGATTTTCAGCTCACGCTTGCATGGTTCTGATGATATAAATTTCCCTTTTAATGTTAACTACAATATCCGTATGATGATGGAGTAAAAATACAATTCACCACCCTCACCTTTGATTGCGGATGATACAGTTAGAATGAAATTCCTCCAAACCAATTGACTGGACGGTATGTGACATTGTAAAGCGTTCTTCTTCTTCTTTTTTTATCTTGGCAATCAGCTACAAATACGAGCCATTTTTGCTAGTGTCGAGTTATAATTATCTTTTCAAGTTATCAGTTTCTTCATGTCAGTAATGGTCCGTCAGTAAGTCAAAGTGTCGCCTCCAACAGTGTAATGGCCACTGTTAGGGGTATCTTCTGAGAATTTTGATGGAAACAAAAAGGTATGTATAGCAATTTTATATGATATTCACTACACCTCAGCAGTTCTGCCGCTATATATTACATAAAATGCCATCAAAATTATTTAATATAACACGTTAAAACACTAAGATCTATACCAATAAATAAAATTGGAGTGTCTGTTTGTAATGTCAAAATAATAGGCTTTTTGAGCATGAAGCTCACACGGTTATTTGCACGACACCTATGCCTAAAATAGCAATTAAAAAATTTTTGTCTGTCTGTCTGTTTGTTCCGGGTAATCTTCAAAACGGCTGGACCGATTTCAAAAATTCTTTCACCAATGGAAAGCTATAATATCAGGGCGTAAACTAGGCTATATTTTATCCCGGTATTCCCACGGGAACGGGAACTACGCGGGTAAAACGACTATAACCTATAACCGAAGCGAAGCGAGGGCGGATTGCTAGTATTGAATATAATACAAGAACACCACATGACACTTCCAGATTCCCGCCAAAATCCCATTGTAAAGCGTTATTGGATAAGAAACACTAAGAAGATGATCAGCGCTAATCGCTTGGAGGACTTACGGCCTGGTCACGACTTTGGTCTTAGCGGCGAGCGGCGCGGCGTGCCGAGCTGCGCACGCTGGTAAAGCCCCATACAAAGCTGTCTCAAAACCGTTTCATGTGAAAGTCGTTGTAATGGAATAAAATTTATAAATTAATATATAATACATATATAAATAATTAATACAAACGCGATATATCCGTAAGAGTAGTTTTATTTACAAGTTTTTTTCTAGTTTGGTCTGCCATTTTAGTATACCTATATATTATGTAGTAGTAGTGTAGTATACGTTTATAATATGTTATTACTATGTTCTACCATTTTATGTAAATTAAACAAGCATTTTTTGTATTTTTTTCTTATATTTTTTATGTATTTTTAATTTTATTTTTTAATTAATTTATAAACAGATTTTTTAAAATCAAAATTGTTTCATTTAAACTTTAAACATTCAAGTATATGTGTGCAAAATTACAGCTCATTTAGTTATGAAACAACTGAGATACGGAGTTTTGAGACGAAACATACGCGATTTTCCCACTGTGCGCCGCTCCGCGCTTAGCTGCCGCTCACAACGGCAAGGTCGTGAACGGGCCGTTACGACACCAATTTCGATAGCCAAGCCTAGCGATTATGGCATTCTCTCACCTTTGTAGGGAGATTTGTGTTTAAAACGTCAATAGGCCAACGAATGTATGGAAGAATCTCTTCACATCATCATCTCGGCCTACGTAAGTCTGTCTGCTGCCTCTGGAGTGAGAGGAGATTGATCTACTGTACTACGCTGGTCAGAATTGATATAGGTTTCTATTTCGATTTTTTCTTCTCTTGCAGTGTGTTATTATTTTCTTGTGTCTCTTAGTCTTTTTCGATCACCCACAAGTGAGAAGGCGTAGTGAATTGTATTTTTACTCCGTCACCACACGTATAGATGATGGAAAGATCTGCCCATAATCAAAAGCCCTATCATAGCTCGTATAAATACCATTGGCAAGGTCCGCGCCCTCGTCCCTCTTCCTGCGAGACCCGGAGAAAGACTGCACTGTGTGGATATCTTGACAATAACCCTGTCTGCAAACCAAACCGTCATCACAACCTGGATCTAGAAACTCCTCTTCCACCTAAATAATTAAGTGGCGTAATTATCGAAATGAATATTATAACTTGGACTGTATCATCACTCTATTGTCATGAAAAGGCAATGGCCAATTATTAGGAATCCTGAATGGACTGGAAAAATAGCTGTCAGTTTTTTTTTTATTGCCAACGGTGGCAAACGATTTTTTTTTTTTTTGTTGTGTGTGTAGCTGTTGGTCGCAGATGACCTTGACAGCTTAACGCGGTCAATGAGCGAGCGGAAGGCTCTCAACCCGGTAAGTTAAGCGAACATCGCCCGAGGGCTCCCCCTGTGGGGAACGGTCCTCGGCTCGGGGCGTCGCTGAAAGCAAAGTGGGCGTGGCCACGTTTAGGTTAATGACTTTTATGCGGCGCGGTTTTCGACCTCGACGGCGAGGTCGATGTGTTATCGCTGCTTGAGCTGTGTAGGCCCTTTCTTGGGCGATCGTAATAGCGACATCCTCTTCTTCAAGAAGATGATGAAGACGTCAGACCGCGGACGGTGGCAAACGAGCAAACCGCACACCTGATGGTAAGTGATAATATCGCACATGAACCTTTGCAATACCAGGGACACAGCCAAGCCGTTGTCTACCGTGAAAAAAGTACTCTTAAGCCTTGTTTAAATAAGGACATGTCATAACGCTCGGGAAACACAGTTTTCCACACTAATATTTTATATATTTTAATTTGTATTTTTGTATGTGTGTGTATGTTTGTAATGAATAAACTCAAAAACTATTGTGCCGATTTCAAAAATCTTTATAAGGAGTAACTCAGACTATATTTCATCCCGGTATTCACCCGGGAACGTGAACTATGAGGATAGGCGAGGTCCGACAAAGCTTACCTCTATTTCAATAGTACCGTTAACTTTTTGAAGTGTTTTCTTGTACTCCGCACACTTATCCCCCATTTCTGAAACATATTTTATTTTTGAAATATCTTCTTATATATATATATATATATATATATATATATATAAATTATATATATATATATATATATAAAATTGGATTATATATAAATAAAATTGGAGTGTCTGTAATGTCAAAATAATAGGCTTTTTTCATGCTCACACGGTTATTTGCACGACACCTATGCCTCAAATAGCAATTAAAAAAATTTTATGTCTGTCTGTCTGTCTGTTTGTTCCAGGTAATCTTCAAAAGGGCTGAACCGATTTCAAAAATTCTTTCACCAATGGAAAGCTATTATATCAGGGCGTAAACTAGGCTATATTTTATCCCGGTATTCCCACGGGAACGGGAACTACGCGGGTAAAACGACTATAACCTATAACCGAAGCGAAGCGAGGGCGGGTTGCTAGTATATATATAAATTTCTAGCGTACGTGTGTATGTCACTGAACTCCGCCTAAACGCCTGGACCGACGTTGACGAAATTTTTTGTGTGTGTTCAAGGGGATTCGACGATGATTTAGATTCACAATTGGACCCGGTAGGTGGCGTTGCGATCGTTTTCAAGGAGAATTCCTTTTAATTTAGTGGAACAGAACAACGTCTGTTGGGTCAGCTAGTACATATTAAACTTCTACTACTAAATTTGTTTTTAAAATCTATACTAATATTATAATTTTCCGTGTGGTGACGGAGTAAGAATACAATTCACCACCACAAGAATACAATTCTTGCCAATGGATATCAAAAAGTATGACTAAGGGACGTAAAAATGCATACAACATTTATGTTAAAGAAGGAAAACCCGAAATAAAACCCTACACCAACGCGTATAACCAACTTGGCACAGTAGATCGATTTTGATCTTGTCCGTCTATCGTAATACGGGTAAGGAATATAATATGCATATAACATCTATTTCTTCCGTCTGACCAGCGTGGTATAGTAGGTCAAATTCTCCCCCACAATGGAGAAGGCTTGAAACCAACAGTGGGACGTATATGGTCTGAGATGATGATGATGTAGAAGGCTCAAGCCCAACAGTGAGGCTTGATGATGGTAATGAACATTATAAAGCTTGAAGAGTTTGTTTGTTTGAACGCGCTAATTACTCTCATAAACTACGATTTCGATTTGAATAATTCTTTAAGTGTTAGTTTATAGAGGAAGGCTATAGGCTCTATAAGGTCACGCTACGACCAATAGGAGCGGAACATTAATGAAAAATATTACATGAACCGGAAAACTTATTCCTTCTGAGAGATTCTTTGCTGACGGATAGCCAGGCATCCGCAATCACAATACAATTGTTATCCTACGCGTTTATTTCAACTATATTATCATTAAAACTTACGATAATAAGAGCTGCATCGTCCACAACAATTGCATTGCTCTTTATCAGGCAGAAAACCACCTTGAGAGCAAGCATCCTCGCTCACTTGTCCCATGGAGCAATAATAGCCGCGACAGGAAAGCGGGCAGTCCTCATTCGTAGCAGCTTCGTAACGATAGCTACGATGGCTACAAAATAAATTTAAAGTAAATTTACACATTAACGTAACAGGTTAGTTGACGCGAGTCACATCTATCCTTACTAATATTATAAATGCGAAAGTAAGGATGTTTGTTTGTTTGTTACGCTTTCACTCTTAAACCACCGAACCGATTTCAAAAATTCTCACCAATGGAAAGCTATAATATCAGGGAGTAACATAGGCTATATTTCATCCCGGTATTCCCACAGGAACGGGAGCTACGCGGTAAAGCGACTGAACCCGAAGCGGAGCGAGGGCGGGTTGCTAGTCTTTATATATAAATTTCTTGTGTACGTATGTCACTAAACTCCTCCTAAACGGCTGCACGGATGTTGATCAATTTTTTTATGTGTATTCGAGCGGATTCAAGAATGGTTTAGATTCACGATTGGAGCCGGTAGTTGACACTGCTGTCGATTTCAAGGAGAATTCCTTTTATTTTATTTGAACAGAACAATGTCTGCTGGGTCAGTTAGTAGACATATATATTTTTTTTTTATTGCAAACGGTGGCAAACGAGCAAACAGTACACCTGATGGTAAGTGTTGCTGCTGCTTATGGACCTTTACAAGGCCGCTGCCTACCGTGAAGAGAGTGTGTATGTCTGCAATGAAGTTTGATGATACTCGAAGCATCACCAAAACCCACTATACGTAAACACCATCAGATAGTTGGGCTTCCGGATCTCTCGCTCACCGAACGAAGCGCAGTAACAAATTGCCACTACTCGGAGGTCGATTTTCTGCGAGATTGTCGTACTACCCCGGACGGACCGGCCCGTAGCTGTAGACAGACAACTGTCACCAGTGTGGTCCTACCAAATAAATCATTTTTATATATTTGTATCGTGTGGTGATGGAGTAAGAATACAATTCAGCCTATCTTGTCCGTGGATGTCGTAAAAGATGACTAAGGGATATAATATGCGTATAACATCCATGCAATAAAAGGAAACCTCGAAATAAAACCCTATACCAACCTCTCTGACCAGCATGGTATAGTAAGGGGGTTTCATAGGTTTCATTTCCAGCTTTCCTTTTCTTGCATCGATGTAATCGCCGCACACGCTTGTGTTATCAAAAATACGCTTTTTTTTTTAATAATCCTAAACACGTTTGTGTGTTTTCCCGCAGCAAACGTGTTAATCGTCTTATACGACACCCATAGGACCGGTGAATTGTATTCTTACTCCGTCACCACACGGATATTTGTTAAATTTATTTAATTTCGATTTGTTTTTTGTCTCCGTGTGGTGACAGAGTAAGAATTCATTTCACCACTCCCTATCTTGCCCGTGAATTTCATAAAAGACGACGAAGGGATATAATATGCATATAACATGTATGTGAGAAAAGTTAAACTCGAAACAAAACCCTATATCAACCTGTCTGACCAGCATGATATAGTAAGGTCAATTATGGAGGAGGCTCGAGTTTAGTAGTAGGACGTTTATGAGCAGAGATAAATGAAGGTTATTGATCAGCTTAATGTAAGTACTCAAATGGTTAAATTTACCTCCTATTGAGGAGAAGGTGATCATAGCCTGACTTTACGGGTTGAAGAATAACCTTCTTCGTCTTTAGTATGGAATATTATTATGTTGTAAGATTGTACTTACACATTAAAAGTTTCATTAGGTATTTGAGGTACTGAGACAGGAACACCTGGAAACAAGATTCTTTATAAAAGTATTTTTGATAACTATGTAAATTCAATACTTTCTTGACCATGAGTGTTGTAAAAGACGACTCGGGAATACAATATACATACCAGTTATCCTTTTTTTGCATAGATGTTCTATGCAAGAGAATGAAAACTGCGTAATTAAATTCTATACTAATCCGTTTAACCAGAATCATCATCATCATTTCAGCCTATTGCCGTCCACTGCTGGACATATGCCTCCCTCATGTTACGCCACAATGTGCTGTATTGTGCCACCTGCATCCAACGACGCCCAGCAACTTTCACTAGGTTGTCGGTCCACCTAGTGGGGGGGCGTCCTACACTGCGTCGTCCGATACGTGGTCGCCACTCAAGAACCTTTCTTTCTTCCCCAGCGGTTGTCGGAACCGCTGGGGAAGAAATCGCTCGGTTGTTGTTGTTAACCAGAATATGATGGGTTATTTTCTCTCCTATTTAGAAAGCCAAACCAAGCCCAATGGAACGTATGTTAGCTAAAATAGTGAAAATAATTCAATAGAATATTAGGTGCAGAAATGAATGATTTTAAGAGCATTGAAAACCATCGTATTATAAGGGGTGTAGAATACTGTATATCCATTCATTTTTTATTCTGTACAGCTCATATACGTCCCACTGTTGGGCTCGAGCCTCCTCTACATGGAAAGAGAATTGACCTACTGCACCAGGCATTTTTTGGCGCAAATAAATTAAGTTCGCGCACAGGTCGATCCGTCCAGAGTGACGAGAGGGGACGGCTTACGAGCCCATAGCCCGCCGGATACGTACCTCTTGCAAGCGCCAAGTAGGTGGCTCACCGGCTACATACTAAACCACACTGATCAGAGAAATTGCTATAGGGTTTTGTTTTGAGGTTTCCTTCTTTTGGACACATTGTTATAAGCATTTTATATCCTTTAATCGTCTTTTACGACACTCACGGGCAAATTAGGGACTGGTGGATTGTATTCTTACTCCGTCACCAGGCGAAAATAAAATTATAAATAGCTAAATCAACGAAAAGTAATACACACTCACATCTTCTAAGGATTTTATCACATCTAAGTGCTTTCAGTTCCTGTTCAGGATGGCCCCAGTACGGGTTGCAACCGGCCCTGAAATCTAATTCAGTACAATTTACTTAACGACAATATTGAAATATGAATATATGCAAAATAGAATTATCTTACAGCCTAAAAAGGTGAGCCGTCAAGACGCCTAGCAAAGGTGAAACATCGAAATTATTTTGTACAAGTATATATGCATAAAGAATAGATTACGACAGGAACTAATATGGCATAAAGTATTAATAAAATATTACGGTTTATATTTATATTATTACTTAAACATGCAGTTTAGTACATATTATATTCCATCATATAGCGTGGCGTTGCGTCGTCGCGGTCTGTTTACGCCACACCGACGATCCGGTTTACCCTCGCCTATAGCTGTTTCACATAAAATCATTTAAGAATTCCAATTCTCGAAAAAACATGGATAATTCTGGAAGTTATTAGTGTTCTGCTATTGCATATCTTTTTTCTAAGCTATTGTATAGCTTTTATCGCGGGCTTTGAGCGCGGCGACCGAATCAAGAAATTCCGTAACGAAAATAAAACCTAACACCCGCCTACCATGTAGCTCGGCCGAGCGTTCGGTGTGACGGTCATCGACATTCTGCGTTTGTCCGTCTCGGTGCGCACACGTGCCACCGCTTTGCGTAGCTTACGTCAAAAAGTGTTTTCGCGCGTTTTCTAACGGTCCCAACGATCTTCAGACGACAGTGGTAATCCAAACCGCCTTTATTGCTATACATATAATAGGTACATTTGTTTTCTTATCGGTCACCACGCTCAAAAAGTGTAACTGCAATTAATATCAAAGAAAAAAATACTGCATAAATAAAAAATAAATAAATAATTATAATTGCATAAGTTGATAAAAAATGCTATACAATAGCTTTACCGCGGCAGTCACCGAGTGCCACACGTTTTATTTTGTTTAAAAAGACAACGCCCTTCACTAAGGAAATAAACCCCAGCCGAGGCCGCGGGTGACGTGACCAGGGAATTAGTCCATCACCCGCCGAGAGGCCGACCGCGTGAGGAAAGAGCGACGTCCTCCCCAAGGGGGGGACGTCGGTCGATGGGACGGTACCCCAAATAGGGGGTATTCCGTCGGCTTGGCCACTGACGTCAAGTCACCCTGCTCCGGTGGTCAGCCCAACGACGAAAGCGACGTGCATCGTGGATGGGTTGTGAGTGTGCGTGCTTACGCCCCTCTGTCGCCCCGGACAGAATGGTGCGAGGAGCGCGCCGACCGCAACCCACCCCCAAAAAAAAAACTAAGGAAATAATCCTTTCATTGCGGGGGACTTTACAAACATATAATTAACGGATACAAATTACATCCAGACTAAGAACAACAATTTGTGCATCGCACAAAGTGTTGTCCTGCGTGGGATTCGAACCTGCGATACCGGCACGCTAGATCGGTATCTTACCGCTACACCATGTGCAGTCTAGACGTTATCTGCACCTTAATTGACTTTTGCGATTCCCTAGAACAAGAAATAGGCTGATGAAAAACCTCCTTTTTGAACTCGAGAATAAACATGACTACCTATTGTTGTAACTGGTAAAAATTCTTCCGATTCAAAGTTAAATTCATCTTCTATACAGGATTGATCCAATTCTGAAATTGCAAATAACTTTATTATGAAACATGACATTTCTCTGTACTACTTGAACGTGTTTGAGGGTATCCTATACTTACTAATTTATCTAAACAAATAAATAAAATTGAAGTGTATGTTTGTAATGTCAAAATTATTATGGACTTTTTTATGCTCACACACGATCGACACCTATACTCAGGTAAACCAGTTTAAAACTTTATGAAGTGAAACTTCTTCAGAATCGTTGTGATTTCAAACCCGGTGAAATGAAAAAGCTAGTCCATAGACAAATACGTAAATGTATAGGATTCAGCCGGCGAGAGAATAAGATAAAGGATAGAGGATGAAGGATAAAAGAGTTCCATTTCTGATAGGCGTACTTTGTGCAGTCTTTTTTTTGTCTGTCTGTCTGTCTGTTCGTTTGAGGTAACTTAGGCTATATTTTATCCCGGTAGTCCCACGGGAATGGGAACTACGAAAGTAAGGCGACTGAAGTCGACGCGAAGCGAGGACGAATTGCTAGCTAAAAAATAAAACAATTAAAAAACAAACTTTATATGGCACTATAAACAGTTGCTTGTACTAAATACTTAGCAAATACGCCAAGACACGAGTACTTTGTCTGCAATTTTCTGCAGAACGGTTTTTTTTTATTGGCAGACGTTGGGACGCGATCTCTGAGCCGCCATATTGGAAAACGCATTTCATTAAATATTTCGCTAGCGGCGCATCGAAGGACAAAACTAATAAAGATATTTTCATCTCATTTTTTATCACTTTTATCTCAAACTTTATTATATATAATGCTCATGTGTTTATTTAGACAATAAAAAGAGGGCCACCTGCCGATCAACCTATTATAATACATGGGCTTGTTAAGGAACAAGACCATAAACGCTACGCTTGGCGGGCAGGTCGGGAGCGATCGGAGTTTGTGTAACAATTTTCCCTGGAGAAGTCCAGTACTAATTCTCTGATTTTTTTTCCTTATCCATTTTTACGACTGCCACGGTAAAATAAAATCTGATGACATATAAAATAAAGAACGTTATAATAAATAGAGGGAAAAAAATGACGATAGGAACGGAGGCTACGAGTAAAAGACTTCTCTTTATTCTATTACACTTTGATCCTTTACCGGATTCCTCCCCTTCTTGAGATGTGCAGTATATTTATTAGCTGTGATAATTCTTCCTGCCCTCTATCCATTTATTAAAACGGATAGGCTTTCCCTAGGCATTAAATTAGGTGATACATGGTATCACCTAATTTAATAGATTATAAAAAAAAATTACACCTCTATAAAAAATGCATTCGTCACAACAGCGACACTGAGAATAGTCAGCTGGTATAAACATGGCGCGCCATTTTCCATACTTGCGGTCACAATAGCTGCGGTATTCTAAAGGCTGGACTCTTCTCTCTCTAGTAATTTAAAAGAACTCATTAAACGCATAAATATCAAGTTCAGTCATATTTATCTAAGTACTTTTCTAGATTTTTTTCCTAAATCCATATTTTTAGTGAATATTTGGCATCATTATTAACCTCTTGCCCTTATTCTAATCTATAGGGAGTCGGCACTATATGTCTCATTCCTTTAACACGGGTGAAAGAAGATTAACTTTTGATTAAACATATGTCGGAGGGTTTCTATTCAGTTTCACGAACGGTCGTCTATCTGACCGTTCGTGAAAACTAAGTCTATCCAACTACTTCTTGAGTACGCTATATGACTAGGTAGCGCTTGTTGAAATTGGGATAGATCGAAGTAGAGCTCTTCGTCGTCGGCTTTTATTTAAGTCAAGAGCAATCTTAAGTTAGTAAAATACAATTCACCACTCCCTATCTTGCCTGTAGATATCGTAAAAGACGATTAAGGGATATAATAAGCATAACATCTATGCAAGAAAAGGAAAACTCTAAACAAAACTCTATACCAACCTGTCTGACCAGCATGGTATAGTAAGGTCAATTTCGTTCCTATTGTGGAAGAGACTCGAGCCCAGCAGTGGGACGTGGACGTGATATTAAACATGGTTAAGACTCGTAAGCAGATAAAGTGTAAAAGAAGAAGAGAATGAACTTATTTGACGTCGTTTTTCATTTCGATTCTGTTATTAATCATCAACTTACAGCTTATATAGGGCCCACTGTTGGGTGCCAGCCTCCGCCGCAAAGGGAGGGGAAGTGACCTACTATAAAACTCCCATCAGACGAGTAGGTATTTAGGGTAGGGTTTTATTTCAAGTTTACTTTCTCTTGCATAGATGTTAGATGCGTATGCCTTCGTTTTGAACAGCTAACAAAAACCTAATGATGTAAACATCCAACTTTACCTGCAAGAATCTCGAAACAGCTCACATTCAGTGTAGTTGTTGAAATGTGGGCATTGAGGGCAGAGCTGATAATCTACGAACAAATTTTTATATATTCTAAAATCAATACAAATCTGAAATAACTTCTTTTAAATGAAATTGTATGTATACAACATATAGCTCCATTATAGCTCCAGTGTGATGGCCTTTAAAATAGGATACAATTTTTTTTTTTTCGAAAACTAATGAAATAAACATATGGCTGGAGCAGCTTTCACAAGCGACGCCCCATTACAAGTTAACTACTAGAGCAGCCATCATTCTCCCCAACAACCATGGAGAGAAGGAGTGACACGCTCCACGTAGCTACCACAAACAGAACATTTTCAGTGCGCAAGACCAAACGATAAAGCTTCGCCCCTGCTTGCCTGTGGGAGTCTCAGAAATCGGCTAATTGTCTCACCAGAAATGGCAACCTTCACCTAGGAATGTATAACACCTCACTGCAATCGCCAGCCCGCTTGTCAAGCGTGACGAATACTACTTATTCGTAGGGGAGGCCTACGTTCAGCAGTGGATAGGGAGAAACATGATAATGATGATAGTAATGCATTACAAATCCTTGCATTGCTCCTAGGTGTCGTAAAAGACGACTAAAAGACTTTGCATAGACCTAGGCCAACTCCATCTGATGGCGTCTGATCAACAATTATATTCTCAAGGAGCGTTGACTTGGGGTAGGCGGCTGGTCATAAGACTATTGCCAAAATGTTGCAAAATGTATCATGGAGGAAGGATACATATTGCGTTAATCCCAAGTAATCGAGATCAGAGCAGAGAATGATGATGATTCTGAGGATAAAATCAAAATTATTTTACCAATTCTACTCTTGCATATAGGTCTCACACTCCTCAAAGAAGAGAATAGCGCAATGCTTCGTTCTGGAGCACTCTTTTCACACATCTCATAGTCTATGTCCACCTCATTGTTGCGAACCAATGATAATATTTCTGTTTCCCGCCAATACTCGCTCGTATCTCTACCTTTATCTATCAACCTTATGAACGGTAGGTGCTGGAAAATATGTTATTAATAAAAATAAGTTTTGACGCCTGCCGCGACGTCATTGCCCGTTCGGCAGTCCGGCTGGAGAGGCCTCGATACTGTATTCAGACTGCCGAGGCCTTCTGGCTGGTGCTGATAGAATGATTAGGTCGGCGGCACTGAGTGCTTTCCTTCCGATTTTTGCAAGTTTTGTGGCACGTTTGCTTCGCCAAGTGTCATACGGTCGTGAGGAGGGAAAGCACACTGTCCTGCCACCACTGCTATTGCGACAAGGACACCCGCAGAGAGGCTGACCGTGCGAAGACGACGAAAAAAAAATAAGAAAAAGACATTTTATTTAAAACTCCCATTATGTCTTCTTTTCTATCTAGTTTTTGAAATACTTAACTGTTACCTTGGATACTCCCACACATTTTGATATAGGGCCCATCTAACGCAAGTTACGCCACTGAAAGAGACGTTTGTTTTCTTATGGCGTGAGTAGGTACACGGACATCACTGATAATCACTTACGATAAATTATTGCATTTATCTAATAGACTATTCATCTTCATCATCATCAGCTGATGATCTCAGCCCATATACGTCCCATTGTTGGGCTCGGGTCTTCTTCACTATGGGAAATTAATTGACGTGTGTATATGGTTTTGTTTCAAGTGTTCTTTTCTTGCTACTTTCATAGATATAATATGCGTATTATATCTCTCAGTCGTCTATTACGACACCCAAAGGTAAAAGAGGCGGTGGTGAATTGTATTCTTACTCCGTTACCACACCGGAGTGAGGACTACAACGTGACGACTTACGTCTTTAAAAACTATTTATTATTAAGCTGACATGCAACGAGGGAAAAAGAATATGGAAAATACCTTCAAATTTTCGTTAGTTTTGTTCTGATTCTCCAAATTTATATTTGACTTCAAGTCAAGAATTGGAACCATGCTCTTAGCCAATCCATCGCGACTATTACAAAACATAACATTGAAAAACAAAATTATGTAATTCATTATTAAAATAAAAACTTAGTTAAGTTTATCAGCTCTAAAAATATTGAATTGATTTGACATTTTTCAATCGAGTACAATTACGCACCAGAATTTTCTCTCTGTCAAATATTAAGAAGAATATTATTAAGAATACGATTATGACAGCCAGATTTATTTTAATTACTAAATAGCAGAGGACTGTTTCGCGGCTAGAAGCAAAGAGTATAAAAGACTATATTTTAGAAGAAGCTAGAAGGCTTCTTATTAACTCTGTGGTTCATTATTAATATTATGTCCCGTAAGTAGAGGACCAACGGGCTATGAGGCGTAGTAAGACTTATTATCTAACTAGAACTAGACTTATTATCTTATTATCGGGGATTCCAATCTTACGGACCGATTAGAGTCGCTGGAGTGGCGTAGAGACTTTGGGTCACTCTGTCACACTCTACCGACTCTTTCACGGGGACTGCTCCGAGGAACTGTTTGACTTGGTAACACCGTCACCATTATACCAACGTACCACTCGTCATCGTAGCAGGGTTCATCCATTTCACCTGGAAACGTTATGGTCTTCAACTGTACGTTTCCAGCGATCATTTCTCCCACGTACGTGCAAGCTCTGGAATGAACTACCTGCTGCTGTGTTTCCCGAGCGCTATGACAAGTCCTTCTTTAAACGAGTTTAAGAAGAGTATTTTCTTTACGGTAAACAACGGCCTGGCTGTGCCCCTGGTATTGCAAAGATCCATGGGCGATAGTATCACTTACCATCAGGTGTGCTGCTTGTTCATTTGCCACCTTTGGCAATAAAAAAAAATAATATACTCAAATTTATTGCTCTAGGTCTTGTAGTTATTAAGTTAGCACTTTTTTCTTAATGAGATGAAAATGTCATCCATGTACGCTAAACATAAAATTTTACAAAATTTTTCTTTTATTTTATTGTTATTTTTTGTTTAAGTAAAAATTAATATTTAGCGTATTAGGTATGTAAAATTTAATATTTAGCGCATTTGAATGACATTTTCATTACATAATGATTTCTGATGTTTACGCGAGTATTACACATCTATACCAATAAATAAAATTGGAGTGTCTGTTTGTAATATCAAAATAATAGGCTTTTTTCATGCTCACACGGTTATTTGCACAACACCTATGCCTAAAATAGCAATTAAAAAATTTTTGTCTGTCTGTCTGTCTGTTTGTTCCGGGTAATCTTCAAAACGGCTGGACCGATTTCAAAAATTCTTTCACCAATGGAAAGCTATAATATCAGGGCGTAAACTAGGCTATATTTTATCCCGGTATTCCCACGGGAACGGGCACTACGCGGGTAAAACGACTATAACCTATAACCGAAGCGAAGCGAGGGCGGGTTGCTAGTCTATTCTATACCAATAAATAAAATTGGAGTGTCTGTTTGTAATGTCAAAATAATAGGCTTTTTTCATGCTCACACGGTTATTTGCACGACACCTATGCCTAAAATAGCAATTAAAAAATTTTTGTCTGTCTTTCTGTCTGTCTGTCTGTCTGTTTGTTCCGGGTAATCTTCAAAACGGCTGGACCGATTTCAAAAATTCTTTCACCATTGGAAAGCTATAATATCAGGGCGTAAACTAGGCTATATTTTATCCCGGTATTCCCACGGGAACGGGAACTACGCGGGTAAAACGATAAAACGATATAACCTATAACCGAAGCGAAGCGAGGGCGGATTGCTAGTTTTAAATAAAACTACTTTACGGATTTTATCGGGTTTGTATTTGATTTTTGATTGCCTGACGTTTCGAACACTTTGCAGCGAACATCAAAATGTGGGTCAATATTTAATACAGGGTTACTAGAATTTTTCTTCTCTTGCATAGATGTTATCTACTTAGTATACACCATAGTCAACTTTTACGACACCGATAGACAATAAATGGGATATTGAACTGTATTTTTACTCCGCCACTACACGGAAACCAAGTTAATGTGATTTAAAAAATATTGACCATGCATTGCGTTTTTTAGGATCATCGTTTCAGCTTTATTTAGCCTAAAAGTGGCACCAGTGATAGAGAAGATTAGGAGCGCGAGATTGTCATGGTATGGACATGTGATGAGGAGGGATGAAAGGCATGTGACAAGGAGGGTTGTCAATATGATTATGGATGGACGAAAAAAGCGTGGGAGACCCAAGAAGAGATGGATAGACTGCGTGAATGAGGATATGTGTATGAGGATATGTGTATGAAAGCAGTGAGTGCACATATGCCGGCTGATAGGAGGCTATGGAAGGTAAAAACATATTGTGCCGACCCCACTTAGCGTGGGATGAGGGCAGGCAAATGATGATGATCATTTCAGCTTTATGCGTCACACTGCTGAGCTCGAGCCTCCTCTTAGATAGGAGTGTAATTAACATACAACGCTGGTCAGACGGATTGGTATAGAGTTTTATTTACAATTTTTCTTCTCTTGAATAGATATTATACAGATTTTATATCCTTTACTCGTCTTTTACGACATCCAAGGGCATGATAGGAGGTGGTGAATAGAATTACTCCGTCACCACAGAAGATCTTTCAGGATGGTCCAAATTATTTTTCTATTGATATCTATGTCAGGGATTATGTAATTTATACTTGAAAATCGAAGTTATTTCGAGAACTATTCTTTATAGAACACGGTGCTGAATTGAAACATATATAAATTAAGCACGGATCATAGATCTTTCATCATGATCATTTTAGCTCATATACGTGCCACTATTGGGCTAGATCCTCCACAATACGAAAGAAATTGACTTTCCTACACCATGCTGGTCAGACAGGTTGGTATAGGGTTTTATTTCGAGTTTACTTTCTCTTGCATAGATGTTATTACATATGATATCCCTAATATCACTTAGTCGTCTTTTACGACATCCACGATCAAGATAGGGAGTGGTGATTTGTAGTCTTACTCCATCACCACACGGCAAAGATAGATCTTTATTTTGAAAAAAAAAACAGGCATCGCAAATGTCAGACAAAAATAACCCTGCACAATAAAAAAGCTCAAAGTTTTTGCAGACATTTTCTAAAGAAAAGGCAATAACTAAATAATACAACCAGAGTACATACTATAGTTTATTTCTCATGTAAAATACATTCTACAAAATTGTAAGCCATTTTTACTCCAGTCAATGAGCATGTTCTGTGTATTTCTTTGTCTGCATATATAATTTACGTTTTTGCAAAGAAAAGACAAGAAAAACAAAATAAATTCAAGACTTAGTTACTTCTTACCTCAATATTAAAATACATCCATTTAGTTCGTTTTTACCCTCGTTTATTTTTACCCTATTTGTATAAGTTACGCATAGTCTGTGCCTTATTTTAGGTAAAAGGGAGTAAACTAAAAAAGCTAGTCTTCATTGAAAAAAAATATTGCTAATTAAAATTGTATTACATATTAGATATGGAGGTGAAGCGTAGTTATCGGCGTTGTTAAATATCGACGATAACTTTAAATCACCGTTTGTTTTAAAGATGTAGAGCTTGCTTGATTATGTTTGTTTAAAGACTTATCGTATTCTAAAACACAAATAAAACTCCTTACAATTTAATCACATGTCTCAAAGCCTGTTTATCCATAAAACTAAAGATGAACTAAAGATGGAAGTGAGCATAATTTTCAATAAATATAAATAATAAAAAACAAAGAGGCAGCTTTTCATCTAGTCATATTTAAAGAGTATGAAACTGTGGCTACAGTTATTACAGTATTCAAATTTGTTTCATTACTTATAAAATTGCTAAGAAAGTCCCAAGTAGATTATTTACAAAAAAAAATCAGTTTTGAATTGATTGACTTATAAATAAGCTATAAATGCAGACAAAAACATAAATACAGCTACATTTCAATCCATTTAAAATACATACTACATATTTAATCTATTACAATTAATATCAAACACATTTCATTTGGTACCCCATCATATTTGATTACAATATATATATAAGTACACTTGTTGCAATTTTGTAATGTACGTAGAAATATTTTTGCAAAATAATTATTAATGAATACATCTACTACATAATGAAGACAAATAGAAACTTGTACTTTGTCGACATCAACGTTGTAAGTTTGAAATAATTTTTGAACTTTTATCAACACTCAAATGTTCTACAAATCTTTTAAAAATGCATTAATTTCAACTCCAAATGATTTGACCATTTGTATAGATTAGATTATTTTATATTAGTGCACCTATGCTAGGGTAATGTTGAACTAAAATTACCCCAAGTGCGTTTTCAAAAGATTTGTTGAACATTTGAGTCATATTATTAAAAGTTTTATCAACACTCAAATTTCCTACAAATCTCTTGAAAACGCATAAATTTCAACTCCGACCGACACACCGTTTGTATTTATTATTGTATATTAATACATTTTTGCTAGAGTAATGTTGAACTAAAATTACCCCAAGTACTGCTACGTTTCCGTGTGGTGACGGAGTAAGAATACAATTCACCACCCCCTATCTTACCCGTGGATGATCGTACGAGACGACTAAGGGATATAAAACGCATATAACATCTATGCGAGAGAAGGTAAACTCGAAATAAAACCCTATACCAACACGTCTGACCAGCGTGGTATTGTAGGTCAATTGCCCTTCCATTATGGAGGAAGCCCGAGCCCAACAGTGGGACGTATATGGGCTGAGATGATGACTGCTAAGTAATATTATTAAAACTTTGTATAGATACAGGAACATGAATGAAGTTAAATTTGAGATTCATCGTAACAAACTTCGTATTTTTGAGCAAATATAATACAGTTCATTATAAGATCTCTAAATAATTTAATATTATGGCAGTGTTTTATACTATAAGCTTTATAATACCCTACTCAGTGTAACGTCTATTCTTTATAACATAGAATTACTATTCTATTCCTGAATAAAAAAAGACAGGACTCAAATATTCAGGTACGACATAATATTTAAATCAATTTAAACGTTTTAATCAACAACATTGACTAGATATTATAACACAGATAAATTGATATAATAATGACACCATCGACAAAAAATATGATTTAGAAATATGATTAAAATAAAAAGTCGTCTTTACACGCTTATCAAATTCATAAGCACAGAAGTTTAACAAACATGAAATTATAAATTTAATACATTTTTAAATTAATTTAGGCAGCCGAGTTAGATAATTTCTGGTATGGATTTCAACGCATTTGTATGTGATTATTACTTTCCCGCTAATCCTTCCCGTGACTCTGAAAACTGAAGTGTTCGAAAAATCGAAAAGTAATAATGAAATAAAAAATGCGTAAGAATAATTTTATTTCCAAAGCAAAATGATGTTGCGTATATCGTCCCCCGTAATGCGTTAGTTTTCAAAGCATATTACAATAAATTTACATCTTAAGTAATTCACCTATCATGATTAGCAGGAAAGAGCTCGTTCCAATGAACATGAAAATAATTACTCTTATTAATGATGCTGAAACTAATTTCTTAATTGCCTAGATTGGTCGACGAAAAAGCAGGCAAATTATAAGATAGTGGTTATCGCTCATGAACATTAGCAAAACCAGAGGCACAGGTAAATCACTGCCTAAATTATACTATGTACCTTGAAATGTTTGAAGAAATAAGCGGAAAGATAACTTTAACAAAATATCGAATATCAAGACCGGATAGGTAATAAAGAAATGACCTACCCTTATAACTATAGAAGAAATTTATATTATAAACATGTCTTGTATTTATTCATGGCGTTTACAGAAACAACTTTCATAATTTCCAGACTACAATTCTACCAAATGCTACCTGCATTTGAATTAATTGAATGACAAACATTTATTGAATGAATGAATTGAATTAATTGAATGACAAAAATTTGCTTTTAAGTGATTTAAAAACGAACATACCAAGCCTAAGTAGTGTTGTAAATCGAAAATTATAATTTTCTAAGTAGTCATAGCACGATACTTTTAGCATTTGCACTGCAATTAAGATCGAGTATCCAAAAACAGCTTAATAACTAAAACTAACCTTTAAAAGTAACGCAGTTGATTCTAGTTTTCTAGATTCGAGATTTCTAGATTCGAGTTTTCAAAAAACACTAAAATAGTCTATTATCATGCCAAAAGTATCGTGTAAGCCCCTAGATCTAACGCAAATACTTACTGAGTAATAAAGGCATATATCAAATCAAATGTCAGATATTTGGATGGCCTTTCCAACCAACAATATTCCAAAGTCAAAACAATAATTTTAGAGATTCGACAGAACTTACCTTACAATTCATCGTATGCTAGTCCTGAGATCCATTAAAGCACTCGCAGTAATAACCCCATGCCTTTGTTTCCCTAAAAAAGAACCATAATCCGCATCTCCACCAATAGTCACAGTAGAAAAGGAGGTAGAATTCCTCCTATGCTGCATGGCATTTTTCTTGCCACCGCTCATGACACTGTTATCTAAAGGGTTCTGTCTTGTTACTGGCTGGAAGTAATCCCCGTGGCAATGGGATGATTCCATCCATTCGTGTCTTTCGAAGATCTTAGTAGCTCTTAATGGTTTATTGGATACATTTTGGTCTGTTCGGTATTCTTTGATTGGCCGTTCAGGCGGTCTGGTCAGTTTGGGTCTAGATTTTTGATCGGCTGATAGATTTTTGCTTTTATTGAAGGTTTGCTTGTCGGTGTCCTGAAAACTCTTGCTGCTTTTGGTCGTGGTGGCGGGTAGAGGACGAGTTTTATTGCTGTAAATGTAAGAAAATATTGTTCAGGTGTTTTGTTTATAATTTCTGATGTTTACGCGATGGAAAATAAAACTACATTTACGGATTTTATCGCGTTTGTATTTGATTTTCAATTTCTCCACGTTTCGAACATTTTTCAGCTTTCATAGGCACGGGCGGAATAAGGTGTATCATGCTCAATAAATGTAGGAATTAATAACTAATAACTCATAAGAACTGTTGGACGTGAGACATAAAAGATAGATAAGGCAGACAAAAAATATTTTGCCAATACGTCTATATAAAACGGATTTATGCCTGAGCACCAAAAAAAATATATTTGGAATTTGTAAGACAGTTAAAAAGGATTAGTAAACACATTTTTAATTAAACTAGCTGAGCTAACAGACGCTGGTTTGTACAAAAATAAAATAATATTAACGTTCTTTCTTCTCTCGCAGCGTCACCTACCGGGTCCAGCTTAAATTGTTACCAATTGTTAACCTAGTCTTCAAGGCCTTAGGGTTACATACACACCATTTCATCAAAATTGGTCCAGCCATTTGGGAGTAGTTCAAACACACACCCGCATATACGAGAGTATTAATTAATATTATAAATGCGAATGTGAGTGCGATAAATGCGATTTGCGATTGCGAAGTTAATTAAGCTTTCACGCCTTAACCACAAAGCTGATTTTAAAAACTCTTTCACCAATGAAATAACATTATCAACAAGTAATATCCATACTAATATTATAAATGCAAAAGTAAGGATGTTTGTTTGTTTGTTTGTAACGCTTTCACGCTTAAACCACCGAAGCGATTTCAAAAATTCTTTCACCAATGGAAAGCTATAATATCAGGGAGTAACATAGGCTATATTTTATTCCGGTATTCCCACAGGAACGGGAACTACGCGGGTTTAAGCGACTGAAACCGAAGCGAAGCGAGGGCGGGTTGCTGGTAGGTTATATTTTATCCCCCTACTCCGACGGTAACGAGATCTACGCGGATGAAATCATAGTAATTTGCTAGTTACATACATTTCTGTGTAGTGACAGAGTAAGAATACAGTTCACCACTCCCTATCTTATCGGTGTTGTAAAAGACGACTAAGGGATATATTATGCATATAACAGCTGTTCAAGAGAAGGAAAACTCGAAATAAAACCCTATACCATAACACCTAACCAGCATGGTGTAAAGGATCAATTGCCTTCCCATTGTAGAGGAGGCTCGAGCCCAACAGTGGGACGTATATGAGCTCTGATGATGATGATGATTTATAAATATAGAAAACCGAATCACCTGTAGTTGCTGTGATGATTTCTTTTAGGCTGTCCGTTATCAGTCTGAGAGCCCTTCGCCATTATGCTGTACAGCTTATTCCTGTAATCATCTACGGACATTTGTTTGTCATCTCTCAGCGGTAGAAGAACATCGGATGGCAGTGTTGGCTCGTCTCGTTCGCGGTGAAATCTGACAAAATATCGAACCTTTTCAACACGCTTATACTAGCTTCATACGTATGTTAGTATGTGCCTATGTAACGGAAACTTTGAACATGATTTTGACCCCCTTCAAAACGTCAGATTGACTCGAAATTTGTCATACTTCTCGAGGAACGATGACAATGTAATATTTTGAACAGTTAGTCCCGTTACCCCTTTTTTTTTGGTCTGGGCCATGGTCAAAGCACCCGCCGTCCAGCTCCATCCAGGGCGACGAAGGGGCAGCGCGCGGCCCCACGACCCACCCGTAACACGTCGCCTTCGTCGTTGGGCTGACCACCGGTATCCAGTTCCTTGTCCTCCGTGGCCGGCCCGACGGAATAACCACGCGGGATACCCTCTCCTCACGACGTCCCCTTCCCGGGACGGCGGCCCCATAACCCATCGTAGCTCCTCTCCTTCGTCGTTGGACCGACCACCGGTACCGAGTTTCTTGTTCTCCGTGGCTGGCCCGACGGAATACCCTGGGGGATACCTTCTCCTTCCGAAATCCAAGATGTTGGTAGTCCTGTTATCCTTAGCAGGATTTTCAAGATTACCGTTTTTGTACCGAGTATTGGTATCCGATAGTGTCTTTGCGTCGTGAGCAAGTTTAATTTGCTTGCGTATCTACAAAAGCGTGTTTTTAGTTTTTTTAACTATTAATTAATGCGCTTTTATTAAATTGGTTTATAATTAATAGTTAAAAATGGAATGTAATGGAATTTTGAATGGAATGTAATGAATGAAATGTAATGGAATTTTTGAGCGTGATTTTCACACCAGTACAGAGTTCCTTGTCCTCCGTGGTCGGCCCGACGGAATACCCACGCGGGTTACCCTCTCGTGAGGAGACGTCGCCGTCGCGCGGTCAGCCTCTCCATATATACAACATTTACGCATTTTTTTTGATAGGTTATGGTCTGGACACACTGCACCCAATCAGCCCCGGGCGACAGATGGGCTACATACGACCCCATAACCTACCGCATTCCCTCTCCATTGCCATTGGGCCGACTGACACTGGTAGTATTTCCTTGACATCCACGGTCAGCGGGTTACCCTTTCAAGTATCGTCCCGTTCGACGCAACGCCCTACTCTGAGGAAATAATACTTTTATTGTTGACTTTACGAACATATTTAACGCACATAAATGATACCCAAACTCAGAACAACAATCTGTAAACCACACAAAGTATTGTCCTACGTTTTTGAACCCACGACACTGAAGTCGATATTTTAACAATTACGCTATTTATGCAGACTTTTTTTTTTTTAATTAGGGAGCTTTAATTTTTTTATAATCAACACTTACTTGCTCACGTATTCATGATCAAGAGCCTTTTCAGCGCTGAGTCTTTTAGCAGGATTGAAGACCAGTAACCTTTGGACAAGATCTGCGGCATCTCGAGGCGCACAAGACAAGAGGCACGTAAGAGATACACCACCGCTATTGTTCGATGCTTGCTCCCGAATCAATGAAGAGCCATACCCGCTGCATACTATTTGTATATCTGTCCAAAATATGAAACATTGTGAGAGACTTATTATTATAATTTATTTTTCTATGTGGTGATTACTATAATTTTTTTTCTATGTGGTGACAGAGTAAGAATACAATTCATCCTATACATTCCTCTTTGGTCCGTGGGTGTCATAAAAGACGACTAAGGGATTAAATATGCTTATAACATTTATGCAAGAGAAGGAAAACTCGAAACAAAACCCTATGAAAAAAACAAAAAAATGTTGTTCAACAATCCCTATCTTGTCCGTGGGTGTCGTAAAAGACGACTATAGGACTTGCAGATAAAATCGATGCAAGAGAAGGAAACTCAAAATGACATCCTATACCAACACGTCTGACTAGCGTGGTATAGTAGGTCAAATTCCCTCCCGCAAGGCCCGAGCCTAACAGTGGGAAGTATGTAGGCTGAGATGATGATTTTTAACAAATACAGTTGATAGCTTACCCTCAGCAGAAGGTTTGGGCAACGCAGCCATGATTCTCTCCACTTGGTTGACTGTAGACGTTCCGGGGAATAAAGGCTTGCACGTCAACATCTCACCCAGGATGCATCCCAACGACCACATGTCTATACCTTTTGTGTAGCTGTAAGAAATAAACGGTATAATGTTATCTGACATCTAAGAAAGAGAAAACTAAAAATCTTACCAATCCATCTGGTCAGCGTGGTATATTACGCCAAGTCCCTTATGTTGCGGAGAAAGCTCGAGCGCAACAGTGGGACGTGCATGAGCTGATATGATTATATAATAAACATCTTGAAATAAGAATAATAGAATAGTAAATAAAGGAAAGTTTATGAATATGAAATTGAATGAATGTGGAGGAATTGATGAAAGCAAAATAGGATGGATAGCCCAGTCGGATTAGCTCAAAAATAGGAGTAACCTGGAATTAATTATAGTCAGATTTTTTTTGCACCAATGTTTAGGGGGGTCATAAATAGCTTAAAACCAAAACCTCGACCAAATCCAACCGGTGCGTTAGCCGCCATATTGGTTTGAAGTTCAAACTTTTTTTAGCTATATCTCCTTTATTTTTATTTTTTAACAAAAATGAAAAGAGCCAAAGTTGTTGCAAATTTGATTCTCTACAAGTTTGGTGCTCATAATTTTCACTGTACAATCAATATTATATGATGAAAATTATGAGAACCAAAGTTGTAGAGAATGAAATTTGCAACAACTTTAGTTCTTATCATTTTTGTAAAAAAATAAAAAATAAAGAAGATATAGCTAAAAAAAGGTTTGACCTTCAAACCAATATGGCGGCTAACGCACCGGTCGGATTTATTGGCGCAAAAAAAATTGTGACTACAATTAATTCCAGGTTAAAGTCTAACCCGACTGGGCTAGGATGAATTTTGTGAATGAGTATGAAAGGATTGAGTGCAGATAGGACGGCTGAAAGGAGTCTATGGAAGGTAAGAATATGTTCTGCCGACCACACTTAGCATAGAATGAAGGCAGGGTCGCATTACGCTACGCACCACGGGCTGTGACGAGCGTGTCGTTGCCATAACAAATTACGCTCAGCCCGGGTGGGAGGCTCCCTCTTATAATATAGTGGCCTACAATATTGTTCAAATAGGCTTAGGCCTACATTTATTTAGAAATCGGTAACAGTGGTTGGCCCAACGGCGATAGGTAGGGAACGGATGAGTAGGTTTTGGAGCCGCACGCCGCCCATCCGTCGCCCGAGCGAATTAGACGGAGTGTGTTCAGACCGTACCAAAAAAAGGACTGCATTTATTTTTAACATTTATATTGTAGCTGTTTATCGTAAAATAAAATTTAAAAAAAAATAAGCACTAAGCGATAAAGTCCGTAAAAAATAGTTTTGCTCCAAAACCCGTAATAATCGTGTAAACATGAAAATCTAAATTATGTAACTACATATCCTACAATCACAAAAAGGTCAAAAAATGGTGTGAAAAATATGTATGAAAATGTAATTCTAACCGATGAATGATAAATTTACCTATGCGTACGAATAATTATTTGAAATAATAATTATAAATAAACCAATTTTTATAGATTTTATCGCATTTGTATTTGATTTTTGATTGCCCGACGTTTCGAACACATTAGCGTTCATAGTTATGGGCGAAAATCAAAAACAAACGCTATAAAGTCAGTAAAAATAGTTTTAATTAAAAAAATATTTGAACCTGAAGTGTGAATACTAACTTTTTACTGGCGATAAGTATTTCTGGAGCTCTGTACCAACGTGTTGCGACGTAGTCCGTCAGGCAAGGATCAGCACCTTCTTCTCCACCAGAATATATGCTAGATACAGAGCGAGCTAATCCGAAATCAGCCAACTTTACCCTGTACAGAGCAAAAAAAAATTCTATTATAACCGAATAGTATAAAAATCTATATGGTCACTCCGTATCTTTTTTTTATTGCACTCGGTGGCAAACGAGCAAACAGTACACTAATGGTAAGTGTTGTGTCGCTCATAGACCTTTACAGGGCCGCTGCCTACCGCGAAGAAAGTTAAGGGAGTGTGAATACGTGCATTGAGGTTCGGTGATACTAAAGGCATCACCAAAACTTACCACACGCAAAAACCCTCGAAAAAGTTGGGCTTCCGGCTCTCTCGCTCACCAAACGAAGCGCAGTAACAAATTGCTACTACTCGGACGTCGATTTTCTGCGAGAGTGTGGTACTACCCCCGATGAACCAGCCCCCTGTGATCCTACCACTGTAAGCAGTAGTATCTTGCCCATGGGTTTCGTAAAAGACGACTAAGGGATATAATCATATAACACCTATGCAAGATAAGAAATACTCGGCATATAACCCTATGCCAACAAAGCTAAACAGCGTGTAATAGAATTTAATAAGAACACAATTCATAACCTCTCTTTTTTCATTATCGTCATCATCATCATCATCTCAGCCCATATTCGTCCCATTGTTGGGCTCGGGCCTCCTCCACAACGCGAAGGAATTTGACCTACTATATCATGTTGGTCAGACATGCTGGTATAGGGCTTCATTTCGTGTTACCCTTTTCTTGCACAGATGTTATGTGCATATTATATACCATAGGCGTCTTATACGACATCCACGGGCAAGATTGGGAGTGGCGAATTGTATTCTTACTCCGTCCCCACACGAATAATCTTTCTTACTCGTGGATAACCCTAAAAGTTGAGTATAAGAGCCAAACAGTTAATATTTCTGCAAGAGAAAATAAACTCGAAAGAAAAAACCTATACAAACCTCTCTCAGGCCCGAGCCGATATTTTAATTTCTTCCATTATTTAATCACTAACAACTTTCATCATCATCATCACAGCCTTAAAGTAATAACGTATAGAAGGATAGTATCAGTACTTCGAACGTTCGAAACATGAATCTAAAAATACTAATGGCGCGCAGACAATTACACACGCACACCACTATACAAATTATCAAATCAAATTTTGTTTTTATTAATATAAATAGTCGAAATACTTTTAAAAGTAATGTTAAAAACCTTTTTAAGTTTTTTAAATGTGTTATGACACCATTTGAATGCACAAACCGTCATAATTACCTATTTATATTTTAAGAGTTGCGTACGTACGTGCAGTACAATGACTTGTACATTACGGAACGGTTCCGGCGTAAGTTCCATTAGGCTCGAATTGAAATGCTTCACTTTTTGTGCACGACCTTACCTTCTATACGTTATTATACTAAGATTACAAATTATTTACGCTCCACTGCCGAGCTCGAACCTACTCCACAATAGAAATGAGATTGACCAACTACATCACGCTAGTCAAAGATGTTAGTAATTTATAGGGTTTAGTATAGATGTTATATGCATATTATCTTATATCTTTAAATGAGCAATTCTTGTATATATATATATATATATATATTCAGGATCTCGGAAACGGCTCCAACGATTTTGATGAAATTTGGCATCCTAGAGGTTTCGGGCCCAAGAAATCGATCTAGCTATGTTTTATTTATAAAAATGATATTTTGTCTGTTTTTTTAGCTAATCAATACAATGACATAAAATGTCAATAGAATATGGATTCAAATTTGACCGTCAACGTCAAGAGTAGCGATAGCACAGTTGGGAGGTTGTCCAGTTTTCTTTTTGTATTGTTTTGGCATTCAAACAGCGTCGGATCGAATCTCGGTGTTATTATTATTCACTTTTTGTAATTTTTGATACTTATTTCATTATTTAATATTTATTTTTTATTAATATATACATATATAAATAAATTCAACAAAAATACAACAAAAATATTCCGAGCGAAGTTCGGTCAACCAGATATTATGTCTTAATCGTTATTTACGACATCCACGGCTAAGATAAGGGAGTGAATTGTATACTTACTCCGTTCATCAACATCATTTCAGCTTATAGGTATATGTCCCACTATTCGGCTCAAGCCTCCTCCACAATAGGAGTGAAATTAACCTACTCGTACTGTATCAAGTGGGTCAAACATAGAGATTAATTTCGAGTTTCCATCTGTTTTACAGATATTATATGCATATTATAATCCCTTAGTCTTCTTTTACGACACCGGTGGGCAAGATAGGGGGTATTCAATTGTATTCTTACTCCATCACCACACAGCTTTTAACAAAAGATTAATTTCATTATTGAACTACAATATTCTGTACCTTAGAACATAATTGGTTAGGCTTCAATATTATTAAAAAGACCTTGAATATTACAATTGATATCGATTAGCAATCTAGTTTTATCGGATACTTCTTGAAACTGTTTCAAAACTTAATTATTAATGTTACTTTTGTGTTATTTAAAAGTTTATTAGAAAAGGAACCTATCCTAATGTTTCATAATAAACGGGGGATGTACGGTAGTCTATTTCTGGCAAGATTGAAAACTATATAATTCATTACGCTCCACTCGATTTTTCAAAACTTTTATTTTTACTATTAGAAAATCCACAAGAGAGAGCCTGAATTTAGAACTTAGTCTTTTTTAGGGTTCTGTACCCAAAGGGTAAAAACGGATCCCTATTACTAAGATGTCACCGTCTGTCCGTCAGTCTATCCGTCCGTCTGTCCGTCCGTCTGTCCGTCCGTCTGTCCGTCCGTCTGTCCGTCTATCTGTCTGTCTGTCTGTCACCAGGCTGTATCTCAAAATCCGTGATAGCTAGACCGTTGAAATTTTCAGACATTATTGTATTTCTGTTGTTATAGCAACAAATACTAAAAATAAAATAAATATTTAAGGGGCCACCCATACAACAAAAATTATTTTTGTCAATAGTACGGAACCCTTCGTGCGCGAGTCCAACTCGCACTTGGACGATTTTCATCATCATCATCATATTAGCTCATATACGTCCCCGTGCTGGGCTCGAGCCTCCTTCACAATAGGAGGGAAATTGACCTTGCCTATACCATGCTGGTCAAACATGTTGGTATTTTTTTTTTTTATGGGTGGGCTATGGTAAGCGCACGCGCGGTCCGGTCCGTCCGGGGCGATGAAAGGACGGCGCGCGGGCCCATAACCCACCTGTACCCACGTCACCTCGTTGTTGGGCCGACCACCGGAGCAGATGTGACTTGTCGTCAGTGGTCGGCTTGACGGAATACCCTTTCGGGTAACCTCACCTCTCGACGTCCTGGGACGTCGGTCGCCGTCGCGCGGTCAGCCTCTCTGCGGGTGACGGACAATTCCCCGGTCCGATCACCCGCAAACATGTTGGTATAATAAGGTTTTGTTTCAAAATTTCCTTGTATTGCATAGATATTATATGCCTATTATATCCCTTGTCTTTTACGACATCCACGGGCAAGATAGGGAGTGGTGAATTGTATTCTTATTCCGTCACCACGTAAAGTTTTTTTTTATCCTTACACAAATGCGAAAGAAAGTTTGTTTGTTACGCTTTCACGCTTAAACCACTGAATCGATTTCAAAAAATCTTTCACTAATGGAAAGCTATAATATTAGTGAGTAACTAGGCTATATTTTATCCCGATATACCCACGGGAACGGGAACTACGTGGGTAAGGCGACTGTAACCGAAGCGAAGCGAGGGCAGGTTGTTAGTAATTCATAAATCTTGATAGAACTTTGATTAACTTTGTGAGTATAACTAGTAAGAAGAAAAAAAAAAAATTAAATATAATGACAAGCCCGCTGAGTTTCTTGCCGGATCTTCTCAGTAGCGGTCGCGTTCCGATCCGGTGGTAGTATATTTTTTTTGGAAATTGTAAACCTGATAATATGTAAGTGCCCTCTCAGGGTTTATGCATAATAAAATAATTTGAATTTGAATTTGAGTTTTAAAAAAGCATATAAATTTCGCTGTTATCGTGATATTCTTTGGTATCCAAAATTAGTAGAACTTACCTACAGGCACTGTCAATCAAGACATTACTAGGCTTCTGATCTCGATGTATGACATTCCCTGAATGTATATACTTAGTCGCTTTCAACATTTGATACATAATATATCTCTTATGAATGTCTTTTAATATATTGCCACGTTTTATAACATTGTGCAAATCTGTCTCCATGTATTCAAAGCCGAGGTAAATGTCCCGGTTATTGAGCGCCCTGAATACAATAGAAAATCATTTATTAATACACGCTATTGCAATATTTCCGTGTGGTGATGGAGTAAGAATACAATTCGCCACCCCCCTCTTGCCTGTGGGTGTCGTAAAAGACGACTAATGGATATGATATGCAGATAATATCTATACACGAGAAGGCAAGAAGGTAATCTCGACATAAAACCCTCTACTGGGCTCGAGCCTCCTCCATAATAAGAGGGATATTGACTTACTATACCACGCTGGGTAGACGGTTGGTATAGGTTTTGTTTCGAGTTTTCTTTCCCTTGCATAGACGCTATATACATATTATATCCCTCAGTCGTCTTTTACGACATCCACCCGCAAGATAGGGAGTGATGTGTTGCATTCTTACTCGTCACCACAAAGATAGGATTATTTCTTAGTGGGATTTTATCTTTGAAAAAGAGTTATAAAGACAGATAAATAATTGAATGAGGCGATAAATGGAGGAAATCGATTATTAATTTTAAAATGAAGGGAGGCAATGGAGACCTACCACTTTCCTACGGTTATCGGTTAATCAATATATCGTACACCAAAAGAAATGAATAAGATATGAGATCACAGTGGAATATGATATAAGACAGTTTAGTTGAAGATCTTAACGATATTTATGAGTATAAGAAATTTAAGTCTCTTTAGAACAATATAGGACAAACCCTGCTGTAAATATAAGTCTTGGCACGGGAAAAATACCTAAAACTTAAAAGAATAAACTAACTAACCTAATCCGAATAACTTATAGAAATTCCGTGTGTTCTAAACCCAATAATTTGAACTATAATAAAAACAATTATAAACTCATTTGCAAAAAAAACGGGCGGTTTTGATTTTCATTCATATTTAAAAAGATACAATACCAAAAAGGTTTCAATCGTTTGTACACGTTACTGGCCGGTTTTAAAAATGCTGTGGTATTTAAAAAAGTACGTTCTAAATTCAATTTTTCATTTGATGTTCATTTTTACAGAAAACCCCTTTTTATCCTACATTTTTGGCGCGAAGTTCCAGAAGTTAACATCGACTTTCATAACTTTTATTCAATTTTTATCGATTAATTTCATATCCTTGACTGTCAAAGCTTTATTTAATGCTGTTTGGCTGTATCAAAAATGGTAGATAAAGTGGTAAAAGCTACCAAAATTATCGCGCTGCTTGAAGAGGGTTGCAGCCAATGTTTCGTGGCTAGGAGGCTAAATGTTAGTCGCTCGACAGTCCAAAGGACCTGGCAGCGATATCAGGAGACTGGTTCCGTCGAGAGAAGGCCTGGTTCTGGAAGAAAACCATGTACCCAACCACGGGATGATCGTTTTCTTGTGAGTCGCGCATTGAGAAATCGCAAATCTTCGTATGTGGATCTTAAGAACAACCTCCAAGAAGTAAGAAATGTGCATATTAGTCTATGGACGGTCAGGAGGAGGCTTCTCGCTGCCAATATACGCAGTCACCGCCCGGCACGCGGCCCCAAATTACTCCGTGAGCACAGAGTTCACAGGCTTAGGTTCGCTAGAAATTGTGAATCATGGACTCAAGACGATTGGAATAGGGTTTTGTTCTCTGATGAAGCCAGGATATCTCTGTTCGGTGAAGATCGACGTCGGCGAGTGCTAAGAAGACAAGGAGAACGCTTTGCAGAGGCATGTTTCGAAGAAATCACACCTTATGGTGGGGGCTCTGTTATGTTTTGGGCAGGAATAAATTCAATGGATCGTACAGAGTTAGTCTTCATTGAAAACGGCTCACTGACTGGGCATCGATACATAACGGAAGTTCTAATTTCTCATGCACAACCCGCATTGGCCGCTCTAGGTGAAGACTCGATTTTTATGGACGACAATGCTCGCGCCCACCGATCCCGCGATGTTAATGCGTATGTGCAAGAGGTCGGCATTCGTCGTTTGGATTGGCCAGCTCGAAGTCCCGACCTCAATCCCATAGAGCATGTCTGGGACGTTCTGAAACGGCGTGTGAGATCAGTACACCCGGCTCCGCAGACCATCAGAGAGCTGAAGAATGTGATTACTGCGGAGTGGGAACGTATTCCGCAAGCAAGTATCCGAGATATACTCGCTAGCATGCCCAGACGAATTCAAGCTGTGATTTTAGCTAGAGGGGGTCACACTCGATACTAAACATTTATCTGCTTTTACTTTATTAAAGAAAAACAAACAAAAAAACTTTTTTATTTTTACTTCATGAGCATATGCACTACTAGCGAATATACACTACTAGCGAGGTTTAGCATTATTTCCCATAAATTGTATCTAAATTTTATGAAATACTGATGAAAACGATTATTTTCTTATTAATTTAGCAAATTGTGTGGATAAAACTACCTATAATTATCAAACAAAGAAATATTAACATTTGAAATGGTTCATTGCTTAGGTGCCCGTTTTTTTTGCAAATGAGTGTATTTTGCCTGGTATGAATACCAAACAAATTTAATAACATGTCCGCTTTGGTTTTGCGGTATCGATCATTAAAGAATTGGAACAGCTTTGGCATAAGAACGAGGACTCCAATTCTAGGTTAAATAAAAATCGTTCAAGGTTCGCCAAAAAATATTGAATAGCAAGTACAAAACTGAAATCGTGACCGATAAACGACCATCGCCATGTGTGTTTAGAATACAATATTTCATATACCCCTTATTTTCCTGTAAGAATCCTAAAACTGGAAGACTTGCCCATTTTGGACAGCAGCACTCTTCTAGAAAGTTTTGGTGCTTACCGTGATCGCCAAATCGCTTATGTGACGATTATGGCCAAGCACAGTAGCAGATATCTATGGTCTAATTGACCCCAACGACGAAAGCGACTTCCATTACGGATGGGTTACGGGTCTGCGTGCTTACGCCCCACTGTCGCCCTGGACGGAGTGGAGCGAGGAGGGCGCCGATCATGGCCCACCCAAAAAAAAAATGGTCTAATTGATAGAAAAAGCAAAAAGACGTCGGCTTTTTAAGTGAAAATTAAAGAGATTTCGAAATATGGGTGCATAAACTTTTTAAGAATGAAAATAAGGATATGACACTATAAAAAATATATGTCCTCATCATCATTATTACAGCTTATAGGTATACGTCCGACTGCTAGGCTCGAGTCTTTTTTTAATAGCAAGGCAATTGGCCTACTATACCATGCTGGTCAGATGGGTTGGTATAGGGTTTTTTACGAGTCTTCCTTCTGTTGTATGGATGTTATATACATATTTAATCCCTTCTTCGTCTTTTACGACGCCCACGGATAATGTATGTGTGTTGTATTCTTATTCCGTCATCACGTGGTTAATTAAGTAAAAAAAAAAAGTATTTATAGGACATAAATAATTTAAAACAATTATTTACCTGTGTATGCTATGCAATTTCACAATGTTAGGATGATTTCTAAACGACTGAAGAAATATTATTTCTCTAAAAGTCCTTTGAGCGTCAGTTTGATTTCGGAACGCGTCAAATATTTTTTTAATTGCCACCACATCCTTGGTTTTCTTATCAACTGCCTTCCAAACGATCCCATAAGCACCTTTACCTAATCTCTTCTTGATTTCAAACCTTTTTAATATATGCTCGTCTATTTCTGACATATTTTTATCAGGACTCTTTTTCTGGCCCTGTTTTGAACCCACATCTTTTTTCTTTTCATCCTTTTTTGCTTGATTTTGATTCATCAGTACTATTTGGAACACAACTTACACAGAAATTGTAAAATCAAATTCTGAAATCGATGCAATTAAAATTCATAAATTCATCGCAGTCATGTTTAATATAAAACGACGATAAATTTCAAGCATGTCGTGAGCTTATTTGAATATCAGGGAAGCGTGACTACGATCATTGTCAAAATATTGATTGAGTTACGCTAAGCAACGACAAAATATTTCAATAAATAGTTAATATTGATATTAAACTTATTAAAAATTATAAATATTATACAAAAATAATTACTTACGTATAAAATTGGCATAGTTTTTCACAAAATTCATTATACATTTGCAATTTTTGTTATTGTCTTAATGTTTTTTGGCGTATAAGTAGACAGCACGTTTGAATCGTACCATTCGTGCTTCATTTGTTTACGGCGACTAAACAATTCGTAAGTTGTCATAGCAACAGTTGCTGACAACTTTAGCGAAGTGAAAAAAACGTATAATCGATGTGGGCTCATAAAAAAAGCAAACAGTTGTAGATTATTTTGTAACTTCCCATTACAGGCGAGAGATACTGTGACTGTCCTCATTTTTAAACAGAAACGAATCGGAGTATAGTTACTTTTGGCAATATATATATATACATGCGCGATAGATCTGGCAGAATCTTCTTGTTGTTTAATGGCAATAAGCTGCAATAATATGAGCTATTGGTGCCAATGTCGAGTTATAATATTCTCTGGGAATTTTGGCAGAATGTAAAAATGCACGCTATTCGCTGGAAGAATCGATCCGCTTACTTTTTTAAGTCATCAACGTCATCACAGCTCGTAAACTTCCTAGGTACTGCTAGAATCTAGCTCCCCTACAACAAAAGGTAAGTTGACCTACCACGCTGATCAGATGTGATATAGGATTTTATCTCGAGTGTTCTATCTCTTGCATAAATGTTATTCAAAGTAATTTCTTAGTCGTCTTTAATGACACAAAAGAACAAGTTTCTGTCAGTGTTGCATAGATGCGATATGCATACTATCTTTTATTTTTTGGGGTGGGTCGCGGTCGGCGCTCGCCTCGTACCACTCTGTCCGGGGCGACAGAGGGGCGTAAGCACGCACACTCGCAACCCACCCGAACCCCACGTCGTCTTCGTCGTTGGACCGACCACCGGAGCAGGGTTTTTTTTTTTTTTTTATGGGTGGGCTACGGTAAGCGCACGCGCGGTCCAGTCCGTCCGGGGCGATGAAAGGACGGCGCGCGGACCCATAACCCACCCGTACCCACGTCACCTCGTTGTTGGGCCGACCACCGGAGCAGATGTGACTTGTCGTCAGTGGCCGGCCGACGGAATACCCTTTCGGGTACCCTCACCTCTCGACGTCCTGGGACGTCAGTCGCCGTCGCGCGGTCAGCCTCTCTGCGGGTGACGGACAATTCCCCGGTCCAATCACCCGCGGCCTCGGCTAGGGCGGCATTAGGCGCAAATACTCGCGCCTGCGCCGCCCGAGTCGCCGGCGGCGGAACGTGTCGCCGAGTAGGAGCTCTACTCGCACACGATCCGCCGCCTCCTTCCGTGAGATTACGGCCTCACAGAAGGCGGCGACCGCGTCCCAGTTCCTGACGCTGACGAGCATCTCCACCGGAGCAGGGTTACTTATCATCAGTGGTCGGCCCGATGGAATACCCCCTAGTGGGGTACCTTCCCATCGACCGACGTCCCCCCCTCAGGGAGGACGTCGATCTTTCCTCACGCGGTCGGCCTCTCGGCGGGTGACAGACTAATTCCAAGGTCATGTCACCCGCGTCCTCGGCTAGGGCGGCATGTGGCGCAGGTAGTCGCGCCTACGCCGCCCTAGCCTATCTTTGCCATCTTTTAGGAGAACGGGAGTGTTGGATTGTATTCATACTCCGTCAACACACAGGGCAAAATAGCATTATCTTATGTCAGCGCATATACATCCCACTGTAGGGCCCACGCTTCCTCTATAATAGGAGCGAAATTGACCTACTATACCACACTGAGCAGACGGGTTGGTGTAGTTTTATTTTGAGTTTTCCTTCTCTTGCGTAGATGTTTTCTGCAAATAATCGCTTAGTCGTTTTTACAGCACTCGCAGGAGAGAAAATGGGTGATGAATTTTAATTTCATAACATTAATGAAATAATTTGAACAGTATATTTTCAAAATTTTATTATTATTAACAATATCAATATATTGAAGAACTAACAGTTAAAAACAGTGAGGAATTTATTTTAAACATTTTTATTTTAATTATTGTTGCTATATCGCTTCGATCAAATATTCCATAGATACGTAAACATTGGTCGAAAAATGTCAACCTCTATACCGTAAAATTGCAAACTTGTCACGCGAATTAAAACAAGGCCCTTACTTAGGCTTTTACTTTTATCTTTATATACATAATATAAGTGTATGTGACTGATCTCCTAAACGGCTAGACCAACTTTAATGAATTTTTTTTGTGTGTTCAGGTAAATTCAACTTGAACACACGAAACAATTTATTATGGTTTAGGATTAATAATTGGATCCGGTAGATGGCAGTGCGATCGATTTCAAGACATTTTACATTATTTTAATATGCACAGAATAGGGTCTGTCAGGTCAGATAGTCCTACTAATATTATAAACGCGAAAGTTTTATGTGAGGATGTTTGTTGCTCTTTCACGCAAAAACTACTGAATTAATTTTGATGAAACTTCACAATAATATAGCTTACATATCAGAATAACACATAGGCTATAATTTATCAACGCCCGCCGAGACGTCATCGCCCGTTGGGCAGTCCGGCTGGAGAGGCCTCGGTTCGGGGTGCGAACCGTGGAGGCCTTCCGGCCGGTGCTGATGCAGTGGTTGGAGAGGCGGCACGGGGTGCTCTCCTTCCGACTGGTGCAGGTTTTGACGGGGCATGGGTGCTTCGCCAAATACCTGCACAAGGTCGTTAGGAGGGAGAGCACACCGTCCTGCCACCACTGCGATTGCGACGAGGACACGGCGCGCCATACGCTCGAGGCCTGCGGGGCTTGGGCAGTGCAGCGCTGTGAACTCGTCGCAATCATCGGTACGGACCTGACGCTGCCGGCTATCGCTAGGGCGATGGTCGACAGCGTCGGGAATTGGGACGCGGTCGCAGCCTTCTGCGAGACAGTGATCTCGCGGAAGGAGGCGGCGGATCGCCTGCGTGAGGAGCGCAGCCTCGATGAGGAGATCCGCCGCCGGCGACTGGGGCGGCGCAGGCGCAACTATCTGCGCCTCATGCCGCCCTAGCCGAGGCCGCGGGTGACGTGACCGGGGATTAGTCCGTCACCCGCCGAGAGGCCGACCGCGTGAGGAAAGACCGACGTCCTCCCCGAGGGGGGACGTCGGTCGATGGGAGGGTACCCCAATAGGGGGTATTCCGTCGGGCCGACCACTGACGACAAGTTAACGCTGCTCCAGTGGTCGGCCCAACGACGAAGGCGACGTGGTTTTCGGGTGGGTCGCGGGAGTTGCGTGCTTAAGCCACTCTGTCGCCCCGGACGGAGTGGTGCGGAGGCGCGCCGACCGCGGCCCACCAACAAAAAAAAAAAAAAAAAGGCTATAATTTATCACGATATTCCCACGGAAAGAGGAACAATGCGGATAAAACCGCAGGACGCTGTTATAAATTAAAAAGGTATCCCGCCGGGCTGGCCACAGACAAAAAGGAACTCTGTACCGGTGGTCGGCCCAATGGCGACGGAGAGGGAATACGGTGGGTTATGGCCGCGTTCCACCCTTTCCTACCCCCCGACGGAACGGACAGCGCGCTGACCATAGTCCACCCAAAAAAAACCTACAATACGTATTAACGTTTTTTTTAATTAACTCACTTAAGGATGGGAGCAGCCCTAAGTGCATCAAGTTACCTTAATCCAACACTAATTGTGAAGGACGCCCGAGCCCAACAGTCGGACATGTTTGACAACTTGGGGTGACTTTTTCTCCTTCCTGATCTTTATAATAATAATAATAATAATAGCCTTTTATTCGGATCAAACAATAAGTGTTAGTAAACAAATGTATTATAACTAAGTTAGTATTCTGCTTTTATACAATATATTTTTGCTTATTTTGTGCCCTTGTTTTATTAGTAATCATATATCATTCTTTTTTTCCATTTTTGCTTGTCCGTTTGCCAGTTGGCAAAGGCCTCCTCCAACCTTTTCCATTCTGCCCGTTCTATAGCTACCCTGCCCCAAGTTGTTCCTGCCACCTGCCTGATATCATCTGCCCATCTTTGTTTAGGCCTTCCTTTCTTTCTTTTTCCTTCTCTTGGATACCACTGTGTCATTATTTTACACCATTTATCTTTACCCCTTATGATATGGCCTGCCCATTTCCATTTTTGTCTTTTGATTTTAAGTGTTATATCCTGGACTTTTGTTCTTTTCCTGTTGCTCATATTACTGATCTTGTCTCTTATTTTAATACCTAACATGCTCCTTTCCATAGCATATTGACATGTTGAAAGTCTGCTTAGCGTGTTTTTGGTCAGAGCCCATGTTTCGCTCCCATATGTTAGGACTGGTAAGATACATGTATTAAATAGCTTAGCTTTTGTAGTTAAGTGAACTTTTTTATCTTTAATCACTTCTTTTAAGCCCCAGAATCTGTGCCAGCCATTTGTTATCCTTCTCTGTATTTCTTTCTTTATGTTGTCCTTTGGTGCCATCAGTTGCCCAAGATATATATATTCATCCACATAGTTAATTTGTGTCTCACCTACTTGTATTGTGTTTTTCTTGCTGTTAGTCATTATTTTTGTTTTCTCATAATTTAGCTGTAGGCCCGCCTTTTCACTTTCTAATGCTAATTCAGTTATCATTCTGTTAAGGGCTTGCGATGTTGCTGCAAATAGTACAATGTCATCGGCGAATCGTAAATGTGTTAGCAACTGACCATCGATAGATATTCCCAAGTTCTCCCATTTAAGATTTCTAAAGATTAGTTCTAGTACGGCTAGAAAAAGTTTAGGAGAGAGAGGGTCTCCTTGTCTAACGCCTTTTTGTATTTTAAATGGATTTCCTTTATTTTCCAACTGTATAGATGCTGAACTATGCTTGTAAATATTCCTTATTATCCGTATATATTTGTGTTCTATCCCCTGTTCTTTTAGGGCTTCCCAGATCTTTGCATGTTTTAAAGAATCAAACGCTTTACGGTAATCAATGAATGCTATATAATATGTGAGCTGATATTCATCATATTTTTCTAATATTTGCCTCACAGTGTGAATATGATCTAAAACAGAAAAAAATTTGCGGAAACCTGCTTGTTCCATTGGTTGCTGATCGTCCAATTTTCTTTCTAGTCTTTTTAGAATTATTCTTGCAAATATTTTATATATGTTGGACATTAAACTGATGGGGCGGTAATTGCCAATATTCCAAATATCCCCTTTTTTAAATAATAGTATTATATAAGAATGTGTCCATTGAGTAGGTATGTTTTCTGTGTTGATGATGTCATTGAATATTTCTGTAAGAATAGGCACTATTGTTGGCATAGCTAGTTGTAATATTTCATTACATATTCCATCTGGCCCTGGAGCTTTGTCTTTTTTCTGTGTTTTTATGGCATCTCTTATTTCATCATCAATGATTTTGGGCACAGTTACTGTATCAAACAGATCTATTTCCGTGTCATCACTTCTATTTTCATACAGTTTGGTGTAAAATGAGGTGGCGATGTTTAATAATTCTTGTCTATTGCTTTTCTTTTTTCCATTTCTGTTTTCCAGCTTCACAATCCAATCTTTTTTATTAAGTAACTCTTTGTATGCCTTCTTGATTCCACCTGTCTGTTGTATATACTGCTCTATTATTGTCATTCGGTGTTGTCTCCTATCTTTTCTTATACTTTCCTTTATTTCTTTACTGAGTCTGGCTATCTCTTTTCTTCTGTTAGTTGTGGTTTTTGTGCTAATTAAGGCTGATCTTTGTTTTAAAAGGTTAATAGTTTGGGTTGAGGTCCAGTCTTTGTTATCTGATTCATTATTTTTAGTATACTGTTTCATTGTGTCTCTTATTGTTTTTTCTAATTTATTATATTTTTCTTGTATATTGGCATTTGCATTTTCTTCCCTGAAATATCTCAGATTGTCCATTAACGAGTTAGACAGAAGATTGGCTTGCTGTTTGCCAAGATTTAAAATCTTTATTCTTTGTTTTGGTCTTGCATTTTTTGGAGGTGCTGTCCTTAATTCAGTTCTGACCATACGGTGGTTTGTATTAAAATTTAAATTATTGATGATGCTGATATTGGTGAAACATTTTATTTTATTTGTCAAAACAAAATCTATTTCATTTTTTGATTTGCCATCAGGCGATATCCATGTCCACATCCTGTTCCTGTTCTTCTTGTACATTGTATTGATTATCTTGAAGTTATTTTCCATTGCAAATTCGATAAGCTTCTGCCCATTCCTACTCCTGTGTTTTGAACTGTATGTAAAGGGTCCCATAAATGTATCTTCTTCCAGCTGTCGTTCTCCAAGTTGACCGTTAAAATCTCCCATTACAATCACGTTTTTATGTGCATTTCTTTCAATTGTTTTATTCAGCTCCTGGTAAAACTTATCAATTGTCTCATTATCAGCCTGGTTTGTGGGTGAATATATTTGTATTATTGTCCATAGGTCTTTGTAATTTGGTAGTTTGAGATTTAGTACTGCGATTCGCTCCGAAACTCCATAGAATCCTTCTACATGTTTTGCTAGGTATTCTTTTACCATAAATCCAACTCCATGTTTTCCTGGAGTCTGGCCAATATAGTATAGTAAGAATTCTGGATATGCAACTATATGCTCTCCCATTCTTCTTACTTCACTCAAACCGAGGATATCCCAATTGATTTGTTTCAGTGCAAGTGATAATTCCATTAGGTTCTCATCTAATCTTAGTGTAAGTACATTCAGTGTGGCAATATATATTTTGGTGTGTTGGCATTTTTGCTTTATCAGGTGTGTTTTGTTGTCTTTGTTGATTATTTGTGATATTATTTGTGTGCTTTGAGTATTGTTCCTTTCCTGTTTGGGTGTTGGAGGGTGGTGGTCGTTCATCCCCACGGAGACCAGCCGGGTTGGGGAAGGTTTTGAGTTGTTGCTATTTTTTATTGCTACATATTTGTTTTTAATTTTGATTTTCCGGCTGCAGATGGTTAGTTTTTTGGTGTAGGTTCTGGTGATGATTGAGTTGATGGTCTAGATAAATAATTCTTCATATTATTTCTATTTATTCTTTTTGGCACATCTCCTACTCTACCGGTCCCAGGGGTGGTGTGATTGTCAGGTGATATGGTGTTATCTCGCTTCCTTTTCTCCCTGTGTTTTTCGGTTGCATCCTTGATAATTAGTTTATCAAAGCGGATATAAGCCTGTTTGCCCTTTTTTATTTCCTCTTGTTGACGTAATTTTAATTCTTTCCTTTTATTCTGTACTTCCTTGGAGTAGTCTTCGCTAATGTAGATGTTTCGTGGTAGAAATTTTTTGTTTTTGAATAATTCAAATTTTCGCCAGGTTAGGGTTACCGAGATGAGGATAGGTCTTATCTTATTTGGGGTTGGCCTTCCTAATCTGCGTATATTGCATAGCTCCCATTTGTCCCATTTTTCTGTGTTTGCTCTTTCGTTAGCAGTGTTAAGAGTTTCCAATATGATTCCTTGAAGTTCTTCATAATTATTTTCATTTTCCTTGATGCCATATAATATGATGTTATTTTTCTTTAGATTTTTTTCCATTTCCTGAAGTTTTGATTTTAAAAATTTCACCTCATTTTTTAGTTCTTGATTTTCCAACATAAGCGGTTTAAGTTTCTCGTCCATAGCCAGAGAAATATTTTCAGTTACATTTTCGGTAATTCTGGCTGTTTGTTTTTCGAATTGTTCTTCCATTTTCTCCATAAGAATTTTCAGATCCATTTTTAAAAGTACAATTCTACAGTCAATTAGTAGCTTTCGGCTAGTAACACTATGACCGCAATGGCAACCCAGAAGTCTATGAATTCTGATTTTCTCACGGCATGATCTTTATGTTCCCTCTAATGTTACCTACTACTTTTGCTTTTGTATTATTCCATTATGATCTTCAGTTTCCTTGTTTTGTTTTCTTATGTTATAACATTTAAAAAACAAGGAAACTAAGCAATAACATATGAGATAAAATTAATATATTTATAATTAAGCGTGACATAAAAGGTTACTAATATCTGCCTCGGTTGCTAGGCAACATTTGGTGATTAAACATTATTTATCGAATTTGACTCACTTGTTCAAGCAACACGAATAAACACTGTACTAACCCCTTTTTTAACCCTCGACGCAAAAAGAGGGGTGTTACTTATAAGTTTGACGTCGATGTTTGTCTGTGGCATCGTAGCTCTCAAACAGATGGACAGATTTCGATGTGATTTTTTTTCATTTGGAAGCCAATTTCCTTGTGGTGTTTCTTAGCTATGTTTGGTTAAGATCGGTCCAGCAGTGTAAGAGTATCAGTGCTTCCAAAATAAAGTAATGGCGTTTTACCCGATTAAGTGCTCTCGCGTGCCAGTATAATCGTTAAATGACAATTATTTAATAATTCCTGTTGAAGAGAACGTAATACTTTTTTTATTATTTTAGTTTATGTCGGGGGTTATTCAAAATATTATTTTTTACTTATATACAAATAAAGCCAAGCCTAGCACATGGTCCATCCGACCCCCTCGTCACGTCCTCGACGAAGAGGACGACGACATCACACTCGCTTAACGTAGAGCCTAAACGACCCGCGAGGCCATTACACGTAAATACCTGCGGTTCCGCCCTCGCCGTCGAGGTGTAAAGCCGCGCAATGCAAAAGTCATTATCTAAAACGTGGGCATGCCCACTTTGCCTCCAGCGACGCCCTAAGCCGCGGTCCGTTCCTCACAGGGGGGAGCCCTTGGGCGATATCGCTTAGTATACTTTCACCGGGTTGAGAGCCCTCAGCGCTCACCCATAGTCCGCGTCAAGCTGTAAAAGCCATCTGTGGTTAACAGCTGTACACACACAAAATAAAAAACTGCCTAGAGCATTGCCACTTAAGGTTCGAAAATTTCACAATTGTTAGGCAACTATTAAATATTTGATCGAAGCTGAATATTAAAACAGATTTTTTAAATACTATTTTAGGAATTTTTTATGAGCAATTTTATTCTAGCGATAAATCCAATTATATTATACTAACTGCCTTGTTTCCAATTCAGGCAAAAAGTACCGATAGGAATCTTACAAAGTTACATAAAACACTTATTATCTTAGTTTTAAATTTCATTAGTGTATTCTATTTATCAGCAAAACTGTGTCAAACGGCTATGCCGAAATGAATGAACTCGCGTTTAAACAATCTGATTTAAACTTTAAGGAGTAGCTAGAAATTTGACCTACTATACCATGCTGGTCAGACATGTTGGTATTTTTTTATGGGTGGGCTATGGTAAGCTCACGCGCCATCTTTTCCGTCCGGGGCGACGTAAGGACGACGCACGGGCCCATAACCCACCTGTACCCACGTCACCTTCGTCGTTAGGCCGACCACCAGCGCCGAGTTCCTTGTGCTCAGTGGTCGGCCCGACGGAATACCCTTTAAGGTACCCTCATCTCTAAACGTCCCTGACCCGGGATATCAGTCGCCGTCGCGCGGTCAGCCTCTTTGCGGGTGCCGGACTAAAGTCCCCGGTCCGGTCACCCGCGGCCTCGGCCAGCGTGGCATCAGGCGCAGACATGTTGGTATAGGATTTCATTTCGAATTTTCCTTCTCTTGCACAGATGTTATGTGCATATTATATCCCCCTTATACGACATCCACGGGGGAGTGGTGAATTGTATTCTTACTGCGTCACCACACGGAATAAAATTAAATATTATAATAAGGTAATACATATTATAATATTTTGGAAGATATAAGTAGATTATATTATCTGTCCCGTTGTCCCCCGCCGCACAAAAATGTCCCGTGTTTGCTAACAAGGATAAATTAAATTTATATCTTTCTTATTGAAAAAATTAAAACAACCTGCACTAAGGAACAACTTACGGACACAAATACATCGAAACTCGGAAAAACATCTGGATCGCACAGAGTTGTCCTGCGTGGGATTCGAACCTACGATACTGGCACTGTAAATCGGCAAACCACTACGCCATCTTTGCTGCCAGTTGTTGATATGGACGTGTTCTTGTTATTTGGATTTGAAGGAAAACCGAGTACCGTCTTATATATTCCATATCGCTCGTCGAACCGACAACCGTAAGAAAGAAAAGTTCTCGAGTGGAGGACCACGAATCGGACGACGCAGTATAGGACCCCTAATAGGTGGACTGACGAAATCTTGAAAAGCCCATAAAATCGTTGGATACAAGTCGCACTGAACCATTCCGAGTAGCATTCTCATGGGAGAGGCCTTTATTCACCAGTGGCAGCTATACGTTGAAGGATAAACATTCCTGAAAGACTTCGTGCCCATGTTTTTTTATTTTAATTTCATATTATTACTTATTTCCGCCAAACGTCCCGTTCTAAAACGGTCACGTAATAGTCACATCATATATGTATATCTTCGTCGAACTTATTATGTGTAAAAAAAACAAAACTTAACAAAAAATAGTTTATCAACAGAAACGATAGTGATATTTACAAATAATAAATTTATCTCTAAATAATAACAAAACAGTAATAAGTACAAACTAAATAAATGTATATAGTAAATATAATTATAAAATAAAAAGAAAATATCAAAAATATAAACCCAACATATACCCTTTGTAATACCATAAATATAATTATGAAATGCATTAGCTAGACAGGCAGACAACCTAAAAAAAAATTTGATCGCCTGTAATTTCACATGATAACGTTATAGGAAAACATTGATGAAAAATTGCATACTTTTATGAATTTAGGGATGAGCGATATTTATCGATATTATTAACACGATATCGATATAGCTTTTGTAATGAGATGAAAAATTATTAATAAAATAATTTTGATAATTCCTAGACATCCGGACAAATTTCTTAAAAAAAAAAAATCTCATTAAATTTGCCCGGAAGATTTTATTTCGTCGTAATCCCGCTGTATTTGAAAACATCGAGAGAAATTTCCTACAAAAAAAAAAGGCATCAAAATTTGTCCGGCGAATTTTCTTTCCATTAGTTTCGATATTATAAAATATCGATATTACGAAATATCGATATTTTGTGCCCGATATTATCGACTTATCGATATTTACCTATCGATATCAATATCGATGTCAATATCGATATTTTACTAATATCGCTCATGCCTATATGAATTAGCATTTATTTGCACTTTTGATGTGAAATATCTATAGGCGATAGTGAATCTGATTGTTGGCGTGGCATTAAACGCCACGCTTGGATATGTACAATTGTATAACGAAACCATAACCTGTTTTAGAATATTGTACAACGCCATCTAGTGAGCTCAAAATAAATTATTAACCTAAACATACACCTTAATGTATAATAATGAAAATAAATGTCTACTGAATAAGAAGCATCATTTTCTAGAAAAAAAAACTTCATACACATGCCGTATTAGTTCCTGTCGTAAACTTTCTTTTATGCATATATACTTGTACAAAATAATTTCGATGTTTAACATCTGCCAGGCGTCCTGAGCGACGGCTCTCTTTTAATTCAAATACCTTTTTACATAAATTATACAGATAGAAGTTGTCACAAGTCAAACGCTTAGACCAATGGTGCCTCTCTATCGCCTCTGCCGCGCTCTCGCTTGCACGCTCGGCTCAGGCGGAACGTGACGAATGAGTCATACTTTTTCGTCCGTGAGGCCGGCGTTCATATATTTATTATCGTTTTATAAAAACGTTATCACGTCAAAAAGTAAGTAAACAATATAATATAAATTCATAATTATTACTTTATCTTAATTATATGAAATAAGCTGTCTATAGGAAGAAAACGAAAAAGGTTTTTCGCCATCATAAATCATCATCAGAACAAGGAGAAGTCGAAATGAAATCCTATCCTCGTAAGTCCCCGCGTACTTGTACATGTACAAATTAATGATAGCAGTTCAGACCTGACATTTGGACTATATAGATGGAGTAACTACCTAATGTACTCACACAAGTACAAAATATTTTTAATTATATCCTTCTTAAAAAGGTGCTATAATCACAAACATACCGTAAAAAATACATACAACAGTCCCTCGACATATCATTGTCTCGGTCTGTAGCACTATTCTTAGTTTGTACTTAGTATAGTACAGCCAGATATGACTGCTGATCTGATATGATAAAACACAGGACTTACGAGTCTATAACATGATCGATTGCCCTTCCGTGGTGAAGGAGACTTCGAACACAGTAGTATGATGATGATGTTGACATCATCATCAGATGTCCAGATCCTCTCAATGAATAAGGATAGAAAGAGTCCTCCACAATAATTTTAATACAAAAATAATTTCGATGTTTCACATCTGTTTAGATTATCTTGGTATGGACATGTGATGAGTAGGGACACGAAAAAAGTATCGATACCTAAAGGTATCGATACTTTTACATTTCTTTCGACACCGATACTTTTGTACTCGATATTTTGGATTCGATACTTTTACTAAATGAGTACTTTATGGCAGGTATCGTATCGAATAAATTGTATAAATTATTCATGTTAAACTTGACCTTACGACTCATGTTTATTGTGACGCGCTCTAGTTCAAACGTAATGAACCTTCTAAAACGTGGCTCTAAATATTCACAGACGGTCAAATTTAAAAAAAAAAACTCATCACGACATAGATTCTAGGAAAAGTACTTAGTACTCGATACTTTGAAATATCGATACTTTTGTTTCAATACTTTATTGAGTACGATACTTTTTCTTCGATACTACTCATGAGTACAGTATCGATACTTTCTGTTCGATATCGTGTCCCTAGTAATGAGGGATGAAAGGCAACTGACAAGGAAAGTTGGAGAAATCGCGAGAGACCCAAAATTGTGGGATGGATTGTGTAAATGAGGATATAGATATCAAAGGAGTAAATGCATATAAGTGCTCCTTGGAGCTTATGGAAGGAATGGATAAGTTATGCTAACCACACTCAGGACGGGATGAGGCTTGCCCCCATCCTGTCCTGGTATTCAAGGAAGGTTGGGTTTCACATTTACCATCTATCACGCGATGGGTCAATTTTTTAACTGACTTTCGAAGTTTAAAACTTTAAAAAATGGAAGTTTAACTCGTTTTTTTTTTTTTTTGCTTACGTCACTTCTCGACTTTGCATCGTAAAATATAGTAAGTTTCACGCGCACTAAATAATGGCCAACTATACAAAAAAGTAAATACATAGCCTTATAATTATCAACAAAAGAAATTGTATGAACTGTATACATAATGATTTCTGATGTTTACGTGACCACTACATATTGTAAATAAAACTACTTTACGGATTTTATCGCATTTGTATTTGATTTAGAACACTTTACAGCATTCATGGTCACGGGTCCATGAAAGTCGGGCCATCAAAAATCGAATACAAACGCGCTAATTTCAGATCACTACAACGTGTGTTTCAAAAAACCTTATTGGAAAGTCAGCTTATTTATCATAACATAAATAAGACTGCGACAAATAGCAGCGGTGGAGACTTTTTAAATATTATAAAATCGGGCAAAATTTGGTAACGTTGCGATATCGCGCCTCAAATGTACCAAGCAGTCATCGTTGCACGACAACTGACGTTATAACAAAAATGTATAACTACACTATGAAAACTTACCTATTTGTAAATAGTTTTTCTAGAAATTTTACTAATACTTTTGACATTAGAATTAGTGAAAGAGAATTATTACGAAATTTAAATATGTAAATTTGGTATTGTCCCGCTGAATACCATTCTACTTAGTGCCAAGCACATACATATCTTCAATCATAGCCAGCCAGCTTAGCAAATATTAACTATTTTATATATAAATAGATAAAAAGTTGAACCATTTTCATACATTTTAACCTTAATACTAGTACGTTTTAAACTTACAATAAACAAACTACCCACATATAACAAAAAAAAACGATTCTTTTATTCGAAAATGTTTGTGCCCGTATGATACATTCGCTACGTATCTTGGGTTTTTATATTAAATGGAACCCAATACAACAGGTTTTCACACCACCATCCAAAAAAAAACATACATTTAAAGCACGATTTACGCCAACAAATATCAGCTTGATGATTAATCGGGAAAATACCATACTTCCTGCCAATTACTATAAACAGCGATATAAATACACATATCGGGTTTAATAAGGCAATAAATAATTATCGGGCACATATAAAAAACAGCTGTGTACCAAATACTCTGTCTAAATAACGCTCTTACCCACGTGTGATACGCTTGGGGTTGATTTTATTAAGCTGTCTGTCCACTACATCGTTTCATACTAAACATATACAGATAACCATGCTAAGAACGTGTATGGAAATAAGCACGACACGACTAATTACGCGCATTAGATAGATCCTTATTGGCCCCAACAAAATATAATCGCAGACTTGTTGACGGTCCATGGCATGGACACGATAGTCTTTGTCAGTGACTGTCTAGTGGACATAGTCTCATACTTCAATAAAAAGAATACGTTCCTAGTATGCAACGGCTACAGTGGACAGATTCCTTTTGGTTTTTATTTCATTGATAAAAACAAAATGTTCCTCCAACCGCGTGAAACGATTAGCATTTACAGAGAAATTTAAATCATATATGCTAGTTCAAAAAGTAACAATTCTTTTGAAGGGATATTGCGCTTGTAGAAACCCGAAAGGGTTGATTCGAATGGAATCGACGATTTTTTTTTGAGCAGTATTTTACTACTCAATGGATATAGATTTAAATTTCCTTTAACGCTCCGTGAAATACACTTCATCATGCCGTAATCACCCCGCGTCGGTAAAAATCGCTCCTAAGGAAATTACATTAATTGCTGAATCTACTTTTACCGCTAATCAGATATACATTGCGGTGAAGGCACACCTCGTAATTAAATGTATTTCTTTTAAAGTAATGGTGGATGGATTTTCTTCTTCTCTTCAACATCCAGACGTCCAAGGTCGATAGAAGATAGATTCGGTAGGCCGCACGGTAATTCCAGATAATCAGCCTCATGCGTCATTATATGTTCAGCTTCCACTAAAACAAAAATATATATTTTTAAAACGGCGGTCGAATCCTACTATTAAAAATAGGGAATTTTAGACAGATGGATATTTTTTAATCAAACACGCCGTAACATCTGAAAGGATCTGGATGAAATTTGGAGCAGACATAGATTATAATGATATAAAATAAAGTTAGTTTTTATATATATTCTTTTTTGACTGGCTATAGTCTATACACGTCCCGTTCGAACCGTCCAGAGTGACGAAAGGGTGCCGTGCGACTCCATAACATATGTTACCTTCCCAGCAGCATTTGGGATGACCACCGGTAGCGATGGCACCCTGTCTTAAAGCGTGCTGTATCTGGTAAATTAATCTCCCATTCTTGAAGTGTTAGTTTTCATCCTAGCAAATTTTACTATGTAACAAATTTAACACTTCGCTGTGTAATTTTCGCTGTATGCACAGGCATAGCTAGTGTGAAATCTATACAAATAAATAAAATTGAAGTGTCTGTAATGTCAAAATACTGGACTTCTTTAATGCTCAGACGGTTATTTGCACGACACCTATGCCTTAAACGCAGTTTAATTTTTTTTTTCTGTCTGTCATGTTTGTTGAAGGTAATCTTCAAAACGGCTGGACCGATTTTGATAATATTTGACAAATACGTAGTTGTCTATATAAGGAGTAACTTAGGCTAAATTTGATCCCGGTATTCCCACGAGTGTCGTAAAAGGCGACTCAGAAACTTGGGCTACATCTGATGCAGTCAGGTCAACAATTACATTCCCAAAGAGGGTTGACTTCAGCCAGGCGGCCGATCATGAAACTATTGGTAAAACTTTTGTAATATGTACAATGAAAGAGATATTGCTTCCACTCCAAATAATTGTGATAAGGGCCGGATGATGATTTTAGATAGACATTTTTTTAAATACATACAACAACCAGCACTATGGACTCACCCACACCAGTGGAGTTAACACGAATATTTGCGTCAAAATATTCTCATCTTCTCCACGTGGGGACTAAGTAAAAATACAACCCACCACCCCCTATCTTGCCCGCGGGTGTCGTAAAAGACAACTAAGGGATATGATATACAAATAATATCTATGCAAGAGAAGAAAAACTTCACTCAAAAGCATACGCCAACACGTCTGACCAGCGCGATACAATAGGTCAATTTCCCTCGCAATATGAAGAAAGCCCGAGCTCAACAGCGTACTATACCACGCTGGTCAGACGAGTTGGTATGAGGTTTTGTTTCAAGTTTTCCTTCCCTTACTTAGATATTTTATGCATATTACATCTCTTAATCGTCTTTTACGATATCCACGGGCAAGAGAGGGGGGGTGGTGAATTATATTTTTATCCGTCGCCACACGGAAACTTATGAAACCTTGTCGTATTATTAAGATCAATTTGTATGAAATTAGGAGTAGCACCTTTATCGGGCGATTACAATTTAATAACATATATCATTATCAATCTGTTATCGCATTGTATATATTTGTGCCAAGGTCACAGTATGACCAACAATTTGTTGATCGACCATACAATAATGTCATATGTGGGAAACGAAGCCACGATACGACTGGAGCCAATGGTCCATCCAACGTCCTCGACGAAGAGGACGACAATATCACACTCGCTCAACAAAGAGCCTACACGGCCCGCGAGGCCTTAACAAATAAATATCCGCGGTTCCGCCCTCGCCGTCGAGGTGCGAAACCGCGCCGCGCAAAAGTCACGACTAATAACGTGGGCACGCCCACTTTGCCTCCAGCGACGCCCCAAGCCGAGGTCCGTTCCCCACAGGGGGAGCCCTTGGGCGATGTCGCTTAGCATGCTTTTCTCCGGGTTGAGAGCCCTCAGCGCTCACCAATAGTCCGCGTCAAGCTGTCAAGGCCATCTGCGGCCAACAGCTGTACACACACAAAAAAAAAAAAAACTGGAGCCAATTCATTATTCCCGTTTGGGAGATTAATCTTAGAGTGGCCGCCGATAGGTCGATGAATAAAAACACAGCTATTGGGTATCATCCTAACTTAATATTATTAATGCGAAAGTTTGTTTGTTTTAGTGTCCGACCGAAATTCCGGTTTCGGCTTAGATTCGACCAAAAAACGGGTTTCGGGTTAATTTCGGTTTCGGCAGTTAATCGAGCCGAAACTACAGCCGAAACCGATTTTCGCGCTGCCCTAGGACATGCTTGGAGCACGATGTGGGAGAGACGAAGAGTCATTTACCCGCGCTTATAGTCATCTCACAATTTTAGTTTTTAGGGTTCCGTACCCAAGGGTAAAAACGGGACCCTATTACTGAGACTTCGCTGTCCTTCCGTCCGTCCGTCACCAGGCTGTATCTCAAGAACGATGATAGCTAGACAGATAGCTAGACAATTTTCACAGATGATGTATTTCTATTGCCGCTATAACAACAAAAACTAAAAATAAAATAAATATTAGGGGGCCCCATACGACAAACTTGATTTTTTTACCGTTTCTTGCTCGATACTAATAACGGTGACAGGTAGACGCTTTAACTATTCACAGAATATTTAGTTTTATGTTCTCTTTAAATATAATTAATTAAAATAAAATATTTAAGGGGGCCTCCCATACAATAAAAGAGGTTTTTTTATAGATAATGGTACGGAACCCTTCGTGCGCGACTCGACTCGCACTTAGTCGGTTTTTTAATTTGTACCTGCGCGTCGCGAATTTCGCAGTTTCGGCCGTAAAAAGTAGTTTCGGTCGGACACTAGTTTGTTTGTTACGCTTTCACGCCATCGAACCGATTTAAAAAAATTTTTCACGAAAGCCCTATCAGGGAGTAACATAGGCTTTATTTTATACCGTAATTAATTTTAAAAGTGATCGCCGATGTGTTGATGAATGAAAACAGCTATTTGGTATAATATCGTATAATTTTCGTGGGATGGCGGTAAGAATACAATTCACCACTCCCTTTCTTATTTGTGGGTGTAGTAAAAGATGACTGAGGGATATAACATGCAGACAATGGCTGCTCTAGTAGTTAACTCGTGATCGGGTGCTAATTGTGGGATCTGGTCTACCCATATTTTCCTTTCTTTTTTCATTTAAACTAAATTAAAATCAAATTATATCCTATCTCAATGGGCATCACACTGGAACTAATACTATATGTTTTATACATGCGATTTTATTCAAAAGATGAGAAAAGAATGACCGCTGAGTTTCTTGCTGGATCTTCTCAGCTTGTAGCCGCGTTCCGATCCGATGGTAGATACTGTATTGTGTTCAAACGATGTATAAATTTGTAAATAAAACCCTAAAAACTTTTACGGATTATATCACGTTTGTATTTGTTTTATGATTGCCCGACGTTTCGAACACTTTGCAGCATTCATGGTCACGAGCGGACTAAGGTGCCTCACGTCCGATGTATAAATTTGACAACATATAAGTGCCCTTAAGGGACCTATGCAGAATGAATGATTTGATAACATTTATGCAAGAAAAGAAATATTTGAAATGTAATCCTATATTAAACCGTCTGATCAAAGTGGTCTCAGTAGAACAATTACTCTCCTATTGTGAAGGAAACTCGAATTTATGAGCTGTGATATTATATGAACTAGAAAAAAAGACATACTTCTTATCCTGTGTACTTTGTTGCCGTAAGCCAGGTCCCAATAATACGCAGTCACAAACGTTAGAGGTAACAGCGGCGCCAGAAGAGCAGGTTTTTTCGTTCGTCTGAAACTAATACAAACAAAACACGTGGATTAGACCGATATCGAACTCCAATTGTCGTTTTTTTTTTCAGGAAATTTGTTATACAACCAACAATATAGAAGCCTTCAAGTGCGGCGGAATTTGTGTCCGTTAATTATGTTTAAACGTCCTCTGTGATAAGTGAATTTTAATGCGCACCCACGCCGTCACAAATTTCAACTAGATTTAATTTCTTTTTAGTCTGTTGTACTCGTCAGTATCAGAATCCGAGTTCGAATACGTAAATCAAATTGTGGAGTATATTTCTGGCAACGTTGTACGCCACATGTTAAAGGTTTTTTGCGAAGTTGATTATAACTCATTCATGGCTAAAGAAAAATGCCATTCCACAGTTTGATAGATATCAAGAACTTGGCGGGTTATTTTATTCTTCCAAAGAACTGTTTCATTTATGCAAAAAAAAGGTACATGAAGAACCGAAGAAAACTACAAGAAATTAACGTTATACTAAGGGAACTAAAGGTTTTAAACGTTATTAACTAGGTTAAAAAATAAAATACTCTTTTAATTAAATATTTTCTGTTTTATTTTCAATTGCGTCTCCACTACTGTCTTTGTTCGTATTTATGTATGACGTTGAGTGAACTATGATGACACGTAAGCGCACATGCAATATTAAACAGTAATTCAGCGACTTAACGTCTAAATTTGAGAAAATGGGTCATTGTGACCTTTTTAATGTATACTTAGTCTGGCCATAAATACTGTTACAATTAAAAATAAACAAAATATTATATTTGAATTTGGAATCTGTCATTTTTATATGATTGTTCATTGTGTTTCCTCATTTTGGCGCCAATATATTGTGCAATATTTTGCGATATTAAAATGGAGTGGGTAAGAAAGACAACCGCTGTGATTGCATTACACAAAGTATGTATGGAGCCGAATGCAATTTTTATAACTCACCATACGCTTGGTGAAGTGGTATTGTATTAGTAAAATGTTTGTGTACCGAGCCATTAATAGGTACAATGAGAGCTCCTCTGTTTGTGACAGAAAAAGACCTGGCCGTCCACGTAGTGTTCGTTCGAAAAAGGTGGACAAAGCAATAAGGGAAAGAATTCGAAAAAATCCTGTCCGAAAGCAAAAGATTTTATCTCAGGAAATGAAGATAGCACCTAAAACAATGTCACGTATTTTAAAAGATGACTTAGGACTTACAGCCTATAAGAGACGTACTAGTCATTTCTTAACTGATAATTTAAAAAATAATAGGGTGGTAAAATCGAAATAACTACTGAAGCGGTACGCAAAGGTAGGTCACAGAAAAATTTTGTTTACGGATGAGAAAATTTTTAAAACTGAGCAACTTTTTAACAAAGAAAATGACCGTATTTATGCCCAAAGCTCTGAGGAAGCTTCCCATTTAGTCGACAGAGTACAACGTGGGCATTATCAGACTTCTTTGATGGTTTGGTGGAATATTAGCTATCAAGGAGAGATGGAGCCATATTTTTTGTGAAAAATGTACCAAAACATCGGCACAAGTGTATCAAGACATCATTCTTGAGAAGTTAGTGAAGTCCTATAACGTTCAATAACCAAGAATGGTCCTTCCAAGCAAGACTCGGTGCCAGGTCATAAAGCTCGGTCTACGCAATCTTGGTTGGAAACGAACGTTTCGGACTTTATCAGAGCTGAAGACTGGCCGCCCCATCGTCTGGTCCCGATCTTAATCCGCTAGATTATGATTTATGGTCATTTTTAGAAAGTATGGCTTGCACTAAACACTATGATAATTTGAAGTCCCTAAAACAATCCATACAATTGGTAGCGAAGAATTTTCCTACGGAAAGAGTGTGTGCTTCTATTGACAACTGGCCTCAACATTTAAAGGACTGTATTGCAGCCAATGGAGACCAATTCGAATAAGCTCTTTATATTTTAAATTGTTTTATATTTATGTATTAAACTAACACACTGCAAAAGTTATTTGCAATAGAAAAATTTTTCTTTGTTACAGTATTTATGACAAGACTAGGTATATATGACGGCGCTCAGACGTTTATTTATTATTTTCACTTAGAGATTGTGACTCTATAGATACTTGCTCGATGGATATAAAGAACATTCAAAATTCCTAACGTTATCTGATATTTTAATTCTCAAATTAAACTCCCATTTTCCACAAAGTTTATTTATAGCTCTTTTGTAATAACATCTGGTATATTTTGGAATGCATTAATCATTAGACGGCCTCCTCCTCGCACACAAATTGTTTAACTTATCACTATTACATATGGTTGTAGAGTAAAAATACAATTCACCGCTCCCTATGTTACCTGTGGATATAGTAAAAGAAAAATAATCGATTATGAAAACGATTATTAATCGATTTTTTACTATTCGAAATTAAGCTATTACTAGAAAAGCTAGAAGCATGTGGCATTAGAGGTTCACTCCTAACATGGTGTCATAACTATCTTAATAGTAGATCATACTGCATTAAGGTGGGTGATGCTTATAGTGGTATGGTACAGGTCACAGAAGGTACAGCACAAGGCTCGGTTCTTGGACCACTGCACTATATTAATTATGTCAACGAATTGGCAAATGTAATAAAAAATAGCGATATGTACCAATTCGCGGATGACACAGCTTGAGGGTATATCTATGAAGATATGCGGGCTCACTGCTTACCGCCGTTATGTATAAGTATTCTTGTAAATATTGTCGACGTTTCCTAGGTGTACAGATAAACCTAAACTGGTTTTTGACTACACCTTTTAATAGAATTTAAGCACTTGATGTACTAATATGAATAAATAAAATAAAATAAAAAAAAAAAAAAAAGCGATTATTCATGGCCAGATTTCCTAAAAAAAAAAGTCATCAGGATTGTTTCAGGTGTGTTTTCATACTATATTACAAAATAAAGCTCACATTTCCTAAAAGAAAAGGTCATCAGAATCGTTTTCATACTATATTAGAAAATAATGCTTACATTTCCTAAAAAAAAAAGGTCATCACAATCCTGTTGGCAAAAAAATCGATTATTTTAAAATCGATTTTTTTAAATAATCGATTATTTTATAATCGATTTATTTTAACGAACAAAAAATCTATTATTTAAAAATCGATTATTTGCCCTCCAAGTCACATCCCTAGTTGCTAGTGTTTATATATACTAATATACCACTATCATTACAGAGGTATTACTTGGCTTTTATTTCGAGCAGAAGACCCTATGAATATAACAGAAATGGAATATAAAAAACGCTATAGACTTTGTCGACCTTACTGATAACAATAATATTTTTTATTGTACTTGCAATATAGGTTTTTAATAAAGCAGATATCGGTAACTGAACTTGTAAATGCAATGGTAACCACTACTTCCTTTCTCATGGATATCGTAATGATTTATCCAAAAATGTAAGGAAACATACCCATACTATGTGACCTATTTGTTATTATTGCAGTCTTCAAAAACTACACTTTGTCAATGTTGGATCCTGTCCATATACTACAGAAAGTTAAGAATGGGCAAGGAAAGGTAAAAAATGGGTCATGTAGTAATAGGTATATACCCAAAATACTACACAACCCATTTTTTACACTTTTTAACGATACATACATACTTTAAGTAAAGCAAGAGAAGAAAATTCGAAATTAAATCCTATGTTTCTAGTGTAACTGTAAATCACAATCTCGGCTCATATATACTGGCCTGGAGATTTTTCTATGATGAAATGGAAGTTGACGTATTCAATCAAATCAAACAAATATGTAGCACCACCCTTTACTTTCTGTGGGAGATCTAAAATTCGGCTGAAGTATAACTAGGATAGTGGATACCAGTATGGTTTTGGGCGAATGTCAAAATGTCATGTGGCGCTCTTATATTTTATTCATTATTTTAGCATTTTACAGTGTTATATTGAATAATTTAGATGACATTTTATGCAATATAATTCAGAGAAGATTCTGAAGTGTAGTGAATATAATGGCGAACTACATGCATTTTTGTGTTCTTCTAAAATTCCTAATGAAATCGTGATTTGGTTTTTAGCAATCAAATCAGGATAATAACTTGACTTACTGACAAACTATTTATGTGAATTGTTAAACTACAACGTATTTGACCGAAGGACTTTGTATCCATGGTCATAAATCAATATTAACAAGGATACCAGTATTTTTCTAGATCATAAAACTAACTCCAACCACCAACCCACCTGCAACCCGATCGCCAACGCGTCAAATATCCAACAGTGGCCGTCAATTAATAATGATTATTATTATAAGATAGAAAACATACCCAGAGATTACGCCAGTTGCTACCGTAATCGTGAATGTTGTCACCCATAGGCATGTATCTCTGCTTTGAGCTATTCTCATGGCCATTTGACGTTCTTGCATTTGGTATTGCATTTGTATTTGTCTCTCCATCTAAAATTTATTAATCAAATTTATTCATGGAGATAAAAACGAATATTATAATAATAAAAATTAGACTTACGGTTATTTTATTCATAGTTTGCATATGTTCCTGATTTTTTCTAGCGTTTTCTTCCATGTTCGCAGTGAAATAGTTACCCATGTTTTAATAATTTTAGCAAATAAAATAAACAAAACAAACAGAACTACTCTAGCAAGAATATAATTCACTGATTTCAACAATACTAAAATGACTTATGGAATATTGACAATTTGACATCATATGATACAGTGCTGTTAATAAAATTTCGACACTATTATTTAAAAAAACCGATACTTATCACAGATATTTCTTTGGACGATATATCGATAGTTGGATACTAAAAAGTAAGTATCGAAGGGCGATATTTATTTGAATAAATTTGTTGTTTTATCGTTTTTGGTAAAGTATGTATAAATAAACTTAATCTACTGTAAAAATGCCAGCATGAAATTGATGATAAGTTATCACTTACGCCTAGAATTTAACAAAATACAAAAAAGTTCACACAGCATCCCTGCAAAGAACGAAGCTAAAAGGTGGTCATGTGGAAAAATATAGATATATCCAAATATCGTTATTTTTTTTTTTTAAATATATGAATAACATAAATATAAAATAAATATTATTAAAATTGGTCCAGCCGCTTTTTAAGATTGCCTATATTTAAAATCGTTTTTAGGCATAGGTATCCTGTAAATAACTGTATAGGCATGAAAAAATATATTATTTTGAAATTAAAAGGCAACTTTCACTTTGATTTATTTGTACAGATAAGAAATACTCGTAAAATATTAGCTAAAATAGCTTAGCTGTTGTAGTTTTTTGATATTTTTATAATGTTTATCTAATAAAAGTATAAACAAAAAATATCTTAGTTTTGTTAATATTTTGTAAATTAAAATAATATAAATTTTGTACAAACACCACTATTGACATTAATAAGCTAGTTTGAACTAAATACTGTTATCATTTTAAAAACGCCTTTTTTTAAATTTGACATATCGATATTTTGCCTTAAAATATTGACGTTGGCATTAATTATTTTATCATCGATGTACCTGTATCGATATTTATTTTCTCTTCCAACATCCCTATGATATTGTAGATATTATGTATTCTGTTTGTCAATTCGGATCGACAAAGGGAACAATGTCCCATCAGCCAATCTTATACAATTTTCTTCACATATTATTTAATACTTCTTCATATTGAATAGCTTATTAATACAGATGATCCGTAAGCTAAATCGTTGATTGGACACTAAAAACCATATTATGATTTCCTTGGGAATTTCGATAAATCATGAAAAAAACACGTAGCCCATCTATGATTCACAATACTTCGGATAGAAACGTGAGTTTGGACAGTTGTGTAGACTCTTTTTACGACGTAAACCAGCTACTAAGAAAGGATTTTATGAATTTTAACCCCCAACGAGAAGAAATGCAGTAAGAAAGTTTGTACGGGGAGAAAAATATCTTCATTGATTGTTTTCAAATTTAGCAAAAATACTCTTCAGTAATCATAAATAAACACGAGTTTCAGCATTTGTCAATTATCATGTCTTTAGTGTGTAACAATTTGGATTAATTCTTATACTTGATTTCTCATTAAATTAAACAAGTCGCACAAGAAGAAATTACACTATAAGAGAAATGTCGCGGCGTTGAGAAAGGCCTGAAACGAGTGATCTGGGCCTTTATCTACATGGATATACAGTACAGGGCCATTAATCGAATCACCGTTGCGTACCATCTTTGATATGTAACTCTGAGTCTATTCATGATCAGTATAAACAGGACGCCCTGTCCTGGTTTTAGACACCGCGTCAAGTAGCCGGGGAGTAAATTGATAAAAATAATCTCGAATCAACATTGCCAGTCTAGCAGCAGGTCTAAATACTTCATCTGGGTCATGAGGCAGATGGGGGACGGCATTCACGATGAAGGGATCCGAAGGGTGGATCATTATTAGGTCCATGAAACCGAAAACGAGCAAAGCCAAAACAAAACGATTTTTTTAGAGCTATTTGAACTCGCAATGCGATCCACCGGATCACCTATTCGGTGCCAAGAGGTATCAAGCACAACGCTCCTCTAAATTAAGCCCAGCCCGCTACTTCACAAACTATTAGAGATGTGCCGACTATCTGACTACTAGCGTAGTCAGCGAATATTCGGCTTCTTTGTATGCATTTCTCAATAAAATGTGTATAGGAGGAATTAAATTTAATACGGTTTCTCATATTTGTAGTATTTGCTGTTTTTTTCTGACCATCACGAGAAATTATCATATGACATTGGTTCATTCATTCATCATATAACATTCACTTTCACCATAGTCCAATGGCCAAAAAAAAATCTATACCAAAAGCTTTTTCTTTTTAATAAACTTTGATTAAGCTCTATGATGAACAATAACAATATTACATAATTCATTGTATTCCCTCCCTATGGTCATTGGGTTGATCACTAATCGTATCATTTACGTCCGAGGAAGCAGTGCACCTTGACAGCTGTAAGTAAAAGAATCGTCACAAAAATTTCAGAACTTCGCCGAAACCGGGATAGGCTGGGCCGACTAGTGGGCCGATTAGGCGGCCTCTTTACAACCGACTAATCGGCTAGGGTAGTGCGGTTGATCGCCCTGTACGGCGCACAGGTGTGGGCGGGGGTCCCTGACCGTCCGCCTTAGGGCTCTCATGTGACGACCACAGAAAGCCATGGCGGTCAGGGCTTCGTCAGAGCCGGCAGCCGTACTTTCTGAGGGAGTTTGAGTGTGGTAGGTTTTGGTGACGCCTTTAACATCACTCACAATCACATTCCCTTCACTTTCTTCACAGTAGGCAGCAACCTAATAAAACTCCATGAGCGGCAGTATCGTTACCATCAAGTAAGCTATTTGCTCGTTTCCCACCAACAGCAAGGAAATAATAAAAATAAAAAGCGATAAAAGAATAAAAGCGTGATGTAAGTGTAAGTATTACTTACATCACGCTAAACCAGTTCCAAAAATCACGGTGATAATGCTTTTTAGGAATACGAAAAAAATTTATATATCTAGATGTATCCTTACTAATATTATAAATGCTAAAGTAATGCTAAGTTTGTTTGTTTATTTGTTTGTTTGTTACGCTTTCACGCTTAATCCACCGAATCGATTTCAAAAATTCTTTTACCAATGGAAAGCTATAACATCAGGGAGTAACATAGGCAATATTTTATCCCGGTATTCCCACGGGAACGGGAACTACGCGGGTAAGGTGACTGAAACCGAAGTGAAGCGAGGCCGGTTTTGTAGTTAGGAATATAAACAATGCGTTCACTTTTGACGACATTACCTATGAATAAATTGAAACTTCTCTGCCCTGTCAATATTCGTTATCTAATCTCATTATACCCAGTTTTATGTTGTAATTACAATTCTGAAATATATTATGGTAAAGTTAAGTTTCCGTGTGGTAACTGAGTAAGAATATAATTCACCACCTTGTCGTAAAAGACGATTAAAGGTTAATCGTCTTTTAATCATATGCATATAACATCTATGCATCAGAAGGCAAACTCGAAATGAAATATTATACCAACCTGTCTGACAAGCATGGTATCATCATCATCTTTCAGCCTATCGCCGACCATTGCTGGACGTAGGCCTCCCTAATGTTATGCCACAGAGTGCGGTCCTGTGCCGCCTGCCGCCACTCGAGATCCTTTCTTCCCCAGCGGTTGTCGCTTCGTCGAGCGATGTGGCCTGTCTATTGCCACATCAGCGTGCTAATTCTTCGTGCTATGTCGGTTACACCCGTTCTTCTGCGGCTTTCCGTATTTTGGATTCTATATCGCAGAGAAATCCTGAGTATAGCCCGCTCCATAGCACGCGGAGCGACTTTGAGCTTGACTGAGGCCTACAACAACAGCGTGGTATAGATCCATTTCTCTCCTATTATGGAGGAGCCTCGAACTCAACAGTGGGACGTATATCCGTTGAGATGAATGTTATAATAGATTAGTTAAGTAAAATTTCATCCATCCACTTAAATTAATTTTATGCAATTATTTCTTTACTAACCATCATTTCAAGCATTAATACTCTTAGTTAATACCTCTTTTTTTAATATTCGTCAGTTTATTACTACATGTACTCGTATTGTTAGCACATGTGTATCTATTACACGACATTGGCAAAAGTTGCTGCCGGTTCCTATTGGCAAATTGCCATATTAAAAAAAAATGTAGAAATGTTCTAATAATAATATTGTCGCTGTTTGTATGAAATGTCCCGCTCAATAATAAACGTTTATGTCAAAACAACATTATACTTCGTCGGCCCAGTGATAGCTTTTTTGTTTGGGGGTGGGTTGCGGTCGGCGCACTCCTCGCACCACTCCGTCCGGGGCGACAGAGGGGCGTAAGCACGCACTCCCGCAACCCACCCGCGATGCATGTCGCCTTCGTCGTTGGGCCGACCACCGGCGCAGGGTGACTTGACGTCAGTGGTCGGCCCGACGGAATACTCCCTATTTGGGGTACCCTCCCATCGACCGACGTCCCCCCCTCGGGGAGGACGTCGGTCTTTCCTCACGCGGTTGGCCTCTCGGCGGGTGACGGTCTAATTCCCCGGTCATGTCACCCACGGCCTCGGCTAGGGCGGCATGAGGTGCAGGTATTCGCGCCTACGCCGCCCCAGTCGCCGGTGGCGGATCGCCTCATCGAGGCTGCGCTCCTCGCGCAGGCGACCCGCCGCCTCCTTCCGCGAGACTATTGCCTCGCAGAACGGCTGCGACCGTGTCCCAGTTCCTGACGCTGTCGAGTATCGCCCTGGCATTAGTCGGCAGCGTCAGGTCGGCACCGATGATTGTGACGAGTTCGCGACGCTGCTCTGGCCCAGTGATAGCTCGGGCCTCCTCGACAATGGTAGGGAAATTGACTACGCGGGTCAGACATGTTGGCGTAGCGTTTTATATCGAGTTTTCCTTCTCTTGCATAAATATTATTTGCACATCATATCCCTTAATCGTCTTATGCGACACACTGCCCACATGTGATAGAGAGGGAGTGGTGAATTGTTTTACTCCACACAGCATGGAGAAACAGATACTGTAAAGGACATCACAGATAGGTAATCTAAAGAAGATATTTTATTTACATGATAAACTGAATAAACTAATTATTTGTGTTCTGTTTTACAATTGTGTTATTTATTTAATAATGTAATTTATTCTCAATATTTGAAATAACATATAAAATAGTATTAATATTATAATAAAAGTTATCTGTTTTTTTTTTTCGAAAAGGATTTTGTTCGAAAATTTAAATACGACAAGAATCAAAAGTTTGCCGATTTCATGGACCTTACAATCTTGATCCTATAAAAGGTTTGCTTTGCAGAGATATTTGTAGACATCGATCTCGACTATAGAAAAGTAGTGGGCTTTGTGACAGACAATGGTTCAAACTTTATCAAAAGTTTTAAAATATTTGATATAAAAAAACTTTGTTAATAGAAAAAGAGACCGAATCAGATCAAGAATTCACATAGATTGATAGCAAAAGAAGAGAGAATTGAGCCAATGTGTCGATCCATTGATTGTAGAAGATTTAAGCACTAGTAGCCTGCCACAAGATCATGCCGTGCCAGGTGTTATGTTTACACTAAATTTAATACCTAGTGCGGATATTAAAGCCCTACTAACTGATAAAATTCGCCTCTTGGAAAATACATTTAACCTTCGTTGATAACGAATTGTGGAGTGCTGCTGGACGGCCCAAATCAGCAGAGATAATCTATTATCTTACGGCCCAAACCGCAACCCGGCATGACAAGGTGAAACAGTTTCTATGATGCTCAGTAGCAAATTTTAAAAATAAAGGATAACCTTTAACCAGAACTTTGAATTAAAAGTCCACCAGAGATGTGTGAATATCAGTATCATCGTATGTGTGTCTGTGTGTCGGTTTTATAACTTAATCGTTTTTTACGACACCCACAGGCAGCGGCGGCCTTACCCATTGCGAAGCTCCGGGCGGCAGGTCTTCGCGAGGCCCCGGGCGGCAGGTCTTTGCGAGGCCCTTTGTCCTTCGTGAAAAGTATGAGATACGAAAGTAGGTCTAGTTGTTTGGTTTAGGGATTTATCATGTTTGATGAAAAATACTAAAGTTGTACAAATAAATAAAATTTAAGTTTTATAATATTGAAAGCAAAGTGAAAAATATAATTAATAAGTAAAAATATAATTTAAAATCTATATTTTTTTAAATTTGCTTGGGTTGTGTAATTTGCGTGAGGCCGCTGTAAGCGCGAGGCCCCTGTAAGCGCGAGGCCCCGAGCGATTGCCCTGTTCGCCACCCCCTAAGGCCGCCACTGCCCACAGGCAAGAAAGGGGGTGGAAATTTTCATTCTTACTCCGTCACCACGTTCCGTTATCTTGCTAGTAAAATAAGCAGACATGTAATCATTGCAGCATTATCCTATCCTCGGTTTAAAAACAAGTGGTTGGTGTGTCCGAGTCCAGCAGATCAATCAAGATGTACCTATTCATCATAATCATCATCATCATTTCAGCCTATCGCCGTCCACTGCTGGACGTAGGCCTCTCTCATGTTACGCCACAAAGTGCGGTCCTGTGCCGCCTGCATCCAACTACGCCAAGCAACTTTCACCAAGTCGTCGGTCCACCTAAAGGGGGGCGTCCTACACTGCGTCGTTCGATACGTGGTCGCCACTCGAGAACCGTTCTTCCCCAGCGGTTGTCGGTTCGTCGAGCGATGTGGCCTGTCCATTGTCATTTCAGTGTGCTAATTCTTCGTGCTGTGTCGGTTACACCCGTTCTGCGGATTTCCGTATTTCGGATTCTATCTCACAAAGAAATCCCGAGCTTAGCCCGCTCCATAGCACGCTGAGCGACTTTAAGGCTTGTTATGAGGCCTACATTTAGGGACCAGGTTTCCGTGCCGTAAGTCATCATTGGTAACACACACTGGTCGTAGACCTGTGTTTTCAGACACTAAGGTATTAACTTGCCTAAATCTGTAGTCAAGGTGCAATTATTAGAAAGTTTAAAGCCAAACGTCGAAAACACACCTGTAGGTTGTAAGCGGAAATAATTCACAGAAAACCTCTGATTATGGGAGTGAAATTGAATCATCCAATTTTTTTTAGAACGCTTCCCGACTTATTTAAATATTCGACATTCTCTGGTTCTGCTGAAAGATTGTTTTTGTTTACAAACGGGATTTGGTCCAGTCGTAATATTTTCATTATATGTATTTGCTTTTGTGTCATGGCATATTTTGAAAGACATCGCACTGGAGCTATTAATAAGCATGTTGCTGCATGTAATTTTATTTAAATGTAATTTGCAACTGAATAAAAAATAGACAATTCCGCCGAGTTTCTTGCCGGATCTTCTCAATGCGGTCGCGTTCCGATCCAGTGGTAATTTTAAGAAAAATGTAAAAAAAAGACAATATGTAAACTCGCGGGGTTTATACGAATAATTGATTTAAATTTGAAACATGCTAAATTTACATAGGTCTCACAAAATGTAACGAATTATTTGAATAATTATGAAATGCAATTTTAATCATTTAACTAAATTACGTTTATTTAGAGATTTAATTAGTTGTTTATGTACCTAGCAGTAATTGTAATGACTGGTGCAGGTATTGACGGGACACGGTTGCTTCGCCAAGTAGCTGCACAAAGTCGTGAGGAAATAGAGTACACCGTCCTGCCACCACTCCGATTGCGACGAGGACACGGCGCAATATAAGAGGTGTGTGCCGCGTGGGCAGAGCAGCAACTCGTCGCAATCATCGGTGCCGACGTGACGTTGTCGGCCATCGCTAGGGAGATGCTCGGCAGCGAACTGGTACGCGGTCGCCGCCTTCTGCGAGGCAGTCGTCTCGCGGAAGGAGGCGGCGGATCGTTTGCAGGAGGAACTTCTCTGCGGCGACACGGCCTGCCGTCGGCGACTTGAACCGCACAGTATCTGCCTAGACGGCGAGTATCTGCGCCTAATGCCGCCCTAGCCGAGGCCGCAGGTGACTGAACCAAGGAATATTGCGTTACGCGCAGAGGCTGACCTCAAGAGGTCGACGCCCCGGGAGGGGCGGTACCTGAAAGAGTATTTCGCCGGACGGATGACAAGGAACTCGGTACCGGTTTTCGATACAATGTGTGGCAATACGTTAGGTTATGGGCCTGTACACAGCCTTTGTATCACCCCGGACGGAATGTCTCCAGAGCATAGCCCACCCAAAAAACAAGCAATAATTGTAATTACTATTCGATTCCAGTGATTTTTGTAATTCCTCATAAATAAAATCCAAGTTTTTTAGTTTTAAACCTGTTCCTACTAGGTATATTAATAATATATGTTAAACCGTGACTAACGAATAATAATTACGATTCATAACCGTGATCAGCAAAAAAAATATTATGTTAATATTAGTCGAAGATGACTCGACAATTTTTTTATCGTTATCAGATTAACTTTTTACCATCGTCATCATCACAACTCATATACGACGAGCTCGAGCCTCCTCCACGATGGGAGGGAAATTGACCTACTATACTACGCTGGTCGGACGCGTTGGTATAGGTTTTATTTTGAGATTTCATTCTCTTGCACAATATCTATTATTATATGCATTTTATATCCTTTAAGTCTTTGCCGACACCCACGGGCAAGAAAGGGGGTTGTGAATTGTATTCTTACTCCGTCACCGCATAAAGACAAGCTATGATAGTAAAATAACTATTTTTGTTATTATTATCAATGATATATTTTTGTTTATAAGACTTTATACAACACCTAGATAGTTGAATTTTATCTCTGTTGTTTCATTATCACCGTGACTTTTGGGAGTGTGTTATTAAAAAATAATAAAGTTATTGCAAAAATAATTTTGGTTTATACGTTTAGATTAGGATATGTTAGGTTAGTTTAAGTAAGACAGACGACCCGAGGGGGGATGTCGGTCGAGGAGAGGGTATTCCTCAAGGGGTATTTAGTCGCGCCGACCACTGACAAGCCATCCTGCACCGGTGGTCGGCCCAACGACGAAGGCGACTTGACACGGGTGGGTTACCGGGCTGTGCGCGTCGCCCCTCTGTCACCCCGGACGGAGTTAGGCGAAGGGAGCACTGACAGTAGCCCACGACCAAAAAAAATTAGTTTAAGTAAATACTATTATTTTTACTTTTTAATTACTTGGCGTTTTCGAATGCGGTTTTTATTTTGACTTAAAACAGAAATAAAGATCTGATTAAAGACGTACGTCAATATAAATAAAAACAAAATATAACAAGTAAATGTTTATTATAACTATAAAATATAAACACAACATATACCCTTTGTAATATCATAAATATAATTATAAGATTCATTAGCAACACTGGCATAACATTAAAAATGTCAATCAACAATATAATTTCAAAATTATTACTTTACCTTAATTATATGAAATAAGCTCAAAGAAAAAAAGAGCGTGTGTACAAAGGACGCATGGCAGAAGTGAAACTTCTTTAACCTTTACCTCGCCGGCTGAATCCTATACATTTACGTGTTTGTCTCTATGGACTCGCTTTTTCGTTTCATCGAGTTTGAAATCACAACGATTCTAAAGAAGTTTCACTTCCAAAAATTAATGAGGGTAGAAAGGGTTTTCAGTTCCATTTCTGTCCTCATATAGTATAAAATTTTGTTTATTCACTTAGAAAAAGATCGTTTGCGATGTTTTAATGTTTTCTGATGTTAATGCGAGCATTACACATTGTAAATAAAACTTTACGGATTTTATCGCGTTTGTATTTGATTTTTGATTATTCGACGTTTCGAACACTTTGCAATAGTCATGGTCAGGGGCGGACTCAGTCCGCGAAAAATTCTGTAGTTTTATTTACGATGTTTTAACTCTTTTTTTTTAATAATGGTGTTCGATCAGCAAGGCTTATTTTTTATTTTTTCTTTAATTACCTTCATATTAAGATATTAACACGCTTGTTTGACTATCTCATATTTTTCTTGAATATTCTTTTATCCATTATTTAAATAAAATACAATTTCGATATTAGAATTATACATTGCGGTAACCCACGTGTTAGAATCGATTATATCGGCCCAGGTTACGAGCATACCCGATGCTCATCATCAAAGCGAGTGTGCTGACGTCTGCGAGTCTATTTCTATGCAACATACAATAATTTCAATACAAAAATAATTTCGCATTTTCACATCTGTTTAGATTATAGTGGATAAAACGCATCTCACAAGGAGGGCGATATATATATATACATAAACTGGAAGAGGATTATTAAGAAATTGAAATATGTAAATTTGGTATTGTGCCACAGAATACCAGATGATTGGCCATTTTAATAAACGCAATTACCAAGCACGTACGTACCTTCAAAAATCAATCATTGTTATAGCCAGCCAGCTTAGCAAATATTAACTATTTGTACATGTAAACAGAAACAAATTTGAACCATTTTCCATACACTTTCAACCTTAATACTAGTAAGTTTTAAACAACTACCCACATATCCAAAAAAGCGACAGATTTTTATTGGAAAATATTTGTGCTCGTACGATATCTCCGTTACGTATCTTGGAGTTTGATATTAAATGGAACCCAATACGAAACATATTCATACCGAATTCCACATCCAATAAAAATTATGTATTTAAGGTATAATTTATGCCATCAAATAATATCAACTTGATGATTAATCGAAAAAATATCATACCTCCTGCCAATTACTACAAACAGAGATATATAAATACACATATGGGGTTTAATTAGGCAATAAATAATAATTATCAAGCACATAAAAAACCAGTTGTATACCAAACGCCTCTTTCCAAATAATGCTCTTAGTCACGTGTGATACGCTTGGGGTCGATTTTATTAAGCTATCTGTCCTCTACATCGTTTCATACTAACCATAAATAGATATAAACATGCTAGGAACACACACGGAATATGTTTTCGTCTGATACATTCCTAGTATGAAACGTTGCAGCGGGCAAAGGAATCTTCTTTTGGTTTTTGTTAAAAACAAAATGTTCCCCCAGCCGCGTGAAACGATTAGGATGTACAAAGGAATTTGAATCTTATAATCTAATTCAAAAACAATTCTTTTGAGGCGATGTTACGCATAGTCGCTTACAGGATTCCGAATGGGTTGATTCAAATAGAATCAACTCAAAGCGTCACAAGTGAAATAGGATTTTACTGCTTAATGAAAATAGATTTTATATTCCCTTAACGCTCCGTGAAATGCACTTCATCATGCTTTAATCACCTCGCGGTATAAATCACTCCTAAGGAAATATTAATTGATTGCTGAATCTACGTTTACCGCTAATCAGATATACATCGCGATGAAGGCACACCTTGTAAATAAATGTATATCTTTTAAGGTAATTGTTGATTCTTCTTCTCTTCAAGAGCCAGACGTCCAAGGTCGATAGAAGATACAGTCGGTAGTCCGCAGGGCAATCCCAAAGAATCACGTTCAGCCGTCATTACGTGTTCAGCTTCCACTAAAATTTAAATATGTAATTTTAAACATCGGTAAACCCTTTTGTGAGTGTGGTAAAATCTGACTATGAGACCTGGGCTACATCTGATGCGGTCAGATCAACAATTGCATTCCCGAGGAGAATTGACCTCAGGCCAAGCGACCTCTTGCCAAAACATTAGTAATATGTACGACGAAAAAAGAGAGAACATATTGCTTCGACTCCCAAGTATGATAAAAGCGGGATAATGAAGAGGATATTAACTTTTTTTTTGAAACGTTAACAATCAGCACTATGGATCCACCCACATACCAGTGGGCTTAGCACGAATGTCAAAGTACTCGTATCGTTATACGTTATCAAGATCAATTTATATGGGATTTTCGTAACAAATATATCGTTATCAAAACTGTTATCGCACGATATATATTCGTGCCAAGGTCACAGAATGAACAACAATGTGTGAATCGCACACAATAATGTCCTGCGTGGGAAAGCGTGACACTTGACTAGACTAGCTGACCGTGGCTTTGCTGGACAGTAACCGAGAGACCGACGAAAGTGTTCCGCCCGTCACGGAGACGGGAATGGGGGTGTCAGTGACGTGTATGCATGTCAAATCCACCGCCCCCGGGCCAGACGGTATGGTCTGGTCAGCACCAGGTCGTTTACACCAGGCCAGCACCGTGGTCCTCGAGTACCTGGGACCACACCTCAGGGGACTGTAAAAGCTTGTATAGCGTCTAGGCAGTTCCTTGTATGTTGGAAAGAGGCTGGTGCTCCTGCCGAAGCTGGGATGGTCTCCGAACCCGACCGCGGCCTGCAGCCTTATTGTGTTGCTGAAAGATGCGGGCAAGCTGCTGGAGAAGATCCTGGTTGTCCGCGTCGGACGGCACCTCGATGAGGTCAGCTCCGATCTGTCGGACGCCCAGTTTGCTTCCACAAGGGGACGTTCGACAATCGCGGCCTTGTTGCACCTGAGGGCCGTGGTCATAAAAGCGGTCTCTGTTCTGGAGCCCATCTTGTGGAACATCGGCTACGTCTGAGCGTTAAGAGGGAGCCTCCCACCCAGGCTGGGCGTAATCTGCTACGCCGACGATACATTCGTCACAGCCCTGGGTGGAACGCTAGAGGAGACGGTACGCCTGGCATCTTTCGGCACCGGAGAGATTGTCGGGCGAATCGAGACGCTGGGGCTTAAGGTGACCCTAAACAAGACGGAGGCCGTTATTCCGTGGACCTCCAATGGTCCACTCGCCGGCGTCTCGATCATCGTCAATTCGGTTACCATCAGCATTCAGGCCCAGATGAAAGGGCCTGACGCTTAACGGGCGGTGGTGGTTCCGGTAGAATTCTCGCCAACTTGCTCCGCGGCCTGTCGGCGCGGTGTCCGCCCTTTCATGGCTTATGCCGAATGTGGGAGCCTAGAGTTACGTGCCGACGGCTGTATGCAGGAGTAGCGCAGTCGATGGCCCTGTACGACGTGGCGGCTATGGCGGGTACTCCTCCTTGTGGGACCACCAGGTCCCACGAGGAGGAGGTGCTCGCTGGATCATCCGGCGGGTGTCGGAGACGCGGACAAGAGACAATATAATCTCGTTCAAGGAGGAGATGAACGCCTAGCAGGCCGACGCCCGCTATGACGTCCTTGCCCGTTGGACAGTCCGGCTGGAGAGGCCGCAATATGGTGTCCAAACCGTTGAGATCTTCCGCCTGGCGCTGATGGAGTAGTTGGTTGGACGACACGGGTTACTTTCCTTCCGACTGGTGTAGGTATTGACGGGGCACGGTTGCTTCGCTAAGTACCTGCACAAAGTCGTGGGGAGGGAGAGCACTAATCCGCCTGACCAAAATGGTTTAAGGTCAATTTCTCTCCTATTGTGAAGAACGCCCGAGCCTAGTGAGGCATATTGAACTAAAATATCATATTATATAAACTAAAGGTTTCCGTGTGGTGACGGACTAAGAATACAATTCACCACTCCCTATCTTGCCCGTGGATGTCGTAAAAGACGACTATGGGATATTATATGCACATAACATTTGTGCAAAAGAAGGAAAACTCGAAATAAACCCTATACCAACATGTCTGACCAGCATGGTATAGTAGGTCAAATTCTCTCCCATTGTGGAGGAGGCCCGAGCCCAATAGTGGGACATATGTGGGCTGCGATGATGATGATGATGATGATGATGATAAACTAAAGAAAATACATACTTCTTATCCTGTGTATTTTGTTGCCGTAAGCCATGTCCCAAAAATACGAAGTCACAAACGTCAGAGGTAACAGCGGCGTCAGTATAGCAGGATTTTTCGTTCGTCTGAAACTAATATAAACAAAACACATGAAATAGACCGATATCGACCTCCAAATGTCTTGTTTTTTTCTATTGAAAAAATATATGAGCCGCTCGCCGTAATTTGTATCCCTTAATTATGTTTCGAAAATCCCCTGAGATACGCGGCTTTTTTCGAATGGCAATGTTTTTAAAAATAATCTCCAAAGATCCATCCGATTTTTGTAATGATTTTTGGCTTTCGATTCGTTAGAGGAACGCTACATACATGTATCGGATCGGATCGAAAAATTGCACCAATTCGTAATAAATTCAAAAAAGACAAACAATCTTTGACAAACGCGTTTCTTCACTACTAAGTATGATCTAATTATAACGAGCAGGTTCATGTTACGCTAATAAATGTAGGTCACTACATATGTCTTGTTGTTTGGAAAATATGTATTCAAATCATCTTCTCAATGAAATAACACCTTCTTTCCCAGGCTACGACAAAGTCCTCCTCTAAATCAAACTTATGTTCTTTTATTTTTTTTGTAAACAGAAAACAAGTCTTATGGCGCCAAGCCAGGACTGTAGGGTGGATGGTACAATACTCAGATTTTAGATTCTTGGAAAGTCTGTTGAGTTAGCTGAGTACGATGCGCTGGAACACTGTCGATATAAAAAAACAACGCGAGCGCATTGGGGATTGGAACAAACTTCAGTAAACTTGTGACTATATTTTGTTGTACTATACTATTCTGTTTATGTAGCAGATGATCAGTGAACCCGCTTTACGACATAAAGATACCATCATTCTTTTTCTGACTGACCATGTTTTTTTTTTTACTTTCACAGACTGATCTTCGTCTTAAAAGACCCATACTTTACTCTGATTTAGTTGGTACATAAAAAAAACAACACAAAAGCTTTCGTCAGCTATAACGATTGAAATAACAGCGCTGTGGCTCGTAAGCCCCGTTGCTCGCCGGTCAACTTGTAGGGTACCCAAAGAGTATAAAGATTTCCAACATTTAAATGGTTCTATATAATCCGTTCAATACTACGTTTATAAATCTTCAAGCTTTCTGCTGCTTATCTACTGCTTATAAGCGATTCGCCTATCTTTAATTTTATGTTCACTCAGAAGTGTAAATCTCACTTTGCAATTGATGGTACTCTTACGATTACACCAAACGACCAATAATTGTATGTATAACCTCTCTATTATACAACGCATCACTATGACACAACATTCCAAAACTATAGCGTGCAGCTCAACGATTTGGTAACTACAAAATTCTAGACGTGTTTTTTTGTTTCCAAATAATAGATGTTAGCCGCAGATGGTTTGATAGCTTGACGGCTGAAGCGTTAGCGCTGGGGGCTCTCAAGCCGGGGCGACGCTGAAGGGGGTGCAAGTGGGTATGCCAACGTTAATATTAATGACTTTTACGCGGTGCGGTTTCCCGGTGCGCAGCAGTGTTAAACGTATTTGAAATTACTGTCACTTGAAAATAAAACACATTATTATTACTTATTATTAATCTCATGATGATATTTTATAGAATGTTTTCAAGATCATAACAAAAGTACAATGTTTTCTTTTTTCAGTTAGGACTTTCGCTGACCGGCCTGACCGGGGATAGTCTTTCAGGTTAAACAATCCACATTAAAAAAATTTCAATGGTTCTTAAAGACCGCCTATCTTGACCAAATACATTCTTCACTTCCTCTTCAAATTGTTTCAACACGACGAAAGTTATAGAAAATATTAGCGAGGCAACCAAAAGTTGGAAACGGCTTCATAGTGACGTGTCAAAAAATTAAATTGCTTTAATAGCTAACGGTACATTTTGTGAAAAAACGGTATTTTATAATAAAGTAAACAAATCAACGCCTCGCTATATTTAAGTGCTAAACAACAAGACTTATGACATAACCTATGTAAATATTTCACTGGCATCAATCCTTGTAAAATAATAAGATCATTTTTGAAACTGCGATTTGCACCTCACGCCACGCAAAGTTCAAATTTTTTTTTTCACATTGGTAAACCACGTATTAAACATAAGCGGCAATAGCCTAGATCTAAAGTGGCTATGAAAATTTTTTTTTTTATGGATCGATCTTAAAAATCTTACCGAATGAATAGGATCAATACTTGAATCAACATCAATATTACAATCAGTTGCGAAAAGGATATCTTTATGATCAATACAGAGCCTGGCCCCCAAAAAAAGTTTATTTTCTTTTATCTAGAGGAGCTCATGTCCAAAATTGTAAATGAACTGAAAAGAAAAAGTATTGTATTGTTAACGAAAAATTGCCTTGTTATGTAATAAAAAAACCCCACTTGTTTGTTTTTAAAAAAATATTCTGACAAACATTGAGATGTATCAAATGTAGTTAACATTCTAATAGATGCAGTTAGTGAATTTTTTTAATTTTATTACCATTTTAGAAAAGAAATAGGCTCTAAAATTTATTTCCTAATAAATGGGGGATTTCTTTGCTTGGTAGTAAATATACATTTACAATAAAAGTTAACAATTTACGATATTCATAGTTATGGACAGACAGGCCATGAACATGAAATGCTTGAAACGTAAGGCAAAGGTAATTATAAAACCATGTCCGTCAAATCATAGGATTACAATGTGGCTTCCCTATACTTTTACTGGAAGATCTAACAATCGACTAAGGTTTCACCAGAACAGTGGATAGCAGCCCTTTCTTGGGCAAGTCAACACCAACAGCAATTGCCAACCCGCCTGCTCAATCACCAACAAGACAAATGTCCAACAGCGGCCAACAATTAATGATGATCATCTCAAATCAATTATCATACAAATAAATAAAGTTTAAGTGTTTGTTATTTCAAAATTCCTTTTTTTCATGCTCACACAGTTATTTGCACAACACCTATGCCTAAAACAGAGTTTAATTTTTTTGTCTCTCTGTTTGTTTGTTTGAGGTAATCTTCAAAACGGCTGGACCGATTTTGATAATATTTTACTACCAGGTAGCTGCCTATATAAGGAGTAACTTAGGCTATCTTTTATCGCGGTATCCCGAAGGGAACGGGAACTATGCGGGTAAGGGGATTGAAACCAAAACGAAGCGCGGGCGGGTTGCTAGTTATTGTTATAAAATATAAAACATACCCAAGGATTACGCCAGTTGCTACCGTAACGGTGAATGTTGTCAACCAAAGACATGTATCTCTGCTTTGTGCTATTCTCATGGCCATTTGACGTTCTTGCATTTGGGATTGCATCTGTATTTGTCTCTCCAGCTAAAGTCCATTAATGAAATTAAAATTTTTTCACGCATATAAAAACGAAGATCACGAAAAAAATATAACTTACGCCTATTTTATTCATAGCGTGCATAAATTCCTGATTCTTTTTCATGTTTTCTTGCATGGCCGAAGTAATATAGTTACCCATGTTTTAATATGTATTAATAATTATATCAAATAAAATAAATAAAACAAACACGAATAATCTAGCAAGAATATAATTCACAATTTCACAGACTTCAATTCAACCCGGCAAGCAAAGGTAAAGCTAAAGAACTGTACTGTATATATAACTACGTTTTACCGGCAAGTATATACCTAATCATGATTCTGTAATATTGTTGACACCATATGATATCATAGATATTTTTTTTAATCTGTCCTAGAGATGGCGATTCAAGGTCAACTAATCCAAGACTCGATTTCTCGGCGTCAACAATTTATTTTTATCGATTTAAAGCATTTAATCGATATTTCACGCTTGCAAATCGTCATCGTCGTTAATTTCTTTTGTTCTGATAAAAATGATAGAGTTATTTACAGTTAGTTAAGTGTACTTAACATCGAGAAAATATGAATACTAGCTGACTCGGCAAACGTTTTACCATATAAGTTATTTCTAGTGAATATTTTGATAGGTCCATAGAAGATAATTGATTGTGTGTGGAGATGTGGTTTGTATCTGAAGGCGGAATGAAATGTCGTCTACGATGGCGGCCTATAAAAATAGCGAAACACCAATCATACATTTTTTGAATCCATCGTACTTTATTCACCTAACCACATTCGTTCCAATCATCTTATCCGTCCCTCCCTCCACCCCTCAAGAATATACTCTTTGGAATGAATAAAGAGTTTTGAAGATCATTCCACAAATGACAAAGGATATTTGAAGATTAATACTTTGACTCCTAACCGCTAATGAGATGTATGTAGTTTCATCACCAGCTCACCAACATGAGGTGATCACTGCCTGATGCAAATACTTAAATAGCGTTAAAAGATAAATGAAGAACGTAATATCTACCTATGAAATATGAGGGTTGCCTTCAATTTCAAATCAGATCGATGTCAGATCCTGACTTGGTAATCTTGGAATCACCTCAGAAGAAATCTCTTTAGAATAAAAAAAAATCGAGGTTTGCCCTAAAATTGTCAGAGGTATTGGTGAACATACATAAATAAAAGAAAATACTATGATTGAACCTCTTTGTTAAGTTGCTCAATACTTATATCACTATGTATTGCCACAAACGTATCACTTAACATTTGACAAGAACAAAAATAAAATAAAAACATCATTACAAGAAATAAAATGACGGTTAAAGCAAGCCCCTAGAGCAGTGGTGGGCAAACTTTTTGAATGACAGGCCACAAAGTTTAATAAATTTTAGAGGTGGACCAGAATTATAGAAAAATGCTTTTTGTATTATAGCTTTTTAATAAACAAAATACCTTTTACGCCTTGTTATGCCGCGACCACACATTGGTTATATTTGCACCTATGTAGCTTACTGCGGCCAATACTTCAATGTGTGGATCAGTCTTTGACACAATGTGAACATTGCGTCCAATCATCGTCCTGTGTCCAACACCGACCCGCGTCGAGTCGGTTTTTGAAACAAGTTCAAAGGCGAGGGGATTGAAAGCGGAGTGCACGCGGGTATCTTGGACAGAATGTCACGCGCGCGCCACACATTGGTCTGTCATTCATCGCGAGCTGGGGCTACTGTTCGTACGTGTTTTTGGTTATGTACCTATACCTAATTATTTTTGAAATGACAACGCCCTCGACTGAATGGTCGAATGAACATGTCTTGGAGTTTATTGAATTATACCAAGGAGAACCAGCGATATGAAATTCCACCAATAAATTCCACAAAAATAGAAATATTTTATATGTATCTAACCAAATAATAAGCATATGCACCTAAACCATATGCGTAAGCCGCTAGTGCAAATAAGTTATCAGCGTCAGCTCAACTGAACAACAAACCTTGGGTCCACGCTTGTCTATTTCCAGTGTTTGGTGCAAAGTTGGTATTAAAGCCAATGTGTGGTGCAGTAGTTTGGTACAATATTGGCCACTCCAAATTAGAGCCAAGCTTGAACGCAAAGTTGAATCCAATGTGTGGGCGCGGCATTAGGCGTATGAGACATATGGAATTGTTTTTGATTTTCCATAATATTTTCAAAAGATCTGTGACGAAGCAACTTTCAGCAGTACGAAAAGGTGTTCATCAGTCAATCGGTTTCTGATTGAGTTTTGCCGTTCTCGCCCCCGCTGCCTACGCCTCACATTTCACCACGCTTTGCGCCCCGTATTTCCCAACACATGAACTACGTGGCTAGTTTAGCTTCACCGATAAGTGAATAGAATGCAATTTTTCCAATAAATAAACTAATACCTGTGACAGACTGCCAAGATAATTATAATTATGGCAAGTTAATTATGAGATAATGAAAGCTCAAAACACCCCTGAGGAATTGGAGCTTTCATTAAAAATTCGGAGATTTTCAATTATAAACGTCAGATTTTATTTTACGCGCCAAAATGCTGACTAGAATATTTAGCATGGTAGACTCTCGGCGGGCCGGCTTAAATACTTTCGCGGGCCGGAGTTGGCCCGCGGGCCGTACTTTGCCCATCACTGCCCTAGAGCATGGAACCACAAACTGAACAATGAGTTGTTACAGTTGAAGTTTAAACGGAGTAAAAACGAGCCGTGCATATACACGAGATCCCAGGGTAACAAGATCATCATTTTAGCAGTCTATGTTGATGACATGCTCTTATTTTGGAATGACTCGGCAGAGCTGCGTTAAGCAAAAAGGGAACTTATGACAAAATTTGAAATGAAAGATCTTGGTAAGGCAGAGGATATTCTGGGAATGCACATTACACAGGATGATATTGGAGTCAAAGTTGATCAAGAGAAGTATATCAACAAAATTCTGAAGCTTTTCGGGATGGCAGACTGCAAGGTTGCATCGACATCGTCAGTCACAGGGCAAAAACTAAAGAAGCCTGGACCAGAATATAAACCTGATTCGAGTATTCCATATCAGAATTTATTTGGTTCACTGATGTACTTATCTGTTTGCATGAGTTCGGATATTGCACATTCAATCTTAGCCAATTTAACACCTGCTATGCTGAAGAGCATTGGACAGCGGCTAAACGTGTGCTAAGATATTTGAAGGTACTAAGAGCCTTGGACTACAGTACAAGAGGACAGGATTGAGCAAAGTGCAGGGTTATGGAAATGCTAGTCATGCCACGTGTTATGACAGGAGGTCGTACTCGGGTATGGTATTTCTGCATATGGGAGCTGCAATCTCATGGGAGAGTAGGAAACAGAGGACGGTTGCTTTATCGACAGCGGAAGCTGAGTATGTAGCAATGTTTGAAACGGCTAGAGAGGTGATCTTCCTGAAGAGGTTGTATTCAGAGATCACTGGCCAAGCTGAGGCGCCAATGAAGATTTTTAGTGATAGCCATTGCGCAGAACACTGTGCATTATTAACGCACGAAGCACTATATATATATATATATATGCTATATATATATATATGCTTCGTGCGCATACGTGTTACACCATTTTATAAGGGAAGCAGTCGAGTATGGGCATATTGTACTTGAGTATGTAGAGACAACTCGTATGGTTGCAGATGCTCTGACGAAACCTTTGTTGAAAAGGAAGTATAAGTGGTGTGCACTGAATATGGGTGTGGTGTGAGTGTGAGTATGTGTGTGTGATGGATGAATGTAGAGAAATGAACTTGAGGAAGAGTGTTGGAATAAAAGTTTTTATTTTAATATAACATCTTTTTTTCTACAAGGTTTATTTTTCTACTTTGTATTTTGTATTTTAATATTGGAATGTTCTTTTACCTATAAATAAGGAAAATGTGTCAAGAGCGACAGAGTGTGAATAAAATTATCTTAGAAGTTTCATCGAACGTTTCATATTAAACTAAATTGCTGATGTACGCGTAAAGTCTGCGAGTTGGTGTGTCATTAAGAGCCCACCCCACTAACACCCTTTCCTTTGATCTTAAAACTAAAATACAAAAGAAAACTTTCTTTAAGGTTAAACAATAAAAATGCAAATAGTAATATAATCGGTTTATTTAAAATCGATTTTTTTTATTTAAAGAAACGATTTTAAAAAATTAATTGGAAAAATTTATTAAAGTAAAAATCGATTCTTCTTCTAACCCTACAAAAAAGCGTGGGGGGGGGGAATTTTTTTTGGTTCTGTTTGTCCATACGGACAGGCAAAGGCATCAAAGCCCATACAGCCAAGTCTGATACAATTTTTCTTTACATATTATTTACTGCTTCATATTGTATAACTTATTTATAGTCATTGTCCGTCAGTAAGTCAAGTCGTTATCATTAATTAGGCGCTGAAAACCTAATTAGATGATTTCTCTGGGAATTCCGGTTGAATATGAAAATACACATAAACCACTCTTATATCACATTCACCACACTTCAGCACCTTAATTATATTATATTACATAAAATATCAGCAAAATTATTCAATATAACACTATAAAACACTAAAAAAATGAATATAATACAAGAGCTTAACATGACATCTCCAAATTCGCGCCGAAACTCTGGGGCATATCGATGTAAATATGGAAATATAATGTTAAGCTCTTGACTTATTTTTTTTAGTATTTTATAGAGTTACGTTGAATAATTTTGCTAATATTTTATGCAATATAATATAGTTAAGATGCTGAAATTATGTCAATGTAATATAATAGTGGTTTCGTATATTTTAATATTCTACTGAAATTCCTAGAGAAATGATTTGGGCTTTCAACGTCCAATTAATAGTAACGACTTAACTTAGTGACGGATGATGATTATTAATAAGTTGAAGAAGAAGTGTTAAATAATATGTGAAGAAAATTGTATACGCCTTAGCTATAATGGTTTTGCTCCCTGTGCCAGTTCGAATGTACAAATAGAATAAAAAAAAAAACAAAAAAAGGCGTGCAGTTTCGAACTCCGAAGAGGACGACCGCACTTTTTTGTAAAATTTTGTGCTTCTAATATGGACGAATCACCGGATCCAGGTTGTCTGATTTCACACCCTGGAAGCTGCTTTATAATTAACTCAAAGTATGGTACGGACACAGACGTCTGATGATGATTAAAAAAGACATAAAAGAATATGTCTGCACACATGACACATTAAGGAAGTACATAATACAATATCAAGGCCTGAAAAAATACAAATGTCATTATACAATATGTAAAGAAAAAATAGAAATATTATTATAATGTAATACATATAAGACCAAATCTTGGAACAAATTTCTTGAATAATATAATAGAAGCAAAGTTAAAACGGGGCTGAGAAAGAATCAAGTTCATATAAAGGTACAAAAGAGAATGGCGCAGAAACCAATGTTGATGTTAAACGAGAGTGTTGATCAAAAAAAGGAGATACTTCATCGATAAGTTAATAAGGGAAGGCAAGGTATTAATTTTTTGGGCGAAACAGGGGTAATGTAATAAATTAGAAATGCAGAAAATATTTTCCTGACGGCTTAAAGGACTTCTGTTAAGAGCCGTTACAAAATTAAGAAAAGTACTTTCCCGCCAAATTTGTTATTGATTGGAAGTTGAACCGATTGTTTTTTATTTTCGTTGATATAGAGAAAAATCAAATCACGATGGGTATTTTAGGCTTATCGAAGCTAATAGCAGATATTGCCCCACATGCCGTGAAGGAAATGGAGATCAAAAACTATTTTGGTATGTTGAGAATAATGAAACTATTCTCATACATAACCTAGGCAGTTGCAGAATTTATCATTTTAATTATATTTCAGGACGCAAAATTGCAATTGATGCTTATATGAGTTTATATCAATTCCTAATAGCTGTTAGAAGTGAAGGTAAGTCTTTATGAGCCTGTTGTATTGTTACAATTTAGGTGCTAAATATTGCACGTTATTAGCTAGGGCCTAGTATAACAATGTATCAATTTATGAGCTTCCAGTTATCCCTTTGCAATCCAAATGTATAACATTGTCATATATATATATATATATATTGATAGTAGTGCCCGCGGACTCCGTTCCGCGTTAGAAATGTTTTTGCCCGGCCCGTTTGTTCCGCGTAATACTTCAGGTTAAAAGTTCGAGATAAATAAAAGTTATGATGAAATTTTTTTTTGTTATTTTGCCCTTTTGTTTTTTTTTATTGTTTTAACGTCCGTTGCGTAGGGAGCCAACCCTTCCTACTTCGTAGACGTAATAGACCATGCCGTTCCCCCCCCACAGGTCTGGACGCGACGCAATTGGATAGATACTGCACGTTTTTATTTTGCTAATACCTTTGAAGATATTTGTTTAAACTGTATAAAGGCACAAATATTCTACGTTAAATTTTCGTTAAAACAAACATATTTATAAAGATATAGATTAATACCCTAAGGGCTAAATAAGCTTCACAAAAATTAATTATTTTTAATTCACAATTTTAACAGTAAAAGCAGTTATTGTGAGTTATTCGTAGGAGATAGGCATATGCTATCGCGGACTTTTTTAGAGATTTCGATATGTTCTTTGATATTGTAGTACATTGTTTTGTTCTATCCTCAATAGTTTCAGCGCACGCGATGAAAGCAATTTTTTTTACAACTTGGATTACGTTATTCAAGTTTAAGTAAAGATGCATAATTAATTTTGGAAATTATTAGAGCCTATGACACTCCACAATAACGTAGCTTACTATTGGTGAAATAATTTTTAAAATCGGTTCAATAGATTCAGAAATTACCCCTTACAACGTCACAAATGTTACTCTTTATAATATTAGTATAGATCAGGGGTGGCCAACTTCATTAGCCCCAAGATCTACTGTTTATTCACAAACCCCTGTGCGATCTACCATTTACATACTTCTTGAAATGTTCACAATTGGAATTGATGTATGCAGCAGTTGCTGATTACGGTGCGCCTTCTACGTATATATATTTTTTGCCTTACTACGATCGACTGGACTAAATAGTTGCGATCGACCGGTTAGCCACCCCTGGTAAAGATAAAGAACTCTATAAACACCAACGGGGTATGAATAGATAACTATCAGCCAATACAAAATGTTATCTGTATGGACAGAGTAAGAATGCAATTAAACACTCTCTTTGTTAACTGTGGGTGATCGTAAAAGACGACTGATCAACACAAGTTGATAACATCACATGAGAAGAAAAACTCAAAATAAAACAATATAACAACCCACTGTGATATTGTATGTCATTTCCCCCTTCCACTGTGAAGGTGGCTCAAGCTCAGCTTATGATAATATTAAAATTTAGCATTTTGCCAGTTTAGTTTTTGTCTAAGCGTGTCAGTATTTATTTTCATTGTTTAGTTAGCATTCTGTAATATAATATTTTTGGGATCTTAGCATTTTTAATATTTAACAATAAGCAGATAACTTGTCACATATTTCAAATTGATAATGTAAGAGATATCTGGGAATTATGAAAGTTAATCCTACTAATATTATAAATGCGAAATTTTGTATGTGAAGATGTTTGTTGCTCTTTCACGAAAAAACTAATGAATAGATTTTGATGAAACTTCACAATAATATAGCTTAAATATTAGAATAACACAGGCTGTAATTGATCTCGATATTCCCACGGGAAGGGAACTATGCGGGTTAACCCGAAGGTCCTGCTAGTAATATGTAAATTAATCATTTTTCATGTGGTGACAGTAAGAATACAATTCACCACCCCCCTTTCTTGCCGGGTGTCATCAAAGAGCAAAAGGTATATGATAATATGCAGATCAAGTGAAAGAAAACTTAAAATAATACTCTATACCTAACTCTGCGGCTAATGTGGTACAATAGATCAATCTGATTCAATAGTGGAAGAGGTTCAAGCCCTTTAGTGAGAATTATATGAGATATTTTCATCTAATGACATATTTGCAACTTCCAGTCAATACTGATTTACAATATTGATTTCTAATGTATATACGAGTAATACACATTTGAAATATAAAGATTTTACTGGTTGGGAGGTCTTCCTGTCATCACAAATGCTAAAAAGTGTTTGAAACATAGAAAAATTTAAATACAAACATGATAAAATTTCTAAAAATGGTTTTATTTCAAATGTATATTTTTTTTGGTCCATCTTCGTCTGGGACGATAGTGAGATGGTGCGCGACCCCTTAACCCACCCGTAGCACGTCGCCTTCGTCATTAGACCGACCACTGGTGCCAAATTCCTTGTCGTCACTGGTCGGCTCAATGGAATATCCTGAGGGGAAACCCTTTCCTCTCGACGTCTCTGTCCCGGAACGTCGGTCGCGGTCGCGCGGTTAGCCTCTCTGGTGGGTGCCAGACTAATACCCGGTCCCGTCACCCGCGGCTTCGGCTAAGGGGGCATAATGGCGCAGGTACCTGCGCCTGCGCTGCCCAAGTCGTCGGCGGCGGACCGCGTCGTCGTGGAGACGTTCCTTCCGCATGTGTGCCTCCGCCTCCTTCAGCGAAATGACTGCCTTGCAAAAGCGGCGACCGCGTCCCAGTTCCTGACGCCGCTGAACATCTCCCTAGCGATAGTCGGCACCGGTGATTGCAATGAGTTCACGGCGCTGCTCAGCCCACGCGCCACACACCTCGATTGTGTGGTGTGCAGTATCCTCGTCGCAATCGCAGTGGTGACAGGACGGTGTGCTCTCCCTTCTCACGACCGTGTATAGGTACTTCGAGAAGCAACCGTGCCCCGTCAAAACCTGCACCAGTCGGAAGGAAAGCACCCTGTGCCACCGCTCCAACCACTGTATCAACACCGGCCGGAAGACTTCGACGGTCCTGACACCGAACCGAGGCCTCTCCAGCCGGAAAATGTGTAATATTTGCATAAACAACAGAAAAATATTACGTGAACCAGTATGAACTGGGAATTGCAAATAAACTATACCATGCTGGTCATCATGTTGGTATAGTTTTGTTTCGACTTTTCCAAGAGATGGATGATAAGTAACAACTCTTTGGACTTATTAATTAAATTAATATATTTTTATCCCACAGGAAATCAGCTGGTATCTGTAGATGGAGAAACAACTTCTCATTTAATGGGTACATTTTATCGTACTATAAGACTGGTAGAAAATGGTATTAAACCTGTATACGTATTTGATGGGAAACCTCCAGATATGAAATCCCACCAACTCAACAAAAGAGCTGAAAGAAGGGAAGAGGCTGAAAAGGAATTACAAAAGGCTACTGAAGCGGGTAAGATCATTGATTTATGAGATTGTTGGTTCAACAAGTACTGGGCTCTGCCCATTTTTAATTGTAGTGTGCTAACCCTTGGGCCTATATTGCTTACTTCTGCTACTCTATTTTCACATTTTAAATTTCGAAAATTTTTATGTGGTGACGGAGTAAGAATACAAATCACCACCCTCTATCCCAGGGGTTCCTAAACTTTAAAGATAACAGAACACCAATCAAATACCTTTTATTTTATGGACCCCCATATCAAATGATAATACGTGTGCGTGTCCAAATCTGCCGCGCAACGTGGCACATTATCACTAGGCATGTGCGCTGCTGTGCTATAGTCGAAGCTGAATTCTTGCTATTTATGAGGTCTACTCGCTATTTCAAAATAATAACTATAACCGTGGTATTATTTCACAGCCAAATTACAAAAATTAAAAGCTTTTTAATTTTGGCGGAACCCTGATGACTATTCTACGGGACCCCTATGTTCCGGGGAACACACTTTGGGAATCTCTATCTATCCTACGTAAACGAATGTCGTAAGGGACGACTAAGGGATATGATATGCATATATAATCCGTATAAGAGAGCTGAGAGGGAAAGATCTAAATAAAACCCTGTACATGTCTGACGAGCATGGGTCAATTTCCCTCCTAATAAGAAGTAGGCTCAAGCCCAACAGTGGGACATGTATTAGCTGAGATGATAACGAATTTCTAACATAAAGAAAGCCCAAATCCACATCAATTTCTATGTATCTGCCAAGGCTTTTAAAGTGCACCTTGGCAGTAAGTCATTTCTAGTATGGTCATGGGCACTGGAATCTATGATCAATTTAATAATTAAAATTACAGGAGATCAGGAATCCATAGAAAAATTTAACCGTCGTTTGGTAAAGGTGACTAAACAACACAATGAGGAAGCTCGTGAACTACTCAAGCTGATGGGTGTACCTGTGGTACAAGCTCCTTGTGAAGCTGAAGCCCAATGTGCTGCTTTGGTATGTGTTATTTTGATTTCTTTATATGCAAAAACATCTGTTAAAAATTGCAAGATGTATGAAGTTCTCCAGGTTGCAGATGCCAAAAAAAACATAACTACATATTTATTTTATACCGGTTAAGAGATCCCCAGGAGTATAGATAACACTCTCTGGGGAAATGTAAAACTTAAGTTGCAATCACTGAGAAGGGAAACTAGAAATGATACCCTGTACCAATACGTCTGACTGGTATGGTATAGTAAATCAAGTTCTGTCCTATTGTGGAAGAGGCTTAAGTTCCCCAGTGGGATATCATATACATATATCCCTATTAGACATGGGCGTTACCGGCTATTTCTAGCAACGGCTACTAATCATTTATTTGGTGTCAATACCAATATCGATAAACGTTACCGAATATCGGTATAATATGCGTAAAGTAATAGCTTTTCTTTTAGCTATTTCTATTAATGCACGGTTTAAGTATTATAACATTTCACAGACCAAGTTGTAATGAACCATTTTTCGTAGCGAAACGAAAACTTCATTACAGCTATATAGCAATGATAAACGAGTTAATGACAAGTCATAGATAAATAGAAATAAGAGCGTCTTTCGCTTATATCAATATAACCGCTAGCCAATAACCGCCCCCTCTCTGTTTTGTACATCAGGTATCACGTAGAAAGAGCTCTCGAGCATAACTATTATGGTTATTACTGATCATTCGGTTACCAAAATAGCGCAACGAGAATCACTGCGTGAAACAAATTATTGTTATGATAATGTTAGTTGTCAGTTGTTTGCACCTAGATAACTGATAGCCATTATTAGTTATATCAATACCGATATGTTAGAGGCATGTCAACCGTTTTCAGTTACGTTACACTATAGTTAAGATAATAAATGATCAATCTGTCTACTAGATCTGATGATTATACTATAACTTCTCTTTCATAAGAAGGCCTTTTCCAACATCTATTATGGAAGACTTAAAAGCTAAACAAAGCGCATTTGTATATTTAAATCTTCGCTTTACCCTCCTAGGTAAAGGCTGGAAAGGTTTTCGCTGCGGCTACTGAAGATATGGACGCATTAACATTTGGAACAGATGTTCTAGTACGACATTTGACATTCTCTGAAGCACGCAAGATGCCAGTACAGGAGTTCCATCTCGATCAAGTGCTCAAGGGCTTAGATTTGAAGCAAAATGAGGTGAGTTTATTTTATACTACAATTTACTTGTAGTTCTGTACCCGGTAATAAATATTGCACAACGACCAAACGAAAAATATAATAGGTATTACTTAGAATTATAACATACTAGCTTTTGCCCGCGGCTTCGCCCGCGTAAAATTTACTTGAATATTGAACTATTATCGCAAAGAATATTATCGGCATAAAAAGTATTACATTTCTTAATTTAAGAAATACTCTATCTACGTGTCAATTGTCATCCAAATCTGCTCAACAGTTTAAGCGTGATTGAGTAACAAACATCCAAATATCTTCACAAACTTTCACATTTGAATATTACTTCCAGCCTTATAGTTCAGATTCCCGTGGAAATACGATGATAAATATGCCTTTCCTTAGTCTCTGATAACGTAATTTTCCATTGGTGAAAAAAAATTATATCAATCAAACACCCGCAGTTTCATTCACGTAGACCCCATTTTCATGCCAATACCGAGATAAAAAATGCCTATGTTACTCGCTGATATTATAAATTTACATGGGTGAAAAAAAAAAATATAAATCCCAGAAATATCAGAGATAAAAATTGCCTATGTTACTCGCTGATAACATCGGTAGCATTCCATTGGTGAAAGAATTTTAAAAATTGGTCGTCATCCCCCGGTTTAGTTCTCGTTCCCGGGCAAATACTGGGATGAAAATAGCCTTTATATGGTATTCACTGATAATATACCTTTTCATTAGTGAATTAATTTTTAAAACCATTAAATTCCCGTGATTTCACCGGCATTGTACCCGATCCCGTAGGAATATCAGGATAAAAATAGCTTAAATATGTTACTGGCTTAAAAATAGCTTTCCATTAGTGAAATAATTTTAAAATCGACCTAATTCTCAAGGTTGCTCCAGCCACACCGGGATTAAATATAGCCTGGGATAAAATATAGTCTTAAGTTATTCCTTATGTACGCCTGGTAGACCTGATGGCAAAATGTAATCAATATGGGTCCAGGCATTTTGATGATTAACTGTAACGAATAGACAGACAGACAAAAAAATTTGGACCGTATTATGTGAGCATAAATAAAACCTATTATTTTGATAGACAAACAGACGCTTCAAATTTATTTATTTGTAGAGATAGAAAATTGGAATAATATCTTGATTGTAACTTACTGTCTGGTAGCTGCTAGAAATATTACCACGCTTTCATTGTTCGTGGGTGTCGCAAAATACTACTAAGACAAAGATTTACATCAACCTGGACCAATTGGTGATGCCGTCTGGCCAACAATGTCGTCCGCCAGGTCATAAAATGTTGCTAGAACCTTTGCAATATATCTACGATGGCAGAAGAGTGCCTTCATATTGCGTCGATCCAAAGTAATTAGGATAAGCGCAAAATAATGATGATATATCATTGGCTGGGTGTCTTCGACTATATGCGTTTTATCCCTTTGGGGCAGCCCAAAATTGTTTCTTAGAAAGAAAGAAAGATTATTTATTTCTCCTTTACGGGAGGAACACGTACAATAGCATAGAATAAAAAGTAGAATAACATAAAAAACAATAGATAATAAAAGAGAATACACAGTGAAAATAACAAAATTAGAGTCCCCTTCGCAAAAGAGGAAAAGGATCGCTGCTCAGCATAATGTTGAGGTATCCACTCGGTAAAATGAATACCACAACGCTGTTATTCTGCAGCGTCCTCTAACGATCGTCAGCGATGTCCAGGCAGCAGAGTATAGAAGATACTGTCAAAACATGGCTATCCCTTTGCAAATAATAATTTATCACAATAATAACTAAAATAACAATAATCTAACCTAAAAACATGTATAAAGATAATATTAAAATAAAAGATAAGACCGTCTTAAAATTAAAAAGTAAAATAAAATTACGTAGGTAAATGAACCATAGAAAAAAAGAAAAAAGAAAGATGTATTTTTTTAATCTGTGGCAACATTTGTGAGCTTAGTGAGTGCTTACCCCAAATAACCGATCGGTATACAAAATTTCACATTCTTAGGCCCAGTATCTTTGGCTATACACTTTCACCCTCTTAGGGATTGAATTTAAAAATTCTTTGTTAGAGTTCGCTTATCCTTGCCAAAAATTTTTTCATAGTGCTTTGTAAGTGAGCACTAAGAATATCTTGGGGTAATCCAAGAATGCCGACCGTGTACTAAAATGATCCTTCGTAGGCTCAGTGATTTCGGTTAAACGCTGTTCACCCCCTTAGGCCTAAAATTGCAAAAATCTCTCTTTCCCGAAGAAAAGTAGTAGCAATTTGTTACTACGCTTCGTTCGGTGAGCGAGAGAGCCGGCAGCCCAACTTTCTTAGGGTGATTGCGTGTGGAGGGTTTTGGTGGTGTCCTTGGTATCACCGAGCCTCAATGCACGCATTCACACTCCCTTCGCTTTCTTCGCGGTAGGCAACGGCCTTGTAAAGGTCCATGAGCGGCAGCAACACTTACCATCAGGTGTACTGTTTGCTCGTTTGCCACCGTTTGCAATAAAAAAAAAAAAAGAAAAGCAACTTTATACAAAATTCCATATTTCTAGGCCTAATGATTTCGGCTATATATTTTGTACCCCTTTAGGAGTTGATTTTAATAAAATAATTTCTTAGAACTCACAACAAAAGAAAGAGAATTGCATAGAAAGTTTTACGTTCCTAGCACTAATAGTTTAGTCTATACGCTTTTCACCCCCTTCAGGGGGTGATTTTCCAAAAATCCTTTGCTAGTGCTCGTATACCCCAAGAAATAAGACGATGTAAAAAGAAAACACTTTCCCCTATTTCAACCCTTTATACCTATTTTTTCGCTATAAAAAGTAGCCTTATATCTTTTCTCAAGCTTTAGTACATATTTGTACCAAATTTAATCAAAATTGGTTAAATGGTTTCGACGTGAAAGGCTATATGCTTTTCAACCCCTTAAGAGGGTGAATTTCCAAAAATCCTTTGCTAGTGCTCGTGAACCCCAAGAAATACGATGGTGTAAAAAAATACGTTTCTAGGCCCAGTGGTTTCGGCTGTATGCTTTTTGATATTTTAGGGGTTGAATTTCATCCTTATGTAAATGGAATTTCCAAAACGCTTGAGCGAATATTTATTTATTTATTATTAGGTGCCTGAATACAAAGATTCGTGGTTCTATCATCGAAAATGACGAATTTCCATACAAAATGTCATCTCCTATTTCAACCCCTTATACCCAATTTTTTGCGATGAAAAGTAGCCTATATCCTTTCTCAAGCTTTAGTCCATCTCTGTACCAAATTTCATCAAAATCGGTTAAGTGGTTTCGACGTGAAAGGCTATATGCTTTTCAACCCCTTAAGGGAGTGAATTTCTAAAAATCTTTTGCTAGTACTTGTGCATCCCAAGAAATACGATGGTGAAAAAAAAAAACGTTTCTAGGCCTGTGGTTTCGGCTGTATGCTTTTGATATTTTAGGGGTTGAATTTCATCCCCATGTAAGTGAAACTACCAAAACGCTAGAACGAATATTTATTTATTTATTATCAGGAGCCTTAATACAAAGATTCACGGTTCTATCATCGAAAATAACGAATTTCCATACAAAATGTCATCCCCTATTTCAACCCCTTATACCTATTTTTTCGCAATAAAAAGTAGCCTATGTTCTTTCTCAAGCTTTAGTCCATCTCTGTACCAAATTTCATCAAAATCAGTTTAGACGTGAAAGAATATATGCTTTTCACCCCCTTAAGGGGGTGAATTTCCAAAAATCCTTTGCTAGTGCTCGTGCACCCCAAGAAATACAATGGTGTAAAAAAAAAATACGTTTCTAGGCCCAGTGATTTCGGCTGTATGCTTTTTGGTATTTTAGGGGTTGAATTTCATCCCCATGTAAATGAAATTTCCAAAACGCTTGAACCAATATTTATTTATTATCAGGTACCTTAATACAAAGATTCGTGGTTCTATCATCGAAAATGACGAATTTCCATACAAAATGTCATCCCCTATTTCAACCCCTTATACCCATTTTTTCGCAATAAAAAGTAGCCTATGTTCTTTCTCAAGCTTTAGTCCATCTCTGTACCAAATTTCATCAAAATCGGTTTAGACGTGAAAGACTATATGCTTTTCACCCCCTTAAGGGGGTGAATTTCCAAAAATCCTTTGCTAGTGCTCATGCACCCCAAGAAATACGATGGTGTAAAAAAAAAAATACGTTTCTAGGCCCAGTGGTTTCGGCTGTATGCTTTTTGGTATTTTAGGGGTTGAATTTCATCCCCATGTAAATGAAATTTCCAAAACGCTTGAACGAATATTTATTTATTTAATCAGGTACCTTAATACAAAAATTCGTGGTTCTATCATCGAAAATGACGAATTTCCATACAAAATGTCATCCCCTATTTCAACCCCTTATACCCATTTTTTCGCAATAAAAAGTAGCCTATGTCCTTTCTCAAGCTTTAGTCCATCTCTGTACCAAATTTCATCAAAATTGGTCCAGTGGTTTAGACGTGAAAGCGTAGCAGACAGACAGACAGACAGACAGACAGACAGACAGACAGAGTTACTTTCGCATTTATAATATTAGTAAGGATTAGGTGCCTGAATACAAAGATTCGTGGTTCTATCATCGAAAATGACGAATTTCCATACAAAATGTCATCTCCTATTTCAACCCCTTATACCCAATTTTTTGCGATGAAAAGTAGCCTATATCCTTTCTCAAGCTTTAGTCCATCTCTGTACCAAATTTCATCAAAATCGGTTAAGTGGTTTCGACGTGAAAGGCTATATGCTTTTCAACCCCTTAAGGGAGTGAATTTCTAAAAATCTTTTGCTAGTACTTGTGCATCCCAAGAAATACGATGGTGAAAAAAAAAAACGTTTCTAGGCCTGTGGTTTCGGCTGTATGCTTTTGATATTTTAGGGGTTGAATTTCATCCCCATGTAAGTGAAACTACCAAAACGCTAGAACGAATATTTATTTATTTATTATCAGGAGCCTTAATACAAAGATTCACGGTTCTATCATCGAAAATAACGAATTTCCATACAAAATGTCATCCCCTATTTCAACCCCTTATACCTATTTTTTCGCAATAAAAAGTAGCCTATGTTCTTTCTCAAGCTTTAGTCCATCTCTGTACCAAATTTCATCAAAATCAGTTTAGACGTGAAAGAATATATGCTTTTCACCCCCTTAAGGGGGTGAATTTCCAAAAATCCTTTGCTAGTGCTCGTGCACCCCAAGAAATACAATGGTGTAAAAAAAAAATACGTTTCTAGGCCCAGTGATTTCGGCTGTATGCTTTTTGGTATTTTAGGGGTTGAATTTCATCCCCATGTAAATGAAATTTCCAAAACGCTTGAACCAATATTTATTTATTATCAGGTACCTTAATACAAAGATTCGTGGTTCTATCATCGAAAATGACGAATTTCCATACAAAATGTCATCCCCTATTTCAACCCCTTATACCCATTTTTTCGTAATAAAAAGTAGCCTATGTTCTTTCTCAAGCTTTAGTCCATCTCTGTACCAAATTTCATCAAAATCGGTTTAGACGTGAAAGACTATATGCTTTTCACCCCCTTAAGGGGGTGAATTTCCAAAAATCCTTTGCTAGTGCTCATGCACCCCAAGAAATACGATGGTGTAAAAAAAAAAATACGTTTCTAGGCCCAGTGGTTTCGGCTGTATGCTTTTTGGTATTTTAGGGGTTGAATTTCATCCCCATGTAAATGAAATTTCCAAAACGCTTGAACGAATATTTATTTATTTAATCAGGTACCTTAATACAAAAATTCGTGGTTCTATCATCGAAAATGACGAATTTCCATACAAAATGTCATCCCCTATTTCAACCCCTTATACCCATTTTTTCGCAATAAAAAGTAGCCTATGTCCTTTCTCAAGCTTTAGTCCATCTCTGTACCAAATTTCATCAAAATTGGTCCAGTGGTTTAGACGTGAAAGCGTAGCAGACAGACAGACAGACAGACAGACAGAGTTACTTTCGCATTTATAATATTAGTAAGGATAGAAGGATAGTGTCAATACTTCGGACTTTCAAAATTTGAATCTAAAAATACTAATGGCGCGCAGACGATTACACACGTACACACGCACACCACTATACAAATTATGAAATCAAATTTTATTTTTATTAACATAAATCGTCGAATTACCTTTAAAAGTAATGTTAATAATCTTTTTATATTTTTCAAATGTGTTGACACCATTTGAATGCACAAACCGTCATAATTACCTATTTATTTTTTAAGAGGTGCGTACGTTCGTGCAGTACAATGACTTGTACATTACGGAACGGTTCCGGTGTAAGCTCCATTAGGCTCCAATTGAAAAGCCTCACTTTTTGTGCGTGAACTTACCTTCTATACGTTATTATTCTAAGAGGTATTAAAAAAAATTGTGTGGTGACAGAGCAAGAATACAATTCACCAACCTCTCTCTTGCCCGTGAGTGTCATAAAAGACGACTAAGGGATTAATTATGCATATAACATTTATTTAAGAGAAGGAAATCTTGAAATGAAACCCTATACCAACATGTCTGTCCAATATAGGTCAGTTTCTCTCCTATTGTGGAAAAGGCTCGAGCCAGACAGTGGGACGTGTGTGAGTTAAAATGAACATTAAAAAAAACGAATACATAATGCAGTAATACCCCGTTTTAGGCGACCCCGTTAAGCGCGGTTTCGCTTTTACGCGAATTTCAAATTTCACCTTAAAATGTCTGGAATTACGCGAATTCAGTCCATGACTGTGTTATGAATACACATATTCATGGATAAACATGAATATCTATGTATATAACGTAGTCATCATCATGTTTTGACCACGTGTTAAACAAAAACAGCGTTGGGTGTTATGTACTTAGTTTACAAGAACATAAAAGAAACGCTAACCAAAAGACAACGGTAGGCAATGGCCTAGCTGTGCCCCTGGTATTGCAAAGGTCCATGTGCGGCAGCATCACTTACCATCAGGTGTGTTGCTTGCTCGTTTGCCACCATTGGCAATAAAAAAAAAGACAATAAGTAGATGAGTGATTGATTCAAATGTTTTTTTTTTTTTTGTATCGAATCATAAACCCCGATATACGCGAATTTCATTTAACGCGATTTTTTACGGAACGTATCCCCCGCGTAAAGCGGGGTATTACTGTATATGCATGTGTATATTTCTCTTCTGTGTAACAAGGTGTCTCTATCACAAGAAGATGGTACCTCAAAGCCTATTCCAAGGTAAAGGACTCAATACCAGTGTGCCTACTCTTGAATCTCGATTCCAATCCTAAATCCAATCGCAGCTCGAAATTGAGCAAATTTGGTACTCTTGAAAGCGACACTAGCGCACGATTGGAATCAAATTTGGTGGAAAATTTTTGAACTAAATGAATTCGACTTGTCGATTAAATCAAATATTTGCTACTCCCGATGCGATTTTGACGTAGTTTAAAATCGTTAATGTTGCACAATTGCAAGAAAGCGTCTTTGTAGTGATCGAGTTCGGTAACGTTATTAATTTAAAATAAGAAAATACGACACATTTGGTGAAAATAACAACGCCAAACGCGAAGAATTCATTCTCGATTTTGTTCAAGAGTACCAAATATAAGTTTGGTGAGATTAGAATTGAATCAGATTCGAAATTAGAATGGATTTCCAGAGTAGGCACACAGTAATCCATTAAAATGTGTGTACAGAGGTTGATGGTTTGAGCAGGGTGTGACCATACCATAGACTGTCCCAAAAAAACAAGGAATAATAAATAAAACTTCGGAGTAAAGGCAACCAATAATATAATTGATAGAATTAGACAAAAAATGGAGGAAAAAGGAAAGAAATGGCGACCCACCGTTAAACTATTAATAATATTGTAAATAAAACTATATTTACGGGTTTTATCGCATTTGTATTTGATCTTTGATTGTCTGATATTTCGAACACTTTACAGCGTTCATGGCCACCATGTACGCTGTAAAGTATACTCGCGTATATTCATTCATTTCAACCTATCGCCGTCTACTGCTAGACATAGGCCACAGAGTGCGGTCCCGTGCCGCCTGCATCCAACGACGCCCAGCAACTTCCACCAGGTTGTTTGCCCACCTAATGGGGGCGTACTACACTGCGTCGTCCGTTACGTGGTCGCCACTGGAGAACGTTTCTTCTCCAGCGGATGTCGGTACGTCGAGCGATGTGGTCTGCCCATTGCCACGTCACCATGCTATGTCGGTCACACCCGTTCTATTACGGATTTCCGTATTTTGGATTCTGCGAGATAGGGAAATCCCATACATAGCACGCTAAATATTCATACTCGCGTAAACATCAGAAATCACTATTAATAATCACTATTTCTTTTTTACAGTTCATAGATCTATGTATCCTCCTTGGCTGTGATTATTGTGGTTCCATTCGTGGTATTGGACCAAAGCGGGCCATTGAATTGATTAAACAACACCGCACCCTCGAGGAGGTTCTCCATAACATAGATACTGAGAAGTACCCACCACCAGATAATTGGGATTATAAAAGAGCCAGAGAATTATTCTTGGAGCCTGAGGTCACAGATCCTAAAGAAATTGAGGTACATTTTTATTTTATATTATTCTTTTTATTTTATATTATTCTTTTTATTTTATATTATTCTTTTTATTTTATATTATTCTTTTTATTTTATATCTTCTTTCCCTGTGGTGATGAAATAAGAACACAATTCACCACCTCAATCAATCTTATCCGTGAGTGTCGTAAAAGACGACTAAGGGATTTACTATGCTGATGGTATCAATCCAAGAGAAGGAAATCTTGAAAACCCTGTACCAACCTAACCAGCGTATACCACAATCCCTTCTATTATGGAGGAGACTCGAGCCCAGTAGTGGGACGCATATGAGCTTAGATGATTACTTCCCCTGGGGATCTTAGCACCCTGCTGAAGAACTATTCATAAAATGGTCAGTAGTAGACTACAAACTCTAAATCTCACCAACTGCCTGACAAGGGTGATGGACATTATGCCCCATTGGGGAGAGCTGTCCAACAATGAACATCAATAGACTGATTAATGAATAAATACAGTATTCATCATCATTTCAGTTGTGTATGTCCCACTGTTGGGCTCGAACCTCCTCTACAATACGATGGAAATTCACCTACTATACTATATTTAATCCCTTAGTCGTCTTTTACGACACCCACGAGTAAGACCAGGGTTAGTGAATTGTTTCTTACTCTGTCACCACACAGAAAACCAAAATGTAATAATGAAGATATTTTTACAATTAACAGTTGAAATGGTCAGATCCAGATGAGGAAGGTCTGGTGAAATTCCTTTGTGGTGATAAGCAGTTCAACGAGGAGCGAGTACGTAATGGTGCTAAGAAACTAATGAAGGCACGTACAGGCACCACTCAAGGACGCCTCGACGGATTCTTCACGGTAATTACCTATTTTTCAATCAATTGATGTACGAATATATTCCGTATTTTAAAATTTTGTTAAGTATACAGATCTATCGCTCTGCTCCCGACATTTTTCTTCTTTCCTTTTTTAATTTAAAGCTTTATGTCAAAAAACTGTGTGCATTTATGATCTAAAGCATAGATGTCAGTCTCAATTTGGGAGAAGGCCATATATTAAATTTTGAATTCCTAGGCAGGCCAGAAGGAAAATAAAAAAAATGAACTGAATTATTATAACATTTTATTTATTAAATTATATAGTATATAATATACGGTTGTTAAAAATCATTGCGATCGTGGGAATTATTGATACGGCCCAGGGGCCGTATCTTTGATGTGACTGTTCTAAAGTATGTATTTGGTTTATCCCGATCCCAATGTTTTTCGGCGTTTAGGTCTTATTAAAAACAATTTTTCGTCACCAGTCAAAATGCGAAAGTACTTTCTGTTTAGGGGTTAAAAAAATTTCGCACTTGCACTCATAACAACCTCACCATAAGTGTCTGAGAGCGTTCGGTGAGCTTCCGCCGCAGAATTTTTAATATTAAAACACCGCAAATGACGAGGATTCGCCTCCTCCTAATTTTATAGTAGTAGGACTATACTGTTGGCAGTTGTCTGTCTACAGCCGCGGAGCGGTCCGTCTGGGGTAGTACCACACTTTCGCAGAAAATCGACGCCTGAGTAGTAATTTGTTACTGCGCTTCGTTCAGTGAACGAGCCGGCAGCCCAATTTTCTGAGTGTGTTTGCGTGTGTGGGTTTTAGTTATGTTTTTAAAATTACCGAACCTCATTGCACGCATTCACACTCTCTTCACTTCCTTCGCGGTATTAGTAAACTATTCCATTATAAAGTCAAATATTTTGAGATTTGAAGAGCTTTAGGACTTAAGTTTTTAATAATCTATTCCTCTACAAGGTCAAATACGTTTAAATTTAACTTGAGTAATAAGTAAACTAGTTCATTATAACTACACTAAGAAAGTATACGAATATTTAGGACAGAAACGAATAATTATAGGGCAATTATAAAAAAAATATATATTTCAGATCTCCACAACGCCAAATCCCAAACGTAAAGCAGAGGAGGACAAAAAGAACGCGGCTAAGAAAAAGGCGAAGAGCAGCGGTGGTGGACGAGGGCGGAAGCCTAAATAAATTACTTATTTCAATATTTTTAAGATCTAAGGTATTAAGATACTCCATTCCTTTGACAGCCTATGATTGGGTCATACCTCGTTCGAACCTTCCGGGACGGAGGAAGGACGGCGTGTTGCCTCATAACCTATCAAGTTATCTTCATATCACCATTTGGACAATCCGGCTATCCCTAGTTCTTGTCTTCTATGATTAAGAAAATCCTAGTGTAATACTGAATCCCAGCAAACAACTTTCATAGTATTTTAAAATATGGGAAGGTACTATATGGGGATTTTGACTGATTTTTTTTATAGCATGTATATAGAATAGACAGAAAAAATGTCGATCTGTTAAGGAATATAACATTTATTTTCATATTGAGCTATTCAAAAGTATGCATTTTAATTTTAATAATTAGACAGAGAGAGCTATACTGAACGATGACGTCACACTTCGCAGTCTCCATACTAATGTGTTAGCTATACATTTTAAAGGCTTGTTACTTGCCGTATATAGTATAACCATATATATTATAGACCCCAGGATTTTTTTTAATTTATAGCTATTGTATAAAAATATAATAATAAATTGGTTATTTAATAGTAGTCAGCTACCCAATAACTAAAATATAGGAGTCGAAAGAAATAGTGATTACACAGATGACGTCAGATATTTCCAGACAGAAAATGGACTTACTCTTGAAATCAATTCTAATTTCGAATCCGATTCAATTCCCAACTCACCAAACTTATATTTGGTACTCTTAAACAAAATCGAGAATGAATTCTTCGCATTTGCTGTTTTTATTTTCACAATGTGTCGTATTTTATAAACTAATAACATTACCAAACTCGATCACAACAAAGACGCTTTCTTGGAATTCTGCAACATTAACAATTTTAAACTACCTCAAAACACCTCGGGAGCAGCAAATATTTGACTTAATCGACGAGTCGAATTCATTTAGTTTAAAATAAAATCCGCCGAATTTGATTCCACTCGAGGGCTAGTATCGCTTTCAATAGTACCAAATTGCTCAAATTCGAGCTGCGATTGGATTCGAGAACCGAGATTCAAGAGTAAGCACACTTCTATGCGATTCACATATCCTCGGTCCCTTATCCTAGTTACATAATCACACCTGTTTCTCATAAGTAAAGAAAGACTGAATATCCATCCATGCAGTCTCTTTTCTCTTTACCTTAATCTATAAAATTAAGCTTGTATAATTCGCTGGAAAGAACCAATCAGAATGTTATGTGATTTTTTTTAATATAATGAATAATTAAACAATCTTGTTTGACTGTCTAATCCGTTGATTAGAAAATAAACTTTATGGAGTAAAATATCGCCACCCCTTACTTTCTAGCGAGACTCGTAGAAATCGATTGAGTGATTAATAGGAGAATGGTCATAAGCGCTCCTATGAAGCTCAACACCATGAGTTCGATCGCCAACCCCTCTGTTTAACGTAACGATTGTGACCTTATTCATATATGGGAAGGTCTACGATCAAAAGTGGATCATGAATGTTGGAAATAAAGTAAATAATCATAAACATGATCCGTGTGGTGACGCAGTAAGAATACAATTCACCCCTCTTGGCCGTGAGTGTCCTAAAAGACGACTAAGGGATATAATCCTACTATAATTATAAACGCGAAAGTTTGTATATTTGTAGTGTATATTTCACGCAAAAACTACTGAATTGATTTTGATGAAACCTCACAATAATATAGCTTACATATCAGAATCACACAGACTATAATTTATCGTGATATTCCCACGGGAAGGGGTAAAGGTGAACGCACATTATCCGAGCCGAAAGAGTCGAACGAAACTAATTTTAAAATTCTTTATATGAACTCTCATAAAACCTCGTATACCTCAGATTCGGACGACGATTTCTATACAAAATTCTAAAATTCATTTCGTTCGGCTCGGATAAGTGTGCGTTCACCTTAAAACCGCAGCGCGTTGTTATAGTCCATAAAATATAGGATGATCTCCGTGACAGTTGTCCCTAGTGCTGTCACGCTTACGATAAAGTGCGTAGTTTTTTTTATCGATAAAACTATTTTTATAATTGTGATTTTCTATTATAATTAAATTCAATCAATGAAAATCTTTTTGAATTTATTTCAGACTAAAAGTGTTTTTTGACTATTTTAGTTATTCAAAAGAAGTACAATCAAGGTCTAGGTCACTATTATCGTCATCACTGGAGCGTTCCTGCTGGAACATTTATCATTTTTTGCCAAATAAGGACAATCGTTAGATCAATCAATCAATTACGACTGTTTTATAAATAAATATGTCTAGTTTATTGGCAATAATGCGTACATAATATTATCATCTACTCTGAGACGAAAAGTAGTTTTTAATGTTTAATTAATTCAATTTTTGGTTTTTATAATGTAACTGTTTTAATTGTAAAAAATATGTTGAAAGTTTTATATAGGTACTGTATTGGGTTTATTTCTTTTATGAATAATTTAATAAAGATTGGTTATCGATTTACGTATATCGACTGTCCCATCTCTTTTATTTTTAGTCCAGTATGACCTTGTACGTGTGTAAGCATCATTTATGTATAAAATGTTTACTAGGTATTTCCAGTACTTACGAGGTACATTTTAGGCATGAACATTAATATTTTTATATTTATAATATATTGCAATTCAGTTGCAATAAAACTGGCACGAAAAGAACGAAAATATATTTGATACAAAATGAAATTGTAAACATTTCGCTCGTTCAAACTTACTTCGTTGGTTTCGTTGACATCTGTCACAGAGATCAAGCTATATTTTATGGACTATAGTATATGTATACTATACTTATATGTATAATATTTATGCAAGAGAAGGCAAACTCAAAACAAAACCCTACACGTCTGACCAGTGTGGTTGTACGGTATGCACAGCCTGCAGTGGACTGTTATAAGGTGATTTTTACGGAGTTAGGTGAGGAACTGATCTTAACCTATCCCTGCAAGCCGCGAAGAAGTAAATATGGAATACTCCAACCTTTAATCCACTCTCGCCGAGGGCAGTAGCGTCATCGCAGTAGGCTCGCCAAACCGCGCGGTCAGCTTCACTATATTCTTAATTATATTTATAACTAGGCAGTTCACAGCACCACAAATCACTATTATGGTGGTTCCAAATGTTCCGTATAACAATGTCCTTCCAAGGATTAAGCAGGCCCGGCGATTACGAATACCCCGATGGCACAACCGCCTGGCGGACCGAGTTGTCTCCAATCTTCCGCTATACTACTTATTCAAGTTGTAAAGTTTTTCCAAATACCCTCCACATAGCTTGCAGAGACCGAACAGTGGTATAGTAGGTCAAATTCCCTCCCATAGTTGAGGTAGCCCCAGCCCCACAGTGGGACGTGTATGGGCTGAGATAATGATGATTATGACCATGATGGCTTCGAAATTAGTCGGATTGTTTTTCTAGTATTAACGTGTTTTGTGATTGAACTAATTGTTGTGATATTACGTGCGGTATAGATCATATTTTACGTGTGGTGCTGGAGTAAGAATACAATTCACCACCCTTTCTTGTCCGTCGGTATTGTAAAATATCACTAAGGGGTATGATATGCAAATAACATAAGATAACTTAAAATGCTGTATCGACATGGCTGTGATCAGCTTTGTTGTGTAAGAGCGATGTTGGCTGATGCATAGCGGATGTCGATGTCCTTCTCATTGTGGCAAATGCCTGGGACTCAATCTGAGATGAAGATCTTAGATGCTGAGATGAAAATAATAGCTTTGAACCACGGTACAGTTTATAAAACCTGCCCCCTCTACAGTTATTAAACCCATCCACCTTGTTCGAATTTTTGATACACGACTATGCAGAATTTAGAATTGAAACTATATATTCTTTACTTAGAAATTGGTGTCATATAAATGATAATATTAAAAAAAAAAACGCTATGCAAATCCTTTATTTCCTAAACACGTACATGTTTTGCAATTAATATTCTATATAAATATCTCTTACGATGAGTAAATAACATTGCATAATTTCTCAAAAATGCTTACACTTAAATCTAAGTTTTATAAATAACTATTGTGTTCTCATAATTTACCAAAAATAAGCTACATATAGCCTTTGCAGAAAAAAACTCGATACATGCATAGATAGGATCTTTTTAATCTAAGACTAGAACAGTAAATTTTGACTTGGAATCATAATTTCGGCAGTAGTAGATTTCACATGCAAGGCAAACTAAAGAGCCTTTTTCTACGATTTTGTTGATGCGTTTTAAATTAAGTAATATTTTATGTTCTAATTTTGTGTAAAACTTTGCCTAAAACATGTATTTAATTTCGTCTAAAACTGGATACATGGATATTTTTCACCACTATTCCATAAACAGTTATTTCATCCTTAATCAATTGAATATAACCAAGGATTCGTATATTCTTACCATAGATAATAAACCAATAAATCGTTGTGGGCGTGGTCGTCGCTACGCCTCAAATACGTATAGACAATTATATTTATTTTTTCAACTCTATAATATTACTGTTTATGGTTTCACAACTTGAACTCTGTAGGATTAAGAAGTGTAAAAACTGTATTACTATACCTAAATATATTTTTATTCATCAATAATATCAGATTAAATTAAATTTAAAATGTCTACAAACATTCATGGCTTTAAAATATCATATAGCATATAATATAAACAAACATATATGATTTTGTATAATGAAAACATACTTAAACGAGATTAACGTAATTATTAGTAAATAATTATTGTTTTGCCACACCAAAGCTAATATAAATCAGTAGTCGTTACTAGAAATCCAAGGGTTGGAATCGTTAAGTACTTAGACATTACAAGCCAACATATTACAGTACATTTGAGTAGTTTTTTTATAATAATTTAAGATCTTTCACATAAAATTTTTACAAATGAAAAGGCAGTCGATATTAAAGTGTACAAATAAAGTATCCAGTGTATTTATCTTACTAATTTCCATGTATCTTCTGTATTTACCGCGAGAACCGTTTTGAACTATAATTGCAAATGATAGGTGACGCTGTTGTTGAGATCCACAAATTTGTCACATATTTTAATTTTTATTCTCTTTTTGCTCAAGAACCCTTATATATAATAATTATGAATGTATTTAGAAGTTTGCTTTCAAGAAGTTAATGAGGCCGTTTGTGGAGGCGTCGTGTGATGTCACAGGCGCACTATCTTGCAGTTCTGGCTCAATGGCTTTAGCTAATTGCTTTCCGAGTTCGACTCCCCACTGGTCGAACGAGTTGATGTCCCAGATAACGCCTTGTGTGAAAATCTTATGTTCATATAGAGCTGTGGAAATGTAAATTTATATTAATCTGTGTTATAATAGCGTGAATCGTAAAGATCTGCTAAGGGATCACCAGGAAAACGTACGACCCTCCTTTTTTGTGGTAGGTAATTGTCCTTACACTGAGCGACAACGTGGGAACACCCACCATGCCTCCGGTAAGCCGAGATCCTTGAACACTAAACTCTAAATTGAAGCTATATTGATTACATATCATAACAACTTTAAAGATTTTTTGGAATACATAATCTATTTATTGAAGAAATGTAGAACAAAAGAGTGAAATAGTGACATATAAAGGACTACAATTCATAGCAATGTACATACCAATGAGAGATCCTAATATGAATGGTGTGATTTTCTTGACAACAATAGAGTTTGTGGGACGATTGCCCTGGAACACTGTGTGGAAGTATCTTGGACACAGCATCCGGGGACATGCCTGACTTCTCTAGTTCCGCTTGAGCCTGTATATTGTATAAGTTAAATACTCCTTAAAATCATCATTTAGTGACCATTTTTAATACCTTCATTATGCAATAAAGAAATATGTAAATATTAGGTGCTGAACCAGCTGGTAGGAATCTAAAAATTTCTTAATTCAATTGCAGCACCATTTATTAGGACTAATTGTCAATTTCAACCATTCTTGAATCCACTCAAGCACACAACTTTCATCCAAAGTGGCATAGCTGTTTAGGAGTTCAGTCACAAACATACATACAGAACAGTTATTGATTAACTATACAAATATGTATGTAGGTACTAGTGATGTAACAAATGTTCTCACTAGTAGATACTAGCTAACCAAATAAATACTATTCTTTACAGCTCTAAAAAGTTTAAGTCAATCTACAGCACCACTTACTCAGTCCTTATTGTCAATTTCAACCATTTTTTAATCCCCTTGAATACACGACAAACTTTATCAAAATCGGCCCAGCTATTTATTAGTTGTCTCATATATAAAATGTATCCATCCAACTCATAATATGTCCCACTGTTGGGCTCAAGACTCCTCCATAATGGAAGGCGAATTTACTAATATGGAATACATTGATCAGACGTGTTGGGATAGGGTTTTATTTCGAGTTTTTCTCCTCTTGCACCCATGTTATACGTTTAATATATCCCTTAGTGGTCTTGTACGACATCCATAGGCAAGATAGGGAGTAGTGAATTATATTACTCTGTCACCACATGGAATCATTTGGTAACGAATACTGTTAATTTCTGGTATTACCCAGTAAGTTAAACTAGTGCAATTTTACTTGGAAAGTTGTCATTTATTTTTCATTTTTTGATAAAATATTTTGTAGGATGCAACTGTCTCTACATAAATGGACCGTGATAGTAAGACTTGAAAAGCTTTCTGATCGTGAAGTCTGGTAGATGCTATATCATAACTCGCATGGACAAATGACTATATTATAGTACCCACCTCTTCTGCAGTCTTCCCCTTCATAAGCGCTTCAGTCTGTGCAAGGAAGTTGGCGAGTAGAATCTTGTGGTGAATACCATTGCTGATTGGGTTGTGGGTCTGCGCGGGCGCTATGAAATCGCACGGAATCAATCTATAAAAACAATGACGACAGTTATTAGATCCATTTTCATCCACCTGGCTTTCTGCTGGATCACAGTGTATTATTCTTTTATCTATTATTACTAATCCGGACTATATCGGCGGGTGACGGGGGTGCGAGCGGAGGGCGGTGTGGTCTCGTTAAGGGATCTCACTGCCTGGCGCGTCGACGCCCGCCGAGACGTCATCGCCCGTTGGGCTGTCCGGCTGGAGAGGCCTCGGTTCGGGGTGCGAACCGTGGAGGCCTTCCGGCCGGTGCTGATGCAGTGGTTGGAGAGGCGGCACGGGGTGCTCTCCTTCCGACTGGTGCAGGTTTTGACGGGGCATGGGTGCTTCGCCAAATACCTGCACAAGGTCGTTAGGAGGGAGAGTACACCGTCCTGCCACCACTGCGATTGCGACGAGGACACGGCGCGCCATACGCTCGAGGCCTGCGGGGCTTGGGCAGTGCAGCGCTGTGAACTCGTCGCAATCATCGGTACGGACCTGACGCTGCCGGCTATAGCTAGGGTGATGGTCGACAGCGTCGGGAATTGGGACGCGGTCGCAGCCTTCTGCGAGACAGTGATCTCGCGGAAGGAGGCGGCGGATCGCCTGCGTGAGGAGCGCAGCCTTGATGAGGAGATCCGCCGCCGGCGACTGGGGCGGCGCAGGCGCAACTATCTGCGCCTCATGCCGCCCTAGCCGAGGCCGCGGGTGACGTGACCGGGGATTAGTCCGTCACCCGCCGAGAGGCCGACCGCGTGAGGAAAGACCGACGTCCTCCCCGAGGGGGGGACGTCGGTCGATGGCAGGGTACCCCAATAGGGGGTATTCCGTCGGGCCGACCACTGACGACAAGTTAACGCTGCTCCAGTGGTCGGCCCAACAACGAAGGCGACGTGGTTTTCGGGTGGGTCGCGGGAGTTGCGTGCTTAAGCCCCTCTGTCGCCCCGGACGGAGTGGTGCGGAGGCGCGCCGACCGCGGCCCACCCACAAAAAAAAAATCTATTATTACTAATGATTTTATGCCTTGGTAAACTTTCCCAATATTCTGCAGTGTCTGAAAACAGATTTATAACCAGTGTGTGTTACGAGCGATGACATGCGGCACTGAAACGTGGTCCCTAAATGTCGGCCTCATAAAAAAACTCAACGTGCTATGGAGAGGGCTATGCTCAGTATTTCTCTACATGATACAATCCGGAATACGGAAATCCGTAGAAGAACGGGTGTAACCGACATAGCCCGCAGAATTAGCACGTTGAAATAACAATGGGCAGGCCACATCGTTCGTCGAATAGACAACCATTGGGGAAGAAAGGTTCTCGAGTGTCGACCACGTACTGGACGACGCAGCGTAGGACGACTTCCTATTAAGTTGACTGCCGACATCTTAAAAGTCGCAGGGCACCGTTGCATGCAAGTGGCGCAGGACCGTTCTGAGTGGCATTCTCGTGGGGAGGCCGATGTCCAACAGTGGAAGACGGATGGATAAAAATTTTTCCATAATGGCCGTTGTTATTGCAACCATTGACATTTTAAATGGCAACCATTGACATTTTAAATGATAACCGTTGCTAAATAACTAGTTAAATGTTTACTATTTTTAATGTAGTTTTTTTTTTGATTCATTCATCATCATCATTTCAGCTCATATACGCCCCACTGTTGGGCTCGAACCTCGTCTTTAATAAGAGGGAAATTAACCCATAACCACGCTGCTCAGACGTGTTGGTATAGGGTTTTATTTTGAGTTTTCCTTCTCTTGCATAGATGCTATTTGGGTAATTAACCCCTTAGACGACTTTTACAATACCCACGGGCAAGAGAGGGGATGGTCAATGGTATACCTACTCCGTCACCACACGAAAAAACAAAATTATTGAAATTACAATATTTTGACAAATGGGTAAAAAATTATTCTCTACTCACGTTGCTTGCGCTTATAATTATAGGTACCTACGTAGCTTTCTCTTATGTGACGCAAACGAAGTTAAGCAGTTCAGCTAGTTAATTAATACATACAAAGAATTTAGAAGTCTTCAACAGATTCAGCAAAATGTCATTGAAGGAATCTAATACTCGTAACTGACCTGGTGCCTTGGTGTATAAGTTGATAGAAGGCATGTTGTCCATTAGTCCCGGGCTCACCCCATACGATTGGTCCAGTGCTGTAAGGCACGACGGAACCAGAACGTGTTACGTACTTGCCGTTACTCTCCATGTCACCTTGCTGGAAATACGCTGCAAATCTATGTACAAACAAAATTATATAGTTACTACAATAGTGGGTAAAATTAAACCATTTTTATTTTTTTGGGGTTTTAGAGACAACGTGAAAATGTCTGATTCCGTTACCACACGGAAAATTGCTTAGACCTATGTTTATATTTGTGTGTGTTCAGATGGATTAGATCAATAGTTTGCACTGCGATCAATTTAAAAAACATATTTTTATTTGTAGAGATAAGAATCTGCTGGTTTTTTTTAATGTAATATAATGTAGAGAAGGTGCTAAAGAGTAGTAAATATTACTTGGACTTTTTTTTTTTTTATTAAATTTCATGCAACAATGCAATGGCGGACTTAATGCCAAAGGCATTCTCTACCAGTCAACCATAGGTGATGCAGAGACGAAAAAGAGGTAGGTGCATGTTCCGAGATAGCTATATTATTGTAAAATGAAAAAGAAAATATATTTTACATAGATAAATAGGTATATACGAAAATATATAATACATACCAAAGATACATACATACCCAAATACAAAGATAGATGATATATAAATATATACATACACAGTATATATACATAATTATAAGGACATTATATCAGTTGTGATGATTCTGCCAACTCGTTTAAGAGATGGAGTCGAACGCTCTTCTTAAATGTTTGACGACTAGTTGCCATCCTGATACCGAGAGGTAGTGAGTTCCAGAGGAGAACCGCCTGGACAACGAAAGAGGAATGCACACGATCAGAGTGATGAGATGGACAAAGTAGGAGCAAGTTTTTGGAGGAGCGAAGGTTTCTGTCATGCTTAGTAGAGTGGTATTGAAAGAAACAAGACAAGTAATTAGGAGAGTTGAGGATAGAATATAGAAAAGTAAGGGCACGCAAACTACGGCGTTGTCGAATAGTTAGAAAATTTAATTGAGAACGATAAGCAGAAATATGATCATACTTGCGAAGATTATATATGAATCGAATGCAGTTATTGAGAACACGGTCTAGTTTTATGTTTTGTGAAAATTTGTTTAATATAATTATAATTTATATAATATAATTATAATTTTAATATTTAGATATGGTGTGACTTTTTATTAACTACATTAACTTTTTAATATTTGCATGCTCAATGGGCAGAATGTATCTGAACAAACTATTTTTTTGTAAGACCCTATCAATGTACATACATTCAATGCAAAGAAATAATTTGATTGATTGAATAATAATTTGGTTGTCAACGCCCAATGACTTACATGACGGACAGCGATTATAAAAAAACCCTTGAGTACAATATGAACGAAATCAAATACATATATGAATTATGAAAAACAATTATATGAGATTTGGTTATATTGAGATTTGATGTTTACGCGAGCACTACACATTGTAAATAAAACTACTTTTACCATTGATGTAACAAATTAACTAGATACACAATCTCATACAAAAGTTCTTTTAAAACTGTCCCAAATTGTATTAGTAGTCCTAGTCTAAATAATTATTATACATTAATGAAAATTCAACCTTATGAGCATAATTTATAGTTGTATTCACAATAATAAGTACGATAAGCCATAAAATTTTTACGACCGAAGCTCGCCTCTCATTGGTCATCATAATTCAAATCAAATTCAGTCTTACATGCATGTTTTAAAGTTTATATTACGAGGTGTCAAAAAAGCTATATTAATAATAAAGGTCACGGTATTATTCGACGAAAATAAAAGGAGATATTAATGTCTTATTCTACATTGAAAATGATTCCATTGAATTCCATCGTATTATTCTTGCAACGCTGAGTGAAATTTTGAAACATAAAATCTAAATCACCATATTCCACCCGATATTTAGTCATATAAACAATAAAAACAAATCAATGAATTGTTTAACTTACTGGAAGTACGAAATCTCATCCTTTTTTAACGTTTTTGACGTATTATTTTTACAATTGTTCAATGAACACTTCGTCATTTCTAACGTTCATACAATAACGCGGTTGACACAAGACTACTTGAAGAGAATGCTAAATTCTTGTTGTGGCGCTCTTTTTATGAGGACGTTTTTGAGACGCTGTTTGTGTATCTTGGGTTTTTTGTTACATCAATGACTTTTACGGATTATATCGCGTTTGTATTTGATTTATGATTGCCCAACGTTTCGAACACTTTGCAGCATGACCATGAATGCTGCAAAGTGTTCGAAACGTCGGTCAATCATAAATCAAATACAAACGCGATATAATCCGTAAAAGTAGTTTTATTTACAACTAGCAATCCGCCCTCGCTTCGCTTCGGTTATAGTTGTTTTACCCGCGTAGTTCCCGTTCTCGTGGGAATACCGGGATAAAATATAGCCTAGTTTACGCCCTGATATTATAGCTTTCCATTGGTGAAAGAATTTTTGAAATCGGTCAAGCCGTTTTGAAGATTACCCGAAACAAACTGACAGACAGACAGACAAAAATTTTTTAATTGCTATTTTAGGCATAGGTGTCGTGCAAATAACCGTGTGAGCATGAAAAAAGCCTATTATTTTGACATTACAAACAGACACTCCAATTTTATTTATTGGTATAAATATAGATATATTGAGATTGCTAAGCTAACAATGTATTCGCATGAAGGACTTTTGGCCATGGTCATGAATAAATATAAAAATAAACTACCCATCTATAAACACTGTGGTATTTTAAACGTACTACACTCTAAAATCAACAAAAGACATACCTGTGTAAATACTGGTCGTAGGGTAGAAGAGCATGGGTTTCAGCACCATAAAAGTTGGAGTACCATACTCCTAACAACGCCAGGATCACTGGTGCCTAACAAAATAACACATTAAATCATATATTCCCCGTGTGGTACATTATAGAAAAATTAAAAGTGCCCCGCAATATAAGAATTAATTCCTTAGGACATCTGCAAGCAACCCTTCTCCTGTCCAAAATTTGCATTCGAGGTTTGCCGGCAATTTAAACCCCTGGATCTAAATTTATCTATCTATCAATCGGTAGACATCCACTCTTGAACTCCTCTTAGTTTAGCCCTCCCCACGAGACTGACCATTAGTTTATGTAATAGTCATGTACCGCTTTGTCTCCTGTGACTTTTAAGATGTCGTCAGTCCACCTAGTAAAAGGTCATCAGCTTCGTGGTCGCCGTTTGAGAATGTTTATTCCCTAACGGTTGTTGATTCGACGAGTAATGTATCCTACCCATAACCACATGCTAATTTTCGAGCCATATAAGTTACACCCGTTCTACTACTCCATATTTCGGATTAAATCGCGTAGAGAAATACTGAGCATAATTTTATTTATATCTCATCATTAAATAAGTCTACATCTAATAAAGTATAAAATCTACATCTAATAAGTCAGAAATATAAAGATAATCTTACATTTTTCTCTAGCGGTTGACTAGTGAAATGATCGTCCATAAAATTGGCTCCTTCTAGAAGCTTCTCGAAGTTGTCATAGCCGATGTACAAGGAAATCGATAGACCAATAGCTGACCAGAGAGAGTACCTGTAAATAGCATATTATTTTCACTATGTAGAAGCGATGTCCTGAGACCTTCGGAGTATTTACCCGAAAAGGGACCCTTTGACACCCCACACTGCCTCATCATCATCTTGCTCTTATCCTAATTACTTGGGATCGACGCAATATGTGCTTTTCTTCCATTGTACAGATTTCAAATAATATTGATAAAGACGGGCCGCCTGCCTGACATCAACTCTCCTTGGAAATGTAACTGTTGGCCAGACGGCATCAAATGGAGTTGATCCAGATTGATATAAAGCTCTTTGTTGGTTTTACAACACACACCAGCAATGAAAGGGTAGGTAGTATCGGTAGCTGCTACCACAAGCATTGACGCTCACATATCTTTTGTCTTCAGTGGAAGAAATTCAACATCCCTTTCAAGCAGGATCTTATTGAAGTCATATCCAACTTGCTGTCTGCCTAAACGACGGCGATTTGGGTGAGGTTAAATTGTACCCCGCCCACAAATAAAGACTTCAATTAAGCCCCGCCCACAAAAAAAAAAGAAAATTATATTAGGAACACTATCTGGCGATGAATTAAGAATACAATATGTTCCACCCATTACTCTTACGTCGGACTCGTTTTACGGAGTCTTAAAAAACTGACTGACAGAGAGTGATCTGGAGAGTGGGACAGCAGTAACCTCATGGGTACTGCATTCGCCAAACCTTCGGCCAATTGTATTACGTTATTATTCCTTCTCAGGGAGGCTTATGTCCTGATGTACCAGTGGTCGGCAATCAAAAAAAGGTAGGCATATGTCCTACAAAGGACTTTGATGAACTGTTAGATGAATGAATAGAATGTTACCTGCCGCCGACCCAGTCCCAGAAGCCAAACATATTGTTAGCGTCGATACCGAATGACGTGACCTTCTCGGCATTAGTAGACAACGCCACGAAGTGTTTCGCTACAGCCGACGGCTAAAAAACATAATTTTATTTTTACACCTTTTTATATATGGTTTTAATTGGTTGGTGGGATTTAGAATGTAGGTGTACCGAAATGGTACATTGAAACTATATCAATGATGGCTGCGCTGGTAGTTAACCTCACGATTTCCTGTTTACTTTCCCGAAGAAGCTGCGAAAACTGAGGAATAACCAGGAGAATGGCTGCAGCACTCGTCTGGAAAATTTATAAGAACAACTGCAATCGTGGCATAGTGGCTTGACATAATACATAGTATGTTTGTAAAGCTTTCTGAGATACAAAAAAAATATTAGATTATACTTTTTCTGTACACGAATTGTGAACAGACATATTTTATAGAAAATATTTCAAAAAGAGAAAACATTCATTCATTTCAATATCATTACGGCTCATATGCTCAATGGGAGGAAAATTTAAATTATTTCGAGATTCATTCTCTCGCATAGATGTTATCTGCAATAATCTCTTAGTCATATTTTACGACACCTACGGAAAAAAGGGACCTTTTGTATTCTTACTCTGTCACCAAAAGGAAACATTATTTTTTTCTAAGTGGTTAAAATGATAAAAAGTAATACTTACATCTTTGGCCGCATCCAAGAACCAGCTTTTGGCTGACGTGGCATTAGTTATCGTCTCTTGAGTGGTGAATGTCTTCGATGCAATGATGAATAGGGACGTTTCAGGGTTGAGGCGTTTGAGCACCTCCGCTAGATGTGTACCATCGATGTTCGACACAAAGTGTACCTGAAAATGAATTAATCGTAAACAAAATAATGTTAACAAGAAATTTGTTAGTACACACACCTATCGCGCTAACTGAATTGGTAAAGCGGTTAGGTTCAAGGCGTGCGCATGGTAACCATGTTTTCGTTTGTAAATTGGTTTTTATAAATAGCTTAATCAGACTAACGCAAAATCGACAAAAGTTTATCATCATAATCATCATCTCGGCTAATATTCATCCCACTGTTGAGCTCGAGTCTCCTCCATATAGGGGGGCAATTAAAGTACTATACACGCTGGTCAGACGGGTTAGCATAGGATTATATTTCAAGTTTTCCTTCTTTTGCATAGATGTTATATCCCCAAGTCGTCTTTTAACACACTCATGGGCAAGAGCGGGTGTAGGGAATTGTATTCTTACTCCGTCATTGTTGTGCCTGATGCACTACCTGACGCCCTAGCAGAGGCTAGCCTCGTAACGGCGATCGGCGTTCCGGGAAGGGGACGTCGATGGCAAAGGGTACGGGGTATTCCGTCGAGCCGACCACTCAAGTCAAGGAACTCTGCACCAGTGGTCGGGCCAACGACAAAGGCGACGTGCCATAGGGTGGATTACGGGGACGCGCGCCGCCCCTTTGTCGCCCCGAACGGAGCCGGGCGGTGGGTGCCCTGACCGTAGCACCCCCCCCAAAAAAAACTCCGTCATTATACGGAATAATATATACTTATTATGTAAAATTAATTACATAATAACTATGTAACTACTTGTAATATATTACGTAAGTTATTCTTATTAATTAGTTGTCTATCTTTAAGTATGTGAGATAAAAATATTATTGAATTTATTTCTCCACATTGATCTGTGCAGTAACAAATAAGATAAAACACTAAGTTTTATACAGTAACGATATAAGAATTCACATGATATCGTACACATGAAATAAAACTTAAAAAGTCTACAGAAAATGTGCTAGAATATAGTGAATATTATTTAATAGTGGTTTACGTGTATTTTCAAATTCAGTCAAAATGCCTAAAGAAATTATTTGATTTCATGTTTGTGACTGCAAAGTGGTAGACTGATGGAATAAAATTTTTGAAAACTTATTGCATTTTTATCCAAATGTTATTTTATAAGTTTGACTATTATTTTGAACATCCATTGCGCGCTGCCCTGTAAATGCGGGCAGTGGGGATCGCGGTATCGCTGGAGGTGAAACGAGAGTGCAATATAGGTCACATAATTACAGCGGTGGCCTTACTCATTGCGAGGCTCCGGGCGGCAGGTCTTTGCAAGGCCCCGGGCGGCAGGTCTTTGCGAGGCCCTTTGTCCTTCGTGAAAAGTATGAGATACGAAAGTAAGTCTGGTTGTTTGGTTTAGGGATTTGTCATGTTTGATGAAAAATACTAAAGTTGTACAAATAAATAAAATTTAAGTTTTATAATATTGAAAACAAAGAGAAAAATATAATTAATAAGTAAAAATGTAATTCAAAATCTATATTTTTTTAAATTTGCTTGGGTTGTTGCGTGAGGCCGCTGTAAGCGCGAGGCCCCGGGCGATTGCCCTGTTCGCCACCCCCTAAGGCCGCCACTGCATAATTATGAAATATTTCAAACATACCAAAAGTTTAAAATTCATTGATTGTGATCATTAATCTTTTATAATTGGAGTAAATTTAATGACAAAGGTTGAATAATAATAAAGTGGATTAACATTATAAAATTCAGCATTATTTCTACATTATTATTTTGATATAAATCGAAAAATGAAATCGAGGTTATGATAAAACATCAATAATCATTAATCTCTTGTATGATTACTTGTTTCATTATTTAAATTAATCTGTAATCAAGATTGAAAATTGCAAAATGTAATCATAATCTTTAATCTGATTGCAAAACTGTATTAGAATATAAAATTCTACAACTATATATGTTAATCTTTGTAAATTTAACTCTTTAACATACTCTTATCTTCATATACCCACTGCTTTTCTTTTCCTGTATCTTAATTATTTTGTTTCTTATTACCTTATATATTATGACAGATGTTGAATTTTTTTTGTGCATGTTCAAGGGGATTCGAGGAGGGTTTAGATTCACAATTGGACCCGGTAGATGACGCTTATTTGAACAGAACAACGTCTGTTGAGTGAGCTAGTAAATTATATATTTAACCTTTTCTAAAATACTTTCGTTCCTTTTTTTGGAATTAATCCCACCACACATTCCCATAACTGTAACTCCTGTAGGCCAGGATCCATAATGGTCTCCGTATAAAACACCGAGGTTTGACCATCAGGAAGTTCCGGGCAACGCTTTTAATTATCTTGGGACCCACAACAAATTTAATAGTTGACAATAGTTGCTCAAGATTGAGAGAACTGGAGAAAGTTGGAGGCCTTTGCCAATGAGAGGCATACAGACAGGATTGTCAAATAGTTATAATAAGTGTAGAATATAAGAAATATAGTACAAGTATAAGATAGATACAGAATATTTAAGTTAAACATTGTAAATGAAATACTGTTTGAAATAAAGGCTAATAGGCATTTTATTAGCGCTTTTTTTCCGAGGCCTACAATGACTGGTAAGTCACATCCCCATCTCAATCAGGATAATAAGGGATAAAAGATGGCGTACAACAACACAACTATTCATAGACATACCTATCTATTGTCGTATGACTGAGCCACAATTACATATTTCTTACATCTACTCTGATAGTAAATAACTTACCTTCAGATGATTAGCGTAAGGTTTGAGCGCTTCAGTCACCATGAGCGGACCAAGATCCGAGCCACCAATACCAATATTGATAACATCTGTAATCGGCTTGCCTGTGTAGCTACAAAAAAGGGTAAAATTTTCTAATATGTAAACTTTGCAACACTAAAGTTATGATAACCAATTTAATTAGGCAATACAAAGCAGAAATACATTATTATTTTGAAATGGGGGGTAGGAAGGAAAACCTATTTCCCCATGATTTATCAATGTAATACACATTTTGAAATAGCAAAAGTTAGGATAGAAACCATTTTTTTGTCAGAAATATGAACTTAAAATCTAAAAAAGGTCACTCAAATAATCTTACAGAAATAGGTAAAATTTATAAGTTATAAAACAAGAAGGCATCTTTTTGCAAAAATGGGACATATTCCTTGTAGCTCCGTGGACAACAGGACAGACAGCCTGAAAACATCTCGTCCCTTTAAGAATAGGACTTATGATCATGTTAATAATACCATACCAGCTAGACAAATTAATGTTTTCCTTTGAAGTTATCTTTTCGCATTCATCAAAGACCATGTATGTACTTTAAAATTTTAACTTACCCCTTCCACTGTCCACTAACAACTTGACCAGTGAACTCTTTCATATGATCTAGGACAGCATTCACATCTGTAGTTACATCCTTGCCATTCACCAGGATAGGACGGTTCTGTCTATTACGGAGGGCTATGTGTAAGACGGCACGATCTTCCGTGAAGTTGATCTTTTCACCTGTACCAGAAATGTTTTCTCAATCCGTATTTCCAAGACAAAATCCTGCACTAAGATTCTTATTTTGCGGGGGTTTCATGATAATACACTTAATGTACACCAACTATACTCAATCTTCAGAGATAAAAAAAAAATAATTACTAACCAGCAAACATGGCATCCCTAGCCTTTTCGACATTACGGCTCTTGGCAAGGTTCAGTAGTAAACTCCAAAGTTCATCATCAATGCGGTTCTTGGAGTAGTCTAGCAAGATGTCACCATCATTCGGAGTGGGAATACGAAGACTAGAACAATTTTTAACATTATAACAATACAATATGAAGAGAACAAAATATTTATGATGTAAATAAAATAAAAGTTGTATTTCATCATTTCAGCTCATATATACCCACTATTGGGATTTTTAGCATCCTCCACAATACAGGGTAATTGACCTACTGTATTGCACTGGTCAGTTGTGTTGGTATAGTTCTTCTGTCTCACGAAGTCCGTTTGACTATGAATGTTGTTAAGTGTGCACATACACAATGTTTTAGGGTGCGTAACCTCAAGAGTCCTCAGTCTCGCTCGATCGTGACGTGGTCCAAGCTACAAGTGTTTTGCATTGGCGCTAAACTGTGCCACGGAGTAACGTTAGCATGGCAACTAAACGTAGAAGAGTTATTCCCAGTGAGGTATTTTATTTTTATATTTTTATTTTAGCAAACCGCCCTCGCTTCGCTTCGGTTATAGGTTATAGTCGTTTTACCCGTGTAGTTCCCGTTCCCGTGGGAATACAGGGATAAAATATAGCCTAGTTTACGCCCTGATATTATAGCTTTCCATTGGTGAAAGAATTTTTGAAATCGGTCCAGCCGTTTTGAAGATTACCCGGAACAAACAGACAGACAGACAAAATTTTTTTAATTGCTATTTTAGGCATAGGTGTCGTGCAAATAACCGTGTGAGCATGAAAAAAGCCTGTTATTTTGACATTACAAACAGACACTCCAATTTTATTTATTGGTATAGATTTTAAGGATAACATCCACACTAATAATATGGTGTTATTATAGTGTTTTTGTATTGTATTTGTTATTTATTCAGATTATTTTTGTAGGACCGGAGCATTATTGCTAACATTTACCATTTCCTGTGAAAAAGTATGATTTTACAAAATCAATTATGGAGTCTAATTGTAAATTGACTCATTTACAAGATATTACACGGCGTACAGCTGAGGCTACAGGAGAATGTACAAAACTGTCCAACAAATATTAAAAGAGAAGGGATCGCCATCCACATCATCAAAATTTACTTCCCTCATGAAGAAAAGAAGAAAGCGAGAAAATAACATAGAAACACACTAAGAATACGCTACAATAAGAACAGTATTAACTAAAAAAAAATACATTGCATCAAAAAATTTCGAGCAAAATATGACAAACACGGAAAGGCTGATCAGTGAAAGCTTGAATCAAATTACCAGTCAAAGGTGGCAAAAACCTGTGATCATGTGGAAAAATTCAAAAACACTACTTAAAATACATTGATCTGGCTTTTGAATTTATTAATTTCCAAGATGATTCTGATGACAGAGTATTGAAATCAGACAGAATATTTGTCAGATAATGATTAAAACGTGGTCCCTAAATGTAGGCCTTATATCAAGGCTCAAAGTCGCTCAGCGTGCTATGGAGCGGGCTATGCTCGGGATTTCTCTGCGAGATAGAATCCGGAATACGGAAATCCGCAGAAGAACGGGTGTAACCGACATAGCACGAAGAATTAGCACGCTGAAGTGGCAATGGGCAGGCCACATCGCTCGACGAACCGACAACCGCTGGGGAAGAAAGGTTCTCGAGTGGCGACCACGTATCGGAGGACGCAGTGTAGGACACCCCCCACTAGGTGGACCGATGACCTAGTGAAAGTTGCAGGGCGTCGTTGGATGCAGGCGGCACAGAACCGCACATTGTGGCGCAACGTGAGGGAGGCCTACGTCCAGCAGTGGACGGCTATAGGCTGAAATGATGATGATGAATGAATGATTAAAAAATGCTAAAATATAATTTATTTTGATTCCACCCTGTTTGTTGTACTTAAATAAAAATAATTTCTTTAAAAATGTCTGCAATGTTTTCATTTAACATTTTACTTTTATATTTTAATGCAAAGTACGTAAATCTTACGAGTTAAATATTATATAAGTGCAAGCGCAAAATAAAATGTGTACTTCTTTGCTAACGTTCCCCACATTCACACACACAAGCGCGGCTATCGGCACAGGTCACCACTACAACCAGAGCCCAGCGGATTTCGTGAGATAGAATATCTCTACGGGGTTTCATTTCAATTATTCCTTCTCTTGCATAATGTTATATGCATATTTAATTCCTTAGGCTTCTTTTACGACATCCAGGAGCAAGAAAAGAGGGTGATGGATTGTATTTTGACTCTGTCACCACAAAGAAGTTGTGTTTAATTTTCAATAATATTCTACATTCTCTTATTAAATTAAAGAGATAAACAGTATATTACTAAAATTATAAATATTTGTAATAAATTAATTAAAATAAAACTGTTAAAAAAATAGTATGTTTTTATATTCTGCATTAATTTGCATATAAAACATATCTTTGCAAAACTTAATATAAGAGCTTATAAATGATGTGTATAATTTTATATATAAGCACGTTTTATTTTAACAATTTAAAGATCCAATATCAATAATTATAAATACCTATCAAAAAGTTATTGATCATGACCTTTACACGAATTTGAAAGTGAAAGTTACACTAATACAACTTGTGTAATAGGCATATTGATACAAATTAGGATAATATTTTATCACTTATATTTTTTATTTAATTATATTATTAAACAAACTGTGTCGACAAATGATCATTATTTAGATTATTTATAGTAAAATTGAACAAACCTGTATTTGTTGAACCGGTCTGCGTCTTGTTGGAATAGTTGTTGAATATTAATCTTAGAGGAATTTGCATCGTAAAATTTCTTAATTTCTAAATACGCAGGATCATTTTGTAAATTAATTTTTGGTTCCATAGTTTTAATTTTAATTACACGGGTCTTGAAATTGCGGCACCGAAATAATTGTAATGATAACGAATGTCTCTTTGACATTACAATGATAAGTGAAGGTTATTCGCGTTTTGTTTTTGCAACAAAACATAAACATGTATTTTAAAATTCCATGAAAAGGTTTATTTTTGTATTTCTATAATAAGTAGATTGAAGCGCTCATTAGCGTAGCGTTTAATGAGGAATCTCTATTTTAGGTCTCTAGAGATATTCCATATTCTATCAGTGGCAGTTCATTTCTTTTTCCATTAATTTAAAATGATTTGGAATGAACTCGTAAATTAACTATTAAAATATATCCATTTACATATATAGGCATGAATTATAAAAATAGACTAAAAGATCACAAAATGAATATGTACTTAGTTGCACTCTGTAGCGTACGTTCTAACGTAATCAATAATCGGGAATACGCCTGCATGTAAGGTGGCGCAAGTATGGTGATTATGATAAAAAAAAATATGATATATCACCACTTGGACCCATAATACTCATCACCATCACCTTGCTCATCTCCGAATTACTTGAGGTCGACTTAATATGTACTTTTTACGTAATAATTATTATATCTTTTACTTCGATTACTTTTCTAAGAAAACTTAGGGAAAATAAGTTCTTAATCACTGAAAATACGGTGATCTACTATAATTTACAATATAGAAGGCTATATTAAATCGGATAAAGCTAATAATCACTAGGCAATAAATCCAAAATAAAGTAATAAGTAGGTGGTACCAAGTGTCCAGACTTGAATAATGGTTACATTTCCATAGTCCTTACTAATATTATAAACGTGAAAGTTTATATGTGAGGATGTGAAAAAGTTTGTTGCTCTTTCACGTAAGAACTGCTGAATGGATTTTGATGAAACTTCTCAATAATATAGCTTACATATCAGAATAACACATAGGCTATAATTTGTCCCGATAGTCCCACGGGAAGAGGAACTGCGGATGAAACCGCAGGGCGCTGCCAGTAAGTTTATAATTCAAGAAGGCGATTCGTGGTGGTAATAAAAATTTGTCAAAAACATCTAAATAGATAGTTCCTTGAAGATTCCTGAAGTCTACGTAAATAAATCTTCGCCTGCTTCTCAATTCTTCTTTCAATGTTCAGTAGTTACAAGAGCAAATAGATTAAGAATTGTACCCGAAGAATTCATTTATTTTGATATTTAAATATGGAGCCAATCGAATCGATTGCAGCCTTAAAACTCAAAATCCGTGATGTGATTAACGAATAGATATATATAGATATAACGAATACAAATAGACCCGCCATTTTGCCAAAAAGTGATTAAAAACTTTGATGAAAGAATCGAGATCTCTCAGCGTGGTCGTGGTGGACATTTGCCAGATATCATTTTTCATTCATAATTGCCGAACTTTTCTCTTCGTAATACAATAAAAATTTGAATCATCTTCATCTAAATTTCTTGTTTTATTTTGTTTTAAAAAACAAAGTCCTTGTTGAAAAACCCTTTAGATTTACCATGGGCTTATGTACAGAAACTATAACGATAGGATAATTAAAACACGAATAATAAACATAACTTTTTACTATATTGAATTTAATAATTATTGACATTTTGACAAAAATATATATTACTTAAAAGTTTCAGTCCTTAACATCTCAATAATCTGCATATTTTTTGATAATTCCTACTAATCAAACTAATATTAACCAACTATCTTTTAGTATTATCGTAGGATTGCTTTTATTACAGTTATTGGAGGATTATTTCAGGCTTTACAACTCAGATCCAAAAAAGTATACATGACCAATAGCTGAATAGTAATTTTAACATTCCATTAAATAACAGTTTTTATAATATGTCAACTATCAAATACTTTAAAATATAAACTAAGATATGTTGTCTTGAAGACGTCGATTAGATATTTTTAGTCATAATATAATGTAATACTAACTGAAACGTTTGCTACATAAATTGATGTTTTTAAAATTTGAAGATTCATATTTGTAACTAGCAGTAATACAATCCTTCAATTTATGAAAGTACGCCGTTGATAACTTACTTCAGCCGGTTTAATTATGTTAACATGTAAAGAAAGCTTTTTTTTTTACAAAATGTTCAATGAGCTTTAAAGAACCCAAACCCTTATTAACAGACATTACATTGCAAATGCATTAATGGTTTAAGATTTCTTTGCTTCGAAACGTAAGCACATAAATATACTAGGCTGTTTGGATAATGCGTGGATAAAAGGGCTAATTATTCTCATCTCGCTCGCGCTACCTACCTAAGTATCCAATCCAGTTATTGACTTACATTAGAGCGTATGGAATCTTCACATTTTATGAACATCAATGGCTACAAAGCATAGTAAAAATAAAACGTTTTGCGCGGGAATTTATACAGCGGTGTCACGCTTTTTGCAAAATTTTATTTTAAATAATTATCAAATGTTAAATAAAAAATTCATTATTTTGTGACTACCGCCATAATTTCACACGCAAATAAAAGTAAATAATACATCTTTAAGTAAAAAAAATCTATTATAGTACTACATATTTATTTTAATACACAAAATGAAAGAAAAATAATGAATGAATAAAATATTTAAAAGTAATGATAATAAAAGTCTATAAAGTCTGTTGTTTGAGACTTTTACTCATGCTCTTAAAGACTTACAAAGTTTTATACTCCGAATACTTTTTTTTACAAACTGACAATGTGGTCCAAGATTTTGGGGGAAATTTTTAATCGTCTCGTAAATATTAATAAGATAAATACAGTAAAGATAAAAATGTTTAAAGAAATATTTTTTTTATTTTATTTGGAATTTTTATATTTAGTTAAATTGAAATTTAAACAATAACTGAGAATGATTTATAATTTTGAACAAATTAACTTATTAATTTACAACTCGGCAATGGCATTTAGCGGTACATCCTATATTAAGAATATAAATTTCCTTTAAATTAAGGATCAAAATAGGAACGAATCTTTCACTTGAAAAATGAAAATGGCAATGGGGTATTTTTTGTATCTGTGGCTGAGATTTTGGAGTATCTCGATAGATGTCGCCATTTATATTATTTGCATCGCATTTTTAGTACGCTTATTAATCTATACGTCGTCGTTTTAATTTTTTTTAAAACTACCCATCATATTGTTTCCCATCCTCACGCGATTTTTTTGACCTTACCCGGGCTAGTGGTGAGCGCGGATGGCTCTTCTAAAGCTCATCCTAAAGTTATATCATTGGCATTCCTAATATTTATTTTGCATTAAAGAGCTCAAAATTTGAGCAAAAGCAATTAATAAACAAATACAATTCTAAGAAACGTTTTTTGAACTGAAAACGCCCAAACTCGACGACAAAGTTACTTATACTCGCGTCAGAACACATGACCTGATCGAAAAATCGTAAGACGACGCAGGGCGCTTACGAGAATGTGCGTGTAGCGCATACACGCCTGCTCTTTCGTTTTAAATCCACAAACACCCGGGGTTAAATTTGAAATGTTGTTTAACTTTTGTTGAAAATATTACACTACACAACTTCTAATAAATATAACCTATTAATTTAGATTATTATTTTCGAATTATTGTTGGTTTATAAAGTAGTGTTTATGATCAAGGATTAAATTTTGAATTAGTCATTAACAGTTCTTTACAAACGAAAAATAATAATCTAATAACTTGACGACAAAGTTACTTAGATTTCACTTCTATCGGCAGTCCCCAAAGACTGCACCGCATTTTTTTTAATTTAGAACTCTTGTCTAGTAAAGGTACTGTGAATAAAAGCTACTACAATTTGGATATTGGGTTGGTTAACTATTAAAGTATTTACGAGACAAACATACAATATTTTTATATATACGTATATCTTCTAAGGATTTTGTTAAAAGAGATTTTGTGTAATAAACTTGATCTACTTACTGAATTTATCATATATATATGTAAATAATATAGAACTTTATTTTAAGGGCATTAAGGTACATTATTAATAAGATAATTATTGCTGTATTATAAGACGATTAATGTCTTTCAAGCATAGTACATTTTACTGTCATTCTATTCAAAAGAATGATTTAAGGATCAAGATCTCTCGCGCAGAGTAAATTTTCTTTCCATTTAAGATATTCAAAGCCATATTACAAGGTAATAAAGATTCTTTTCTTGTATAATGCGATGCCAACAGCTAGCCATATCAACATGGCTGCAGCGTGGGTGGCTAGAAGCTGAGAATGGGTGGGTGCTCGTAACGCCCAGTACAGTGGAAAGTTGCGTTTCAATAGCTCACTGCCAATGTACAGGAATAACGCGTTTTGACCTGTTGAACAAAAATAAAAGAAATATTATATCAAAGTGTCATTTCTTAATTATTTTTTTATTACAAACGGTGGCAAACGACCATACAGTACATCTGATGGTATGTGATGCTAGTGCTCATGGACCTTTGCTAGGCCTCTGCCTACTATGGAGAAGATGGAGGGTATTAGAATGCGTGCATTGAAGTTCGGTGATACTAAAAGCATCACCAGAAACCACCACACACCAACACCGTCAGAAAGTTGGGCTTCCGGCTCTCTCGCTCACCGAACGAAACGCAGTAAAAAATTGCTACTACTCAGACGTCGATTTTCTGCAAGAGTGTGGTCCTACTCCGGACGGACCGGCCCGTGGCTGTTGACAGACAACTGTAACCAAGTAAGAATACAATTCACTGTCCCTATTTTTGCCCATGGGTATCGTAAAAGACGACTAAGGGATATAACATACATATAACATCTATGCATGAGAAGGCAAACTCGAAATAAAACTCTATACACCAACACATTTATTCAGCGTGGTGTAGTAGGTTAATTTCCCTTTGTGAAGAAGGTTTAAGCCCAACAGTGGGACGTATATGAGCTATGATTATACATACCTGCATAATACAACGGTCTACCACCCCACTTGGTCTTCAGATCAACGATGAAGTACAATGCGGCCTGTATGAATAGTGCAAGCGATGTCGTCACAAGGCAGTACGACACCGACCATAGATTCTTATTGATAGGTATCACACCACCATTCTTCGAGAACATGCACAGAGTACCACCGGTTACGCCGAATATTATCGACCAGAAAACCCAGCGCATAATACGAGCTCTGTGAAAAAATAAAAGTAAATTATAAAATGTTTTTTTTTTTGGTACAAAGTAAAAATACAATTCACCACTGCCTTTCTTGCCCCATCTCTCATCTCTTTACCTAGTCTGATTATAAGGTGAGCAGCTAGTTATACGCCCTGATTATAGATAAGCGTGAGCCTGGTTATCTGACCTGAGTATAGATGAATATGAACCTGGTTATTTGACCTGATTATAGATAAGGATTAACCTGTTTATCTGACCTGATTGTAGATAAGCATGAACCTGGTTATACGACTTGATTATAGATGATCATGATTCTGGTTATATGACCAGATTATAAATCAGCATGAACTTGGTTAAATGACCTGATTATAAGGTGAGCAATTAGTTAGCTGGCCTGATTATGGGAGAGCATGAGCCTAAATAACTGACATGATCATTAGCAAGCAGGATATTATTTTATTTATCTGACGCGATTATAGACGAGCTTATTCCTATTTACCTGGCATGATTATATGCGAGCATGATCCTAGTGGCATGCGCACCCGCTTGCACCACAAGCACGCCCGACAGGATACCTAGCAGACCTTCAGGATCGTGTGGTAACGTTGTCTTGTACAGTTCCTTGTAAGTGCCGCCCTTGTACAAGTGAGAAGGGCCAAGGATCATTCTGTGGAAATAATATAATAAGAAACTAAACTTACACTCTTAAACCATTATCACTAAATACAGTAGACACTCGATTATACGGATTCGCGATTATCCGGACTACTAGCCGCGACCTATATTATACTTACAAATCGAATTTATGCAAGCATGAACGTGTCTGAAATGGCATGTCCCGCGGGATCTTTAGTTAGTAACTTGTACCCCGCTTTGACGTGGGATATGCGCGCCCGCTCCGCAGGATATTTATTTCTCTTTTAATAAACGCATGAAATATCTCCACATACGAGGGAGTTTCACATGTGCTGAATTTTATTGCGCCAGCTATAAATGGGCCAACTCATCCAGGGTACCACATTCTCACAGAAAATCGATGCCTCAGTGGTATGTTACTGCGCATCATATCCCTTATTCATCTTTTACGAAACCTACGCGCAAGATAAAAAATGGATGAGAGGCTGGCCGCGCAACGGCGACCGACATCCCGGGACAAGGGAAAGGGACGTCGATAGGAGAGGATACCCCCCTCAGGGTATTCCGTCGGGACGACCACTGAGGACAAGGAACTCGGCACCGGTGGTCAGCCCAAAGACGAAGACGACGTGAGGCCGTGCGCCGCCCCTCTGTCGCCCCGGACGGAGGCGGGCGGCGGGTGTGCTAACCATATAACCCGCCCCAAAAAAAAAAAGATAAATAACGGATAAAAACTGTACAGAAAGCCTACATTAGTGCGTACAAAAAGCAAAATCCGATTAATTACTACAAAAGTACAATAACGTCTTAAAACTAAGACATAGAAGGGTACTGATCCTCTTCTTAATATTTCTTTGTATCAAGTATATAATAGGTCTTACCTATGTAATTGCCGTTCTGCAGTACTGGCCATTTCAAATCAAAATAATTTTTGTTTGGCTAAGAATTCTAATTTCAAATTAATTTTATTTTAAAACATAGAATTCATTTTCCAAAAGTAGTCATTTGTTTATTGATTAGTGTTACGTTTTCATCGCATTTCAATCTTTTTCGTCATCATGGATACGTTAAAAATTCGAGTAATTATGGAATATGAGTATCGCCGTGGCAGCAACGCGACAAGCGGCACGCAACATCAACGAAGTTTACGGAGCTAACACTACAAAACCAACGCACCGCCTGTTATTGGTTTGCTCGCTTCCGTTCTGGAAATTTCGATCTGAAAAATGAACCTCGCGGTCGTCCGAAGACTTTGGTCGACAATGACGAAATAAAGTCGATTGTGGAAGCCGATGATACACAATCTACGGCTGAATTAGCAGCAGCTTTCGACGTTAGCGTCAAAACAATATTGGTCCATTTGCGTCAAATTGGCAAGGTAAGAAAGCTTGACAAATGGGTGCCCCACGAACTCAATGATCGCCAGCGCGAAGTACGCGTCGAGACATGCCTTGCATTGCTCAACAGACACACAAATGAAGGAATTTTGAAACGCATTGTTACTTGCGACGAAAAATTGATTCTGTTTGATAACCGCAAGCGCTTAGCAAGTTGGTTGGATCTTGGTTCAGCACCTAAACAATGGCCTAAACAAAACTTACCCCTAGAAAAGTGATGGTCACTGTTTGGTGGTCTAGCGCCGGTGTGATTCATCACAGCTTCTTACCAAACGGGGTGAGCATTACTGCAAATATGTAATGTGAAGAACTGAACACAATGATGGAGAAGCTGGCACATCTCCAACCAGCATTGGTCAATCGCTCGTCTCTGCTGCTCCTGCACGACAATGCGCGACCTCATACTGCACAGCAGACGGTCTCCAAGTTGCAAGAACTGGGGTTGGAAGCTCTCCGTCATCCGCCATACTCACCAGACCTTGCGCCTACAGACTACTTCTTTTTCCAGAATTTGGATAACTTTTTGGCGGGAAAGAAATTCAATACCCGAGAGGCAGTACAAAATGCCTTTGAAGAATTTGTTGCCTCCCGTCCAGCTGATTTCTTTAAGAAGGGTATCAATAAAATGCCGCTGCGTTGGCAAAGATGCATTAATTGCATGGGTGATTACTTCGATTAATACAAATAAAAAATACATGAAAAAAAAATAGTTTAATTTTTTTTCATACATAACGGCAATTTCATAGGTAAAGACCTAATATGAATTCCTCATGGTCATTATTATATCTTGCTGTATCAAAACCATACGGACGACGCAGTGTAGGACGCCCTCCCACTAAGTGGACTGACGACCTGGTGAAAGTTGCTGGACATCGTTGGATGCAGGTGGCACAGAAACGCATTTTGTGAAATGATGATGAATCAAAAGCATACCTGTCAATATAACCAGCGATGCCAGCGGTGCAGTTCTGTAGATTCTTGCCAAAAGCTGATAGATGCAGGCCTCCAGGTCCCATGTAGCCTCGGGGACATCCAGGCGCCGACACCAGCAATGTTATACATACCTGCATCACATACATACACATCAAACCTCGAGAAGAACAGTCCATATGATTTTTTGTCCAACATCATCTCGGCTCATATATGTCCCACTGCTGGGCTTGAGCCTCCTCCACAATAGGAGGGAAAATGAACCTTACTATACCATACTTGGGTGATTTGTAATTTTACTCCCTCCTAGCATCGTTAAATTCCACTCAAATTTTCATTATGAAAGATGCACCAACAGAAACGGATTTCAAGATTGCCGCAGTTGCGGTTACAGAAGCGGCAATCTGTTGTATCAATAATAATCATCATCTTATCTCGGCTCATATACGTCCCACTGCTGGGCTCGAGCCTTCTCCACAATAAGAGGAAAATTGACCTGACTATACCATGTTGGTCAGACAGTTTGGTATAGGGTTTTGTTTCAAATTTTCCTTCTCTTGTATACATATATGTGTAATATATCTCTTAGTCATCCCCTTTTTAGCCATAGGTGTCGTTTTACGACACCTATGGGTAAAAAGGGGGTGGTGAATTGTATTCTTACTCCGTCACCACACAGAAAACAATAATAAACAATATTATTACCTGTAGAGCTACAAGCACCATAGTCGCTAACCACTGTTGCCATCCAGCACTTATGTCACGGAATAGAGATCGACCTAGAAAATATACATTGCTCATCTATAAAAATAAATAAAATTGAAGTGGCTGTTTGTAATGTCAAAATACTGGGCTTTTTTCATGATCACACGGTTATTTACACGACACCTATGTCTAAAATAAAGTTAAAATTTTTTGTCTGTTACCTGTCTCTCTGTTTGTTTGAGGTAATCTTCAAAACGGCTGGACCGATTTTGAAAGTATTTTACTACCAGGTAGCTGTTTACATAAGGAGTAAGAGTCTACGTGGGGTACAAAAACACATTGTTCATTAATCTAAAAAAAACATACCGTAATATAGATTACAAATATGTTTCGTATGGCCGTCAACCGCAATCGCCAATCCGCCTGTTGCTTGTGGCGATTATGGAATTACACCTTCTTGAAGAGGCCTATGTCCAATAATATATATCGATAGGTTATTCCATCATCTTGTATCATATACGTCCTACTACTGTTCTTGAACTCCCTTCAAAATGGAAAGGATATTGACCTACTACAGCATGCTGGTGAGACGGGTTGGCATAGGGTTATATTTCAAGTTTTCCTTCTCTTGCAAGCATAATACCTTAGTTGTCTTTTACGTCATTCACAGGCAAGAAATGGGGTGGTGAAGTTTATTCTAAACCCGTCAACATACAGGAAAATATGAACTGGTCTTCTTACCTGGTGTAATATTTTGGCTGGTTCTCATGAAGGCGCATTCTAATGCCCCCACGATTAAGTACATTGCGGCAAGACGTTGTAGCACACCAGCGAATCGCACGTCTATCCACGATACGTGCGCAGAACTCAGCACTATACCGATCAGGGATAGCATTAACGAACGACGAGCCACCTATGAATGGATAATTGGATATATCAAATCATATGTAATTTATTTCTGACTCCTTTGGAATATATTACAGAAAAAAATTAAAAGAAAATTACAAATACAAAAAAAAAAAAGTTTTAAATTAAGAAATAATAATTGTGTTATTTTTTTGTTTAATTATTTGATTTGATCTGAATCATAATAACATTTCAAATTATAAAACAAAAAACTTACAAATAGCAAGAGCATTATTAATAAAATAACAAAATAAAAATCACAAAAGTAGGTATAATGAAAAAAAAGAACAAAAATAATTATGTATTGACTCTTAAGGAAATAGTTTTTTTAATGTGCAATAATAATTTTGAAATGTACACACTAAAAAAAGTTAGTTATTTGCTATATTCTATCTCTTTCTCGCACAACAATCTTTGTTTAAATCAGAAGCGGATTAGTATGACTATAACGACGGTGACGTCACATTGTTCGTATTGCTCCCTCTATCTAATTATTAGAACTGAAATATTTTTAACAAGCTCAATATGAAAATTATCGATTCACTGCTTTCACAAATCGATAATTATGTAAAAAGAAAATAAGACAACGCATCATAGAATCTATGAACGAAATTAGTGATTACCTGATGCAAAGCTGTGAGCCTTGGCATCGAAGTCCTGAGCCTGGCGTTGAGCGAAAGCACTAAGGCTTCTCCCATGGCGAAGGCAAACCATGGGAACACAACGTCAGCCAGCGTCAGACCGTTCCATACGCTGTGACCGAATATGTCGTAACCACCTCCGCCAGCATTCACGAATATCTGAGGAGAAATAATATTCCCGAAGAGGTTAGCAGGACTTTGTACATATATGCCAATATTCAAGTGCGTAGTGGGGATATGAAGATTTCGCATCTTAGAATAACACTAGCTGACCGAACAGACGTTGTTAAAAGGAATTCTGGAAAAGGAAAACTAAACAATACCCTATACCAACGCGTCTGATCAGCGTGGTATAGTAGGTCAATATCCCTTATATATGGTTGAGGCTCGAGCCCAACAGTGGGACGTATTTGAGCTGAAATGGTGATGATGAATTTAATAAAGTCCCGTATCTGTGAGCCGTTCACAATCCCGCATTGCTTGCTTAAGCGGTCACATTAACATTATACAGTAGAAACTCGATTATCCGGTCCTCGGTTATACGAAACGGTGATTCGCGTTTATCCGGACTACCAACCGCGACTTTATTCTACCTACAAATCGAATTTATGCAAGCATGAACGTGTCTCTCGCGCCCTGTGGGATCGCTGCCCCACGCGTTTGATTATTGTTTTAGTAATTGTTACGCCGCTCCGAGGTGAATTCCCCGCGGTATGTCTTTTAATAAACGCATAAAAGTATGTACATACTACATATGCACAAAACCGAAGCAGGTTTTTCATATATTCGATTATCCAGATTTTCGATTATCCGAATACCTACCAACAACAACTAGTCCGGTTAATCGAGTTTCTACTGTACCTTATTTATAAGCTCTAGTGACAAAAATTAAAGAATGGTGAATTGTATCCTTACTCCGTCAGCACACGGAGATTATCAAATTTATTAAAAAGAATTAGTCCTGTTTTCAGGATTAGAATTCCGTTAGTTGCATTTTTTATTTATATTTGAATTGTTTTTGAAGTTATAAATTAGATGGCACTCACCATAAGAGCGATAGAGAATCCTCTGAATATGTCAAGAGAGCGGAGGCGTGAGCGGGTCGGCGAGCGTGGAACACCAGCTTCTGCAGTCAACACGCGAGTTTCAGAGCCCAACTCATTATCCTCTCTGAAACAAATCATTCGATTATGATAACTCAAAATGCCGGTCTAGCGTAAGTCAGATTAGAGAAGCCCTGACGCGTCACTTTTTAAAAATGTAATAAAGAAAAAAAGAAAAACATATGATGATGGAATTATATTTAGGCTGTATGTAGCGATGCAAATATCGAAACCAAGAATATCGATGTATCAATACATCTATGTTTTACAATAGTGAACATCGTTGGCAAGCATCGATGTTTTTTATTGAAACATCGATGTATCGTTTGCATCCCTAGCTGTATGTTGGCGTCTACTAATACTACCCACATTTTAAGTGCTTGTGGGTGTCGTAAAAGACGACTAAGAGCTTTATATTAAATTAAGGCACTGATCCTCTGATCTGATTGCTAAGTGGTAGGACCACACTGTTGACAGTTGTCTGTGTAATTTTCTTGATTGGACTAAAAGTTTGCTTACATTTTATATTTAACCAGTCTCTGTATAGGAAATAGTTCTTACCTGGCAAAATATCTAGCATAGAATCTCCCAGCAACGACCCTCTTGCCAATTCCTTTAACGATGTACCATAGTGTAGCCATGGACAGCAGTATGACAACCAACGTCAGAATCGGCAGATAGGCCGCGTCAGGCTCGGCAGTCATCCGTGGAGTGCAGCTATCGGGGAGTTTCAAGGAATATTGTCCATATTCACCGAATTGATACGTTCCTGATAGAGCAAACAGAAAAGTTAAATCTTTATATTGAACTTGCAATCTGCCCTCGCTTCGCTTCGGCTTCTGTCGCATTGTCCCTGAATTTTAAGTCTCCATTCTTATAATTTCTTGTGTACGTGTGTATGTCACTGAACTCCTCCTAAACGGCTGGACCGATGTTGACGAAATTTTTTGTGTGTTCAAGGGGATCCGAGGATGGTTTGGATATACGCAATTGGACCCGATAGGTGGCGCTGCTTTTATTTTATTTAGACAGAACGTCTGTCGGGTCAGCTAGTAACTTCTAAAATATTACGATATGCGATTGCAGTCCATGAGGGCTTGGGTTAGATTCCCGGACCGTGCAATTTATTATACGGAGTTTTTGAAAGGAAATATATCCTAAGTTGCTCTTTATATAGACAGGTAGACACAGAGACAGAGAGACACAATTTCTTTTAAAGTAGTTTTTAGGCATAAATATCGTGTAAATACCGATATGAGAGTATGAGAATGAAGAAAAGATATTATTTTGACATTACAAACAGGTACTTCAATTTTATTTCTTTACATATAAAACTCCTCCTAAACGGCTAGACTGATTTTGATAGAATTTTCGTTCAGGGGATTCAAGAATGGCTTAGATTAACAATTGCATTTGGTAGACGCCGCTGCGACCGATTTCAAGGAATTTTATAACGATGACTAGTTGGACTTGAGATTTCTTAGTCCGCCCGTGACCACTGCAAAGTGTTCGAAACGTCGGGCGATCAAAACTCAAATACGAACGCGATAAAATCCGTAATTTTATTTACAATGTATAATACTCGCGTAAACATCAGACATCATTATGAATTTCAAAATTGTTTCGATTAACATTTGTACCTGGTACGTAGCGCTTGATTTCAAGAAGTTCTAATTTATTTTATTTGAACAGAACAGTGCCTACTGACTAGTTAATCTTATTTTAGTTAATATCATCACGGCCATATACGTAAGCGAATTGGTTTTGAGGGGCTTTAGGCAAGTGTCAGTAATTTTCTCTTCAGACTTCTGTATAGATAAAAAAGTATTTTTATTGCCTCATAACGTGACTGTGCGTCCGCTATCAAAAGTACAGTCCCATTATCAACGGGGCTATCCCCCTTTCAGGCTGTCTACTCTGTCGTCCTCGGAGGTATAACCAAAATGTTCCGTTTTAGCGAATAAACGCGTTCTTGTAATTTTATATTTTACGTTTATATTTTTTACCCATATCAGTAGGACTTTTAATATGTTTTTAACCTTTCAATTCATAATTTTGCCTGTTATACCCGCAAGTCACCCACATTGATACGAAATATATAATGGTCACGATATGCAAGCGTAGAGTTTTGGCGTAAAAAATATATTGACTTTATGTTTACAGCGCCCCTGGGAAAATACTCCAATACTTTAACATATTTTTTAGGGTTCCGTACCCAAAAGGTAAAAACGGGATCCTATTACTAAGACTTCGCTGTCTGTCCGTCCCTCTGTCTGTCACCAGACTATACCTCAAGAACTGCGATAGCTAGACAGTATAGACAAATTTTTATAATATGTATTTCTGTTGCCGCTATAACAATAAATACTAAAAACAAAATAAAATATATATTTAAGGGGGGCTCCCATACAACAAACGCGATTTTTTTTTGCCCTTTCTATAGATAATGGTACGGAACCCTTCTTGCGCGACTCCAAATCGCACTTAGCCGGTTTTTAATTGATTATATTACCGCACTGGATTATTAAATGGAGTTGTTTACTAAACGACTATATAATTACCTGACGAAATAATTCCAGATTTGGAACTACTTAAGGAAATTAACAAAATTCGAATCAATTTCCTCCCATTATGAGGGAGTCTTATGACCAATGTATGCTTATTATACATGTGTCTGCTATAACAAAACGTAACCGATAACGGTTGACATGACTCTCACGTTTTATATCGGTATTGATGGTGATACTAATAACTACTATTAGATATCTAATACAAACAACTAATGATAACGCGACGCTGTAAACCATAAATATCACAACCATAATAATTGGTTTCATTCCGTGATTATTGTTTTGTTATATTGGTAACCAAACGATCACTAATAAGTCCAAAACTAAAAATAATTATGCCATCTCTCTTTCTACATGATTTGATTCCTGACATGTAAAACACAGAAGGAGTTGTTATTGCTTAGTGGCTTAATAACAAGCAACATTTCGTGAATAGTAATATAAACGAAAGACGCTCTTATTTCTATAGACTTAAAATTTAACCGTCATAAATTATGTTAAAAGAAACTTTAATGGAAAGTGGTTTTGTTTATCGTCGCTATCGTATGCTACGAAATAGTTTTACTTATGAAAGATTATAATCGTCAAACCGTGCATTAATAGAAATAAGGTCGCGATTACTTTAGGCGTATTCATCATCTTAAAATCAGTTTTAATACCGATATTCGGTAACGGTTATCGATATCGGTATTTGACACCAAGTATCAGATGCCAATGCCAGATCTAACCGGTAACGCCCATGTCTAATGGTTATGGACTGAAGAAGTAGACATTGTGAGTAAGAAATTACCAAAAACGAAATTGTATTCCCTCAGCTAATATGAAACACTACAATCTTTTCCTATTTATAAGGCAAGCTAGCTAAGACCTAGCTAGTAATCTATCTTGGTTCATACACGTCCAACTGCTGAGCACGAACCTCCTTCACAAAAGGAGGGATATTGACCTACTATAACACGCTAGACATCTTGGCATACACTTTTATGTAGAGTTTTTCTTCTTTTACATAGATGTTATATGCATATCATATCTCTTAGTCATCTTTTTCCATACCCATGGATAAGAGAGGGTAAGAATTTTATTCCTAATACGTTACCATACGGAAAACAGCCAGCAAAAAGTCTTAGTAATAATAAATTTGGTTGTTATCCTTAATATTATTCAAGGTTGTGAGCGGTTTGTCACTAAATTATATCATTTGCAATAGTGAGCTGCAATTTGCTAGAAATATTATTTTATTCTTATGTAAGTCCTCTTGCCTGTCCTGTTTTCCGTGTGGTGACGGAGTAAGAATACAATTCACCACTCCCTATCCTGCCCGTGGATGTCGTAAAAGACGACTAAGGAACTACGCATGTAATATCAATGCACGAGAAGGGAAACTCGAAACAAAACCCTATACCAACCTGTCTGACCAGCATTGTATAGTAAGGTCAAATTCCCTCCCTTTGTGGAGGAGGCTCAAGTCCAACAGTGGGACGTATGTGAGCCGATGAAGTCCTGTTATGTTCGAGCCTCCTCCACAATAGATTGACGTACTATATCGCTCTAGTCAGACGGGATAGCATAGGGTTTTATTTCTAGTCTGCCTTCTCTTTCATTGACATTACCTGTATATTACCCCCTTAGTCGTCTTTTATGACACCCACGGGTAAGAGAAGGGATGGTGAATTATATTCTTACCACGTCACCACAGGGAAAATTTGCGAGAAATACCGTGTTATAATTTTAAAGCAACTAGAAGACTTATTTTTCTATGTGACTGGTTCCATCCCGCCTGAACCATACGGAGTGGCGGAAAGGCAGTGCTCAGCGACAAAATGAATTGTATTACTTTCTATCAGCATTTCCCTTAACCACCAGCATCGACTCCATATCTTGGGTGGCTTGTAAAACCACACGAATGCTTCACATCTACCAATGGTATGTTTATATACGACTAGCAACCCGCCCTTGCTTCGCTTCGGTTTCTGTCACCTTATTCCCGTTCCCGCGGGAATACCGGGATAAAATATACTCTGGTTTACTCCCTGATATTATAGCTTTCCATTGGTGAAAGAATTTTTGAAATCGGTCTAGCTGTTTTGAAGATTACCCGGAACAAATAGACAGAAAGACAGACAAAAAAATTATAAAGTGTATTTTAGGCATATGTATAGTGCAAATAACCGTGTGAGCATGAAAAAAGTCTATTATTTTGATATTACAAACAGACACTCCGATTTTATTTATTGGTATGGATAAACATATATTCGGTATCTATGTAGTAATGAGGTAAGAATACAATACACAACTCTCATTCTTGAACATAGGTGTTGTGAAAGCCGACTAAGAGATATAATATGAAAATAAGATTTATGTTTTCCAAGAAAAAGAAAACTCAAAATAAAATCCTATATTAACCCATATGACCATTGTGGTACAGTAGGTCAATTTTCCTCACAGATTGAAAGGAGATTGACAAGGGGAATTTATAGGGCGAATGTGAACGGAAGTGTTGGAAGGGGAAGACCAAGGCAGACATTCCACCATCAAATCAGGGACGTTCTTAAAAAAGGCTAGGTTAATAGTACCCTAAACCAAAGAATATGCACGAGGAGATTAATGAATGTGGAAGAAGCAAAAGTGGTATGTCAAGATCGTAACAATTGGAGGGAAGTAATCTCTGCATACCCCCTATGGGAAAGAGGCATGAATCTATGTATTAATGCATGGAGGCGACTTGTGCTCAGCAGTAGGTCGTATAAGAGCTGTGATGCTGATATTTATAAAGTTAATGAAAAGTTCAGAATACCTATTCAATTCTATATGCCATCTATAAAATGTTAAACTTAAGTTCAAAATACCGATAACATTAGCATAGTAATATAAATATCTTTCTGAATGCATTACAGAAACAGGTTTCGATCATACCAAAGTGAATATGGAAGGACTTGTTTAATAACCGGTTATCATGAGCCTATATTTATAGCAAATGAAATTTTCTAAAACAGGACATTCTATGCCTGTTATTATTAACAATATCTATATTTTAGGTAATATTTAAAGCAGTTTAAACAACAATGTTACATATTGAAACAATAAATTCAATTAAATGATATGTAATAAAATGTATGTATATTGTGTCATACAAATTGTCGTGTTATCAGTAATTTAGATGATAATGGTCAAAATCAGCATTAGTCTGTGTGGAATAAGGACACAAATATATTACCATCTCTATCTTTACTATGTATTTTTTTTTTATATTGCAAACGGTGGCAAACGAGCAAACAGTACACCTGATGGTAAGTGTTGCTGCCGCTCATGGACCTTTACAAGGCCGCTGCCTACCACGAAGAAAGTGAAGAGAGTGTGAATGTGTGCATTGAGGCTCGGTGATACCACGGGCACCACCAAAACCCTCCACATGCAACCACCCTCAGAAAGTTGGGCTTCTGGATCTCTCGCTCACCGAACGAAGCGCAGTAACAAATCACTACTACTCAGACGTCGATTTTCTGCGAGAGTGTGGTACTGCTCCGGACGGACCGGCCTGCGGCTGTAGACAGATAACTGTCGACAGTGTGGTCCTACCACTCCTGTATGTCAATTGAGTAAAGGGTATAAGCAAAGAACACTACTAAAAGACAAATACATCCCAAAATAATAAGCCAAACTGATAAAGCCATTATGGTATGGAAGGTAGACCTTCCGTAGAGACATGTCAACCGTTTTCAATTACATTTTGCTATAGCGGACACATGTCTAACATCTATACATTAATATGTGAAGCAAAAATTTGTAACCCTTTTTAAGAAAATTACGTTGATGGACAAGTATGAAATTTGGCACAGTTGTAGTATTTAATGAGAAGAAGTGCATAAAACTGAAATTTCATATAATAATACATTAGAAATTCATTAAATGAGGCATTACGCACACTACGAACTGAATGTCAAACATAATTATGATGACCATGTCTTATATCATAGATATTTGTAGTTATATATTAGTTACTAGCAACCCGCCCTCGCTTCGCTTATAGGTTATAGTCGTTTTACCCGCGTAGTTCCCGTTCCCGTGGGAATACCGGGATAAAATATAGCCTAGTTTACGCCTTGATATTATAGCTTTCCATTGGTGAAAGAATTTTTGAAATCGGTCCAGCCGTTTTGAAGATTACCCGGAACAAACAGACAGACAGACAGATAAAAATTTTTTAATTGCTATTTTAGGCATAGGTGTCGTGCAAATAACCGTGTGAGCATGAAAAAAGCCTATTATTTTAACATTACAAACAGACACTCCAATTTTATTTATTGGTATAGATTAATGAAATATAGCTTGCTCAATATACAATTACACATAAATAAAATTAAAAGAAAATTGTGTATCAGAAAGATTAATTCATATGAATTATGGCCGAATTTTGACCACCGATGGTCAGCCCAACGTCGAAGGCAACATGTCATAAGCCGGGCGAAGGGTGCACTGACCGTAACCCCACAAAAAAAATTAAAAGGGCATAGAACATCCAATATAGGTATAAGAAGGCTGTTATGAATTTTCAACAAAAGTGCTGCCTCTCACTCCGCCAGCTCTCCCCATTTATAATCTCCATAAAACACACGAAATAGCAGATGGGAAATAATCATCGCATCCCACATACGTCCCACTGTGGCCTCCTCCACAATGGGAGGGAATTTGACCTACTATACCATGTTGGTCAGGCATGTTAGTTTAGGGTTTCATTTCGAGTTTTCCTTGTCTTGCACAGATGTTATGAGCATACTATATCCCCTAGTTGTCTTTTACGACATCCACTACCATGATGGGCAGACATGTTGGTTGGTTGGTGTCATTTTGAGTTTTCCTTCTCTTGCACAGATGTTATATGCATATTAAATCCCATAGTCATCTTTTACAACATCCACAAGCAAGATAGGGTGTGGCGAATTGTATTCTCACTCCGTCACCACACAAAATGGAAAATGTTGCTACCCAAAATCTCTGTTGCCTCTGAACATTGCAGTCTGTAGAACAATGCAATAGATATTAAAAATATGTACATTTAAATGATAAAGAATAAATAAAATAAAAATATAATGTATATAAGAGTAGTTACACAACTAGAAGTAGTATCTGTTGTTTTATTAACTTTCACAATAAACCAGAAATGGGTAGCTAACATGAGTCATACTACTAAATGTACTATAGTTATATGTAATAATGAAAATTGTTTAGTATGTTATTGTTTTTATAGTATTTCTGATACCAAATATATTTTTTATAAACATGAAATGGTAGTTCCACACAAAGCTGACAGCACAAAGGCAAATTCAACATTGAAAATATTAATAATTTTACAACAATAAAAATTTTACCATTGCATATTTCTCCACTGTCATTCTTCACGGCATATCTTATAGGGCTTCTCGTATCTAATATCACTAAGGAAGAGTCTGTAACCGTCGCTGTTTTCAACAAAACACATCCTTCGCATTCCTCAGATTGACTCCAAAATTCAACTAGGCTAGTTGCATTAATTTGTAAACAAGCTTGATCATATTTCAATTTCTTGCCGTCGCAGTCTCGTATGTGTGATCCAATATTTTCAAAACTTCCGAACGACATTTTGTAAAGATATTCTACATCAGTTATCGAAAAATAAGATTACATATAATCAAAAAGAAAACAATGCATCTGCTTACAACTGCATTCACAAAACAATTTGATTTGACAAAGCGAATGAAATGAAACGTCAACCTGATCGTGATTCATCAAAGAACGAATGAAAAATTAATATAAGTACTAATGTGACCGAAATATTTTAAGGTTTCTACTATTCTGCATTTTTTAAAACTACCAATAGATTATTTAGGGTCAAAGTAAGTTCTCAACAATATCAAATCCCTGTTACCTATAAATTCTTCTATCAGTTCTTATTAATTAGGATTATAGACAATAATTGTGTTAGTTTTATCCACGGAAAAGATACATGAAAATGTAAACAACAACATTTATTTTAAATAAAACTATTTATACGAATTTTATCACGTTTGAATTTGATTGAGATTTCCCGACATTTCCATTCTTCAACACGATTAAAATTCATTAAAATCCCTAAATATTGGCATAAACATCAAAAATCATGAGCGATAGTTATATTTGACTTAGTTGTTACATTGTTAATGATTGCTTTTTAGTATCTCGAAACAGGAAACTCGAAACATTTGCCAGGAATAAGTTTAAATAAGTAATCCAAAGTAGATTTTGTAATAAAGGTTATTCTCGAATTACTTATATGATAACAGACTGGTTATGAACAGCTCCTCATTCAGCAATTAACTCTTTATTCTAAAGAGGGTGTGTGATTATTTTGTATCTACTGTAATTGTAAAGCCTTTATTATGTTACTACTGTGATTGTAAAACAAATTTTATTATTTTGTACATGATTTATTTTCGTAGCTAATGGTGTTACTTATTGGCCTGCGCTAGCTACGCGGAGCGTATCTCTCCCTTCCTCCATTGTAGTGAAGAAAAGTGATGGCAGCTGTAGTGGTTAACTAAGCAAAAATTTGTAACCCTTTTTAAGAAAATTACGTTGATGGACAAGTATGAAATTTGGCACAGTTGTAGTATTTAATGAGAAGAAGTGCATAAAACTGAAATTTCATATAATAATACATTAGAAATTCATTAAATGAGGCATTACGCACACTACGAACTGAATGTCAAACATAATTATGATGACCATGTCTTATATCATAGATATTTGTAGTTATATATTAGTTACTAGCAACCCGCCCTCGCTTCGCTTATAGGTTATAGTCGTTTTACCCGCGTAGTTCCCGTTCCCGTGGGAATACCGGGATAAAATATAGCCTAGTTTACGCCTTGATATTATAGCTTTCCATTGGTGAAAGAATTTTTGAAATCGGTCCAGCCGTTTTGAAGATTACCCGGAACAAACAGACAGACAGACAGATAAAAATTTTTTAATTGCTATTTTAGGCATAGGTGTCGTGCAAATAACCGTGTGAGCATGAAAAAAGCCTATTATTTTAACATTACAAACAGACACTCCAATTTTATTTATTGGTATAGATTAATGAAATATAGCTTGCTCAATATACAATTACACATAAATAAAATTAAAAGAAAATTGTGTATCAGAAAGATTAATTCATATGAATTATGGCCGAATTTTGACCACCGATGGTCAGCCCAACGTCGAAGGCAACATGTCATAAGCCGGGCGAAGGGTGCACTGACCGTAACCCCACAAAAAAAATTAAAAGGGCATAGAACATCCAATATAGGTATAAGAAGGCTGTTATGAATTTTCAACAAAAGTGCTGCCTCTCACTCCGCCAGCTCTCCCCATTTATAATCTCCATAAAACACACGAAATAGCAGATGGGAAATAATCATCGCATCCCACATACGTCCCACTGTGGCCTCCTCCACAATGGGAGGGAATTTGACCTACTATACCATGTTGGTCAGGCATGTTAGTTTAGGGTTTCATTTCGAGTTTTCCTTGTCTTGCACAGATGTTATGAGCATACTATATCCCCTAGTTGTCTTTTACGACATCCACTACCATGATGGGCAGACATGTTGGTTGGTTGGTGTCATTTTGAGTTTTCCTTCTCTTGCACAGATGTTATATGCATATTAAATCCCATAGTCATCTTTTACAACATCCACAAGCAAGATAGGGTGTGGCGAATTGTATTCTCACTCCGTCACCACACAAAATGGAAAATGTTGCTACCCAAAATCTCTGTTGCCTCTGAACATTGCAGTCTGTAGAACAATGCAATAGATATTAAAAATATGTACATTTAAATGATAAAGAATAAATAAAATAAAAATATAATGTATATAAGAGTAGTTACACAACTAGAAGTAGTATCTGTTGTTTTATTAACTTTCACAATAAACCAGAAATGGGTAGCTAACATGAGTCATACTACTAAATGTACTATAGTTATATGTAATAATGAAAATTGTTTAGTATGTTATTGTTTTTATAGTATTTCTGATACCAAATATATTTTTTATAAACATGAAATGGTAGTTCCACACAAAGCTGACAGCACAAAGGCAAATTCAACATTGAAAATATTAATAATTTTACAACAATAAAAATTTTACCATTGCATATTTCTCCACTGTCATTCTTCACGGCATATCTTATAGGGCTTCTCGTATCTAATATCACTAAGGAAGAGTCTGTAACCGTCGCTGTTTTCAACAAAACACATCCTTCGCATTCCTCAGATTGACTCCAAAATTCAACTAGGCTAGTTGCATTAATTTGTAAACAAGCTTGATCATATTTCAATTTCTTGCCGTCGCAGTCTCGTATGTGTGATCCAATATTTTCAAAACTTCCGAACGACATTTTGTAAAGATATTCTACATCAGTTATCGAAAAATAAGATTACATATAATCAAAAAGAAAACAATGCATCTGCTTACAACTGCATTCACAAAACAATTTGATTTGACAAAGCGAATGAAATGAAACGTCAACCTGATCGTGATTCATCAAAGAACGAATGAAAAATTAATATAAGTACTAATGTGACCGAAATATTTTAAGGTTTCTACTATTCTGCATTTTTTAAAACTACCAATAGATTATTTAGGGTCAAAGTAAGTTCTCAACAATATCAAATCCCTGTTACCTATAAATTCTTCTATCAGTTCTTATTAATTAGGATTATAGACAATAATTGTGTTAGTTTTATCCACGGAAAAGATACATGAAAATGTAAACAACAACATTTATTTTAAATAAAACTATTTATACGAATTTTATCACGTTTGAATTTGATTGAGATTTCCCGACATTTCCATTCTTCAACACGATTAAAATTCATTAAAATCCCTAAATATTGGCATAAACATCAAAAATCATGAGCGATAGTTATATTTGACTTAGTTGTTACATTGTTAATGATTGCTTTTTAGTATCTCGAAACAGGAAACTCGAAACATTTGCCAGGAATAAGTTTAAATAAGTAATCCAAAGTAGATTTTGTAATAAAGGTTATTCTCGAATTACTTATATGATAACAGACTGGTTATGAACAGCTCCTCATTCAGCAATTAACTCTTTATTCTAAAGAGGGTGTGTGATTATTTTGTATCTACTGTAATTGTAAAGCCTTTATTATGTTACTACTGTGATTGTAAAACAAATTTTATTATTTTGTACATGATTTATTTTCGTAGCTAATGGTGTTACTTATTGGCCTGCGCTAGCTACGCGGAGCGTATCTCTCCCTTCCTCCATTGTAGTGAAGAAAAGTGATGGCAGCTGTAGTGGTTAACTTGTAAACGGGTGCCGCTTGTGAGATATAGTCTATCTTTTGCCCTATATTTGAGAATTATTTTATATCGTGATTCAAAGGCACTATATATAACACTGGAGATATTTCTAGATATGTTATGTGCAATTTTATTTAAAAGAAGTCCATAAAAATATAAAAAATGGACAAACCCGCTGGATTTCTTTCGGGGTCTATTCAGTGCGGTCAGGTTCCGATATGGTGTTAGATATTTGAATTAAGTTAATAAAAATGTATGATATGTAAGTGCCCCCGCGGTGTTTATGTATTACTAGCAACCCGCCCTCGCTTCGCTTCGGTTTTAGTCGTTTTACCCGCGTAGTTCCCGTTCCCGTAGGAATATCGGGATAAAATATGCCTAGTTTACGCCCTGATATTAATAGCTATCCATTGGTGAAAGAATTTTTGAAATCGGTCCAGCCGTTTTGAAGATTACCTGGAACAAACAGACAGACCGACAGACAGACAGACAAAAAAAATATAAAGTGATTTTTAGGCATGTGTATAGTGCAAATAACCGTGTGAGCATGAAAAAAGCCTATTATTTTGACATTACAAAGAGACACTCCAATTTTATTTATTGGTATAGATAAATAATTGAATTTCATCAAAACTTGCCGAAACTTTTTTGCAATATGTCAAAACAGATGACATATTGCGTCGACTCCAAGTAATTGGGATAAGAGCAAGATGATGATGGTGATGATAAATAATTGAATTTGAATTAGTAAATACATGTAATATATCTATACCAATAAATAAAATTGGAGTGTCTGTTTGTAATGTCAAAATAATAGGCTTTTTTCATGCTCGCACGGTTATTTGCACTATATATATATATATATATATATATATATATATATATATATATGCCTAAAATACACTTTATATTTTTTTGTCTGTCTGTCCGTCTGTTTGTTCAGGGTAATCTTAAAACGGCGGGATCGATTTCAAAAATTCTTTCACCAATGGTTGCTATAATATCAGGGAGTAAACTAGGCTATATCTTATCCCGGTATTCCCACGGGAACGGGAATAATGGGGATAAGGCGACAGAAACCGAAGCGAAGCGAGGGCGGGTTGCTAGTATGAACTAAAACTGGTATTGAGCGTATAATTCAGTAGAATTAGAACTTGATTGCATATTGTGACCATTTAACTTGGATAACTCGACCGAGGTGCTTTGATCAGTTAAATTTAAGCAGCAGTATTTAATTTGGCCTTAGGACTGTTTTTGACTAAAGAACAAGCAGGTTAACTGGCCCTCGTACACCCTACCTCTTTGCGATAAAGAGGTAAAATAAAAAAAGATTTATTAATTTACTTTTTAATGCACAATGTTCCTCAAATATAAAAAGCTATGGAGAAGATTAATGGAAGATAACTTTCAAATGGTAATTACATTGTCTCTAAAGTAACAATACGCATACACATACATTACTAAATGGGATGATACAAAACAACCTTTAAGAAACGCAAGAGCCTACTGTAGAAGGAATTTTTGATTTCGTCTGGTATTGCCAATGGAGAGTCGAAAGTGTCATGACGTTCGTAGAACCATGCTGGGAACATCATTGACCTGATGACAAAGTGCCATTCATTCGTTCCTTGTTTCACTGCTAAACATGACACGGGACCTTTGAAATATAACTGAAATATAATAAAAATTATATATTAATAATAGTAGATTTATTTCCGTTTGATGACAGAGTAAGAATACAATTTACCATTCCCTCTATTGCCCGTAGGTATCGTAAAAGATGACTCATCATCAACATCATTTCAGCCTATCGCCCTCCAACTGCTGGACCTAGGTCTCTCTCATGTTACGCCACAAAATGCGGTCCTGTGCCTCCTGCATCCAACGACGCCCAGCAACTTTCACCAGGTCGTCGGTCCATCTGGTTGGGCGTCCTACACTACATCGTCCGATACGTGTTCATCACTCGAGAACCTTTCTTCCCCAGCGGTTCTCGGCAGTGCCGGTTTTAGCAGCGCCCTGGGCGAGATTTCTATGGCGCCCCCTATTAAAATTCAATTTCATATGGCAATGTGTATAATAAAAGTACCAGGTATTTAAAAAAAATACCATTTATTAATAAAACTAATAACTTTTCTCGCCTTTCTATCGGCAGACTCTTTGATGAGGTTCTCAAAATCGATGTTTTCTGCGATTAAATTCTCGATTGACAAGGTTGCTAAGTTCGTCAATCTAGATTGAGAATAGACGATCGCAAATTTTTCAAAAAAACGTTTTTTTCTGCTTTCCATTTCTTATATTTTAATCCAGATGTTTTTTTTTATAAGATTGTGAGTGAGAAAATAATGTAGTATAGTATAATTCTTCTTCGTGTGGTGATGGAGCAGGAATACAATTTACCATCCCCATCTTGCCCGCGGATGTCGTAAAAAACGACTAAGGGATGCAATATGCGCGCAGCACACACTCGGATGGGCTATAGGGCCTCGCACCGCCTCTTTGTCGCCTCGGATGAAGCCGGGCGGCGGGAGCGCTGACCATGAAAAAATAAAAAAGCGTGAAACGTCTACTTACTGCATTTATTTGTTACTAGCAACCCGCCCTCGCTTCGCTTCGGTTTCAGTCGCCTTACCCGCGTAGTTCCCGTTCCCGTAGGAATACCGGGATAAAATATAGCCTATGTTACTCTCTGATATTGCAGCTTTCCATTAGTGAAAGAATTTTTGAAATCGGTTTGGTGGTTTAAGCGTGAAAGCGTAACAAATAAACTTACTTTCGCATTTATAATATTAGTAAGGATAAAATATTTGGAATAACTGTTGTAAGTGCGTCCACTTATGTAAAAATTAGAACGAGCCAATTGTGTTCAAATGAAATATATAAAAAAAAAATAATGTGTTTCTCTATGGCCAGTGATTCCCGAGAAAATGAAATGCCTGCAGTGCTTCAATCAAACGGAATGAACACTGCGTTCCGTTAGTGTTACCAAAATTACAATTTTTTATAAATTTAGGGAATTTACGAGTAAGTAGGCTCAGTGCCGTGAGTAAGTAGCCAGGGGACATGTATAAAAAGGCGCTTTCGACGCCCCTTTATGTCCGGCGCCCTGGGCAGTCGCCCAACCGCGCCCTACCCTAACGCCGCTACTGGTTCTCGGTTCGTCGAGCGATGTGGCTTGTCCATTGCCATTTCAGCGTGCTAATCATTCGTGCAATGTCGGTTACACCCGTTCTCCTGCGGATTGCCGATTTCCGGATTCTATATCGCAGAGAAATCCCTAACATAGCCCGCTCTATAGCACGCTGAGCGACTTTGAGCCTTGTTATGAGGCCTACATGTAGGGACCACGTTTCCATGCCGTAAGTCTTCACTGGTAACACGCACTGGTCG